>JAJHZJ010000697.1:520000-1120000 GCA_023548195.1 Bettongia penicillata ogilbyi
TTTACCAAGAAATGGGGTCCCAAAGAATCAAATAGGACTGTGAAACAACTGAACAGTATCTGTGTTTGTAATATGTAAAATGTCTGTGATTTGATCATCTTAAGGAACTCTCAGTGTGGAAATTTTACCCACCAATACAGATCACAATGCATCTGTACACAGTCTGGTACATATTAGGTACTTAATAAGTTCTTGTTAATTGATCTGTGTCTTAGTAGATGAATCCTTAGAAAACCCTAGAGCATTGTCTAGAACATATAAAGATGAAGTAACTTCCTAGTGTCAGAGGAAAGATTCGAACTTATGTCTTCTGAACCCAGCATGATAGCCCCTACCCAAGCTGCCTTCATATCTTGTAATTAGTAAGGACTTAATCGATGTTTGATGAACTGATGAAACGGATGTATGGATCAGATGGCCTCCGCTTAAAAGTTTTCATGAGAGGGAACCTACTACCTCCTTGGGCAGCCAATTTCATTTTGGGATAGCTTTAATTCTTGGGGAATTTTTCTTTATTTTTCTTTCTTTATGTTCTTTCACTAGCACTGTATTTTCATTGATGAAAGGGCTTCAGGTTGAGAAACTCTCAACAATGGAGGTCAGAACTTTCTCTGCTTTATACTCTTAGAACAATAAGGAATAAAGTGATTTGCCCAGTGCAGGGAAAACTGTAATGTCTTACTCTAACTTGCATCCACCACTTCTAGTTCTGCCTTCTTGGCCAAGCAAAACATGGCTTCTTCTCTGGAGGTAATTATTATGTCTACCTTAAATTTTTCAACTGTAGGTCAAAACATTCTCTTTTCTTTCTACCTACCCTCCCTTGTAATGAAGAAACAAAAAGAAAAAAAAAGGAGGTCAGTGCAATAAAAACAGAAGAAAATCATCACTGAGGTAGCCTCTGGGGTCAGCTAGAAGTCTGACCTGGAGCTCCATCTAGATTGAGAGAAGCTAGTCTAGCTACAACTAGAAGCATTGCAGTGAATGGGATCACTGGAGCACAGAGTTAGAACTGAAAGGAACCTCAGAGGACAGCTAATCCAACCCCTCCATTTCACAAATGAAGAAACTGAGATTCATAAAGGTGAGATGATTTGACGAGGATCAGAAAGATAAATTGGCAGAGTTGGGATCTGAACTTAAGTTCTCTAAGGATAAAGATAGGATAATTTTTTTGGGGGGTACTAAACTTTGTTGAGGGGGAGAGTATGTCACAGTCTATTATTAAAAATATATTAATTATGTTATATTATGTTATACATAAATATTGTAATAATCTATTATCTAAATTTAAATAAGATTTTTTTGAGATCCAACTCATAATTTTATTGATATAAGGAAGGAATCTTTGATGAGGAAACTCTACAAACATAGAGTACAATTTAAATTTTTATAAATTGCCTAAGGCAATGAGAGATTAAATACCTTGCCAAAGCTCACAAAACCAATTATGTGCCAGAGGTCAATTTCAACCCCATTCTTCCTAATTCTTATTATCTACTACCAGTGTCCAATGTTCCTGCGTTTTTTTGGGGTCGGAGGGAAGTGTTCCATAAATCTGTGTTCAATAACAAATGTGTTGTGAATCCCCAGGGTAATTTGATATATTACTCATAATATTCTGCAATTATTTACAGCTTAAGGTGCCATTAAAGACCTTTTAATGCTAACTCCTTAGACTATTGTCTTGAACCACATACCCCCAGGGGTTCACCAACCACTAAATAGGAACCTCTACATTACTCTACAGTGTCTTTCTAAAAAAAAAGACCTGTATGGGAGGAAAAGGACTACAAGAGGCAAGATATAGGCCCCCAACTCAAAGTTTATTGGTCTGGGACTCTTCTCATTGATGCAATGAATGCCAAGCCAGCTGTTGGTGAGGGTGGGAGCTGTCAGCAAGCCTGAGAGCTCCAGCCTTCTTCAGTCCCCCTGGGAACTCTTCAAGCCTAGAACCCTTTGGGGCTCTTCGAACTTCAAGTCTCTTCAGGAATCTTTAAGCAATAAATCATTTTGGGTGTTTCTGGTTCTAGGGAGAAAATGGAAGAGGTCAGCTCCACTTCAGGTTGCAGAAGGAACAGACTCTGGGAAGGCATGAGAGGAGCCAGAATCTCTGTCATGTCCCTATTCCCAGCTTGCTACACTAGAGACTTTGGGAAGTTCCCCTTTGGGTAAGATCTAGGACTCTCTTAATTGAGCAGAGTTACCTTGCTCCCAATGGGAGAGTTCCTTCATTTCACATTATCCAGTATACATTCTCCTATGTATACTTTCTCTGATTTCTATTTTGCTATGATTTGGATAAATGGGTTTCTTTACTATTTGCTATGTGTGTTCATTGTGGAATTGCTATTAGATAGAAAAAGGGTCAAGCCTTTCGTATAAAGGTTGGGATTTCCCTTCCTCCCAATAATGATGACAAAAATGATTAGAATGATTAGAAGTTAGACTGAACTCCTAAATCATATCCCCTAAACTAATAAGATTTAAGGAAACAGAATACAATCCTAACCTCCCCCCCTCCCTGCCACTGTCTGAGGAAAGCAGAGTACACTGGCCCCAGTTGCTTCCTTTCCTAGAAGAAATATGTCTCCCTTGGAGAAAGATGGGTGTGGGGAGAGAAGAGGCTAGAAATGTCTATTCTGGCTCCCTTTGAACCACACAATGGCAAGCCTCTTCTTATACTTGTGAGCCTCTTTACACTTGGTGGGGGTGTCTATGTGTGTACGTGTGTGTATGTGTGTGCGTGTGTGTGTATGCGTGTACACACATAAGGCACTGGATCTGGTCCTGGTTCAGATCCTGATACAGACACTTGACATGCCATGTGACCCCTGGACAAGTCACTTAACAATCTCTCTGTACCTCAGATTCCCTCTCTATAAAATGAGGTGGCAGGCTCAATGACCTCAAAGGTCTCTTCGGGCTTTAAATCTATGATCCTATAAAGGAAAATCCCCCAGCTTTAGGGCAATGTGAGCAGCAAAGACAGGCAACCTGCTGTGCTACCCACAGGTCCCTTCAAAGGATTCTAGCCTTTAAAAGGAACTTTGGAGATCATCCAGTGACCACCCCACCCCACTCCCTCCCAACTCCAGTCCTCATTTCATATATAAGACACTTGGGACCCAGGGAGGTGTTGAGAGTGAGTGGCGGAGTCAGGATTGACACATGGATCTGACCCCAATTCCTACACTTTCCAAGGCACCATGGTGACTGCCCAGCTCTCAAGATTCTATTACTTCATAGATCTGGAAATCTGGCAGGGCTGTGGGATGGGGGTGGGAGACGTTATGGTGTTCTGTGCAAACCTTGAAACAGGGCTCTGGGAGAAAATGAAATCATTCCGCCCATTCCACCCACTGGTCCCTTTGTGATGCCCTTTCCCAGGGTTACAGTCCTATTACCCAAACAATAGATGCAGTGTTAACTCAAAAATAACATATTTTGTTGGTTTGCTTGCTGTTCACCCAGTGTGCGTGCATCACTGGTGTTTGGTCAGATTCGCCTCCGAACCTGCTCCCCTCCCAGGGGCTGGGTTGTGCTAGCCCCAGAAATCTTCAGGTTCAGTGCAGCCGGGCTGCAGCCGGGCCTGGAGCATGGCTCTAGCCCCTTGCCAAAAGGCAAGAGAGAAGCCCCTGGGGCTTCCCAGCAGAGTGAGTCAGCTGCCTAAGTGCTCAGCCTTGCTCATGAAAGGTCCCCCTCTTCCTCTCTTTTCAGCCCTGCGCTCTCATTTATCCTCCCCTTTGATAACCAACTCCAAACACATTCAGCTGATGCTGGGCCATCAGCCACACAAAGGCCCTGTGCTCTCTCGGCTGAATGCAGCACTTCACTCTTGGGGGGACTTCTATAGAAGGCAAAATCCACCAAACAAGCTATTACACTTGAATCAGACAATGCTGGAGGTTATGCGGGGAGACCAGCGCTAATGACTCAGCTCACAGTGGGCTTCTGGGCTCTGCGGCTCCCCGGCAGCCCAGGAGAGCAACCTGCTGCCCTTCTCAGGCTCTGCGCCGTAGCCATCTTCTCCTGCCCTCGTACTAGCAAGCTGACCCTCTTTGTGTGCCCAGCCTCTGACTCACCGGGGCCTCCCACCCCGGGGCCAAATCCTGCTCTTTCGCTCCATCCCAGGCTTTGGGGTCCCCAGCCTGTTCCTTCATAAGTGAACAAGAGAAGGCTCTGACAGGATCCACCAAAGAAGGGAATTTGTGGCCAACTGTCTCCCCTAAAGCATCAGAGGATAAAGGAACTGAGAAGAAAGGGGAGACAGTGCCCGGAAGGCAGAAACCGAGACTCCCACGATATTGTGATGTGGTGTGAGGAAAAGAGACCCTCAGACAGGAATCAAGGAATCAGGGTCCTCTATATCTTTACGGTGTGACAAGAAAAAATTGTCTTAGTGGTGTCCTTTGTAATATGGCTAGCATTTCCCAACAGTTATCCCTTCCACATCGTGGGAGTTAGGGGGTCAGTGCCCCACACATATTGCATATATTTTTTTGGTCCTCCCTTCTTAGTAGAGAAGAAATCTGAATTTTTTCTTTGTCTTTCATGGGGTAGTTACAGTACCTAATTGTAAAATCTGGGTTGAGTATTTGATCATAGTGTTTGTGTTGTCTACTGGTCTTTGGGTGCTGTCTTCAGCTTCCATAAAACTCCCCTAAAAATTCCCATTTAATTTCTTATGCCCACTTGCAATGTATCAAAATCTGCAATGCAGAAAGGCGTGATACTGGGATAACTGCACCTCCCCCAACTTCCCCTTAAACCCTCTCTTACAACAGACATACAGTAGAGCAAAACAAGCTCACACATTCACCATTTCTGACAGTATGTGCTTCATCCTGCACCTGTAATCTACCACCTCTCAGCACAAGGAGAGAGCTAAGATTTATAATCAGTCCTCTGGAGGCAAGACTGACCATTGGGTTGATCTCGGTCTAGTTATCTTAGTGATATCTACGTTGATGTGCTTGTGGCCACCTTGTATGTTGTTCTCTTGGTTCTGCTTACTTTGCCCTACATACATTTGTGCCCAAGTATCTCTTCCTTGCATCCATCGTTTTTTACAATACAATGATATTCCTTTATGTTTACTATACTTTTACAACCTATAGGTATCCAAGGTGTTTCCAGTATTTTGCTGTTGGATGTGTTGCTATCAATATCATAGCATATGCACTTTTTAAGTCTTAAGGTGCTATGTAAATTTCAGTCATTTCTGCCATATCTGACTCTTTGTAGCCCCATTTAGGGTTTCCTTGGCAAAGATACTGGAGTGGTTTGCCATTTCTTTTTCTAGCTCATTTTTTACAGATGAGGAAACTGAGGCAGAGTTAAGTGACTTCCCAAGAGTCACACAGCTAGCATCTGGGACTAGATGTGAACTCAGGAAAATGAGTCACCCTGAATTGAGGCCCAGCACTCTATCCACTGCCACCCTTGGCTGCCCGTACCAAAACAAACAAAAATAATTGTATCTTAAAGCACTAAATACATTCTGTCTGTTATTATTATAGCCAATGTTATAATAATAGCATTTATATAGCCATTGGAGATTTGCAAAGCGCTTTACATATGCTGTCTCATTTGATCACAGCAACCCTGTAAAATAGGTACTATTATTATTCCTGTTTTACAGATAAGGAAACTGAGGCTGAGAGAAGTTAAATCACATACCCAAGGTCACATAGCCAGAAAGTATCTAAAGCAAGATTTGAATTCAGGTCTTCCTGACTCCAAGCCCAATACTCTATCCACTGCACCTCCTAGCTGCCTTCAATATTAATAATAATGATTAATGATATAATATTATAATATAATATTGTTTACCATACTATACTATATTTATAATATCAATTATAATAATTATTATTACAGGCAATTATATAATATTAATATTATATACAATTATGACAGACAATCTTCACCTTTGACAATCTTGGAGTATATATTTAATAGTGATAATTCTAGGCTGGCTGTGTGACCTTAGTAAGTCACTTTATCGTATTTCAGTTTCCTCATTTGTCAAATTGAGGAAATAATGCTGTCCAACCCACCTCCCAGGGCTTGCCAGGAGAATCAGATGAGATTACTGAATAGAAAGCCATCACAAAGAAACCTGTATTGTAATCCCTGGTCTACCTACTCAGAATTTTCTGTGTGGTCTTGGACAAGTGGCTTAACCACTGTAAGCCTCACTCTACTCATCTACAAAATGAGAAAGTAGGTGAACTTTGAGGGGCCTCCCTCCTTCTTATACTCTATGAGGTAAAGTGTATATAATGCATTGTACAAGAGCTAGGTTTGCTGATTATAGAAACTTCCCCCTTGTGCCTCTGCTTTTCCTTATTTAGTGAGGTCTCCGGGCCCTTCCAACCCTCCAATGTCACCTCTGTCCAAAAAAAAAGCTAGTTTAAAACTAAATACAAGGACCAGTGCTAAGGGAGTGTGGAGAAGTGAGATTCTCTTTCTCTGAGCCTAGAGTGCCTCAGTCCTGTGGGCCTTTGCTCCAGAGAGCCCCTGGGGCAGCCCCACTATAACTGTCCTGAAAACCTCTGCGTGTTTGCTTCACCCAATAAGCCCTGTCTGTGGCTGAGGATGCCTGAGCTCAACGAGATGTGGGCAGTTGAACAAAAGAGAAATTAGTGGGGAGGAATGGAGGGAGGAGGGGAAAATCCCATAGCTGATTTTGGCCAGGAAAGTGCTCTCTATCCCACGGCTTAGAATGCGAACCACATGGCGTCCAGAGCAGCCCAGCTGCACCGAGCAATTCAAAGATTGCCTTGTTGGACTACAACGTGCCAATTTTTCAAATCTAGAGCCATTTTCAGTATTACAGTCTGTGCAGCCTAAGCCGGGAGAATTTTCTTCTGGGAGGGAAAATTGATTCCGAGGTTACCATTAACCCCCATTAACACAGCACGCCCTTTCCAAAACTGTTCTGGGGAGCTGAGAGGGCCTGGGGAAGCTGTATAGACACAGGGTGAGACTGGTACCTAAACTTTAGCAGGGATAACAGCCAAAGTCCATTAGCCCCATGTCTCAGAAAGAGCAAGAGAATGAGTGAGATGGAGAGGAGAGAGGGAGAGGAAAGAAAAAGAGGGATAGGGAGGTGGCAAATGCATGGAGGATGTGGAGTTTGTTTTCCAAGGAATTCCTAGGTTTGGGAAGTTTGCCCACACACATTGCTTAAATTGTGTGGCTTGGGAGTTTTGTATTCGATGGATAGCCAAGGCTGTGGTCTGCAAAAGCTCTCCTCATTCTGACCTGTAACCCTTAACCTGGGCTGCCCATTTCATGACTCATGCTGAACAGACCTTGGGTCAAGAAGCGTCCTCCAGGAACTAGTGTGGAGGTCTGCCAAGCCTGTCTCATGCACCATAACCCAAGCCAGCAGAAGGTTCAATTCTCTGAAGGCCTAGGGCCAAGGGGCAGCCAATTTCATCAGCTCCAGGACCCCTATATAGAAAATTACTCCTCAGTTCCTGAGGCAGGGGTCTGGTAGCCCTGGTTACCAGGCTGCCTGCCTCTAACTTCCTCTATCGAACTGGTTGCATAGATCAGGGCAGCTGCTGCAGCTGAGAAATAAAAGGGGGAGGGGAATGGGAGAAAGGGGCGTTAGGGAGAGAGAAAGTGATTGTGGGAAGAAAGGAGAGTGGCAACATAGAGAAGAGGGGAACAGTTTTGACTGACATCAGTGATGAAAAAAACTCCAAAAAAACCCAACCCTTTTCACAGTCTAATAATTTTAAAGAGTCCGTGACAAAGAAGGGGTCAGTCCTGAGAAACAATTTCTTCTTCCACCTTGTTTCCCAAGTCCCAAATGTCGCTCCTCCATCTTTGGAATGCCCCAGGAACTCTACAAATAAACCATGTAGTGTTTTATGATTACTATTCTATTATAATTACAGGAATAACAGGACGTTAGAGCTAGAAGGAACATTGGACTAAAAAAAGGCCTACTCTGATGTTTCATCATGACATGGTAGTGATATAGGGGTTCACAAAGTCTCTTCTTTATGAGGTAGCAGATAGAACGGTGGACCTGGAGTCAGGAAAACCAGAGTTCAAATATGACCTCAGATACTTAATAGTTGTGCGACCCTGGGCAAGTCACAATGCCTCTCTGCCCTAGTTTCCTCAATTGTAAAATGGGGATAATAATAGCCTCTCTCTCCCAGGTTTACTGCTAGGATCAAATAAAACAATATTTGTAAATCTCTTAGCCCATTTCCTGGCATATTTTAGGTGCTTAATAAATATTTCCTTCCCTTCCCTCCCATCCTTCCCTCCTTCCTTCTTTCTTTTCCTTCCTTTCCTTCTTTCCTTCTTCCTTCTTTCCTTCCCTTTTTTCCTTTCTTTCCTTTCTTTCTTCCTTTTCTTTCTTCCCTTCCTTTTTTCTTTCCATACCAACAGGACACAAGTTCCATCTGGTTCCACTAAATTGGAAAGCCTTTTTATTACAGTACTTATACCAGATTGTGTCTTCTTTGCAAGGAATGGCCAAATACAAAGGAGTTTATCACCAAAACATTGGCCACTTGGTAATGAATTTCCTTTTAATGACAAAGATTGTGGTCCACCCTATGTAACCCTTGCTTATTTTGCCTCCTAAGTTTGTTTCAGGGAGTCCAACCAATGTGCTCGAGATCTTCTTTGCTTTCTTTGGACAGTGATTCAATACCAATAGGGCACAAGAGCTATACATATGTCACTCCTCATTCTTGCCATGGGAAAAGCCCATATTATTTTTCAACCATACATTCCTTGATACCATCCTTTACTTTAGCTCCTCTTTGGAGTCCTTTGTTTAGAATTTTCACAGGGAAAGGGAATGGGTATTGACATAGCACCTACTATGTGCCAGGAGCTACTATTTGCTAAGCACTTGTTTATGTAGATAGAGTATAGGAAGCTAGATTTGAACTTAGATGTTTCCAACTCCCTATAAACTATGGCACCAGGCTACAAATTGCTCACACCTAATATACGCTTTTCCACTGAATTCTGTGTGACATTAGGTTTTCGTTTTGGTGACTGTAGTGTTCCATGACTCACAATCACACGATACTAATGGAATGTGTGCTGAAACTCAAAAGATGGGCCCTAGTTTCTAGGAGAGTTTTGGAATCAGGAAAGGGATTCTGCCATTTTCTGAACGCAACGAAGCCCAAATGTTCACATGGACTACCTGTGCCCAATCCGTGGTAGAGCATTTTGAGCTCGTATTGGTCTGAGCAGCCACCGCCGGACACATTGAAATTTGAGTTTGTCATGGTGATGTCATTTTGGTCTTCTTTGAGAATGAAGGACAGCAAACAACCAGCCAAACAATATTATTATCTGTAATCGTATGTTATTATTCTTTATCCACTTGATTTTTCTTGCTTGGATAATTAGATCAAACTCATTTGAGTCCTTTGGCAGCTAGGTGACACAATAGGTAGAGTGCTGGGCCTGGAGTCAGGAAGACTCATCTTCCTGAATTCAAATCTGGCCTTAGACATTTACTAACTGTGTGATCCTGGCCAACCTTAACCCTGTTTGCCTCAGTTTCCTCATCTGTCAAGTGAGCCAGAGAAGGAAATGACAAACCACTTGAGTGCCAAGAAAATCCCCCATGGGATCACAGAGAGTTGGACATGAGTGAAAATGACTGAACAGCAATATCTGAGTCCTTGCATATCTCTTCCAGGAGACTTTGAAATGCCTGGGGTTTGATGTAGCCAGCTTTATGTCAAGTATCTGGAAGAAACTCACCATCCATAGAGAATCCCTCTTCAACCTGAACTCTGCGAGAGATCTACTCTGTGACACTGGTGACATTACTCTGACAAGAGTTTCTCATACATATTTATACCTCTCCTAATATTTATGATCAGATTTCTTCAAACAAGCTTATATCTATTGTTACATCTTTCAAGGGATCTTGAATAATTTTTGATGTATGAATGGAAGAAATCCTGTTAAAAGAGAGCCTTTAACTCTACTGAATCAAATGCTGTAAAAAATCAACCAACAAACACAATGGAATCTTACATTCTCCACGTCATTCAGTAAATCATGTGATGGCAATGATGTGGTCTAATTTGTAATAATTCTTTTGGTTTATTTCCTACTAGTATCCCTACTGAGGATGCCCTCAATATCTGTATTAATGATTCTCATAAAAATCTCATATAATTTTGAAATTGTATTTTATTTATTTTTTGTTACATTTAAAATTCCAAACTGTCTCCCTCCCTCCCCAGCCGATGCTAGAGAAAGCCACCATTTTACACAGCTTTGTTGTTGAGTCATTTCAGACATGTCTAACTCTCCGTAACCCCATTTGGGGTTTTCTTGGCAAAGATTTTCCAAGATGGGTTTGCCATTTCCTTCTCCAGTTCATTTGACAGATGAGGAGATTGAGACAATCTAGTGGAACCTGACGAAACTTGTGTTCTATTAGTATGGAAGGGAAGGAAAGATGAAAGTAAAGAAAGGAATTGATTTGCCTGGGATCACACAGTTAGTAAATGTTAGAGGCCTGATTTGAACTCATGGAAAGGAGCCTTTCTGATTCTAAGCTCAGTGCTCCATGTAACTGCCCCACTGACAAAGATAAATACATATACACACACACACATATATGTGAAACATACTATTTATACTTCTATTTAATGGTTCTTTCTTTCTCTGGAGGAAAATAGAATCTTCCTTCATGGGTTCTTTGTAGCTAAAAATTTTATATAATCAGGTCTGAGTAATAGGTGATATTTAGGGGATTTAGTGGACAGAGTGCTGGAAGACCTAAGTTTGAGACCCCCCCCAGGCACTTACTGTGTGATCCTAGACAAGTCATTTACCTTTCTCAACCTTAACTTCCTCATCTTCAAAATAAAGACTATCATAGCACCTATTTCACAATATTCTTACGGGAATCAAACGATTTCTTTTAGAAAGATATAAAAATATGGATATAACCTATATGTATATGTTTACATATATTTTAACAACAGTAATATATACATATGTTTATGTACATAAAATTCTGCAAACCTTAAAGCACTACACAAATGCTAGCTATTATTAATAGCAATAAGGTCCAGGGCTGGTTCCCCTGCCGCCGTACTTTTGGTATCTTCCTCTCTTCTAGATACCTAATGTTTCAGTCTCTCCATATCTTTACTGGATACCTCCATTAATTATTACCTCCAGCACAGAATGTCTCCATGTACGTTTGGGTCTGATTCAGCTGCCTTTCCCATCTTTGTTCTCTTTAGTGTTATTTATACAACCTCTACAAACACCTCCAGGATGATGTTAGAGTTCAAGGCTGGAGCCTCTAGTACTCTGTGAAAGTGATGTTTCATTATTAAAATGTGTGATGGAAAAGTGAAAATGTTTGCTACAAAAATCTTTGTAGATCGTCTCCATTTTCTCCTGTTTGTTGTCCCTCTCGTGTTTCCATTTTAAAATGTCCTTGGGATAACTTCACTTAATTAGTTATCTTTTACAGACTTCCTTTTAACTGGATCTGCCCTCCACTGGTTCTCTCTACTTTTATAAGATGATACTTCTCATAATCTTCTATCATATGTCTCTATAAAATTTTATAATTGAATTTGTAGTCTAAAGACCAACATTTCATTCCACAGCTATCTCTCTCCCTTTGGCAAGTAAATCATAGTTTCTGACTAAGGTGTTTTTTTAGTTTCTTTTGATCTCCTGGTTGTGGAAATTTATTTTTATCAGTAAAACCTCTGTGTGAAGTCTGTGTCTGTGTTCTTTCTGTAGTCCATATCTTATTTTTCATCATCAGCAACTTGTTTGAAGTAGTTAGGATTGAGTTTTAATTGCATATCATATCTTTCCCTCATTTTTATTCTTTTTCTAGCTTTGTACTAATTTTTATCTTTGCTCCTACAAGTAGATGGTCTGACTGCACATAGACAGCTGATATACGAATGACTCCCACATCAGTAATGAGGCACTTCCTAACTGTAAAAATGCAATCAACTTCATTTTTCATAATGTTATTTGGAGCTCACCATGGCCAGAGCCTACTGATTCTTTTCTTAAAAAAATATCATACAGAGGCAGGAGGCTTAAGTATCTTTTGATCTCTCTCATTCCTCATTCATGATCTACAGTTCTCAATATATTTCTCACCATCCTCACCTATTCCTACCTTGGCATTGAAGCCACCAAGTATCAAAAATACATGTTGATTTAATTTGGGGGGCCTTATTGAGCACTTTATAAAATTTCTTTACCACTTCATCTGTTACAACTGATAGTTGGTCTATAAGATGCAATTATTTTCATGATGGTCTTTTTGCAAATACTTATCATGAGTGCTGCAATGTGAGATAACCAAATTTCCCATGAAATTATGTTTCTTGTTGCCTTTGGTGTGTAATAAAACCAACTCAGCCATCCCTTCTATTTGTCTCTCCAAGGAGAATTCGTGAGCCATCCTTCTATTTAGCTGCAACTTTCATCTTCTGGTTTCATTGAGAGTGAGAGTCACTAAATCAAATAGCATTTATTAATTGTCCGTTATGGGCCAAGTATTGTGTTCTCAAAGCTTACACTCTAATGGGAGGTGCAAAGTGTTTGTATAATTATATATAGAATAAATAAAAAGTAAAATAAATAAAAGGCAGTTAAATACAAAGTAGTTAGAGAGAGCACGAGCAGTTGGGGACATCAGGAATGATTCACATAGAAGATGATATTTGAGATGCATCTTGAAAGAAGAAAGATTCTGTGGCAAACAGATAAGATTCAATCCCTCCATTAGTACAATTGGACAAAGATCTCACACATAGAGTAGCAGCGCCCAGATTGAAGTTTCTAGGTGGTCTAAAAATTGTGTGACTCTTAGTACCCCCTGTCCTTTGGTGGGAGTGAGGGTGGGGAATTTTCCTCTTCAGAAGTGCGTAATAAGGTCTTAGGATTATTTTGTCTTTTCTTGGTTTCATGGCCAAATAGCTCATCACCAAAGGTCTAGCCTCATTCTCCTCCCTTTGATAGGCCAGTTCTCAGAAAGAACACCCAGTTTAATTGCTTTTACTCTACTTGGAGTCTTTCCATCACAGTCAAACTTGTCAGAACTAGTGATCCACTAGAATTACTTTCAAGAACCTAGGATCCCCTTTACACCGTGATGAGAAATCAGAGTGAGATTTTGTGGAGGCAGGAAAAGACAGACTGAATCCTAGTCCACTATAATGACAGTGTTAAAAAGGGGGACAAAGGATGCTTAAAGTCATCCAGTTCTTAGAATATATGTACATTGTTGATAGTCTTTGTCCAATGGCCGATGAGTTGATTTCAAAGAATTGAAACTAATTGGAATATATATTTTCATATACAGAGTAGCACATAAAAAAGAGCATCATACATGAAACTGCAGGTCTTTCTTATGTCCAGCTTACTTTTCTAAGTATACTTGTTCATCGTTGCTCAGTCTTTTTTCAGTTGCATCTGACTCTTCCTGACCTCATTAGGGATTTTCTTGACAAAGATACTGAAGGGGTTTGTCATTTCCTTCTCCAGTTCATTTGACAGATGAGGAAACTGAGGCAAACAGGGTTAAATGACTTGCCCAGGGTCACACAGCTATAGTAAATGTCTGAGGCTGGATTTGAACTTGAGAAGATGAGTCTTCTTGACTCCAGACCCAGCAGTCTATCCATAGTGCCACCTAGCTGCACCTTTAAGTATATAGGGCATCCCAAAAGTCTTAGTGCTATTTCAAGTTGGGAACTAAGCTACAGTTTTCAAAGTTATCCTGCTTGTTTGGCTTTTCTTTTGTTCTTTTTGTTTCTTTTTTTAAAGATGTCTCAGGGAGTCTCTTTTTTTCTTTCCTTCTTTCCTTCTTTCTTTCTTTCTTTCTTTCTTTCTTTCTTTCTTTCTTTCTTTCTTTCTTTCTTTCTTTCTTTCTTTCTTTCTTTCTTTCTTTCTTTCTTTCTTTCTTTCTTTCTTTCTTTCCTTCCCTATTCCTATCTCTTCTTATTCTTCCATCTCCAATCCCATAACTGGAAGAAAGAAAAAAACAAACTTCTTATATCAAACAGTCAAGCAAAACAAATTCCCACATTGTTTCCAAACATATCATTCTGCACCTACAATCCATCAGTTTTCTGACAAGGGGCAAATAGCAAGCTTTATTATTAGACCTCTTTAGTTGTGGTTGATCATTGTATTGAACAGGGTTCTCAAGTTTTTCAGAATTGTTTTTCTTTATAATGTTGTTTGTGTATAAATTGTTCTCTTGGTTCTGCTCATTTTACCTTGCATCAGTTCACACAAGTCTTCAAGGGTTCTCTGAAACCATCTATTTCATTATTTCTTATGACCCAATAATATTCCATTACATTCCTATATCCTACTTTATTTAGCTATTGTCCAGTAGATGAGCACCCCATTAGTTTCCAGTGCTTGTCTACTACAAAAACAACTGCTATGGTTTAACTGGGTCAAAGGATGATCAAAATTTAGTGACTCTGGGGGCATAGTGCCAAACTGCTTTCCAGAATAGCTAGATCAATTTGATTGGTTGGTTCGTTCTCGAAAAGGACCAAAATGACATCACCATGGTAAAGTGAAATTTCAGTGTGTCCATCTGTGGCTTATCAGATCAATATGAGCTCAGAATGCTCTACCACAGATTGGGCACAGATAATCCATGTGAACATTTAGAGTGGTTACTCCAGGTCTGTGCATCCTATGTTTCCTTTGTGCTGCTTCAATTCTGCTTTGCTCATAGAGCACGGCACCTTTTCTGATGTGAGCATGCCATGCTGAGTGGCCCTGTGCCAGTGTCTCCCATGTCCCACAATCAAATCCAAAGTTCTTGAGAGGGCCTTGAGAGTGTCCTTGTATCACTTCTTCTGACCACCATATGATCACCTGCCTCATGTGAGTTCTCCACAAAATAGTCTTTTTGGCAAGTGTACATTTTGCATTCGAACAACGTGGCCAGCTCATCAGAGTTGTGCTCTCTGAAGCATAGTTTGAATGCTTGACAGTTTAGTTCAAGTAAGGACCTCAGTGTCTGGTACCTTATCCTGCCAGGTGATCTTCTGAATCTTCCTAAGACAGTTCAAATGGAAGCTATTTAGTTTCCTGGCATAGCACTGGTAAACTGTTCATGTTTCACAGGCATACAATAATGAGGTCAGCACAACGGCTCTGTAGACCTTCAGTTTGGTGGTCAGTTTAATACCTCTTTTCTCCTATACTTTTCTTTGGAGACTCCCAAACACTGAGCTAGCTCTGGCAATGTGTGCATCAACCTCATTGTCAATGTGTGCATCCCTGGAAAGTATACTACCAAGATAAGTGAACTTATCTGCAGCATTCAAAACTTCTCCATTTGTTGTAATCAATGGTTCCATGTATGAATGGTGTGGTGGTGGCTGATGTGTTTTCTTGGTGTTAATTATTAGGTCAAAATTAGCACAGGCATTCTTTGATGCATTTCAGCTCCAGAGACTGCATTGAGTGCACAATCATCTGCAAACAGAAAATCATGCACCAGCCCTCCCTCCACTTTGGTCCTGGCTTGTAGCCTTTTCAAATTGAAGAACTTACCATCAGTACAGTAGTTGACCCTGATGTAGTGCTCATCCTCACTGAAAGCATTTGACAACATGGCTGAAAACATCATGCTAAAAAGCATAGGAGCAAGCACACAGCCCTGTTTCACTCCACTGGTGACTGGGAAGGCACAAGAGCATTGTCCACTATCCAGAACACAGACAAACATGCCATCATGAAGTTGACATACAATCTGATGAACTTTTCTGCGCAACCAATTTTGACATAAATGTTCCATAAGTCCTCACAAATAACAGTGTTAAAGCCCTTGGTCAGATGCACAAACGTTGTGTACAGACCTCTGCTGTTCTATAATTGTCGGGTACCAAACATCGTATCAACTGTTCCTCAGCCCTTTCTGAAGTCACACTGACTTTCAGGCATATGACCATCTTCCAGGTGAAGGATCAGCCTATTAGGGAGGCCTCTAGCAAGAATTTTGCGAGCAATGACTAAGAGAGAGACTCCCCTGTGATTGTTGCAGGACAATCTATTCCCTTTCCTATTATAGAGATGGATAATGGAGGTATCCTTGAACTCCTAGAGGATAACCTCCTCTTGCTATATAACCTGGAAAATTTCAGTCAACTTTTGTATGAGCAACGAACGGTCCCCCATCTTGTAAATTTCAGCTGGAATAATATCAGCACCAGATGTTTTGCCACATGAAAGGCCCTCAAAATCTCTTCTTCATTTGAAAGTTCAGCTAAGGAGGGATAGACTTCAACCTGAGGTATATGGTCAATGGCCACAGCATTGACTGATGATGGTCTGTTGAGAACACCATGGAAGTGTTCAAGATCATATGCTTATCACTAATTAATGTGGCTCCATCAGCAATGAGTAGTTGTTATGCACCATAGGTTTTTGACCCATAAATAGCTTTCAAGGAATCATAAAAGTGCTTTGAATTATTACTATCAGCATAAAACTGAATTTCATCTGCCTTCTTATTGAGCCAGGAATCCTGCATCTCTCTAAGTTATGCTTGTGCTTTGCTGTTGATGGAATTAAATGCTGTCTTCTTAGAGGTGGATGAACTATCCTGCTGGTAAATCCTGTAGAGTTCTCATTTTTCATTTAGCTGCTTCTGAATTTCCCCATAAATTTCATCAAACCTGTCTTGGTGTTTGTGAGTGTTCTGACCCAGATGAGCAAATGCAGTGTTGTACATCTAATCTCTGAAAGCAGCCCACTCCTTTTCTGCTCCACTGTTGCCAACTGTGTGTTGGCTCAACTTTCCCTCCAAGTTAGCAACAAACTGTTCACACTCAGAGAAGAGCTCTAATTTGTTGATATTAATTCTTTTGGTAGTCATTTTGCCTTGGGGGCAGTGCTTTTGATGAATGCAAATATTCAGCCTGGAAAAGATAAGTCCATGATCAATCCAGCATTCTGCACCACGCATTGCCTTTGTCACTCTCACTTCTCTGTCTCTTCTCATTACAATCACATAGTCTATTACATGCAAATGTTTGTGGCAAGGGTGCATCCATGAAGTTTTATTGCATTTAGGTAAATGGAAAACAGTGTCTTCACAGGTCTTCAGCAGTAAATGATCATTGCTGTTGCTGTTTCCAATTCCATTCCTCCCTAGGACTCCCTGCCTAGTCTGGTAGTCTGAGCCTACTCTAGCATTAAAGTTACCCAGAATTATGAGCTTGTCCTCTTTTGGCTCAGTGATGATAAGGTTCTCTAGGTCTTCATAAAATTTTTCTTTGACCTCATCAGGGTTTGTCATAGTGGGAGCATAGGCACTGATGATGGTGGCATGGCATTTTCCTGCAAGTGGCAATCACATTCTCATGAGCCTGTCATTCACTCCTTTTGGCAGGCATACCAGCTTGCTGACTAGTTTTGATTGCAAAACCTACACCAGCTTCACAGTGCTCCCCTTTACTATGACCATTCCAGAATAATATGTGTCCAGTTCCAACTTCAGTAAACTAGCCTTCATTTGCCAGCTTTGTTTCACTCAGGACTGCTATTTGGATGTGATACCTATTGAGTTCTCTTGCAACAAGAGCAATTTGTCTTTCAGGTCCACTGGATTTTGTGTCGTCTGTAAGTGTGTGCATGTTCCATGTGCCGATGGTGAGTGGAATAATCTTTGCAGATTTTTTGTACATATTGTACATTTTTTTGTGTTTCAACCACATAGTGGGATTCCCCACCTGCCACGGTGATCAGGTCAGGGTTGGGTAAACAGACAATTTTTAGGGCACCTTTTCTAACTCCTGGCCTCATACCAGGAGGTGAGCAATACAATACTTAAAAAAACTGCTCAGACACCCAGGGGGCTGCCAAGTCCCACTGCTGCTTCCAGTGAGAAATGACCCTATGGCCTGGGCCACCTGTGTGCAGGGTTGTGACTACAGCTCCCAGTGTAGCTGCACCTGCTGCTTCATCACTTGCCTGTTGCCATAGGACTTTGAGGTATAATAATGAAATGGTGTGGGTGATGTCTTTTGATTCATGTGTAAATTGGATTGAAGTGAGACAGAGTTGCATGAAGTCATCAGCCTCACTCTCTCCTCCAGAGTCATCATAGTCCAGTGGCAGGACAGAATCAAGGTGACTGGCGGATGCAGAATACAGGATGCAAGAATGCAGTGGATAACGATAACCTTGCTGTCTTCTGTGTTTAACCAAGCTCTAAGTGTTCCACATCCCCTGCTTCAGTTGCCTTCATGGCTGTTGAAACAAATTGTTCTCATCTTCCCATTCCACTAAGGGAAGTCATCACACACTTAGGGTAGACATCCCCCTAACTCACCAATGGGTTTGAGACCCCTTGGTTACCCTCAACCTGGTTTGGCCCATCTGCCAAAACAGTTTACCAGGGTGTGGTTGCTGCACCTGCTGCAGCTTCTTGGAGCTACAGGTGAGAGTTAGGTGGAACAGGTGGACAACAAAGTGGAAAGACCCCCAAAAAGGGCTTGGCAGCCATCAGATCAAAAGTACTGGTCCTCCCTGGACACACCCTACACTGCAACAACAGTCCATTAATGTGCCTGTTTCCCTGAAGGCCCTCCAACAATTGCCATTTTCGTTTCTTGTAATCGTTGCCAGTCTAATGGGTATAGAATGGAACCTTAGCATTGCTTTAATTTGCATTTCTCTAATTGTTACACATTTTTAGAATTTTATTCATATTTTTTTCATTGCTTGAATTTCTTCCTTTGAAAAATTGCCTGTTCATATCCTTTGACTATTTATATATTGGGGAATGGCTTTTTGGACAAGTACATTGGAACTTGCCCCTCAATATCCAAAATACTTTATGAGGAAGTAGCAATAACACTCCAGGAGATAAAGTCAGAAAGAATGACTCTTCCTGGCTACACACACACACACACACACACACACACACACACACACACACACACACACACAAGAAATAAATTCTCAAAGCAAATTGTTTTAGAAGCCCTTGAATACTGATTTTCAACAAATATTAAAGAAGAAAAAATTCAAAATGAATGGGAAAAGAACAATAATGGTATTTTAACCACTACCATGAAAAAAACTGAGAAAACAACCATTTCTCATTTTTATAAATTTTTATGAAAATGGTCTATTTATTCATTGTGGGTATGTTTGGTGAAAATACGAGCAAGTATCAGATAGACTATCATAAAAGATTATCCAAAATAGACTACCTCTTCAAAGTTTTAGGCTGAATTAAAGGAATAGAATGACATAATTTTAGCATTCAAAGTAAACTCAGAAGACTAACCATCACTCAGAAAGAATCACAATGATCACATATATAAAGCAAATATATGTAATACAGAATATATGTGTTATATTATAACATGGAATACAAATTATGATGTCATTATATATAATACAAATTATAACATAATTTATGCAACACAAATTATAGTATAATTATAACATAATAAAACTACTATGACACGTAATACATAGACATAAAATACATGAATATGTGTGCATGTATATTTATATGTATGTCCACAATACAATAAATATTTTTTAAAGTGTTACCCAGCCTATAATTGAAGACCTTGAATAAGGGAAAATCTACCTTCTCCTGAAGTAGGCTATCCTACTTTTGGACAGCTGTAACGGTTATGGAATTTTTCCTAAAATCAGACCTAAATTTGCCTCTTTGTAACTTCTACTTAATGCTCCCAAGGGCATTTTTTTTCTCTGAGGACAAAACACGTCCAATTTCCCTGCTACATTTCTCTTCCACATGACACCTCTTCAAATACTTGAACATAGCTATCATATTCTCCCTTCCAAATCTTTTCTTGTCCTTAGTTTCGTTAACAGATCCTCAGGTGTCATTGACCCAATGTCCTTCACCATCCTGGTCACTCTCCTCCCTGTGCTCCCCAACCTCTTAATGTTTCTAACCTATAGTGTCCAGAACTGAACTTGATGCTCCAGATGGTGTCTGATGGGGAAAGAAGACAGAAGCACTAATTACCTTCTATTCCTAGGAGTCATGTTATCAGTTTTGGCTACCATATCATATTACTAATTCATATTGAGCTTGGAGTCTACTAAAGCTTCCAGATCTTTTCAAACCATCTCCTCCTTCTTATACTTATGAAGTTGGTCTTTTGAATTTATGTGAAACTTTACATTTCCTCTTATTGAATCTCAGTTTATTAGATTCATACCAATGCTTTTGTTTGGAAAGATCCTTTAGGATCCTAATTCTGCCATCCAGTATTCTACCTACCTCTCTTAGATTTATGTACCATGCAAATTTGGTAAGTATGCTACCTGTCTTTTTATTCAAGTCATTAATAAAAATGTTAATAGCCCAGGGCTGAGCACAATGCCTCTGTATCGATTGTTTGTTCAACCAACCAAGGATTTACTAAGAACTTTCTATATGCCTGGCCCTGTGCTTGACATGGTAGTATTTGAGCTGATTCTTGAAGGAAAAAAAATAGGTTCTAAGAAGTGGAGGTGAGCTTAGAAGTGAATAACAGGCAGAAGAGATAACCAGTGTAAAGTCATGGAAACAGAAATGAGTGCTAAAATTTAAAAGTAACAAGAGGAGGCAGGTAGGTGGTGCAATGCATAGAGTGCCAGCCTTGGAGTCAAGAGGACCTGAGTTCAAATTCAGCCTCAGGCACTTACTAGTTGTGTGGCCCTGGGCAAGTCACAACCGTAATTGCCTGGAAAAAAAGAAGGGTGATAAGAAAGTTAGTTTGTCAGGACCACAGAGCACAAGATGGAGAAAAGGATATAATAAAGCTGGAAAGGGAGGTTGAAACCAGGTTGTAAAGGGTTTAAAATGCCAAAGTTTACATTTGTTTCTCTAGACATTGGAATTTATTGAGTAGGGGAGTGACATGGACAAGTCTCCACTTTAAGAAAATCATTTTGACTGTGAAGATGATGGATTGGAGAAGACAGGGATCTGAGGCAGGGAGGCCAGTTAGGAGACTATTATAATAGACTTTGTGAGATGTGATGAGAGCCTGAATTTGGGTGGTAGCTGTGTATAAATAGGGGATTTGGTATGAAATATGTTGTGGAGGTAGAAACTATAAATTTAGGCAACTAAATGGATATGTGGTGTGAGAAAGAGTGAGAAATAATTCTGACTCTGAGAATGGTGATACCCAGGACAGAAATAGAAAAGTTCAGAAGAGGACTGGATTTGTGGGGGTGGGGTAGATAATATAAATTTGCTATCTACCCTCCCCCCAATCATGTTTTATTTATGATATTTGAGATCCCTTAAATACCTCCAAACCAGTTTGAAATATTTAATAGACAGTTGGCAATTTGGAACTGGAGCTCAGGAGAGTTACTGGGCTAGATACAGAGATCTGGGAGCTATCTGCATATTATATGTCCATGAACCCATGGACATAATGCCCAATAAAAGTTAGATGGTAACCTTCTTATGCACTTAGCATTCTTCTACACATACACATACACACACACACACACACACACACACCACTACCACCACCATCACCAGTGATGAGGTTACCAAGTGAGAGAGATTAGAGAAGAAAAAAGCCAACAAAATGGAGAGGACATTAATATCTTTTGTACCAGGGACCTTTTTGACACTCTGGCGAAGTCTTTGGATCCTTTCTCAGAAAGATGTTCCTGAATAATTGAAGGCATTGTTAAATTTCAGCTAAAGTAATGCTAATGTAAATTTAGAAAACAAGAAATAATTGTTTTCCCATCCAAGTTCTTGGACCCATGAAATCAATCCATGGACCTCTGAATTAAAAACCCTTGCCTTAAAGGCTCTTTTCAATAAAGATGTCTCTCACATATACGTTAGACTCAAGCTGCCTGCTGCCTCATAAATTCCATGGAGGTTAATGGAGGCAGGGACAGCTTATAGGACCCTCCAGCTGACAGCATGCGAGCAAGCCTGCCACCCTATAAATTCCATGGAGGCTAATAAGGGCAGGAAGAGCTTTCTAGTTGACAGGTTTGGGCAAGTTGGGAGAATAAGGCTACATGACACTCACCCAGGCTTAAAGTTTTCATGGGCCTAAGTAATTTGGGGGTATGACCACTATTTTTATTTTCCTGTCCTATCTTGACCCCTCGTCTAGCTCTCAGCCCCGAACTTTTACAGGTTGCCTCTCATCAGCAACTTCCTCAGGGATTCTCAGATTCTCTGGTTTTGGCTTTGCTTCTCTTTTGAACACTGTCTCATAACTTTGACTCTGAACAAATCCATGAGATCAGGGGGTGTCTGGCACCATCATATTGTTCTGTTCTCCCTCCGTCCATTTGTGCTAGAATACCTCTATTTGCTGCTAGAGGCAGGAAGGGTTCAATACACACCATGAACCTTGCCAAATCATTGTCCTTGCTCAACCACAAACCAGGTCCCAACTTCATATAAAATATAACTATTATACATGCAAGATTCCAATGCAGAGACAACACAGAGAGAATCTTTCCAAAGATCTGCTGAGTATCACTGTCAAGTGAGGCATAAAATGGAAGTTATATTCCTACATTAATTGATTTCAGGTCCATGGAGAATTTCCTACACCAAGCGCAAATAGAAAAAAAAGAATCTCAGATAATAATGAGGGTCTCTAGTTGCTCCTCTTTTATAGCTTTGAGCTACAGGATCTTCATGATGAAACCTACAGCCGCTGAAAAATTTTTAAAAAGACCAGCTATCCATTCAAACTGGAAATTAAAAGTGGATGAGAAATGGATATTGCCTGCGTTCTTACGTATAGTTGGATAGACAATCCTTTGCGTAGTCTATCAACAAATGTACACAGGACAGAAGCTGAAGAAGTATGAGTTGTATCTGCCATTGAAGAAGAGAAAGAAGAGCTTGGAGGTCAAACTGGATTGTTCAGTGTTCAATGATTCCAAGTTGTTCTCTGATGCAAAAGCCCAATATTTTTCTGGTGATGTAATTATCTGTTGATGTAATATGGCTATGAATCATGGACTACCATAATTTTGGAAGAATCAAGACTATGGTGGAATATAAGTAAGCTGGAGCATATTACTAATAAATTATTAGCATGAAAAGTAACATAAAAGGACAAGATTGCCAAAGGAGTCCATGACACAAAAAATGAATGTCATATTGTTCCATGCTCATTCCCTCCATCTTTGCTGGAATTCTACTATTTCTTTTCCACACCTGCTATTAGATACCAAATTGCCAAGGATTTCAGATGGACTGAAAAAGTATAGGCGTTCATCATGTACCAAAAGCAACAGACAATCATTGGAGCCCAATTATTGCATTGGTAAGGATTGTACCTGTAATCTTATTGGCATAGGGAACTGCCAATGAGGCATCTCCCTTCTCCAGTGCTTCAACCCCTACTCAGCAACTTAGAGTGTTGGAGACTGACCACTAGTCCAGAGTAAAATAACTAGTATATATCAGAATTAAAATTTGAACTCAGGTCCTCCTGATTCTGAGGCTGACTCTCTATCAACTACACCCCACTGCCAAAGTATTGAAGTATTGGGATCTATGAAATATTCAAAGAACTAAGGAAAGGTCTATAATGAGTTGGATAGATCCACCATGGAGGATTTGTGGAAAGAGAAGTTATGGGTGGATTGTAATCTACCTTGGAATACCAGGATCAATGGGATGAAGGATTTTTTAAGTTATCTAAACAAATGGTGCTAAAAACCATTGTCTCCTAGAAACTACCATCCATTTCACAGAGGAGGAAACAGAGGCCCAGAGACATCAAATATCTTGCTCAAAGTCACAAAATGAGTGATGAAGCTGGGATTTGAGCCAGGTCTACAGTTTTTTATGTGATATACCTTCCAGAGCATCATCCCTGCTTCTCCTTCATCCCTTCTGAGGAAGACATGAGTACAAACTTCCCAGCTGTATATTTTCCCTATACGAAAGGAATCAATGAGGTAGACAGGGAGAGTCTCCTGTTCCAGAAGTGAAAGGACCCTCTCAAGATGGGGAAAAGTACTCATGTTTGGGGGGAAATGGAGAACAAGAAAGGAGAGAGAGCTAATTACTTCCTTGTTGCCCCAGCAGAAGCTGGAAAGTTGACCCGCTAAGGCACCTGGTGATCTATCAGAGTGGGGATGCGTGTTCGGCTAAGTGCTGATGGGACGTCCCTGTCAACACAATGTTCCGCCTGGCCGGGCCTTCATATATAAAGATATTTAATGAATTAGTTAATTAATGAGAGGAGTTTGATTGATAGATCATATGGCGCTCTCAGCAGGGTGAGCCTGACCCCCGGATATTGCCGCTGCGGCTCCGATCCGTCCTCCTCATTGGTCTGGAGAGCTCAGTGGCCCGGCCAATTTGCATGCATTTAATGTAGCTCTTTAATAGGATGTAATGTTAGTGAAAGCCAAAAGCACAGCAGCTGTAACTTAAAAGACAGCACCATTACTGCAAGCCTTATAATTAGGGTAAGAGGGAGACTCGGTCTGCCATATGTTAAGCTCTTTTGAGGTTAATAGCTCTGTAAGATTTTTGCAATTTAAAAAAATTACACTTGAAGGATGATGACAAGGCACATCAATGAGTCTTCTCCATATGGGAGGGAGGGGATAGGAGGATCCCATATCTCCCATCCCTCTGGGACAAGGTGCCCAATATGGCGGGGTAGCGCTAGTACCCCTCTTATACAGTCTCTCATTCTTGTCTTACGTTCCCTACTAGTCCCTTGTCCCTAGCCTCTTTCCCACCTGTCTCCAGGCCCATTAGTACAGCCTTATTATTACAGTGATACTCTCTCTGCTTTCCCTCTTGCCATCCCCAGTTTGCCTGGCTCTCCCTACAGATTTCTCTTTCCCCAGTCCCCAAGACCCAGTTGAAAGCAACGTGCCCACATAGAGTCTGGGAGAATCACCATGTGTGCTTACCTTGCAAGGTCCCAGGCAACTTCCTAGCAATTATGGGTCCCCACAGGTTACCTGGTGCTGATTACACAGCCAGGCCCCAAATCAGGGAATGCTCAGCAGGCATGGGAGTGGGGGAGAGGAGGAAGTCACCTGGAATTTGCTTGGTAATTACCTGGCATCAGTCCATGGGCTGGCTGGCTCTTCTGGGCCACAACCCAGCAGGAATGGGGGAGAAATCTCGGAACAAACCTCATCTATGATTTGGATCTGGGGGTGCACTTATCCAGGTTCACTCCATGGCTCCCTGGGGCCCTAACCTCCAACCCCCAACTGTAACTTCAGCTTCTCCTCTCCAGATGAAAAAGTCTAATGGATGAGCCCAGCTGCAACTTCCCAGCTTTTCAAATCATTTTTCCTGGGTGTCACTCCTCATTCTCTAGTCTGTCCGATAGGAGAGGCGGGACCAGAGAGCTGCAGTCCACATAAGCTACACTCCTGACAATCAGTGCTCAGAGAGAGGAGCTGAGGCTGGCTGCCCCAACCCTCCCTCCCTCTCATTCTCTCTCTCTGCCTCCAGTTCCCCATGGAATGCGTGGGTGTCTGGCCAAATTCCTGATGACAGACACTGCAGACAAAACAACAACAGAAACCATCTCCCAAACCCACCCACCCCCCCATTCTAAAAAAAAGACTCTTGTTAAAAGGAAATTACAGGAGCGATAAAATTACTGCTAATTGCATAATTATCTTATTATCCCTGGTACCAAAAATACATGAGATTCTCTCTTGCAGTCTCCCTTCCCCCTTTCACCCTCCCCCGCCCCAAACTGTGCAAGGAATTTTCAGTAAGACCACTGTTAGGAGATGTAGATCCCTTATGCCCTGTGCCCGAGGGAGGGTGAGAAGGAAAGGAGACCTGTAGAAGGTGACCCAGAGGAGCAGGCACAGGGAAGGTGCAGACAGACAAAGGAAGTGAGCCAGAGGAAGGGAGAGTGTAAATGGAAAACAGGATAAGAGAGACATAGAAGGGGACTAGAGAGGATAGAGGACTAGGTTATTTCATAAAATCATAAAACTTACAGTAGGCAACCTTCCTGGCACAGTCCCATGATAAATTTGGCATCAGCAAGTTCTGGGTTCAGGTCCCTCTTCTGACACCAGCTAAGTAAATCAAGTGAGTCACTTAACCTCTTCATGGGCCTCAGGAATTTACTTAGGACTTATCAAGTGAATCATAGATTAGTTGCAATCTGCCATGGTAAAAGGGGATCCCTGCAGGTCAGGGATACAAATTAGAGTTAGGATGACGCTTAAGAGCTACCTAGAACACGGGAGCACTATTCTGAAGAAGAACCCAGACTGGCCATCCCTTATTCTCTGGACCACCATGTCTTCACATGGGTGCCTCCCCGCTTTACCTCTTGTCCCCGCTTTTCAGCTCCCTTGTTATGGGTTGTCTGCTCCTCGAGGGAAGGGACTGTTTTTCTTTTTTGCTTATATTGATATCCCCAGAAACCCTTGATAAATGTTTATTGACTGACAGTTGGCTAACATTGTTATTACAGGTGAGGTAACAGAGGCTCACAAATCTTCGGTGATTTATTCAAGTGCACACACCTTGTAATCATGATTGGAGGAGATACTCGTACCTAGGTCTCCTGATGGATAACATGGAGGTTTTCATATTGCTAACCACACTGTTAATGGTATGTCCCAGTTAGAGGCTGTAGAAAGAAGCATTTTAGCTTTGTGTTCAAAGTGTCACCTTGGGAATGATCATTGTTTTTGGAACCAGGTTAGTTGAGAAGAATGATGACGACTGATGAGATTATTCCACATGAATTCAACAAGGTGGTATGGGACCGCCACCTTAGTTCAGATCCTTGCCACCTTGACCTGGCTTCCCTGCCTCTAGTCTCTTCCATCTTAATCCATTCACCACACAGCTAATAAATTAATATTCCTAAAGGGCAGATCTGACCACTTCATTCACCTACTCAAAAACCCTCAGTAGCTCACTATTGACTTTGAAATAAACTGCAAATTCTTCTGGTTGGTATTTAAAGCCTTCCAGAGTTCAACTCAAGTGTCACCTCTTTAGAAGAGGTCATTTCTGGTCCTGCTCAATTGTTAGTGCTTATCCCCTCCAAAATTACTTTGCAATTATTT
Organism: Bettongia penicillata ogilbyi; assembly: GCA_023548195.1. Taxonomy (NCBI): domain Eukaryota; kingdom Metazoa; phylum Chordata; class Mammalia; order Diprotodontia; family Potoroidae; genus Bettongia; species Bettongia penicillata. The sequence goes on from JAJHZJ010000697.1 coordinate 547,106, forward strand.
TGCATATATTTTTCATTTAGTCACCCCGTGTTTGCATCTTTCCCTGACCCCACTCTAGCCATGAGTTTTTTGATGGCAGGGACTATTTCCCTGGCAGCTAGGTGATGCCTCTGGGCCCAACAGTCAGGAAAACCTGAGTTCAAATTCAGCCTCAGATACTCATTAGCTGTGTGACCTCCTTCAGCCTCAGTGTCCTTCTCTGTAAAGGCCAAGGTCATCCTCTGCAAACTGGGCCATCTCCAGTTGTCTTTCCTTTGGCATTGCCCCTGGACTTGGATGACACCTGAGGAAAGGGCAAGGGTCATGACTTTCTGAAGTTCTGCCTCACTGAAATCAATGGCTGAGCGAGTTAGGACATTGCCCTGGTGACTCCGTTGGTCCTTTTTGAGAATGATGAACAATAGCCACAAAATAGGGCTAACAACAGCCCCTACCCCCTCCCAGGGTTGTTGTGAGGATCAAATGAAATCGTATTTGTAAGGTGAATTGTGAGGACCTCCACTAATTCTATTTATTTTTCTTTTTTTTATTTAATTGAAATAAAAACTTTGAGATTTTTTTTTTGATTCTGCTATTTAAAAACTTTGTGTGACCCTGGGTAATTCCTTCCCATTTCTGAGCCTCAGTTTTCTCCTCTATAAAATAGGGACATTGGTCAATCAAGGACTCTTGACCTGGGGTTTATAAATATGTTTTAAAAATAAATATTTTTCTATGTTTTGCTATAATTGGTTTCCTTTGTAGTTCTACGTATTTTATGCATTTAAAGAGATTATTCTGAGAAGAGGTCCACAGGCTTCAACATGATACCAAAAATACTGAGCCCCAGTCTACTAGATAATTTCTAAAGTGTCTTCTAGTTCTAGATCCCAGGGGCAAATATATGTATTTAAAATAATAAATGATAAATGAGTCAGAGAAATATAGAGAAGGTGCTATGCGAGCTCAATATGGGAAAGATCATTACTGATGGATGGATAACAATCTGCCCCTCAGTGGGATGCTAGAATGAATCACCACTTCAGATATTCTTTCCAGTGGGTTACAACCCTGTCATGTGGAGCTCTTTTCCCATGAGAATGAGCTTTGCTCCACACAACAGGCTAAAATGTCACCTTTGGGTCATAAAAGAGACCTGCTACTTACTAAGAAAAGGTATGAGAAAGAAAGATCACTGCTTAGCAAAAGGGTTTGGGCACCCAGTCTTCTCTCTCTGCCCCAAGGCCATCCGTGAATCCCAACAGGTCTTCTAGGTGCCATGAACTAGATCTACTCTTTCCCCCTACCCCTCATCCCTCCCATACCTTACCAAGTCTAAAGGAAGGCTTGACTAGTCAGAAATATGAGTGAGGCATCGTTCCCATTTCTAGAGATCTGTCTCTGAAGCCAAGCTCCCCACCCTACCTCTCCCACCAAGGGATCCTGCTGAGCACAGACCCACTTAGGACTTTGGGAAGCTTGTTGGCAGTCAGGCCCTCCCCAGCATAATCACCACCCTATACTGATCCCCCATGGAGCTTTAGTGGTTGCTGTGAAATTGCCATCTCCAGATCAATAGCACAATGATTATGAGGCCCTTGGCTTCGACCTGCAAGTGGCAGGTCTCCCTAGTACAACTCCCCCCACCCTCCTGGAGGGAGAACACATTAAAAAACGTAGCATCCTCTCATCTAGAGGTATCCTGCCCTCCTATAGAAGCTGGGGTAGATGCAGGAAAGGTGAAACGTAGACTAGGAAAGGCCTAATACTGCTAGAGAATCCCAGAACTGAGGCCTGGAGAACATGTGGTACCCGCTACAGGACCAAGTAAAGTATAGAGAGACCCAGTGGGGTGGAATGGAAGGCAAAGGAAAGGGGAGGGGACGGTGTTGAATATGCCTAGAAGTGCTTTGGGGTAGGGTTGAATCATATTGAGGATCCTCTACCCTGACTCTGTGGGCCTCCTTTAATCCCACTGAGAAGTTAATTAAAACCAGGAAAACAAATGCTCTTCCTCAATCACCCCCTACCCCATGACCCCAGGACCCTGAAGGGTCAAATTCTGGTCAAGCCTAAGGAGGGGCAAGACCAGAAGTGTGAAACTGGGCCCCTTCCCCTTCTGTCCTAGGAGAGAAGTCCCAGAATGGTCCTAAATTTAAAAGAGGTTTAACTTTCCCCAGAGCTTAAGACTGATGGAGCCTATGAGACCCATTAGACCACCCTGACCCTTTTTTTAACTCCTACTGAGCCTCAGATGTCCTTCCCACTCCTACTTGAGCTGCGTAAAGCGCCACAAGGAACAACTACTTTCTGTTGAACTAACTGTACGTGGTTTCATTTCTACCAGAGCCTTAACTAGTTAGTACAGGGTGAGTGGTGCTTTGTCTCAGGGTGTGCTATTTCTACTAGTGACTGCTGTTTACTGCTGGACCAACCCACATCATCATGCAGCATAACTGCCCCAGGCAGCCACTCCAAGGTCCTGTTGCTATGGTTCTGCTTTTCCTATGGTCTGTTCTTTCCTTCTCAATTCACCATAGCAGTAAGGATCAGACTCTCTGGGGAATGAGCCACCCCTCCCCAATGTGACTGCATTTACAGCCAGTCTTATCCTCTGTACCTCTAGAGCCCCTGACTATCCCCATCAACCCTTTTTGCCTGAGGTGAAAGAATTCCTAGTTATAACTCTGATTCCCACCCATCCAGTAGGAGAAATCAATAATGTTTAAATTACTCATTAAAAAAAAAACAACATGGATTCCCAAGTCCTCCCTTCCAAAGAGATAGAGCCTTATATGGGAAGGAAGGAGAAAGGTAAAGACAGAGCCAAGGAGAAATGGGAAAACCCAGGTAGGGGAAGGGGTTTCAGCATCTGGACCACTTGAGAGAACATCTCCTATTGCAAATTATTTGAAGGGCTGCAGGGGTGGAGAACCTGTGACCTTGGGGCCACATGGCCTTCCTCCCCTGGGAGGAAGTTGAACTTAACAACTGCAAAAAGCAGGCACTCTGTGAGGTCACATATCCAGGGCTAGAAGATGAGGACAGAAGGAAGAGAGGTTTGAGAATTATAACGATGGTCACTATTGCTCATCCTTCACTCTTGGAGTGGACCAACCACCTAAGATAACTGATGTCTTGACTGAAAATTCACTAAGCCTTTAGAGACTGCTCCTTGACCAGAGCCGTGGGAGCTTGCTATATAAGGGAGACAGTTCTAGGCTTGGAGTCAAGAGCCCTGGTTCTCACCAGCTTCACAAGTATTGGGGTGCTGGGACTGAAGGATGGGGCAAAAGGGAAGGCCTCAGTGCTCTCATTTTAAAAATGCGAAAACTGAGGCTCAAGCAAGTGACTTGCCTGAAATCACACAGGTAGTAGGAGAGGCAGGATTTGAATCCAGGTTTTCTGACTCCAAAGTTTGACTCTTGACTCTGCTTTGTGTTGGTCAGTCCTTTCAGTCATGTCTCATTTTTCATGACCCCATTTGGGGTTTTCTTCACAAAGATACTAGAGTGGCTTGCCATTTCCTTATCCAGCTCATTTGACAGATGAGGAAACTGAGGCAAACAGGGTTAAGTGACTTGGGCAGGGTCATGCAGCTAGTCAGCATCTGAGGACAGATTTGAACTTAAGAAGATGAGTCTTCCTGATTCCAAGCCCAGCATTCTAGCCATTGAACCACCTAACTGCCCCGTCCCTGACTGCTATATACCACGAATGTGGTGACTGTGGGCAAGTCATTTAACTTCTATAAATCTATAAAATGAGGTTGAATTAAATGACCTTGAAAGTTCTTCCAGCCCTAAATCAATTATCTTGTGAACTTCAAAATACTTTATAAATGTAAGCTATAATAATAATATTGTCCTATCTCAGAGGTCCAGACAGGCCTGATCCATTTTCAGCTTTTCAGTCCTCTAGGCATCATAGAAAAGTGAAGATAAAATGAAAACAAAAAGTGTCTCCTCAAGAAAGGAAAACAATCTGATTTTTTAAAAAATTTAATATAAATGCCTGTCTGGTCTTTTTCTGTGCAAATTCAACTATTATTATCTTAATACTTCAAGGATCTGTGATTTCACTGATGTGTGATCTCCCTCTGGCAAAGCAAATCAAAACCTCTTGTAACTTAGTAGATGATCTTAAAGGTTTCTATGGTCAAAAAAGTCCCACCCCTTGCAGCCAACTCTGTGGTGAGCATAGGCTGACTTAGCCTCTTCTGGGTCGTAGGCAAAGCCTGCCCAGCTGCCAAGGCTAGTGCTCCCTCCACTAATGCAGTGTGGGAAGCCCCTTCCCAAGTCCATGCTCCCCTCACGATGAGTCCCTGGAAGGGCAGTAAATACTTCAGTGTGGGGAGTGCACTGATCATTGAGGAAAAATCTAGCTATCCTGCAGTCATATTGTCGTTATCAATCTTAGCAAAACGCTTGGAGCGAGAGGTCTTTTACCTGCTACATCTGAAATCTGTTAGCCAACTCAATCTCTTTTTCTCCTACATTGTCTCTTCTTTTCTTATTATTCCTTCTCTGCCTTCTTCTTTCTTCCAGGAAGGTCCAAGCTACCTTGCCTAACAAGGAAAAGGCAGAGAAGGCAGCCAAGGCCACTTTGTGGAGTGGCCCACTCAAAGGAGCATGACCCACCTGCTCCAAATGCCCCAAGAGGGCCTCCCATTCTCATCTGTCACTTGCTATTGGACCCCTAAGCCCAGAGCCCTACTTATGGGACATCGTGTCACTCACATTGTATACACTAGTCCCTGGGATAGCAGGCCCATAAAACCTTATAGCTACTTTATCACGTACTCTTAGCTTTTACAAGCCTGTTGGGCACCTGAGGCTGGTGAACCACAAAGCAGTGAGGGCAGGTGGGCTGGACCCAAACAGCTGAAAAATAGATACTACACAAGGTTTCTCTGAGAAGACACCATCAAGGCTGCCTGTATCTGGACGACAACAATGACAACACATTGACAACAATAGCTACTTAAGGTTTACAAAGCATTTACAACCCTGGGAGATTGATGCTATTATTAACCTCATTTTACAGAGGAGGAAACTAAGGCTGAGGGAGATTACATAACTGGCCCAGTATCATGGCAGCTAGTGGAATGCCTGAGGTTGTATTTGAACTCAGGGCTTACCGATGTTCTAACTGCTTCCCCACCTACCTGACTCAAGGGGAAGAGATACGGGAAATTACAAGAATCAAATTCCTTCCACCTACCCTATACACAAAGTTAGAATTTCCTAGAAAGGCCACATGGGTCTTTGGCACATGTAGGTGGGCAGACAGGAAGTTGTACCCAAGGAGAGCTTTGTCATCTGAGATCCCCTTTCAGGGTGTCCTCTCCAGTGGTGTCCATTTCCATCCAGCAGCTAGAATCCTTCCCCACCCTCACCCTACAGGGTATCCCTTGAATAGAAGGCTCTCCAAACAGCCTGGCAAGTAACGTCCTTTTGAGACTTCACAAAAGACAAGGATTGGAGGGGTAGCTGCTTCTTGGTCTTTCTTCTGTATCTCTCCCATCAGGTCTTCTGCAAGTTCAGTCAGAAGCTGAAAGCCTACTCTAATGTGATAGGATCTCAGGGTAATAATGATAGCTTATGGATGTTTACCATTTTAGAGTTTTTCTAAATGCTTTCATCTTTATTATCTCATTTCATTTGATCTTTACAACAGCCCTGTAAGATAGGAAAGACAGGTATTAAAACCTATCATGATTCACGTGGGGATAGTGAGACTCTGAGGAAAAGTGAATTTTCAAAAGTCATAAAGAAAATGAATACAGCAGAGCTTAGATTTGAACCCAAATCTTTTAACTCTAAGATAAGGTCTCCTTCCACTATGTCTCGATGTGTCTAACTGCAAACTTACAAATAGTAATTCACTCAGTTCAGGTGGCAACAAGGGTACACATAAATCAGGCCCATGATTGTAAGATCACATGTGTAATTTCATTGGTGCAGGGAAGTCCCTCAATAAATACAGACCAATCTAAGTTTATACATCTAGACTTGGCAGGAATCACAGACATAATCTAGCACTGCTTTTCTATTTCACAGATAGAAAAAGTAAGCCTCATGGAAGTTAAGCTATTTGACCAAGGTTATACAGTGAACATAAGAGGTAGAATTTGAACCCAGATCCTCTTATCCCCTGGGAATCTAGGTGGTGCAGTAGATAGAGCACCAGGCCTGGAGACAGGAAAATCTGAGTCCAAATCCAGCCTCATACACTTACTATGTATGTGACCCTGGGCAAGTCACTTAAACCCTGTTTGCCTCAGTTTTCTCTCTGTAAAATGAGCTGGAGAAGGAAATGGCAAACTGTACTTCCAGTATCTTTTCCACAAAAACCCCAAATGAGCTCACAAAGAGTTAGACACAATTGAACCACAACTACCAATGACAAACCTCCGCTCTGGAGCCAACACTCTTTCTACAGTACCATTTGACAGCTTGTAGTCTTAGAGAGTTCCAAGGAATTGAGAATCTCAGGGTCACTTGGATTAAGTCAGTACAAGGAAGAGGCCAAAGGTTCTCCCAGTCCCAAGGCCAGTTTTTAGTCACCATGCTTCTGCCTCAAGTCTCAGACAAGGCTGACTCAACTGCCTTAGCCATAGAGGAAGCAAGGCCCTTTACATCTGGGCTTTAGGTTCATTCCAAAGTCTCAGGTCAAAACAAAACCTTTTCATCTGGAAGAACTCAAATACATTCTAAATCAGCAATCTTCAAAATCCTTTAATTTTTGTAAAAACAAAAATAGAAAGTAGTTCAATGGAAACAACTAGATATGGAGAAGTATCCTCTATTTAATGAAAAACTGATAGGAAAACTGGTAAGAAGTTTGGCAGAAATTAAATTCAAACCAACTTTTTACACGATAAGTTCCCAGAGAATATGTGACCTGAAAATAAAAGCTCAAAACATTAAAAAAAAACAAAAGAAGGATAGAATGAGGTACATTTCATAGTTTATGGCTAAGGGGAGATTTTTTTTTAACCAAAGTCTTGAGATGATCATAAAAATAAAAGATACAAATAATAGACAAAACAAAAAAATGAAGATGCATGCTTTCTCATCCAAATTCTGGACACACTGAAATCTATCCACAAACTCTTTGGGGATCTGTGGACCCCAGATTAAGAATGCTTAGATGCCATGGGATCATGTTAGAAGAATTGTATGTGCTAACAACAGAAAAGGGATAGCAACATTTGAAGAAACAGACCAGTTGTTTTTTTCCTAACTTGAGCTAGAAGACTCCCTCTCCATGAAAATCATATCTTCTGTTAAGTTAAATCAATCCAGTTCAATTCAATAATTACCTATTAATCTCTTGTATAAGCACTAGGGATAAAAACATGAAAAACAACACCATCCCTGGCCTCAAGGAGCTTATAGTCTAAAGAGAAAAGATTTACAACATGAATGCAAATAAGAATGTAACAAAGTAGAATGTGGGGGGAAAGGAAAGATCCAAATACTCAGGAAATCCAAGAAGGAAATGATCAAAAGCACCTTCATGAAGGAGGTGATATCTTAGTTGGGCTTTAAAGAAAAAGAACAATTTCAACAAGTAGGAATAAGGACAGGGATGCATGCAAGCCAGTCTAGCTGAAATGTGCCAAGAAAGTAAAATTACCACCATCACCTTGACCACCATCTTCCCTCAGACTTTGATGGAGATAGCCCAGGACTCTTAATCTAGGAGCCTTGAGAATAGCCATGCATCCCTCATCCTGGGGAGCAACTCCTCTGGAGAGATGCAACCTGGCCATTGGTTCTGCAGGTGCTGCCTCCACATCAATTGAATATCTAGAAAAGTCTATGTGTGCGTATGTATATATGATAATAAAATGTAACAATCACATGTGTGTATGTATAAAAAAAGTCCTTGGCACTGCAAAATGGTTCAACATCAGAAACTGATAAAATTTTATCAGTAGAAATGACACTACATAAGAAACCTTAGCATCTGCTTTGTGGCTTCACCCTAAGGAGATTGGGACTTTTCCAACTGACTTACAACTTGAAATCTTTCATTAGTATTTTCTCCCCCATTAGAATGTGAGTTCCTTGAGAGCAGGGATTCCTTTCTTTTCTGTTGGTATTCTCAACACCTAGCACCAGCCTTTGGGTGTAGTAATCACATGGATACATTTATGATATTATAAATATCATATCATAATAAGTGTTTTATGTATTTATTCATTCCAAGCATGGGGAATAACCCATGTAAAAAACAAAAGGACAATCCAACATGCAACTCATGTATATTCCATTGAGTTTTACTGAAGCATATGAGTTAGCGCCAATCAGATTGTGTATGAATAGGAATTCAGGGAGTGTGAAAGGTAGCAAGGTTCCCTTGGGTGCTTCCAGATAAGGGGCACATCCCAAGGATAGAGTTCTTGTTCTTCTGATAGCCTTTTCCATGTCCACACAAACATCAGTGTCCATGTAAGTGTTGCAGGATGTGCTTTTGGCAGCAATGAAAATTGAAACTGGATGTCTCTTGCTTATTTAGAGAAAGATTTCTGCTTTTGACATTACTCCTTACCAGTAAGGCCCCTGATCTTCAAGTGTTATTGAAGATTTTAAAATGCTAATTGGCCAGGGTGTACATGCTTGAGCTAATGGACTGTCTTTTAAGCACTCATGATCGGTCTTTGAAGCAACTCAACCTGGCAAACATCCAAGAGCCTCATCAGCCTCAGATGTAGGTGCTTGTTGTCTGGGGAGAAACCCATGATGGGCTGGTTCTCATAATTAACCTAAAAATGATATATAGTCAGTCACATAGGAAGGTAGTTGTTAATGCAGGATGGAGCATCTACTGAGCTCGGGTGTGACAAAATAGCCTGAGAATGACCTTGACAGAAGCTATTCCTATCTTAGAATGTGGGGTGGGACACAAAGGGTCTAAGCCTTTCGTAAAAGTTAAAATGAGAGAAAAAAATCATTTTCATTTATGACATGCCAATTTATGAGGACATAAATGGTTACACTTGGAAGAAAACATGGAAGCAGAAGTGAGGGTACTGAACCACTGAATGTAACAATGTCTTCAGCTTATGTAGGGAGTCTCCCCAAATCAGAGTGAATTCTAGAAGCTCCAAGAACATTACCAAAAACAGAAACAACACCAGTAATCCTGGCTCCATCTGTTATTTAGCCTAACTCCAGTGAATAGACGTTCATACATCAGTGGTGCCCGGAAACTGGAGGTGAATCATAGCAGTCACAACAAGGCCCTGGCTAGTGAAAAAGGTCAACCAGGACCTGTGGTCACATTTGTGTATTAGGAAGATTATTTTGGCAGCTGTGTGAAGGGTTGGGAAGAAGAGAGACCAGTTAAGGGGCTAATAAATATGACAATCACATATGTGTACATGTAATAGAAATGCTAATGAAATAGAATTACCTATATGTGGATACGTATGTATGCTAATAAAATATAACAATTATATGTGTGTATGTATAACAATTACATATGTATATTTACACATATATAAAACTGCGTTATTAGCCTTATACCTGCTCTTTCTGCTTCCATCTTCTTTTTCCAACCCATCCTTCACGTAACTGCCAATAGTAGATAGATAGATGATAGACTAATAGGCCATAGATGTATAGCTATATTATATAGATTCTAATCGATACTTATATAGCCATATCTATGAGTATATATAGATCAGATTTAACTATATTCATATAGACCTATCTATATCTGTAGATATCTAGAGATAGATCCATATATCTCTTTTATAGACATATATGATACGGATACATTCATGATATTATAAATATCATATATAAATATATGTGAATATAGATATATATCTTCACATATGAATGCAGATCTATATAGATTGATTATCTGAGGATAGATAGATGACAGACAGATAGATAGATAGATAGATAGATAGATAGATAGATAGATAGATAGATAGATAGATAGCTGGTATAATGGATAGATTCCCTAGATCTGGAGTCAGGAGAGACCTGAATTCAAATTGTGTTTCAGATACTTACTAGCTGGGTGACCCTTACCAAGTCACTTAACTACCTCAATCATTGGGTCAATAAACATTTGTTAAGCACTTGCTATGTGCCAGACACTGTGCAAAAAGCCAGGGATACAAAAATAACAGATAGTCTCTGCCTTCAAGGCACTTAGATTCATATGAGGGAGACAACAAGCAAATACGAAGCAAGCTATATACAGGGTAAATAGGAAATAATTAAGAGAGAGAAAGCACCAGAATAAAGAGAGGTTGGGAAAAGTTTCCAGTAGAAGAGGAAACTTTAGTTGGGATTTAAAGGAAGTCAAGGAGGAGAGTAGTAAGCATGGAGGAAGGAGAGCATACCAGGCATGGGAACAGTCAAAGAGAATGCCTGGAGAGGAGAGAGTAAGCATCTTGTTCATGAAAAAGGCCAGGAGGCCGGAGTGACTTGCAAGGAACAGGATGTGTTGAGAGTAAGATGTGAGAAGACTGGAAAGGTAGGAGAGGGCTAGGTTATGAATGTTTGGCTTTGAATGCCAAACAGAGGATTTTGTATTGGATCCTAGAAGTGTCAGAGAGCCATGGGAGTTTATTGAATGAAGTAGGAGGATGGTATGGTCACACTTACACTTTAGGAAAATCACTTCAGTGGCTGAACAGAACTATTTGAGGCAGGCAGACTCAACAGCAGGCAATTGCAACAGTCAAGGCATGAGGCGATAAGAGTCTGGGCCAAAGTGGTAGCAGTGTGTTTGTCCTCTGTTGCCGAAGAAGACCATGCCATCAGAGAATAATGACATAACTTGCACTTAACTTTGTTTTGAGTGAGTGAGGGCTCTGCAGGTCACCAGCCTCACTTTTCCTCCAGAGCCTTCTGAATCCAGTGACCAGATATTCATCAGGATGACTGGAGATGACCCAGGATGAGGCAAATTGGGGTTAAGTGACTTGCCCAAGGTCACACAGCTAGTGAATGTCAAGTATCTGGGGTGAGATTCGAACTTGGGTACTCCTGACTCCTGCACTGGTGCTCTATCCACTACACCATCTAGCTGCCTCAATAGCAGTATCAGAGAAGGAAAGGGGGTGTATTGGAGAGATGCTGCAAAGGTGAAATTCACAGGCCTTGGCAGTGACTTGGATATGGGGGATGAGAGATAGCAAGGAATCCAGGACAGCTTTCAGGTTATGAGTCTGAGGTATCAGGAGAATGGTGTTGCTCTGCATAGAAGAAGGGGGTTGTGGGTGTAAATACTGAGTTCCATTTTGAATATGTTGAGTTTAAGAGATCTACTAGACAATCCAGTTCAAGATGTCTGAAAGGCAGTCAGAGATGAAAGATTGGAGGTTAACAGAGAGGTTGGAACAGGATAGGTAGATTTGAGAATTGTCAGCATAGGGATGGTAATTAAATCTATGAAAACTGATGAGGTCACCAAGTGAAGAAAAAGAGCCTAGAGAACAAAAAGGGCCAAAGACAGAACTTTGAAGGACTCCTGTGGTTAGTAGGTATGATCTGGAGGAAAATCCAGGAAATGAGACAAAGAAGGAGCAGTCAAACAGGTAGGAGGAGAACCAGGAGAGAACGGTGTACTGAAAACCTAGAGAAAAGAAAGTATCAAGGGGATCGACAGTGTCCAAGACAGCAGAGAGGTCACGGACTTTCCTCATCTTTAAAATGAGGATAGTATCTAACTCCCAGGGCTACTGTAAGGACCAAGTAAATTATATATATATATATATGTATATATACACATATATATGATATTTTGCTAGCCATAAAGAAATATATAAAGGTCAGTTATTATCATCGTTTATTATTATTATTAAGCAATTATTAAGCAATTAAGGCCTGAGTCAGGGTCATAGGAATGTAGGAGAGAGGGAAAGGAAAGTTGAGCTAGTGTGAGGGAGAATGAACAGGAGGACAAGTAGCAGAATCCAAGAATTTCTGGACTGGAAGGGGCTATGGTAGCAAACAAATCAATATTCCACATTCTCCTCACCATGGCCTCACTTTCTGTCTCCCACCAAGGGCTGTGCTGAAGCTAGTTTCTATTGACTCACAAGAACCAGTCGCTATCATTTTCAGCGTAACTCAGAAATTGGCAAAGGCTAGGTTTGACTTACTGTTTTTGATGACAGTCTAGATTTAAGCAAGTAAAGAGAAAAATGTTAACAGCATAGATTAAACTTGAAAGTATATTGTGAAAACAAATTTTAAGAGAGTCAGTTGTTAAAATATTTACCAGCATACTCCAGCTTCCATCCCGCTGTACTCTACCCCTGACTCCCCCTGACTGATGAATGACACTTTTGCCTTATCTGTCTAGTAATCAGGCCTCTCCCTCCTTTCAAACCTGTATTTGCTTCTTTGCAGCTATTGCCCATTACTCCTAGTTCAGACTCTGCAGTCAAAAAGAACAAACCTAGAACTTTGTCCATATGACAGCCCTTCCTTCATTACAGGCACACAGGTGTCATCCTCCACTGCAGCCCCACCCCGAATCGTCTTTTCTCTGGAGTAAACATTCCCAGGTCCCTCAACTGCATCTCACATAACATGGACTCAAACCCTTCACCAATTCCAATTGCTCTCCTTTGGATACTCCCTCGGTCATTAATGTTCTTCCTAAAATGTGACCTCAGAAATGAAGAACATGTCTCTATCAGTTTAAAGCAGTGAACAGTAACACTGTTATCACCCCCTTTCCCTTGGTAGCCGTGTGTTCTTAAATGTGCCTCTTCTATATAGTGGTGTTCTAGTAAATGTTTAACAATGGACTCTCTGAAAATGCACCAACACCCTCTAAAGTTTAATCTGTAGCATTAACAATTTCTCCATCACTTCCTTAAGTCTACACTATGGACAAAACAATAAACCAAGCCCTGATTTGTGGCATTTCCTGATTTCTGGGTATAAAAGCTCACATTGAAAATTTAACAGTTGACCATTACAGGCCTGTATGAGCCAATTCCAGAATACCCATGTCCTAAGATCACTTTAGCAGGGCTTGTTGAAATGTTAAAGGAGGAGATGTTAAAGGAAAGAATCAGGTTCTGGGCTGTGTTCGTCCTTCATTCTCAAAGAAGACCATGGCATCAAGATGATGACATGACTTGCAGTTGACTTGGTTTTGAATGAGGGAAGGCTGTGCAAGGTCACCAGCCTCACTTTCTCCTCCTAAGACTTGGAATCTTAAGCTAAATGTACACTGAAAGCTAGCATCATGCCTAGGGAGAGTTCTTGATCCTGTGACTACAATATATTATTTAACTTAACATAAGCTTAAGCTCCTGGACATAATGATTAAGGATTACAAAGTGTTTTACACATATCATCTTACTAGCAACTCCCCATCAGAGATCTAGCCTGTATAACCATCTATACTTGTCTGTTTCCTATCCACAGCCTGAGGCTGCCATCCATGATCTCAACTTGAAGATCAGGAGGCATAGGCATTTTGGAAGGTCACCTTGTCTAACTCCCTGTTGTTAAGAAGGTCCACATGTAAGGCATCACATATAATTATGTCTACCATAGTTTGACTTCCTCTCCCACAAGGATCCCACAGCCTCCCCTAGTTACTTGTTTTCATATTTAACATCTTGGAAAATTATATTGCAAAAGCAAAAAAGATTAAGACTTGCAACCAAGAATAACTTACCCAGCAAGAATGAGTATAATTCTACAGGGAAAAAAAATAATTCAATAAAGGACTGTCAAGCATTTCTGATGAAAAGACCAGAGCTGAGTAGAAACTTTGAAATGCAAACATAAGTGTCAGGACAAACAAATACATTTGAGCTATTGGAAAGGGCTAAACAATGTTGAAGTACTTACATCCTAATAGGAGAAGACAAGACAACTGTCCTCTCAGAATTCTATATTTAATTGTAACAGGGGAGTTTAATATAGAGTGGATAGACAGTGGATGGTTTTGCTTTATTCTGAAGACATTAGAGAGTAAAGAAAAGGGAGGGGAAAGGAATACATTAGAAAAGAATAGATGAATAATGGGTGGAACTTAATATTTCTCATAATTGGGTGAACAAGAAGAGCACGTAAGAATGGAGTAAGGGGTGCAGGGAGTGGACCCTCCCACTTGAACCAGACAAAGGAGGGTTGAACACACATAGAAAACGCTGAGTTTAGAAATCCATGAAGTTCAACAAAAAAATAGGCAGGGACAAGGATAGGTGAGAGAAAGATTTACAAAGGAATGAAGAACTGGGGAGGGAATCATTATAAGGAAAACAAACCATAAAATCAGAGGGTAGACTCTGATTGGAAGGTTAAAATATGTATGTATATATGTATAAGAATCAGTCACCAGTGCTTGAGTCAGAGGATTAAAAGAGGAGCAGTGAAGTTAAAACACTTCACTTCAATTATGGATCATTGGTGTGATCATTTTCCTTCTCTTTCACCATCTTATTCTTTGTAAAGAATAGGAAAGGCATAAAAGGATGTGGTGAAGAAAGTACCCAATTAGTACTCATAACTTTTAAAAAGAATGGAATGAATTTACCTATAAAATGGAAGAGAATAACAAAATGATTAAAAAGCAGAACTCAACAATGTGTTGTGTATAAGAAAAACACTTGAAATATAAAGATTCACACAGATTTAAAGAGTGAGGCTAAAGCACAATTCGTTATACTTTAGACAAATCAAAAAAGCAGGTATAGCGATGATAATCTCAGACTATGAAAAGAGACAACATTAAAAGAGATAAATAAACATTACTCTTAAAAGCACCCTACAGAATGAAGTAACATCAAGTATAAATACATACACATATACATACACACATATACACACACACACACACACACACACACACTGAAGGGGATAATGTCTAAGTACTAAAAGGAAAAATAAATCAAATTACAGGGAGAAAAATGCAGTAAAAATGCAGCTGGTGACCTCAATATTTCCCTTTTTCACCTCAGTACATCTAACAAAAAGATAGATTGAAAAGAAGTTAAGAAATCAAAAAGAATGTTTTTTTTTTAAATTAACAGATAAATATTTGGTGATTACTGAATGGCAATAGAAAGGAGTATAATACATATCCTCAACATTACTGTGGCACATTTACAAAAACTGACCATATATTAAGGCGTAAACACCTAACAAACAAGTGCAGAAATATTAAACACATCCATTACTAATCACTATGCAATGAAAAATTATAATTAATAAATGGTCTTTGAAGAAAGGATACAAACTTAAAAAGAAATTAAATCATTTACTCCAAAAAACTAGTATATCATATACCATATTGTAGGAACAAGAAAAAGTTTCATCAAAGAAAATGACAGCAATGAGATAAAGCCAGATGGGTAAAGCCAAAATAGTTCATGAGGGAATTTATACCTCCAAAGTGGAGGGAGAGTTGATGCATGATTTTTTTTGTTCAAAGATAACTGCGCATTCAATGCAGTTTCTGAAGCTGAAATGCAACAAAGTACGGCTTGATTCTCTGCTGCTTGTGCTAATTTTGGCCTAACAGCTAACACCAAGAAAACACAGGTGCTCCACCAGTCAGCACCACACCATCCATATGTGGAACCATTGCTTATAGCAAATGGAGAAGTTTTGAATACCGTAGACTGAACAGGCAGCATGCTTTCTAGGGATGTGTGCATTGCAAATGAAGTTCACATACACATTGCCGGAGCTAGCTCCGCATTTGGGAAGCTCCAAAGGAAACTATGGGAAAGAAGAGGTATTAGACTGACTACCAAACTGAAGGTCTACAGGCTGTTGTGCTGACTTCATTGTTGTATGCCTGAGATACATGAACAGTTTACCAGTACTATGCCAGGAAACTGAAGAGCTCCCACTGAACTGTCTTAGGAAGATTCTGAGGATCACCTAGCAGGATAAGGTACCAGACACTGAGGTCCTTTCTCAGACTAAACTGCCAAGCATTCAAACACTACTGCAGAGAGTGCAACTCTGCTGGGCTGGCCATGTTGTTCAAATATCAAAGTACATTTGCCTAAAAGACTATTTTATGGAGAACTCGCACAAGATAAGTGCTCACATGGTGGTCAGAAGAAGTCGTACAAGGACATTCTCAAAGTCACTCTGAAGAACTTTGAAATTCATTGCATACCATGGGAGACTCTAGCAAAGGACTGCCCAGCATGGGATACCTGCATCAAAGAAGGCACTGTGGCCTATGAGCAAAGCAGAATTAAAATAGCTCAAAAGAAATGTGACATGGGCAAATTTAGAGAATGCACTCCAAATGTTCGTATGGACTCTTCGTTCCTGACCTGTGGTGGAGCATTCTAAGATATTATTAGTCTGATCAGCCACAGTCGGACATACTGTAACTTGACTCTTACGTAGTGATGTCATGTTGGTCCTCTTAGAGAATGAAAGACAACAGCCAACAAACAACCAACTATGTCTCCCAACAGAAGAAAGAAGAAACAGATTAATGGATTGCACAGGAAACTCTTTTCAAATATTTATTTGTTTTTAGTTTTCAACATTCATTTTTATAAAATTATGACTTTTAAAATTTCTCCCCCTCCTTCCCCACCCCAAGATGGCATGCAATTCAATATAGGGGGTATATGTAAAATTATATAAAACATATTTCCACATTAATCTTGTTGTAAAGAAGAAATTACAACCAACCCCTCCCCACTCCCCAAAAAGAGAGAAAATAGTATGCTTCTATTCATATTCAGATTCCACAGTTCTTTCTCTGGATGTAAATAGCATCTTCCATCATGAGTCTTTTGGAATTATCTTAGATCATGTGCATGAAATTTTAAAAGAACCAGAAAAGTAACAAATCAAGAAACTCAGATAAACACTAGCATGGACATTCTGAAAATCAAAACAAAGAGTAACAAAATTTAAGACCAAAAAAATGACCCTCAAACACATAATGAATTTATGAGTAAAATTAAGAGTTAAGATTTTTTGGAGTGGGAAAATTAATAAAATCAATAAACTATAAATGAATTTGATTCTTTCACAGAGACAGGAAAATCAAATTGGCAACATCAAAATTGAAAAAGGAGAATTCACAATGAATGAAGAGAAATATAGAATTTTTAAAACTATTTTCTATATTGTATGCCAACAGAACTAATAAATGAAACGACTTCTTATAAACATATAAAATACCATGATTAGCAGAATAAGAAGAAAAAGATAGGTGCAGAGTTGGAATTAGAAACTAGACCTGTTATTTCAACAGTATTGTGAACTCCTACATATGAACATTTCCTTTACCAATATCTCTAACAAATACCAACACAAAAATATTGAACAAAATATCAGCAAAGAAGCTATATGATCATATTAAAGGATTATACACTATGATTAGATTTAATTTATACCAGAAATAGAGTGTTGATTCAATATTAGGTCAAGTATCAACACAATAGATCACATTAATTTTATCAATAGGTGCAAAGAAAAAGTTTTAGGAAAAAAACACAATCATTTCTGTATTCAGAAAGTTGAAAATATAGAAAATAAGTGGACCTTCCTTTAATATGGCAAGTAGTATTTATCTAAAATCAAGACACAGCATTGTTATAATGGGGATAAACTACATGTTTTCTAATAAGATAAGGGTGAAGCAAGGATATCTATTATCACCACTGCTAATTTATAGTACTAGAAATACTAGCAAGATGAAAAAGACAAGAAAAAGAAACTGAGGGAAGAAGGATGGGCAAAAGAGAAATATAATTAACATATTTTTTACAGATGACAAGATGGTCCAAATTGATACACATTTTTCTCTTGAGACAACTCCTCTTTTTCTTCCTTGTTAGAATTATTTCTTTTTATGTTTATATATTTCATTCTTGAAAACTTCATATTCTCTCTGGGCTGACTTCTTCTGTTGAGTTTTAGTATATCTGATTCTACCTACCTTCTTCTGAAGGCATTGAAATCTGCTTTCCCAAAATTTAGGTTGCAATAATATGATGTCCAGATTTCCCCTCCTGTTTCACAAACTCTTAGAAACTGTTATCATACGTCTCCAAAAAAGTTTACCATAATTTCCAGCCCAGCAACCAATTTTTCCCTGTTGGTGTCAATCAGATACAAAATAAAATGTCTCTTTGTTGGTTCCATCATCTTTTGAAGGGTAGAATTGTCACTCAGGCAAGTTAAGAAATTACTAACTGCTGCTCAGTCTCTCCTCAGCAGAGAGACTATTTCAGCAGATGCCTGGATAATATATCATGTCTCTGTGCCAGGTTTCTGATTTTTCCCCTAACTCATCTATATCTTCTTTCTGTCCAGATGGTCTGTGTTATACCTCAATGATAAAATCACTTCTATTTCTTCCTCCATTGATTTTCACCCCAGTGCTCACCATTTTTTCCTCATTCTGATTCCTAAATTTCCTCATATCTCACAAAAGAATATATTTTAAATATAACCCTTTTTAACCTAAATATAACCATTTTCCATGTTATCTGGGAGGCAGAGTTAAGAGCTCTAGTTTCTCTTGATTGTTGCTTAGACTTTAGACATTTCTGTATAGATATTCAAAGCCAAGGGTTTTACTACTGATTCCTTTCTTGGATCTTGTCCTTGTGTACTTCTAGGTGTCTTGACAGCATTCTTCCTGCATTATAACTACTCTTTTTAGCATCTAACGTGGTTAATTATCCATCAGCAGTTTCCTCCCCTGCTTTTCAGTGACACCTCCTGTAGATTTTTAGTGTGTGGGATCCTTTCAATTCTTTCTCTGAACTCTCTGAAATCTATTCACCCAAATTCTAGAGTATATATCATACTATGCTCAGCTTTATTATACTTAGTCATAAATTCTAAGATGGTGCGTTCATCCTCCCCCAAGGTTCCTATATTTCTTACTTTCTGAAACTAGTTCTTCCTGATAGGTAAGAATTAAATCCAGAATAGCTGTTCTATTCATTGGTTTCTCTACCCTTTTAAAAATGTTTTAACAATGCCCTTTGTTTTTACATAAGTTATTTTCAGATATGCTTTCCTTTGTAAAAAGGGAAGAATAAGATTTATGCACAACAAATATATTTAGCCCATCTGCTAGTATATATAACTTTCTACTCCTATGGTCCTTCACCTCTCCATCAAAAGAGGAAAAGAGTTTTATTTTGTTTCACTGGTTTGAGTCACTCTACAATTTCATGCAACTCTTCCTATATTTTTCTGAATTCTTCAAATTAATTCTTTACAACGCAATTTGTTTTTACATTTACATGTCTCAATTTAAGCTGTTTCCCTAATCAGTGACACTACTTTGTTTCCAGTTCTTTGCTACTACTAGAACTGTTGCTATGAATATTTTGGCATCTAAAGGATTTTCCTTTTGCATTTGATCACCTGTTTTCCATAACCAAAGAACTCATTACCAAATGGTCAGCCTATTGAATAATCTCACTATACTTAGCTAGGTTCTAAAAAAGAAGATTTAGTCAGTTGCTAGGACTGTAGTCAAAGTCTTTACAACATGGTAGAACTTACATTCCTTTGGAATAGCCTTCAGGAACTCAGGGTCACCTTCTTGACATAATAGGCATCAAAGTATCTCTTTGAGTTGGATGGATATGCCAAGGGAAGCCATCTATCAATACAGTACACCTATTTTGGACAGACAGTGCAAACTGTCTGCAAACTGGGCCCAGAGATGAGGAATAGAATCAGAGCTTCTCCCCAAAGGAAAAATAAGGCCCATTTTTTAAGCATCACAATTTAGATATATGTTGAGGTAATTCATCAATACAAACAATATACATGAAGGGTCTGTTTATTTTGCCCATACTTTGATAATAATCCTATATTGCATGTGTAAAGAGCATTTTGTAATGTGCTTTCCCACATATTCTCTCCCTTGATCCTCCAAACAATCTTTTGACATAAATAGGGAAAGTTTTTTAATAAAACTATTCTTATTATAAAGACAAGACAGCTGAGATTCAAAAATGGGAAAGTGACCTGTCCAGAGTTCTACAGTGAATAAGTAACAGAGTTTGAGTTGGAAACCAAGTCTTCTAAAACCAACTCCAATGGTCTTTCTATTGTACATACTTCTCCCTAGCAATACTCAGGAACAAAGTGTTAAAGGAATTCCCTGACCAAGGTCTCATTACCTTCAGCCATTGTGACCCTGAGGTGAGCAGACAAGAAGCCTTCCTTCCATCACTGCCAGTAAGACCAGGAAACCTTTTTATCCCAAGGCACCAGTGTCAAGTAAAGACAAGGGGAGGTCATGGCTCCTCAGTACGAAAGAAGGAAACAGGATACTTTGGGAGAGGGCACTTCAAAGAGGACTGGACATGAGAAATATTTGGCACCTGGTGTGTTTCTACAGGGAAGGTCTGAGCCTGAGAAGTTCATGAACCCTGGAAACCTCATCATAGAAGAGCCAGACCATTAATCCAGAGCTGCCAAGAAGAATGCCTTGTTCAGGAGAGTTGGGAGCAGATTGAATCAGTGACAGGGCCCATCATTCTTTTGAAATAGAAGGAGCTGTGGCAGCAGAATGATGTCCCTCTCTAGTCAGCAGCTGTGAGCATCTGATGCCTTGGGGTGGGGAAGGAAGGTTCTGAAGGCCTTCACATAGGCCAAAGGAAAGTTTGGGGTTGTATCTCCAAATCTCTTCTGGACTATTTCTTGGGTCAGACATTTTCTTAAGATCTTTGGGAATTATATTTAATTCCAGCCTAGGCTCTTGGACATGGCATTAGAAAACCTGAATTCACTTGGCATCTATAGTTAATATGCAAAATCGCCTTGGGCTTCTCTGTAAGTTTCAGTTTTTCAATCTGTAAACTGGGAAGATTTGCCCCTTTCCCTATCTTCCTCATAGGGTCATCTAATTTCATAGCTGGGAGAGAGTTTAGAGATTGTCAAGTCTAATCCACTCCACCAGTGAGGAAACAAACCCCACAAGGACAAATGAACTGCCCAAGGTCATAATGCTATTTACAGAAAAAATTCAGATCTCCTGATTTCTGCCTCACAAGAATGTGCTAAAAAGGAATAGGAAAGAGATCTATTTTAAAAAGCAGGATTTTCAGTTTTCTGCAAGAAAAGGTCTTTAAAAACCAGTGTATTATTATCATCCCCACTTGAGAACTCACTGGACTTCATGGCCACATCCCAGACACTAGGGTAGATGAGACTGTCTCCCACAAGATAGCCTCAGGGAAATGTTTGAAACAGCCCTCTCTGTTATCACTGAGCAGTTATTAAGCATCCACAATGTGTCATAGAAGCCAAGGTCCCTGCCCTGCAGATACAGTCATCCTAAAAAAGGAACCAGGCAGATACACTTAAAAGAAATCATTCTACCTAGCAGATACTGAAAGTGCTTCTAACACCAAGATCCTACACTAAGGACTCTTAAAACAATGCAAACACTCAGCATGCTTGACTGGAGCCTCCTCCGGCAAGCTACTTCTGCCCAGGGGGAGAGAGAGATTGGGATTCCAGGTGGAAAAGTGACTTAAGTCTTTCACTCTTTCCTCCCTGTGCTAAGTGGGAAGCTGGCCTCACTCACTGTAGCCTGGCTTTCCCTCAGTCTTGCTGTCCCTCCTTTCCAGGAAGTGAAACTGGTTTGGTATTCATAACATGTGGCCCTTGCCTGTGCCCATTTTGAAAAGTCTCGACTTGACCTCTCTCTGTATCTCTCAGTTGCCTTGGGGGAAAGAGGAGTGGAGGGGGAGGAGGGAAAGGAAGGAGGAAGAAGGGAGAGAGTGAAGATCTTAGCATTTACCTAATTAGTGGTAATTAGGAGGCAGGGCCTGGATGCTGTCCTCACAGCTGCTCCTAAGGACAGAGACAGCTCAGAGAGTTGCCGCCTAAGTGGGCACTGGAAACACTTTGGGCGAGAGCCATCACCTGTCTTTCATCTCTTTTGATTTCCTCACCATAGATCAGACAGTCGTATCCTTTTCTTCACAACTGTTCCTACAAGATTGCCTTAGGGTGGTCTGCTCTGAAGTTTGGAGGAATGGGGACAAATGGGTCCATGCTATGCTTACACCCAGAGAGCCATTAACATTACTCAACATCCATTAACATATCTTAGACTAGATACACACACACACACACACACACACACACACACACACACACCTCTATTCTCAAGATTCCGATCTAGGTCTGATTCCTATGGCAAGTTTCAAGCTCAGCACTTAGGACTACGGGAAAGGGTGAGGAAAGAGAAGAGGTAGAGCATTTTGTGCCATTCTCAGTTCCTGGCATGTTTTCCTCCTATACCCAAGAGACAGATACCCTGGTGGAGAAAGCATGAAAAGTCAGTATGGGACAAAGGACCTATTCCTAGACCCAATGATTTGGGGTAACTCCCTAGATTTCTTCATCTAATGTGAATCTTGAGAGAGCACATATCTCTGAGGAGTAAAGAGAAGAGGTGTAATAGAAAACTCGTGGCTAAAAGGGACCTTAAAATGTCATTTCTTTTTTCCTCCTACTTCTGCTCACCATCCTAAGAGGAGCCAGGAGGAGAGGTCATTCTTAAAGGGAATGTGTCCTGGCCAGTACCCACTTAAAAGAGACAGCTGTTTGATATTGACTATCCTATCAATGCTTATTAATGTTTCTGATTAACCTCTATGGAGATCTGTTATCTCTGTGCCAGGGAATATACTATTAATTCCCATCTGTGTTGGATTACTTACAGTTAGTTGCTGGTACTTTTCCATGGTCTCACAACACATCTTAATCAGATGGTGAGTGGGTTTAATTAGCCGAAGTATAGGCTTTATTTTTTTTATTCATATAACTACTTAATCTAATGGAAGCCCATTATCTGTGGCTTCTTTCCCATGCATAATTATTGCTGTTCATAATTGATGGTGCATCAGGGGTTGTGGCTGCAATATGGCAGCTGGAACACAATGTCGCCTCTCCACAGAGTGAAGGTTGGAGGAAATGAGTTGTCAGTAAGACACTGGATGCGTTGTTTTCATAGAGATGATCTCCTATGTGGAAATTGCTGGCTGCCAGGTTCCTGCCAAAAAGAAGCAAATATCACTCTTGTGCATTGCTTCCTGCAAAAGTCCCTTCAGGAGACCTAGAGGTGAAGTGAAAATCAAGAACATCTAGGACAGCTATCTGTCCATCCATTGTCTCTCTAGAGCAGGGACTATGCATTTCCTTATTGTCTCTCCTTTTCCACAAGTCTTGGTTCAGTACTATGAACCCATGGGCATCCAGGATATACAAATTTAACTTCAGCAACTTGAACAATGACTTTGACATGGGACAGAAAAATGGAGAATGAGAAAATATATATTGAGGAAGTTAGAGATAACTTCCTTGCTAGAAATGAGGCTGACAGTTTCCCTGTAAATCACTGGGTTCCATGGTCAGATATTGTCATGTGGCCTACAGATGATATCAATTGTTCCCATTCAGAACTATACACTTAGCCTAGTTGGGTCCAGTGTGACTGCAGGGGAAATTGTGGGTTTCCAAAGAGCGAGAAAAAGAGAAAGTGAGTCCTAGCTATTCTGAGTTTAGAAGAGGCAGGAAGAAAGGTGGAATGACCTCTGGAGGTCAAAAGTATTTCATGAATCTACTACTCCCTCTGCTGTGTCTGATTTTTTTTTTCTCAATCCAGTTTGATTGAAAACTTTGCCCAGACCTTCCCAAATGGAGCTGGTTGGGAGGGAAAGATGACAGATCAGTCTGTCTCAGAACCTGAATGATCCAGGATTGATATGGAAGATCCCAGAAAGTAAAGAAAAGCTTTGCTTCACAAACCTTGGCCAAATATCTCGGGTCAAAGAGGATTATGAAGGACTCAGGATGGAGCAGTGGACAGAATGCTAGATTTGAGGTCAGAAGAATGGAATTTTTGACTCTACCTCATGCTACCTCTATGACTGTTGGTCAAGGTATTCATCCTCTCCACATCTCCATTTTTTCATCTGAAAATAAGGGTGTTAGACTAGGTGATCTCTTAGATGCTTTCTAGTTCTAAATTGACAATCCTATAACCCTATTTTCCATCAGAGAGGTTGAGAATTTCAAAGGGTGTGCTATACCTCTGTTTCTGACCAAGACTATCTATCTCCCACACCCCCTTGCCTCCAGCTCGCTCCTGTCCCATTTGCTCCAGTCAGAGGGAATCTACATAGCTGGGATCAAAGACTTAGTCCCCCTCCTGCTTGTCTCTTCCTGTTAAAATGATGGCATCAGGGAAACCAGGCCATGGGAAGAGAAGATGCAAAGGCTAGCCAGTCAAGCTGTCTCCTTCGGAAGAATCCCAGCTCCAGGAATTTGGAGCAGCAGGACGAATGCATGAGAGACTTATCCTCCTGGCTGTCAGGCTGTAGGGACTGGGACTGTTGTGGTTGTGGTGTTTCTTTCCTTCCAGCTTTGCACAAATGTTTGCACAGAGGCTTCTGTGCCTGACCCACAGTCAGCAGCAGACAGGAGCCACGGATTCTTCTTGCAGCATTTTACAGGGTGACGGATCAGATAATGTACACTTAGCGAGTGCACAAATAATGTGAATCAGGGTTGGCATAGTGCAGTGAGGTGTAAAAAAAGCAATTTGAATTGTGCTAGGGAAATGCCAGAGACTCTCTGACACACGTACTTCCCAGAATGCCCGCTTCTGTACTGAGCTCTGAGTTCTGGCCAGAATGGCAACAAGGTAGGCGGACAGAAGTGCCACTGGAGAAGAGGGCCACTCCGGGAAGTGGGATGGAGGGGGGTTACTTAGTATCCAGGTAGAAGAAAGACCCTATGAAGCCTTGGTGAAGTGCTGATCCGTGGTTGTTTTGCATCTTGGGAAGAATGATTTGGTCCCTTGTCTTAGGAGGTCTCAGCTCCCAGTTCACTTGGGTATGTCCCTTGACTATGTCCATGCATGACTTTTCATGTTGGCATTTGGACACATATGTGCTTTATGGAATTAGAGAATTACTGGGCCTTCCAGAGATCATCTTACGAGTCTGTCTCCCTTCCTTTAGGCAGAGAGGCTCTTTCATTCACCCAATGAGTATTTGGCCTCCTCTTAGCCATGTCCAAAAGATTCTTTATCCTGCCTTAGTTAGGGCCTCATCGCACCCCCTCACTGCCTGGAAAGTTCTCCTCATACCTAAATCCTTTGGGCAGGGGGAGGGGATGCTTCTGCTGGCATTTGTTAGAGTACATTCAAGTAAACCTGGCTGTGAGGAAAACATGGGTACTTGTGTGTGTGTGTGTCTGTCTGTCTGTCTGTATGTATGTATGTATGTATGTGTAGTACCAGCCAATGGCCATATTCCCCTCCACCCCAGGTTAAGGGGGATGGAGGGGGCAGGAATGATGCTCCTTCCTCTAGGATATTCTTTTCCTCTTGTCTTTCTTTCTGATCTGAGCTGAGCCTGCTTTGTCTGAGCCAGTCCAGCTTCCAGTCTCTGCAAAGCCTCTGTCTTCCTGATAACACTGCAAGTTGATGGAACTAAACCTCCTTCTATCCCTCTCTCTTTTGCCTCTGCCCTCTCACTTTCTCCACAGATCCTTCCATACTGTCTGCAGAGTTCTCCTCCTCAAGAGCAAATATGTTACTCACAGCACAGACTGGACAACCTTACATAAAGCTTTGGAATCTTCTACCCCTTCCCTACAACCCTCACTCCACTCTACATCCCTTTTCTTCGGAAAATCAAATCTGAACACACATGAGGCATTCAGTTACCAGGGTTCATATTCTCATTGTGAATGAGAGTAATCTAGCAACCTCATTCCATTTGGCCTCCTGGCTGTGGGTAGGGGTGGGGGTGGGCATGCAGGGAGGAAGGGAGGTGGGTCAGAGGCTTAGAACCTGAGCATTTTACTAGGCCTAGGTTACTCAGGGACATGGCAAAGAAGCACTTTACTGTTCCAAATGAAAGCTGATTACAGTGGGTAGGAGAGTTTTCTGAGCATTTGAGAAGGAAAGAGGTTGCAGGGTAATGGATGGCCAGCCTGCAGCCTGACTGCCTGCATTACTGACCTCAGTGGGCCAGTACGATAACCCAGCACAGATTAAGAATCTAAACGAAGGGGAAGATAGTGCAGTCCTGGGGACTAGGCAGTCTGCTAGGGGACTGGCTGAGACCACCAGATTTTTTTCCCAGAAAAATCTGGGGACACATTTTCATGTTGTCTTCGCATAAATTTGTGTGTTGATTTGCATGAATTTGCATTTTGCCTTCAAAACACCCTAAGTCTTAGAATATAAAATAAAATTTAATTAATTAATTACTACAATGGACAGCAAGTGCATTCATACCTGGGGCTCAGGGCTTTTGGAAGATTAGGGGTCGATAGAGGGTTTCACAAGGTCCCTAGGAGCTACTTCCCCATACCACCAGAATCTGAGGCTACGGTACAGCCAGGGACCAAGCGATCAGTATTAGTCTCTTCAACAACAACCACAAATAGTTCATGGTTATATAGGACTTCACAAAGTACTTATCACACAATATCCTGGAGGTAAATAGTACGCTACTAGTACTATTGTCCCCATTTTATTGATTAGAACATTGAGACTGTGCCAGGTTAGGTATGACTACAGTCAAATAGCTACTAAGAATCAGATTTAGGATTCAAACCTAGGCTTCTCCTGCTTTTCTGATACTACCCATGTTGCCCTCTGGATTATCTGTCAGATTAAGCAAAAATTAACCTTTGGATTCCACAAATGGAGCTGCTTGGCAGGACCCAATTAAGTGCAGGTGAATGGGAAGTAGGAATATTGAGAAATAATCCC
Source organism: Bettongia penicillata ogilbyi (assembly GCA_023548195.1). Taxonomy (NCBI): domain Eukaryota; kingdom Metazoa; phylum Chordata; class Mammalia; order Diprotodontia; family Potoroidae; genus Bettongia; species Bettongia penicillata. The sequence goes on from JAJHZJ010000697.1 coordinate 573,851, forward strand.
TTGATGATCCTCTAATAAGAGTTTTAGAACCAAACTAAATCTGATGGAAGGACAGAGTCCTGGGACAGCCTTCAGAGGGTACCTGCAGAGCATCAGAACACAGAGGTGAAGGAGCTGATATTCCTCAGGGTGGGAGTAAATATAGTCTTGCAAACCATCTGGAAGGTCAAAATGGAGAAGATGGGTGGAGGTTCCTTGAATCTAAGTTCTATGGAGCCTAGACACATAAATATGCTTACTATTTTTTACAGCCCATAGAACTTATAGATCTATACGGAACTTGAAGAGGACCTACCTTACTTTCTTCCCTTCCTGAAACTATACCTAAGGAAGATGGCACCTGCTTAGTGCATGAAGGGCATCCTCTGAGGATAGCATGGCCCTAAGGGCTTCATTTGAGTGGAAATGAACCACAGATACCTGTGCCAGTGCCAACATTGCCCATAAGCCTTAGCAGTAGGAAGTTACATCTTAAGTCTAACCTCAGCATCACCTACTGCAATTTAATTTTGTTACTTTTAATATTTCTAACCCTAGAGATTATTAAGAAGAGTGTCTTTATCCACCACATTCTATCCTCCAAATTCCTTTTTTCTACCTCTACACTATGGTCCTGGGGAGAAAAAAAGGGGAGGCAGTAGCTGATAGAAAGGGATAAGAAAATGGAAAGAGCAAGAAATAGAAAGGAGAGAGACCAGAGAAGGTCCAGCATGAGAAATTAGTAGCTTCTCCTCTGTATGCACCACCGGCAATCTGAACTCTGAAAATAATGCCCAGAGAGAAGCCAAAACCCCGCTTGGATAAGGAGGCGAAGGGGTTATCTGGATGCTAGCACAAGCTTCCTCAGGCGAGGTGGGAGAGGTCACCTAATCAGAGACACTGGAGAAGATGGGGATTAGATGCTGCTCCCCAGCCTCCAGGGATCGAGTTGAGATAGGAGAGCACCCAAACAGAGGCAGCTGAGGTACTTCAGGGGATTAGGTACCATGTCATTCTTAGTCATCAGACACAGAGGAAGATGAATCTGAAAAAAAAATCTCACTTAAAGGAGGCTGGAAAACGCCAGACATTTTCCAATATTGTTCAAGACTTCCTTTTCTCCCTACCCTCTTTTTCTTCTTGTCTCTCTGGTTTCAAGTGAAGATAAGAAACATCCTTCCCCACTCCAAAAAAGAAAGGAGGGATATCAGAAGAGGTAACTGGATGCCCATTAACTCTACAAAAAGTGTTTATTGGAAGCACTGGGCTTTAAGGATAAGCAGGATCTGGGTGATGTCCATTCAGTAGTTTTTTCCAGACTTAGGCAACCTGCCCAGGTCCAGGAAGGGCTAAAGGGACATTGGATGGGGAGGACTCTTTAACTAAGAAAATTTAAGATAAAAGTTCCTGGTCTGAGACACTTGGAAGGAAAAGGGGAAATGACAAAGAGGTAGGGTGAGGAAAGAAGGAATTGGTAGGGGGTTCTGTAAAATGTGATATTAAATGAATAGTATGTAAATGAATGCAAAAATCACATGCAAATGAGGATGGGATTTATTTTTTTAGTCAGCCACTCAGACTGTTTGGCACAATTGCAGTGCGAGGCGTACCTGCCACAAGTTGGTGGCATTATCTCTTTGAACAGTAGCCAATGCCTGGGTGAGGAAAAAGTGTTCTTCCTTTTCTTGAGCTGCTCCTTTATCCTTTCCCACTTTTCTCCTCCATCAATGCCACTCCATCCCACATACTCCTCTACCCCACTTTCCTGGGACAGCTGCCAGGCAATGGGGTCTTTCCAGACTTAGAAAGAAGACAGCTGGCCTATGTCAGTCTCCTGCTGAGGTGACCCCTTCACTTCTAGGTTTATCTCCAGTTCTGTTTATGTTGACCAATGACCTTTCTGGACCCCCAGGGATGAACATTTGCCATTCTCTTGCCCCCACTTGTCAAATATATCCCCCTACCCCAGTGTTACCTTTTGCCAAATGGTAGTAGAAAAAAATAAATCAAATAACTCTCTTGAAAGAGACAGCTTTCTACTTTGACCACACACAACTACCTCAAGAATGAGGCATAATAACTATTTCTCAGGCTTGCACACAGAGAGTCTTGGAATGGAAAGAAACATTATTCCTTTACCTAAGTAGTTGGTGGCCTCTTTTTTTAAAAAATACCCAAGAAAAAATTAATAATAACTACTGATCTCTCATTCCAACTTCATCAACCCTACCATCTCCATTATGGGAAGATTCTTGTCTGAGTCTAACCTAAATCTCTCATGCTGTAATTTTTAGCACATTATTTTTTATTTTGTCCTTATTGAAGATGGAGAATGACTAGACCCTTTCTGGCCACATAAGATGGGCGTAGGGATTTGGGAAGAGTACCTACCCTCGGTGGACAAGGAATTAAAAAGCTTCAAAAATATGCTTCAGTTCTCAAATGACTCTATGTCCTCCCTGGTTGAGTACTCCTTCCATCAGCGCTTTCTGTGACCCATCCATGACCTTTTATCGAATATGATTATTATCCAAGAGTTTCCATATATTTTCCATGAATATGAGGCATGGGATGACTACTTCAGTTCTTTCAATAGTTTATAAATACTAATGTAAAACTTATTGCACATTGCAACTGATTTCCTTCTCTCTAAGACCCACCCACCTTTTTAAACACCTTTGGGGATTTCTTCTACACCACGTAGAATCCTATATTTAGACCTGAAAGGGACTGTAGAGATCTTTTGTCCAGGGATTCTTAACCTAGGGTCCACTTTAAATACACACACACACACATAAATATAAATATACATATATATGTGTGTATGTATGTATGTATATATACTCATAGTTATATTCCAGTATAAATGGTTTCCTTTGGAACCCTATGTATTTTATTTTATGCATTTAAAACTATTCTGAGAAAGGATCCATAGGCTTTACCAGACTGCCAAACATGGAGTCTATGATACACCAAAAGGGTTAAGAACCCCTGCTCTAGTCAAATCCCCTCATTTTATAGGTAAGGAAACTGAGTCATAGTGGTGAAGGACTCAAACACCATCAAGCAGAAAGCAGATGATAGAGCCAGGATTCAAACTCAGGTTCCCTGACTCCAACTCCAAAACTCTTGATACTGCACCTCAGGTCTGTCTGCAAGTCCTCATTGTTGATACATATGTGTGTGTGTGTCTGTGTGTGTGTGTGCATACCTTTATTGATTATTTATATCCAGCATGAGGCTTCTCATTTGCTCCTTGGGGAATCTGAATTTTTATTCTTCTGAGAGTATGAAATGATGGTTCCTAGTCATTTAGAACAAATAGAAGACTATTGGTGAAAAAAAGAGGTTTTTGAAGCAGCTGGTGATGCAGTGGCTGGAATACCATGTCTAAAGTTCATTCAAATCCAGCCTCAGATACTTACTAGCTGTATGATCTTGGGCAAGTCACTTAACTTCTGTCTGCCTCAGTTCCCTCAACTGTAAAATGGAGCTAATAACAGCACCTATTTTGCAGGGTTGTGAGGATCAAGTAAGGCAATATTTATAAAGCACTTACCACAGTGCCTGGCCCATAGTAGGCAACATTTAAATTCTTATTCCCTTCCCTTTCCTATAGCAGCGAACATCTTGATATAACCGAAAGTGCTATAAAACCATGTGCAATTTCTGTCTAATTATCCCCTCAGTTCTGGGTCCAACTTTTTGTACATTGACAAGGCCTGTTCAAGAAACTTGTTGAGGATTGGCTAATTCAATGGGTTGCTTATTGAATCCCACTTCACAACTTGTACAATGTGTATTCTTCATCCACTTGATTTTCTGTCATGGATATCTAGGCCCATCTTATTTGAGGAACCATGAATGTCATTGAAGGATGCTTTGGTGTTCTAGGACTCAATACATTCAATACAATGTCATCCACCAGCAAAAGCAAACAGAGAACCTTGAATTTGCACTTTTCATAAGACATCCCTAATGACACCGACTAATATCATGGGAAACATTATGCCACCCTGTTTTATGCTGCACCTGATACTGATGTTCAGAGAATGGCTAAACAAAGCTATCTGGAAGTCTCCATGTTGATAACGGAATTTGGTATGATCTTAATATATGCATGGAATAAGCATATCCCTTATTAGTAGAGAATTGCTAAGGGTCTGTTCTGCTCTGCTGAGTTCAATGCTTTTTGTAATCAACAAAAACTATAGCATGTTACATCATCTTCAACTTTTAGTCATTTGGGTAACTATGAAGATGTGATCTGCTATATAAAATCACACTCAAGTCAAATCAAACCAATAAGCATTTATTAAGTACCTACTAGGTGCCAGACACTGCACTTAGCACTGAAAAAGACCTGCCTATTTCCTTTTCATGTTTTCCACAATATGAGTGCATAGATTATTCTGATCATTTTCTAGGGATCAGAAAATAAGCATATGAATCAGTAGCTGCTGATGTTGTCAGGGTTACCTTGTCTTATTCTTTTTTTATAATAATACTTTCCATGATCATTTCTCATTCCTTTTCAGAGTTTTTCTCTCTATCTTGAATATCAGTCCCTAGTTGCCTTTAAATTTGTGTCAATTACAATATGGATTCCTTCTGTGAATACTTGGTTAGGTCCTGCCAGATTTCTCAATTTTATCTTTCTAAATTCCATTTCCATTTCCTCACATAGCACATCTAGCAATGAGATGGCAGAGTCCAAATGTGGTATTTCCACTATCATTGATTAAAATTAGAGGCAATATGGTATAAAGAGTACTAGACATTGCTAGGCAACACAGGTTCCAGTCCCACTTTTGACATTTAATGGCTATATATCCATAGGAGAGGCATATAGCCTTTCTGAGTCTCAGTTTCCTCCTCTGTAAAATGGAGATAATGTCTGTCCTTCCCAGGTTGTTGTGAAAAAAGTGATTTATAAAACATTAAAGGGTTATATATGGCCTATTATTAGTAGGAGAAGAGATCATTGCAGAAATCCTGGCAGATCTGTTTAGTTTTATTTCTATTTTTTGACCTTCTAGTTTCATCTATAAATATTCTCAAGATGAACTAGTTTAGCTCATTCTTACACCAAGCTTTCTATAAAATTCCACTGCCTTGCAGTGTTGTTGGTTTGGTTTTTTTTTTTTATAGTGTGATACTGTCAACAATCTTTCATCTTCCTCTGGAATGGTTTGCACATGAGCTTGTTCTCTAACTCAGTATGGTCCTTGGTTGCCATGTTTTCCCATTTGTTAAGGACTTCAAGTGCATGCTGGCTGAAGGGGTTTATGGACTTTTTGGTCCTCTTGGCATCAGATAAGTTTTTCCAAGTGATCATCAGAGTCAGACTCAGTGTCATTTATCTATTTCCCATTTTTCCAGAGTCAACATCTTGTTTAAATAGATTGAAGCTGTTGAAATCATAAGCAATCTCATCTTCTCATCTTGATGTTTTCCTCTCATTTGGTGTTGATTTCACCAGGCTAGTTATTCTAACTAGTCAATTCTCTGATTACACACAGACAGCTAATTTGGAAATGGCTCCTGGTTAGTTACCAATCACCTCCTTTTCATGATGTTGCTGGGTGCCCTTCTTGCTAGTCCTTTCTAACTTTGCTCCTAAAAACATGATTTGTGATATTTAGGTGTGAGACTTCTGAGTATTCTACAAGCTTTGGGTCTTTTTCATTTCTTAATTCTGGACTGTATTTTCCAATATGCTTTTTCATTTGTACTTCCATTTGCATCAAAGTTGTTGAATATAGCCAGGCATGGTAGTGATTGCTATTCAGTTGTTTCTCTGGTGTCCAATTCTTTGTGAACCCATTTGGAGTTTTCTTGGCAAAGATAATAAGGTGCCTTGCCATTTCCTTCTCCTGCTCATTTTACATATGAGAAAATTGAGGCAAACGGGGTTACGTGACTTGCCCAGGGTCATACAGCAAGTGTCTGAGGCCAGATTTGAACTGGGAGGGGGAGATGGAAGATAGTGAATCACCTGAGCTCAGGAGTTTTGAGCTATAGTAGTCTGAATAGATTGGGTATCCACAGTAAGTCCAATACCTGGTCCAGGTTAAAACGGAGCAGATCAAAGTTCCACTGCTGATCAGAAATGTTATTGGGACCATTAGTGTCTGTTACACTTCTAGCATAGGCAAGAAAGAGACACCCCCTTCTCAAAATGCTGCAAAATATTGAGGTTTTGGTTGAGTTCCTCATATAATTTCAACACTAGATCTTCTGCACCAGACATTGTTGTATAATCGTCATATTGGCTTGTTTTCTTGTCCTCCTCATTAGCACTACAAAGTGTGGTAAATGAGTATCATGAAATTCTCTTTTTGCTTCTTTCCAATATGCAATCAAACTAATTTCACCAATTGCTTTATTTGCTTTTATTTGAGATACAGAACCCAAGAGATATCCTTCAATTTAGCTGCAATTTTTTAAAAATGATTTTGAATTTCATTTATGATGAAGATGTCAACGTAGTTGCAGTTCAATCCCTTTGACAGATATCATATCCTTACTTTCCCCTTCCCTCCTGTAAAACGCAAGTAGGGATGCTCGAAATGTATCCCCAGCACCTTGCCTAGCACATAGTAAACACTCAATAAATGTCTGTTGAATTGAATGGAATTAAATTGGTCATTGAACTAGGATCTTGCATTAACAGCAGCAACAGTTAAATTGTTTATAGACAGCATAAAAGCCGTGTTTCTCTTAGCACCCTTTGCCCCTTTTTCCACCATCACTGCTGCAGTAAAAGGGGACAACTCAGGAATGAGAGTCATTTTGTATTTTTATTTGCTTAAGGGGATGCCACATAACTTCAAATGAATCATGCCATACTTGCTTTTCCCCTCAACACCACTAAAAATCATTACATTATATGTGGGACTGGGTGTCTAGAGCCCTTAGAACGTCTCCTGGCCCTACCATGGAAGAATGGTCAATAAATGAATCTCAGGGAAGTGGTTCAACTTCTTTATTCTTTAGTTTTGTGTTTTTAAATGGGCTCAAGTTCATTTTTTTAAGTCAGTGTTTTAAAAGTCACTTTGAAGGTACTACTGGGAAAGAGAATCATTGTCAGTAAGTCTTGAGAGGTTATCTGGTTAAAAATATCTGAGAATCAATCTACCAAGACACATTCAAGTCATGCAAATAAAATTACAAAACATCCTTTGCAGAAATATAAGAAGACAAATAATTGAAGGAATATTTATCAGATACAGAATTAGACTAGGTAAACAAAAACCAGTAGTCCGTTGAACTCAACAGTCCAGGGTTCAATAAGCCAACCATACGAATTACTTGAGGAAAGGATCTTTATCTGACAAGAACTGCTAGGAAAACCAGAAAGTAACTTGGTAGGAAATTATTTTAGACCAGCATCTTATACCATATATCACAACAAATTCCAAATGGATACATGGCCTAAGTATAAAGGACTATAGAGTAAAAAAAAAAAAAAACTAGAAGAGGATGAAAGACAATATATTTTGTAACAATAGTTAGAGAATTCCTAACCAAACAAAGTATCATAAAAAAGGAAACAGATGATTCCAGCTATATAAATTTTTTTAAAATTTTGCAACAAAAAATTGATATAATGAAGATAAAAAGAGAAATTGATTTTTGGGGAGGGGGAATCTTTTACATCAAATATTTCATAAAAATCTGAATCCAGGATTATGGCTTATAAACATATAAAATCAAGAGTCTTTCTGCAAATAGATAAGTACTCAAGTGATATGAACAATTTTCCAAAGAAGAATTATAAATTATCAATAATCAAATAAAGTGTTGCCCCAGATCTCTAACAATAAGAAAAATGAATTAAAACAACTCTGAGGTTTTTCTTCACACCAAGAAATTAGCAAGGATGGGGAAAGAGAGAAATAATCAATGTTGGAGTGGGTACAGAAAGATAAGCATACTAATAGCATTATTAGTGGTGCTATGAATTGATGCAACCATGCTAGAAAACATTTTGAAATTATGTGAAAACAGTGACAATTTATACCTTTCAACTCAGATATCTCACTACCAGACATACAGTCCAAGGAGAACAAAGGCAGAAAGTTCGTTTACATATCAAAATATTTGTATCAGTACTCTTTTTGAGGGACAAAAACTGAAACAAAAGGAGTGCCCATCGATTGGGGAATGGTTAAAAAAGTCGGTTAAAAATGGGTTAAAAATGCAATACTACTGTACCATAAAAAACTATGGAAATGAAGAATTCAAAGGAACATGGAAAGACTCCAGCAAACTAAGTCACATAAACATAATAAACGTAAGCATAAAGTTGATTTAAGCACCTAGTAGGTGCAGGGCATTGTGCTAAATGCTTTAACTATTAACTGACTTAGTCCTCACAACAACTCTCTGAGGTAGGTGCTATTATTATCTCCATTTTCCCTTTGAGGAAATTAAGGCAAATATAAGTTAGGTAACTTGTCCAGGGTCACACAGGGTCAGATTTGAACTCAGGTCTTTCTGACTCCAAATCCAGAGTTCTATTCTACTATGTCATCAGCTGCCTCTCAACACAATGGCCACAGTAAAGGAAATAAAACCTAAAATGAAACATAATGTTATACTGATCTTGGTCCTGGAGAAGGAGAGGACATACACTGTTCTCTATTTCTAAGAGAGGTGAGTGTCTATGGGTGCAAAATGTTGTATACACTCTCAGAAATAGTCACAGTGAGAGCTAGATTTTCTTACCTTTTTTTTTAAAACAAGGGAAAGTTGTCAAGATGGTAAAAGGGTGAAGGGGCAGTATATTAGGAAATTTATATGTTGTGAAAACAAAAGTATCAATCAAACTTTAAAAAATAAAAGAGATCATCTGTTCTAGTTGGATTAACCTGTAGTCATAGGTCCATTCATTCATCAAACATTCATGCAATACTCACTGACAAGCAAGAAGCTACATGGTGTAGTTGATAGAATTGGCCTCAAAGCTGGGAAAACCTGAGTTCAAGTCCTCTATCTGATACCACCTGGCTCAGTGACCCTAGTCAAGGCACTTAAGCTTTCAGGGTTCTAGGCAATTCTCTAAGACTAAGTTTCAGAGAAGGTGCTGACCATCATTGGAGTTTCCTCATTCAAAAGTTCTTTTTGACAATGAAATCACAACTTCAGTCCAATAAGGCCTTGGAGGAGGGCACAGTCTCTAAAAACATATAGATGATTGGAATGTATGATTCAACACAAAGAGCACTGACTTGGTAGAAAGAAGCCCTGGTTTGAGCACTGTCTCTGACACTAGTTATATGAGCTAGGATGTCACTTAGCTACTATAGAGCTCAGTTTTTTCATCCATAAAATGGACATGATTACATTCATACAAACCCATAGGGTTTTAAGGAGGAAAATGTTATAAAAAATGTGAGCAAATGATAGCTCTCCAAGGATCCTTATTTCTTCAGCTCCTTCAGTAGCCTGACAGTCAGGAAGTTCTCCAGTATGCATAACTAAACTCTTTCTTACTGGAATTTAAATCTATTTCCTCCTGTTTGGTTCTCTTTGGATACCCCAGTTATTGATATTCTGAGTCTATGCTCTGCAGTTTGCCAAGGGCAGGAGCCCGTTGCGGTCCACAGCTGCACTTCTCCCTGAGTGGAAGGAAGAAGAGGCCAGTGGTGGAGAAATGAGCCACTGAAGCCCTCTGGCAGGATCACAGGCAGAGCTGTAGCCCCCTCCCTGTCTTCACTAGCTTCACTTTGGAGTGACTCACAAATTCGACTTCAGGCGTTCTCGCTTTTCCTCCTTTGATATAACAGTTCCCAGAAAGTACAGGAAGGAGGCTGGGGAAAGTGGTAGGACGTTAAAGGGATACATGTAGGCTGATAACTGCCTTAATCAGGGAAATTTAGGTGCCTGAGTGGGCTGCTTTTCAAGTAAACAGCTGAATGTCTTCAGGAAGCCTTTAACAGGCTTAATCATGGGCTAAGCATGGGATAAGAACAAACCATGCCCTCCAGAAGCCCACAGATTAACCATGAGCCTTCTTCAGGCTAGTACCAAACTCATCAACCCAAGGCAGGTCGATTCCCCCCCGGACTGGCTTTATCAGACAAGGCAATAAACAACGACTTATTGAGCACCTACTATGTGCTAAACAGGCAAACCTAAAGTTGCTAACCTAAAGGATCTCATAATCTAATATGAGAGACAATGAAAATTAACCGTGTGTGCACAAGATTTACACAGAGTGCATTGGAGAGACTTTCAGGGGCGAGGCATTAGCATGAAGAGGGACTGGAAAGACCTCTTGTAGACAGCTCAGAACTTGAGAAACCCAGGAAAATTAGGAGGTGGAAGTGAGGAGGAAAAGCATTTCATGCAAGAACTAAGACAGAGTATGTAAGTTCCTATCCAGGACACTTAGATGCAAACTTTTCTCCAGAGAGTGTACTTCCTGGGCCATATTCTGTATCTGGGATGCAGTTTAAGGTAGAGAGTGAAATCCAAGACCCTATCATTGATTAAACATTTATTAAGCACCTACTCTATGCAAAGCATTGTGCAAGGTGCTGAAGGGCAGACAAAGCTGAATAAGATGTGGTCCTTGCCCTGAAAGCTTTTACATGAAAGCTGTGGCAAGCACACAAATAACATGTGAAAGGTATACAGTACTATTAGAGCCCTGAACTGGGAAAGTTTTCTTTGTAGTGGAGGTAATACTTGAGTTGGACCTTGAAGGATGGAAGAGTTTTCCATAGCTATAGATGCAGGAAGATCCCAGACATAGGGAACAGAATGAGCAAAGCTATGGAGGCCGCTGGACTTGGTAGAGACACTGGATGTTGATAGGGGAATCACGTGAGCCAAGGCTGCTTTCTTTCTACCCTCTCAAGCGTTCACCCTTTGCCTTAGACTGGGTGCTCTTCTCATCTCCCCTAGCCCTTTGTGAGGTCTCTCTGACCAATGACAATTTCCTGGGGAGCTGGATGTGATTCCCAAGATGTGTGAGGGCAGGCAGCATTGTCAGTCTATGCTACTTGAGAAGAGTTTTCTTTAAACTGAGGGCTGCTAAGATTATGCCTGGCCTAGAAGCAACCCTGTTCTTTATAAGGAAGCCTGTGACAATGGGGGCCCATCTCTTCAGGAGCCAAGTTGCTTCATAGAAAAGACAGCTAGTTAGAGGGTGGACAGTATTTTTAAACGCATGAATGTGCTGAATAATTAAGCAAAACTTTTGTTTTCATGGCAAAACTTCCTCCAAATGCTGCACTAAGCAGGGTGCAGTATTCACTAGAGACAACTGTTGGCAGGACAATGAAATCCTGTTGCTTGCAGTCTGGGAAATTCAGAACAGAACTTTATATAATCTCAGGTCATACGTGGCTTGTGCCCGGAAGACAGTCATGCCTATTTGAGGGCTGGCCCCTGGAAGGCAACAGGTGTCAGAACAGAGTCTTACAAAGATCACTCATTGATTCAGTCCCCTGCTTCCTGCTGAAACCATTCATAGTCTACCGGCTCTTCCTCTTTCCCTTCTGCTTATGTAAAAGTCACCCATCCTTGAAGATTTCATTCAACTCACTTCTTCCCTGAGGTCTCCAGTCCACATTGATTTCTCCCTGTCAAATTCTACAGTCCCTGTTATCTGCATCGCTCCTTTCATCCCTCCTTTTGCCACATATGCATATATATTGCCCTATATAGCTAGTGATTTATCTGCATGTTTTATGTCTCCAATTAGATTGTAATGTCCTTGAAACCAGAGACTATGTTTCACATCTCATTTTCATCCCTTCAAACATAGCAGGGATCATAGTATCATGTCATCTAATCCAATTCCATCATTTTACAGATGAGATTTATAAGATTATTCATCTAGAGCTGAGAAGGACCAAAGAAAGGGCTCATCTGGTCCAGCCCCCTTATCATTTTTTCAAATTTTTTGTTGTTCTCTCTTCAACAAACATCACCAAACATGAGTGTTTCTCTATGTAAGGACTGGGATCACTAAGTCAATAAATGAAATCACTACACCCCACTTAAAGTAAATGTCAAGATGCTACACTTTGATGCTTTATCTAGGTGAGACTACCTCTCTATTAAATCAAGCTATCATAGGGTGTAGAGTAAGTGCAAAAAAAGTCCTTGACCAATTTAGATATCTTGAAAAGCCATTGTATTAAATGTAGTGACGTTGCACAGGAAATGTGCTCAGATCAGTTGAGAAAACTTAGTCATGCCTTGTGTGTTGGCTAGAAGTAGAACAATTCCGAAGCCAAAGATTCAAGTATCCAGTAACTTAGAATGAAAGCAACCAGCCAAGTTCCTAAGAAGGACCCATTTAGGAATGTGGACAAAATTCCCATGCTCAGCCTCCATCTTCTCCTCTTTCTCCCTTGGCCAGAGAAGAATCTCATGAACTTTGAACTTTTTCACTGGCATCCTAGCAGTGTCCCTATGACAACAATGACTGGTAGTAGGGTTGGCACTGGAAGCTGAGGATAGACCAGAAGTGATGAGGAAAATGAATTACAGAATAAAGATTTTACAAGGAACCCAAAAGAAAGACTGCATAATACTGAAATGGAATGTTTTGAGGACTCCAGCCACAGGACTTCCAGGAGTCATGAGTTACCTTCTTTCAGCCAATCAATCAATATTTATTAAGTGCCTACTATGTGCCAGGCATTGTGCTAAACACTGATGATACAAAAAGAGGGAAAGAAAACAGTCCTTGTTCACAAAGAGCTTCCAATTTTTGCACCATGTGCTCCAAGTTTAAGCCCAATTTCCTCTGGACCCTGCATAGACTTAGGGAAGAGGGAATCACAGATTTGGAGGGGTTGATTTGTACCTACTATGGCCTGGTAGTAAATAACCACTCTCAAAAGCTATTTAAGCTAGTTCACATCAACTGATGATCACTGAGGAAAACAGCAGCTCATGAACTATATATAGCATTAAAAAGATACCCTCAGTCTCTCAGGGTTATTACTACTTCCCTACAGGTAGATAGTAAGCATCTTCTGGGGACTCAACCTGCCACTAAGGGCAGGGGTGGATAAAGTAGCCCTAAAGCCTATGTTATATGTACATGTTCAGAAGAATAATAAAAAAGGATTATGCATGAAACCACAAATCATGTACAGTATGCATTTTTAAAGAATATAACAAATTCAAATTGTTAATTTCAAAGCTCTCCTGCTTCTCTGTCTCCTTCTGAACCTCCTTCTGCTCTCTTTTGGGCATTTTTAATGCTACAATGACCCTCGTGTCTTCTTCCTTTTCTTTCTTTTATTTCTGGTATCCCAATTGATATTTCTCCCCTGCTTCCAAATTACTCCCCCCCAATTAAAAAAAAGATTCTTTGTAAGAAATATACTCAATAAAAAGAAATCCACTTGTTGGCCTTGTCCTAAAAGGCATACGTCCATTTCTGGGGGTCCTGGGGTCCCCACCTCTCTTTCAAGTCCAACATCTTCATTTTACAAATAAGGAAGATGAGACCCAGGGAAGTAACTTTGTTCAAGACAATAAAGATAGAAAGTGTCTGATGCAGGGTTTTGCAAGGTTTGAATCTAGGTCTTCTTTCCACTTTACCTCATGAATTAATATCTGTCAAACGAACAAATGACTGAGTGAACAGAAAGTGCCTGATATTTGAAAAAATGACATTATTCCAAGAATATTGGCGCTGATTCTGTGCTTAAAGATCTGGTGAGTGGCATATTTATGAAGAGACCATCCTAGCTATTTCCAGACCACTCTACTTTATGACTACTTTTACAGATGAAGACACTAAGGCACCAGAAATGGAAAGCGTCTGAGTCAAAATCACATGGTTGATGAGCAATAGAATGGAGATGACAGCACCCAACTGGAGTTAACCACAAAATGGGCTGCTTTGTAGGACAATAAAGAAATAACCTACCAAAGGACAGGAAGAGAGAAAGAACCTGAGACTATTTGTCACAGTTCAAGCTACCAGAACAGCAGGATTTCTCTCATTCCACACTCCAACCCAACCTCCAACCCCCAACAAACCATTCATCTCTAAGGGCCAGGTAAGGCAGAGTCAGGAAATATGCTTCTGGGTAGAGGAGCATCATATTTCAAGTCCTCTCTAAAGCTTGGGAAGGGAATTAAGAATTGGCATCCTTGATTCTGCTTTCTTTATATATACTTTGCACTGGCGTCTCCAGAGAAGGCCATGACGTGTGGCCACCATGAAACTGGGTAGGTCGTGACTCTAACCATTAAAAGAGGGAAAGTTTTATCCATGTATTAAAATTTCAGAGACAGCAAAGAAAAGATGGACAGTGCCAAAACAATGAGTAGTATTTATTATATGTTTTCTTGAAATGTAAATTTATTGCTATGTGTTTTGAATTCTCTCGTATTCTGCTGTGCACATGGCAATGATTTTTTTCTTTTTTTATTTTGTATTTAAATTTCAATATTTAAGTTTATAATCTTTCTTTTTCTTTTCTTATTGGGTATTTAAGTCTAAAACAAATTTTAAAATAAAAAACCTTAAGATTGCACTAAAACTCTTGGGGATATATATGCATGTATGTGTGTGTGCATGTACATACATACTGACATGTATACTACTACGTGCATATATACTATATATGTATATAAAATCCCCAAAATCTTAGTAGTTGTATATGTGATATATATAATGCTATATATGTGTGTACATGTATATATACATATAATCTGATAGATATATGAAATATATTATTTTTTTGACATCTATATGTGTTTGGCATAATTATATAGATATAGTTAGTGTTGAAAGGAAACATAGAGCACCCAATCCAGCTCCCTCATTTTCCTGCCAGCCAGAGAGGTTAAAAGATTCAGCCATGGTCACGGATGGAGCAAGTGGGACATGAACCCAGATTGTCTAACTCCAAACCTGATTTCATATACAGTGCTTGCTTCCTTGTGGTTTGGAGGTGATCTCGGGTTCTCAAAGGCTCTACATGTACAGGTTCTGACAGATCATACCTCCCAAGCTGGAAAGTCTTTAGTGAGCAGCCTTGGAGTTCACTAGAAGAATGGCCATGACAATAAATTTTTTTCAACCAGTGATTCACAAAGATCCCTTCCCCTACTAAGGCATGGAAGGATTGCAGTCTCTGACAATGGGAAGAGAACCCATATGAATAAAATTACAGATCATGGAGGTGTGGGTAGATTGAGCATACTTACCCCCCCTTTCCTTATACCCAAAATTATAGGCATGACAAATGGGTTATTAATTACACAGCTGCCTTATTCATCAAGAAAAGGGAGGGGGGTTGTTTCTGTGGTTTTCTTTTTAAATTCTTTATGTATTTGGAGCAAATTTTTGCATTAAAAATTACTCAAGTCAAAATTATTTACCAAATACAGTCATTCTTTCTTAGACAATGTTAGACTTGGAACCCTCTTCCTCACCAGCACTCTGGATAGAGTAATTGATGGCAATTAGTGATGATTTTGTCACTCCTCTCAGTATCTGACTCCAGCAGCCATGAAAAACATGGCTCTCCATCTCTTTCCCAGCAGGGAATCTGAGATGCTGTATATCAGGTTGTCTTTTAGGGATGGAGAAGGGAGCTCAGCCTCTTCTTCATTATATCATAAAATGTTCAAGAGAAACAAATTTCTCAATTTACAAGGGAGGAGACTGAGGCCCAGGGAGAATCAATCAATCAATGAATCAATCAGCCAACATTTATTAAGCACCTACAATATGCCAGGCACTGTACTACAGATTCCAGGGATACAAAAATAGAGAACAGTCCCTGCCTTCAAGGAGTCTACCATCTAGTTGGGGTAGATGACATGTGCGTAGCTAGGTACATTCAAGGTAATTGCAGTTGGACAAAGGCCTCTAATGGCACAGGGGAATCAGGAAAGGCTTCCTGGATCAGGTAATACTTGAACTCATCTTGAAGGGAAACAAAGAACTCTACATTCCAGATCTGGGAGACAACCAGTGCCAAGGTGCTAAGGCAGAAAATGGACATGTTGTCCAGAGAAAGAGCTATGGAGTCTGAATGCAGATCGAAGCATGCTATTTTCTCTTTTCTTTTCTTTCTTATCGTTTTCCCCTTTTTTTCGGATTCTTTTTTTACAACATGACTCACTGGAAATATGTTTAATATGATTGTACATGTATAATCTATATCAGATTGCTTGCCATCTTAGGGAAGGAGGTATGAGAGGGGGGAAATCTTAGAACTCAGAATCTTATAAAAATGAACATTGAAAACTAAAAGTTAATTCATTATTTTTTTAAAAAAGCAAGAAGAAAGAAAATGGATGTGATGTACCTAGGGTTACAAAAGGAGTGACAGGGACAGACTAGGTCTCCTGACCCAGGCCAGCATTCTTTCCATTATAGCACTTTGTCATTCATTTCAGATTAGAGTAGTCCTCTGCAAAACTGTAAATTAAATAGGCAGTTTATCTTCATACACCAGCACATGATATATTTAATATGCCAAGATCACTGGACTTGGAGTCAGGAAGCTGGATCAGAGATCAAATCTTACCCTTTTTTACTAACTGTGTGTGTATATGTGTATATACACAAGCAAGCAACTTCTCTGAGCCTCTGTTTCCTCTTCTGTAAAATAAGAGAGCTTGAATTAGATGACGTAACTTTAGCTTGAATTAACTGGATGTAACTTTCCCTCCCCCCCCCATCCCCTTCATGCCATCATGTGGTTGCCCAATTCAATTCAATTTATTAAGTGTCTGCTATGTGTTAGGCACTGCTGATTTAAAAAATCATAAATTGAAATAGTCCCTGTCCTCAACAAACTTACTTTCTACTCAGGGGAGGTGGAGGAAACCCATGTACACACAGATTAGTAAATATAAATTATATACAAAGGAAATATAAAGTACCTTGGAGGGGCATGAACAACTGGGAGGATCAGGAAAGGCTTTATGTAGGGGTAGGGTAGCAGAGGAGAGCTATGAATCACAGAAGGCAGATGAGAGGAGGTTCTTGGGGAACAGCAGCCTGTGCTCCTTAAAGAGCCAGAAATGGAATGTATATAGGAGTAGGCTGTTTGGTTTAAACAAAGCATGAACCAAGGGGAAGTAATATGAAATTTGCGTGGAAAGATTAAGTGGAAGCCAAGACTTTGAAAGCTAAACAAAGGATTTTTTTTCTCTTATCCTCAGGAAATAGGTAGTCTTGGAAGTTTCTAGACTTCCAAGCAGGGGACTGATATGATCAAACTAGTGCAGGAAAATCAATTTGATTGATTAGAGAAGGGAATAGGTGGAGGCTGGGAGACCAGTGAGGAGGCTTTTGCAATATTCCAGGTGAGAGATAACTCAAACTCCACAAAGAAATGTTCCAGGCTCAAAATCTTTCAAGATTCCCTCCCCTCAAATCTTCCTTTCAGAACCTTGAGTTCTCTGGACAGGTAGCTCGTCTGATAAACTAATCCTACCTCAGGAGATAATAAGCAATCTCTCCCAGATAGTAGCATTTGTATTTTAACTGGAGACTTCCAGAGACAAAGATCTTAAAAAACCAAAAGATTCCACGAAGGGAATTTCATAGGCTGTAGTAGACAGGTAGAGGCATGCTCTGGGCACAGGTAGGTCTTTTACAACCCTCCAACTACACAACATGAATGTGGTGTCGTTTGCCGATTTGAGGGAGCCAGCCCTGCCCCAGATCTTTGAAAAAGCCCCCACTGCCTTACAGAGTCTCAACATCCCACAGTAGCTTCTATGAATTTTGCAATAGGAACTCAGAATTCAGACTATACACTTTTGTCCTTAAATGGGCAACCTTTATCCTTAATGCATAAAGACAACAAGGATACTTTGGGGCTGCATATGCCCCTGAGAAAATACCTACCCCAATCAGAAAATCCCATGAGACAGTTGACAGTAAGCTTTGTTTTCTCCAGCCCTATGTCAGAAGGGGTTAGTCCTAAAGCCTATAGAATGGGGATACTCCTTTATATAAAATACTGCATAAATTCTGAAAAGGCTAACACAACCCCACTGACCATGCCTCTTCATAGACAGAAACTCTTGGCCCTTTGGGGGCCTAGCAGAGCACCTCTCCCTTATCTCATTCCTTCATGAGGCCCTCGTCTTCCATTAAAACCACACAAATTATCAGGGTGGGGCTAGTGTATCATCTTCCTAGCCTGGATTAATTTCTCAGACAAACTGTCAGCAGAATTCTGAAAGATAGATTTGATGGGAAGAAATATTGGCATGTGATGAGCCTGGGACCTCCCCCAAAAAATGAAGGACCCTGACAGATGGAGGTATGGCTTCTTTCCTGCACAGAGAATAAAATGGTCCCTGCTTCTTCTGCCACCACAAGAGGAGGCAAAGCCTCTACTGGGATCTAGTTGCTTTGTGTTTGGAGGACATCTGTGGGAGGGGAGACGGGAGAGGCTGCTAGATGCATCTCTCCCAGGTCCTATGGTTCTCACACTTTTCCCTCCTGTGGCCTCTCTTCTTCTCCCACCCCTCCCCCTGGTCCCTCTACTTAAAAAGGACCTCACAGTTCATTCTGTGGGTGACATCAGAAAACAATCACTCACAACCCTTCACCGCGTTTTCCATCTTATCACTGACAAGGGATTTTAAAAGACCAAAGGAGACTAGAAGTCAGTGAGTAGGAGGAGAGGCTCTGTGCTAGGTCCAACAAGAGAAACATAAAACAGGGTCAAGGACCTCCAGAAGCATACAATCTGTTAGAGTTGATAGTTTGTCACACACACACACAAACACACACACACACCGTAGAAGCATTGTGGTACACAGAAAGAGAACTTGGAGTTAAAGGACCTGGGTTCAAACACTGAGTCTGCTAACTTAGCATTTTCATGACTTGGAAAAAGTCATTTCACAATTTTCACTGTCAAGGACAGTAAAAGTTGCCATTCCCAGACTCTAACATCATAGTCCAGGATAGGTTTACAGGAAGGGTAAAAATGGCACCAAAGAGAATAAAAATGGGAAAAACTACCAGATCACACTATTTAACAGAAATCCAAATGGAGACAATACAGTTGTGAGGGCACTGATTGATGGATTTCTCAAGATACCTGAAAGCAGGGAAGACCTGAAGAAAACATCTCAGACTTTATTAATACAAAAGGTAAAAATGAAAAAGGTGATGGAGAAAACAGCAGCAACTACTAAACTCTATGCCTACTTTCTCATTTTTATAAAAATTCTTATAAGAAACACCTACATATAAAAATCAAGGGTTTCCTCAGGGAGTAAATTCATTCCTTCAATAAAGAAACAAACAGATTTTTGCAAGTAAACCACATTTTTACCCTCACACATTTGACTGGATGATGTAGAGACTAAAAGATCTTGCTATGCTCATTGTTGATTTTTTAAATCATTTTAATTACTAGAGCAAAACATTGCCTTAAAGGCTATCTTCCAACAAGGTGTTTGCCATCCATACATCAATTTCCTTCAAGATTCCTTGAAGGATAAAACAACTGAGAAAATTGTTCAATGACCCTCTGACCATAAAAATCAATTCAGGTATAAAAGAGGGAGCCATGCGCTCACCTAGAATGTTTAGTTAGCACTTTGATGAAAGAGAGCTTGTGCATAATCCAAGCAGAAGAGGGATTCCATATGCATAGCTAGGTCTTTTAGATGTTCTTGTTTGTGGGTGACATTGTACTGATTGCATCAAACCCCAGAACACTGCAAAGAGTTGAAGTCAAAGAAGTTTGACTTAACTATCCACACAGGAAAAACTAAGTGGAAGGAAAATGCGTATTGGCAAGATTATGGCAAGTAGATCTATGGACCTCCTACCCAGTTTCTATATCAGTATATATTAAAGAAATAATTAAGGACTCAAGATAAAACAGGAGAACAGGCTGGCTTGTGTTTAGGAAATTGCAAAGTTCCTGTAATGACCTCAAAGTTCTGGAAATGAAGGCATATTTTTAAGATCTGCATCCTATGTGTTGTGTCTTATGGTTGCAAAACAAAGAATACAACAATCTCCCAAAACCCATGCATGTTTCAAATGTATGACATAAATAGTCACACAGAATGGATGGGTTTGTGGGTTGAGTTGCAATCTGAGTTGCTCAAGGACAAGTCCAAACTCATGAGTAGTACATAAATCCACTGCTGCATTTGAGAACGAGTCTGCAACATGACATAGGTTGGGGGACACTATTATTCAAGGGTCATCAGTTGAAGGCTATATGGAGGAGGTGGACCTTGAGAAAGGAGTGCTTATTGGGGTAAAGACAGAAGTGAGAGGGATCAGAAAGAACTGGATATAGTTGGCTCTCCTTATCCAGGGAGCCGGTAGCATCACACAATCAATCAATGAATATTTACTTATTTATTAAGAAATATTTTATATTAAATATATAATACATTAAATAAATATGATAAATATTAGGTGCCTACTGTGTCCAGCACTGTACAAATTCCATTAGAGAACCAAAGAAGACTAAGAGATAGTCCCTGTTCTCAGGGACCTTACCCTCTGGATCCTACAATCCTGAAGTTTAGAAATGGTAGGTCATATACTTCGTCTCACCACTTTGGTTCTTTAAGACACTGCCTCCCTTGATCTCTGTGTCTCTCTGACCTGTATTTCTCCTGAACAGACATGAAGTCCTAATTAATTAACTGACTTTCATGGACAAGCAGCAATCTCCAAAGTGGGGGCCATGGCCTGACTCTGAGGAGTGTGTAATCAACCAATCAGAGGGCAGGAAAGTGGGTCACATCCCACCATACTTCCCCTCCCCCATAGCTCCATCTACCCTAAGTCCCCAGGGTCCTTACAGCCTGGTACCTATATTATGGAGGAGCCATGCAGCTACAATGACCCTTAGTTCTAACACCACTCTGATCTGTTTCTTCCCTTTCTTATTCAAGCTCCCACCTTTTCCCTTTTTGAGACAGGAGTTAGTCCCTAGCGAGCTAACCTAATCATTATCCAGATACCTATGGCATTTGGAAAATCCCCCCATCCCCTCTTCTAATACACCCATCCTTCCCCACCTCCTACCCCTAGGTTCCCTCTTTTTTCTTCCTCATTCTCACCCATCCCACATATCTAATCAGTTGCTGAATCATGTCATTTCTTCCTCCATAGCATTTCTCATGTCTTTCTCCTCTTTCATTCACACAGCCACCACCCTAGTTCAATCCTTCATCACCTCTCATCTGAACTATTGAAATAGCCCCTAATTAGTCTCTCTGCCTATTTTTCTCCCCACTCCAATTCATTCTCCATACGGCTGTCAAAGTGATTTTTCCTAAAGTACAGGTCTGACCTTGAGTCCTTTGCTCAATAAAATTCTGTGGCCTCCTATTGACTCTAGGATCAAATATTATTTCATCTTTAAATCATCCTTTTAAAATGTCTATTTTTTGTATGTTTTATAATGTACATAATATGTACATTATACATGTACATGTAGATAATTTGCAAATAAGTAATTCTATATATATTGGAGGCTCATGTTCAAAAGTTATTTGATGGATAGGGGACATGATCAAAACAAAGTCTGGAGACCATTGGTCCAGATGATCTTTGAGGTCCCTTCTAGTTCAAATGCTCTTTGATCTCTAACATTGGTAGAATAATGACTGACTTCTAAAGGCCTCTTTGCCAAGACCAGAACATGTTTCTTTTAACTCAGTGTCTTCCTCCATAATTGGCTTTCTCCCCTAGGCCTGGATTACAAATCCTCATTGAGCAGTGAATCCTGAGATAGGAGAAAATAGAGTGGGATGGAGAGGAAGCAGACAGTCAAAATAGCGGGCAACTGTGCCCAGGCTGAGACCACTAGGGGCTAGAGGGGCCCCAAGAATTTTGAGCTTCTGATGACTGAGACCTACCCATTAATCCTAGATTCTTCTTCCTCCTTGTCTTTTTTTTTTCCTTTTAATCAAATACTTCAAAGAGTCACCCAGAGTTGGGAGCTGTAAATTCCCTGCTCCCTGGTTTTCATGAGAAGAAACTAAAAACGTTTCTTTTTGAGACTGCATCTACTTATCCTAACCGATTTTCCTAGCTGAGGTGGCTTGGAGCTCAAAGAAAGGCTCAGGGCCTGATGAAATTCAGATGCGAGACTGCAGACAGACTGCAGCACCAACAGGAGAATGTGAAGAGGGTGGCTTGGCAATTCAAGGTACTGAGTAGCAGGAGAGAGAGAAAGAGCAAGGCCAAATGAGGAAGAGAGGGTAAGAGGAAAATGGAAAAACAAAAGTGAGAAGAGAGAGAAAAAGAGGGAGGGAGGAAGAGAGAGACAGACAGACAGAGAGATAGAGACAGACAGACTGAGAGGAAGGGAGGGAAAGGGGGAGAGAGAAAGAGAAACAGAGGGAGGGAGAGGGGGGGAGAGAGAGAGAGAGAGGGAGAGGGAGAGAGAGAAACAGAGAGAAGGAATTCTTATTTTTTTAAGGTAGAAAAAATAAACAGACTTTTTTAACTGACTGGAAAGTTTCTACCACTGAAAGCAGATGATGAAAGAGACAGTGAGGAATTATTAGGACAGAAGATAAGGAAGCAACAGAGATAGGAAATAATTATTTTGTATCTGTCTTTATAAATGAAAATGAAGGGCATTAACTTAAATAGGATTTAGATTTTCAGGGACTGAAGGGAATGAATTAGGAAATGTTCTGATAACGTAGGAAATGGTTATTAAAAGGTCAGGGGGCTCTTGAAACTGACAAGGCTTCCTGGACCAAATAAAAGATAAGGAGACAGGGAGGGATGGGCACCGGAGGCTCTGCTGGGTACCACTTGTGTGGGATAATTCAGTTCAGGATTGAGGGCTCCATGTCCAAAACTGATTGACCTCCTGGCCTCACTTAGAAAGCAGTAACAGAACTAGTCAGGTGAAAGCAACGCAGTTGAACCAAGCCTAACATTGCAAGGCATATAGAGGCAGTTTTCAAGTCAGCTCCACCCCTTCACCATGATCACACCCCCTCAACTGTTTGGTGAAAATGTGGGAGGTGTTAATGAAAGGATGCTTTATTGCTGGTGGAAACTGGATGGATTACTGTATGTGTAAGTTTGTGTGTGTGTGTGTGTGTGTGTGTGTGTGTGTGTGTGTGTGATGCCCGAGCTGGATGGGAAGCTGAGGGGAGATTATAAAAATCTAAGAAGTTTGGGGTTTACAATTTCTTAAGAAGGCAGCAAATGGCACATCACCTGGGTCCATGGAGAGGTAAGGAGAGGAGTCTTGGCACCCAGAAGCACCTTGATGCTGGAACTTGGTGGGGAAAATAAGAAGAGGTATCCACTTTCTGCAGAAAAGGAATATGAGGTTGGAAGCCCTGACTGGTCTGAATGTTCACACACACACACACACACACACACACACACACACACACACATGCCCAAGTCTTAGGATTAGCTTTCTCCAAAAGGAAACATAGCTGATCCTGGGATCTGATTGGCCCAAGCTTCCCCTATGCAGTTTCCTGGTCACCTAAAATCCTAGCCAAGAAGTTTCCAGGTCCTGACTTGGTGAATTTCTGAACATCATGTGAGCTCTCACCATTTATCCACCCCCTGACCCAACTCTGATCAGACCCATTTCTATATGGAGACAAAGTGGATGTATCTAAAGAAAACAAGTGTCACTGTATCCAAGATGCATATCCTGGCTCTGTTAGACTGAAGTAAGCCTCCCTTTGTTAACTACTCAATGATTTTTGAGAGCCTCATTTTGTCCCAGTGTGGAACTTGACCTAAGAGGGCTGGTGTTAGAGTTGTCTCTACAGAAGCTTTGGCAAGGACTTTACGAGTGTCTCTGGAAGCAATATGGTGGTTAGCTTTATAATAAGGCTTAGCCTGGCTAAATGGCAATGAAATAATGAATGAGTGAATGAGTGGAAGAAGTATGTATTAGGTACTTGCTATGTGCCAAGCACTCTGTTGAAAGCTAGGGATACAAATAGAAAATGGAAGAGCTGTTCCCCATCCTCAAGGAATTCACACTTTAATTGAGAGACAACACATTAAAAAAAGGTTGACTGAAGGATAAATAGAAAAGCCCAGAAGTCATAATATAGCAACAGTAAGATTGAATGAGAAGTGATATAAGTAGCCAAGGAGTGGGGGGTAGAGGGGGGCAGGGAGGATAGTAGGATCAGAGGGGCAGTGGTGTTAAACGCTAAAAGAAATGGAGCCATTAAACCATACAGAAAGGTCCCTGCAGGCTATGTGCATATTGACTTGATTTTAAATGTGCTATCTATATTTTATTGTATTTTCATTTATTTTGTACATTTTAATCAGATTCTGGCTGCACTCAGGACAGCACACCTGGGAGACATTTTTGACGCCTCTACTGTAGGGCACAGTGGCAGACCTAGAAGACCTTACTTAGGGTTCAAAAGCAGGGCAGGTGGTAAGGCCTAGTGGTCATTCATCTCAGCAGAAGGAAGAGAGTTGTTGACTCCCATCTCATCCAAACCATACGAGCAGTCAAGCAGCCAGAGACAAGGGAGAAGACAAAAGGGTAGTAGGATGTCTGTGACATTTCCTTTAAGGGTAATATTTCCCTCTAGGATAGTATTGTCATGCTGATGACTTGTCTACTAGCACAGCATGTTAACACAGTGCCTGGCACATAGTAAGTACTTAATTAATGTTTGGTTGGTTGTTGTCTTTTATCCTCAAAGAGAACCAAATGACCTCCCCATGTTAGAGTCAAGGTACAGTGTGTCCATGGCTAATCTGACCAATATGAGTCCAGAAGGCTCTACCACAGGTTGGGCACAAAGAATTCATGTGAACATTTGGAGGGAAGATGTCTCTAAATTTGTGCATCTCACATTTCTTTTGAACTACTGTAATTCTGCTTGGCTCACAGAGCACAACACCTGCTTTCTTGTGCACATACCATGTTGGACTGTCCTGTGTCAGTGTCTCCCATGTCTCGCAATCACTTCCAGAGTTCTTCAGAAAGACCTTGAGAGCGTCCTTGTATCACCTCATCTGACCTCCAGGTGAACGCTTGCCTTGTATGAGTTCTATGTAAAAGAGTATTTTAGGCAAACATATGTTTATCATTCAAACAACATGGCCAGCCCATTGGAGTTGCACTCTCTGCAGTGGAGTTTGAATACTTGGCAGTTTAGTTTGAGAAAGGACCTCAGCGTCCAGTTCCTTATTCTGTCAGGTGGTTTTCAAATTTTTCCTAAGATGATTCAAATTCAAAAGATTCACTTTCCTGACTTGACACTGGTACATTCTTCAGGTTTCACAGACATACAACAATGATGTTAGCACAACTCTGTAGACCTTCAGACTGGTAGTCAGTCTAATACTTCTTGTCTCCCACACTTTACTTCAGATCCTTCCAGACACTGAGTTAGCTCTGGTAATGCTTGCATCAACCTCATCATCTCGGTGTACAACCCTGGAAAGTATGTTGCCGAGGTAATTCGTGTTTATCGATTAATTGATAGCACAATACCATGTGTACAATAGGAGCATAATAGATGCTAAAACTGAGTATTGTTTCTATAGTCTGTAAATTTATTCTGTCTTACTTTATAATTCTTTCCCTTGGTTGCCTTGGTGGCCAGTTAAGTCATCAGACCATCATTCTCTCTCTTGACACTGCTACCTCTGTAGTTCAGGCCCTCATTCCCTCAGACTTGGATTGTTACAAGCCTTCTGGTGGGTCTGTCTCAAGTCTCTTCCCGCTCCAATTCATCCACCCTTCAGTCACTAAGGTGATTTTTCTAAAATGCAGATCTGATCATGTTACCCATTCCCACTCCCACCCCACTCAATAAACTCTAGTGGCTCCCTATTGCCTCCAGGAGCAAATACAAAATGCTCAGTTTGTCATTCAAAGTCCTTCCTCACTCAGGCCCTTCCTCCCTTTCCAGTCTTCTTACACCTTACTCCCCAACACAAACTTGCTGATCCAATAACATTGATCTGGCTGTTCCTCCAAGAAGATACTCTGTCTCTTGGCTCTAGGCATTTTCTCTGGCTGTTCCCCATGCCTGGAATGCTTTCTTTCCTCCATTACAACTACTGATGTCAGCTCCCTGGATTTCTCTGAACCTCCACTAAAATCCCACTTTCTACAGGAAGCCCTTCCCAACTCTTCTTAATTCCTGTGCCTTCCTTCTGTTCATTACTTCCTACTTATCCTGTATAGAGCTTGCTGTGCATATCTTTGTTCTTGTGCTGTCTCCCCCACTAGATTATAAGCTCTTTGAGGGTAGGGACTGTATTTGCCTCCTTTTGTATCCTCAGGCACAGGGCCTGGCAGATCAATGCTTATTGATTTGTTGATCATAGGATCATAGGCTCTGGAGTTTGAAGGGATTATAGAATCCAGCTACCCCTGCATATGAGGAATCTGGGCTCCATAGCCATCAAGTAATTTACTCAAGGTCACCCCCATACTAAACAGCAAAGATACTTTCAAGCTTACATGTTCGGACTCTGAATCTAGGGCTTTTCCCTTCCTTTGGAGGAAAAAAATCCAACCTCTAATTTGAGGATGAAACAGGGTGTTTATAGCAAGGCTGGATACTCAAGGGAGGTGTAGGAGTTTCTGAAAGTCAAGAAAGGACTGGCAGCAGCTATAAAGAGATAGGAGGAGTCAATATCCCAGTACCCAGCAGGGAATGATCCATTAGTCTTGTAGAGAATCTGAATCTGAGATCCACAAACTTTTAAAAATATATATTTTTTAATAATGTAATTGAACATAATTGGCTTCCTTTGTAATCCTATATATTTTATTTTCTGCATGTAAAAATATTCATGGTCAAAGGGGTCTATGACACACACACACACACACACACACACACACACTAGAGAAAATAATGAAAAAAAATCTTCACCATTCAGATTCAAGTATTCCTCTAAAGTCTGTCTCCTTCTTGCTAGAAGTCACTTCTTTGCAGGAGGGGAGGTGGCATTCTGGCCATCTGAGCTGGGAGTTCCCAAGGTGGAGTGGATATAACAACTGGACTGTTCTCAAGATGTGTAATGATCATTTACACCTGTACTGGGATAAAGACATGCTACCTTTAACAACACTATCTTCCCAAACGCAGCCCAAAGCCCTAAGCAGAATCAAAATCATACACTTGACAAGCCCGTCTTTAAGATCATCTTGTCTTCTTTCCTGATCCCCAGCAGGATTGCACCAAATTTAGATCAGAGGACTAGGAGTCTCTCTTTTTTAAGATCTCCAGGGAATAGTTTTCCTGACTTTCTTTGGATTTCACATCCCTCAAAGTATCTAGTCTTAATTTCTTCCAATAAAGATCTGAGTTCAAGCTCTGACCTGAGCGCTGTGTGACCTTGGACAAATCATCTCTTGACCTCATCTTTCTCACCTATAAAATGGGGGATCTTAATTAGATGATTTCTAAGACCCCTTCCAATGCTAAAGGTCTATAATCCATCCATTTTGGTCCATTCCCTCTCATTTCTCCTCAATGGAGTCTGAGAACAGTAGGTCCCACCCTCCTGCACAATTTTCCACAATGGATATGAGAAAAGGCACATTTTGTTCTCCCCAACTCCTCTCCAGTCCTGCCCCATTACCTGCATATGCCAGTGTAACCTATTAGGGTGGAAAGCTTGGCAGAATATGGAAGTTGACCATTCTGAAGGTTCAGATATTAGAGAACAATCGCTACAGTTGAGAAGATGGGACAGTCACGGTTTCCCTTTGCCTAAGTCTCTCTGTTCCCTTACGGCAGTATTGAATTTGGTAGATACTTTGGTACCTCTGTCTCTGCATCCTTCGGGGACACTATAAACATCAGATACACTTCCTGGGAAGAAGGCTTTCACACAAGGTAACCTTTGCAGGTGTTTAAGCTTTGTCTATACCTGAGGTAATCTTGAGGCTTCTTCTTTGGACTCACTGAAAGCTCTCTGTTAACAGAATCAGATAATCAGCTAATACCCCAAGTCTGCCATAGTCTGGGGCTATACAAGGGATATACAACAATGCCATCAGACAGGTTTCTAAGAGTCTCAGGCAGCTTATTGCCTCTGTGAGTGTGTCCACCCGTGGGTAATTGCAGCAAATGCATGTCCGTGAGGGAGGACTAAGTGATATGCCTCTGTAATCCTCCAGGTAAAATTCCTCACTGGCTCCATCAAAGGTGACACACTCATAGCTGCCCCTCACCATGGTTGGCTTTTCTCTGGCACTTGGAGAAATTAGCTTATCTGCCACATCTCAGTGAGATGGGTCAGGCTTAGCAGCTCTAAAGACAGTGACCTTGAGTGTCCACAGAGACAGCAGTAAGTGCTGCAGGAGTGCCCAAGTTCCTTCATTTGGAGGAGCCCAGAATAAGTACTAGCCCCTCCCCAACCAAATGAGCACAAAGTTACTCGCTACCTCACCTAAAGCAAGAGACAGAAAAATTCAAATTCAAAGGAACTGTAAAGAAGCCCAGGCCGTTTCTCCTGTTGACTGATCACCCTAGAAAGAAGGAAAGAGAAGGAATAATGGAGGAATAGTAGCAAGTAAAGCTACTCCCATTTGTCTATTTGCAATGGTAGTATGGCATAATGTCCAGGCATTGGACTTGGCGTCAAGATGGCCTGGATTTGAATGCAACCTCAGATACTTACTGGGAGTGTTATCTAGCCCCTCAGTCCCTCACCTTCCACATCAGTAAGATAAAGGAGCTAGATTCCTTGGCCTCTAAGATCCCTTCCACTTCCAAATCTATGATCCCATTATCCCAGTAGACCAGACTGCCTAGGAACAATATTTGTGGTGTTGAGGAATGTGCATTGTACCAGAAGTCTGGAAATTTGGGTTCTAGTCCCAGCCCTACCACTGACTGTTACTTGATTTGAACCAATCACTTTGCTCTTCTGTTCCTTGATTTCCTCACATATAAAATGGGAAGACTGAACTGAGTGGCCTGCAGTGTCCCTTAGGTACTACTATACCTTCCTCTGCTCTACTTGCTACTACAGCATCCTCTCTTCAGGAGTAGCTGCCTGCTTATGTATAGCAGGCATTCTAGATTAGCATGTGGGGTGGCACCATTTTAAAGCTAGAGGAGAGTTCAGAGAGCATCTACTCCCACCTCTTTGTTATATAAGAGGAAACTGAGACTGAGATAGACAAAGTACCTTGCCTGAGGGCAAATAGGAAATAAGGAACAGAGCTGAGATTTGAACGCAGTGCCTCTAACTGCAAGTCTAGTGCTCTTTCTCCACTGTACCATGATGCATCTTCAAAGACAAATAGCCTTTCCACTCTTCCAAGAAGGAAGGAAATAAACATTTATGAAGCACCAACTATGTGCCAGTCTGTGCTAAGTGCTTTACAAAATGTTATCTCGTGACAAGGAGGTGGTTGCTATTACTATTCCTCCTTTTATAGTTGAAGAAATTGAGACAGAGATTAAATGGTGACTTGCCCAGGGTCACATAGCTAGAAAGTATCTGAGGTCAGATATGAACCCAAGTCATCCTAACTCCAGGCCCAGCACTCTCTCCACTGTGTCACCTGGTGAATAAGAGCAGGAGGGGAGCTATTCAGGTAGTAAAAGTAAGGGGTAGGAGATAGATAAGCCAAATATTGCAATGGTATTGGCAAAAATCTTGAAAAGAATCAGAGAAAGGACTCCAGGTTCTTGGGTGGATCCTCAGACAAGTCAGTCAATGGATCAGACAACAAATGTTTATTAAGGGTTTTAAGAAGTATAAAGAAAGGCAACAACATGCCCCTTACCCTCAAGGAGCCTACATTTTGATAGGAGAGATAACATCAATAACTGGATACATGCAGAGATATTCCAGGCATCTGGAAGGTGTTCTGAGCAGGGAAGACACTAACAGCTGGAAGGACTGAGGAAGACCTCTTGAGGAAGGTGGTATTTCAGAAGAGTCTTGAAAGAAGTCAAGGAAACTGAAAGGTAGAGGAGAGGGAACAGAGCTTTCTAGGCATGGGGAACAACTCAAGCAAAGGTACAGAATCAGGAGATGAAGCTCCATGTTTGAGGAACAGAAAGTAGGCCATTGTAGAGTGTAGAGTGCATGGAGGGGAGGAAAGAAAAAGAAATCTGAGAAGGTCAAAAGGGCCTGAGTTACGTAGAGTTTTAAATGTCAAAGGGAGAGTTCATATTTGATGTTGGAGGGAGGTAGTAGGGAACCACGGGAGCTCTTTGATCATGGAGACTGGAGGAATAGTGAGGGGGTCAGACCCATGCTTTAAAATTTATTTTGGTAGCTGAGTGGAAGAGATATTGGAGGTGAAAGAGAACTAAAACAGAAAGACCAATTAAAGACCATGACAATAGTCAGGGTGAGAGATGATAAGGGCCTGAATCTGATTTTTCAATGTGTGAATATCGTGTATGTATATATATATATATATATATATATATATATATATATATATATATATATATATATATATATATGATATTATCAAGGTAGACATGACAAGATGTGGAGATGGAGTGGATACAGGGGTTGAGTGAGGATGAGGAATTGAGGGTGATACTGAACTTGTAAGAATGATGGTGTCCTTACTAGTAACACAGAAGGTAGAGAAGAGTGATGGTTTGGGGAGAAGATAATGAGTTCTGTTTTAGATGAGAAACGTACAGAACATCTTATTCAAGATGTCCAAAAGGCATTCAGTGAGACTGCAACTTAGGTGAGAGGTTGGAGCTTGATATATAGATCTGGGAATCAACTGTGGGGATATGGGAACTGATGAAATCACCAAGTGAGTCATGTACCCCTTTGACAATCTGGCAAAGTCTGTAGACATTTTCTCAGAGTAATATACTTAAACATATAATATAAAATACCTAGGATTACAAAGTCAATTATATTGAAATTGTTGTCAAAATGTTTTTAAAACAAGGTCACAGACTCTAGGTTAAGGATTACAGGTATAAGGGAAAGAGAAGAAAATCCAAGAAAAAGTCTTAGGAAACGCCCATACTTAATGGACATATTATTGTTCAATCATTTCATTCATGACAGACACTTCATGACCCCGTTTCTTAGCAAAGACACTGAAGTGGTTTTCCATTCCTGCTTGAGGAAACTGAGGCAAACAGGGTTAAGTGACTTGCCTGGGATCACACAGCTAGTAAATGTCTGAGGCTAGATTTGAAGGCAGATCTTGACTTCAGACCACTCTATCTATTGTACCACTTTGCTGCCTTGGTGAACATGACCTGGATGTAAAATCATCAAGGGAAACTGAGAGGAGCAATGAGACAGGTAGGAAGAGACCTGGGAGAGAGTATGATGAAAACTAAGAGAGGAAAGAGTATTTGGGAGAGAAGGATGATCAATAGTGTCAAAGACTGCAGAGAGATCAAGGACGAAGATCAAGGAAAGTCTATTAGATTTGTCAATTAATACAGAATTGCTGCCTTTGGAAAGCTTGATGTCAGTTGAATGATGATGACAGAAGTCAGATCTCAGAGGATTTAAAAGTGAGATGAGAGGAAATAGAGGAATGGAGCCTAGCTAACCTTCTCAAAGGCTGAGGGGAGGGGCATATAGGATGATAACAAGCAGGGGTAGTAGGATCAGGTGAAAGATGGAGAGATCTGGGCATATTTGTAAGCAACAAGGAAGCAGTCAATAGATAAGGAGAGATTGAAAATTAGAGGGAGAGTAGTGATTAAAGATGGGATAATCTTCTGGAGATACCAGTTGGAGGCGGATGGAGAATGCATGTGGAGGGTATTGAGGATCATCTCTTCCTTCAAGACTGGCATGAAGGAGATAATGAGGAAAGATGTCCCAATGATGGAAGATGAGGATGAGAGGAAAAAGGGCTGCTCTCAGTGAAAGACCTCAGTTTTTTTGTTGAGTTTTCAGGTGAGATTGTCAGCTAAAACTCTAGGGAAAGGGAATGCAATGTGAGGCTTGACGAGAGCCAATGTGGATGGGATAACAAATCAATTAGGGAAGGACAGAATGTTTGCCTTGCTGCAGTGAGGATTTAGTTGAGATTAGAAAACATAAATTTGTAGTGAACCCAGTCATCAAGGTTTGATGATTTCCTCTGATTCTATTTAATAGCACCTTAATAGGAGCAAAGGAAGAAGAGAATAGAAATAATCTACACTTGAGGTTTGGCAAGATGTGATTAGAGACAGGAAAAGGAAGCAAGAGATTTGAGGGTAGAGGATAATAGAGAGCTGAGTTCAGTAAAAGAAAAGAGTATAGCAAGTGCGTGGGGTGATGAACTAGAAAAAAACAGAGGGGTGGAGGGGATGGAGAGGAAGGTGACATGATTAAGGGATCATAACGAAAGAACTTTATAAAGATCATAATTGGAGAAAGATTTACTGAATGTCAAGACAGTGTGTGTGTTCATCCTTCATTGCCGAAAAGGACTAGGCCATCAGAGAAATGATGCCATGACTTGCACTTGACTTTGTTTTGAATGAGGGAGGGCTGCAGGTCACCAGCCTCACTTCTCCTCCAGAGTCATCTGAATCTAGCCACCAGATGTTCATCAGGATGACTAGAGATGACTCCGGATGAGGCAATTGGGGTTGTGGCTTGCCCAAGGTCACACAGCTAGTGAGTGTCAAGTGTGTGAGGTGAGATTTTTTTGAACTCAGGTCCTCCTGACTCCTGCACTAGTGCTCTATCCACTGCACTACCTAGCTGTCCCAGAAAGTCAAGAGCAAGAATCACAAAGAACAAGGCACAGCAGCCTTTTAACCTGCACCAGTGGAGAAAGCATCCAAACTGATGATCCATAGCTCCATTGCTTCATAATTATTATTTATTGGATCCTCAAAACCACACAATGAGTTAGACCAGGCAGGTATCATTAATTCCATTTTATAGATGAAGAAACTAAAATCCAGTGGGTAAATTGACTTAACCAAGCTAGTACTTGGCAGAGTCAGGATTTGAACTTAGGTCTCTTTAACTGGTCTTTCCTTTGTGCCTTGATGGCCTTCAAGATTAGCCCATTTAAAAAACATACACAAAGAAAATCCAGATTCCATACAAAAGACATCAAGTCATTGACTCAGAAGCCAGTCAGAAATCCAGAATGTATTGTTGCCCACTCCTTTGTTAATCCTACTATGCAGTTAGTCAATAAATATTTATTAAGTTCCTATTACAGGCCAAGTTCATTAACACTAAGCTCTGGGGATACAAAAAAAATGTCAAAAATAATCCCTGTCCTTGAGGAGTTTGGAATCTAATGGGGAGAGACCTTAAGCAAACAAATATGTACAAACAAGCTATGTGTAGGATAAATAGAAAGTAAATAAGAGACAGAAGGCACTAGAATTAAGAGTGATAATAGTTTCCGGGTCATCTCCTATTGTCCTGATCTTTATCTGACCACCGGATCCAGATGGCTCCAGAAGAGAAAGTGAGGCTGGTGACCTCATACAGCTCTGCCTCACTTAAATCCAATTCACTTGCAAGTCATGGCATCATCCTCCTGATATCGTGGTTATCTTCAAGAACAAAGGACGAACCACAGCCATGCTATAGTTTCACTCCTGCCTGCTCGCATTGGAATTGCCCAAGAATCACTGAGATGCACAAAACCATTTCTAGAGCTGAGGAAAGAGAGTGTCAGAGCACAAAATGTTCAAAGCCAAGAGGGTTCAGGACGCCACCAAAAATCAACCGAGGGTATGTAGGAGGATGCCAGGTTCAATTTCAGGAAGATCCAAATGTGCATCACATCTTTGATTTTCTCTTCTGTTTCTAGTTGAACCAATTACTATGGTCCCTGATCCCAAGGACTTTGGCAAGCTCTGGGTGGTCTGCTGCTAAATTGGTTGTTCTTGATAGTGAATGAAAAGAGGAGGGAAATTGAGGGGAGGGGGTAGAGAGAGAGATAAAGATAAGTTGAGGGGAGGGGATTGAGGAAGATGAAAGAGGGAGATGAGAGAAGGACAATCTTTTGCTGAACTGCTCTTATACCGTCTGCATGTTCCCAGAGAACTTGGCAAGGTTTTGTTCCAGGAGAACTTTGCTGGTCTTCTCACTGGGTGGCTGTCACAGACTGAACTCTCTCATCCCAAAGGAAAGCAGGGCTAGAGTTGCCATGGGGAGGGGCTTGCTACTGACATGATGGAAGACAGAAAGCAGGACTCATGAGAGTGCACCTGCCTGCCCAGGGGAAAGAGAAAGTGTGACTCTCATATGGGGTGGAAGGCAGACTCACATGCCTACCTCAGCGTGACTCAAAAATCCAGAGGCACTGCAAATAGAGAGAAACAGAAAGGTTTTCAAAGTACAATTGTGTAGGCAGCTTCTGGTCCAACCGTGTGAGTTCAAACGTATCGTCATGACTGCTGGAGCTTTCTTCATTTGAGGT
Organism: Bettongia penicillata ogilbyi; assembly: GCA_023548195.1. Taxonomy (NCBI): domain Eukaryota; kingdom Metazoa; phylum Chordata; class Mammalia; order Diprotodontia; family Potoroidae; genus Bettongia; species Bettongia penicillata. Next base: position 608,164 of record JAJHZJ010000697.1, read on the forward strand.
GGGAGGATGCACACAGGCATCACATACAGGTAGGTATCTTTGTGGTGGTAAAGAAAAGGAAACAAAGTAGGTGTCCATCAGTTAGGGAATGAATAAACAAATTGTGGCACCTGAACAGAATGGAATATTACTGTGCTATAAACAACAATGAACTTGAGGAATACAGGGAAGAATGGGAAGACTTAGATGAACTGATGCAAAGTAAAACAAACAGAGCCAGGAAAACAATTTGCACAATGAAATGGATTGAACAACCGCAAAACAAATGAAAATGGATCTTACAAAATCACAAAGAATAAACTTAGCCTCAAAGAAGAGATATGAGAAGATTATTTCACCCTCACTATTCCCTTGAGAGGCAGGGTGTCCTGCATGTAGAACATTTGAAATAGTCATGTTTTATCAATGTACTGCTCCATTTTGTGGGATTTTTTCCCTCTTTTTCTTTACAAAAAAATCCTTTGTTATAAGGGATAGTTCTCCAGAAGAGGGGCAGCGATATAGGAGGAAGTTTGGATGATACGAAAACAAAAGATATCAACAAGAAACTACTAAAAAAAAGAGAGAGAGAGAAATGCCATTATTTTTAACATTTTTATTTAAAGCTTTGTGTTTTAAAAATTTTATCCTTCCTTCCTTTTTCCTCTTTCCCTCCTCTGAGATGGTAAACAATAAGTTATACATGTGCAATCATGTAAAACATTCCCATATTAGTCATTTTGTACAAGAAGTCTCAAATCAAAGAAAAAATGAAAGAAAGTGAAAAATAGCCTGCTTCCATCTGTATTCTGTCAACATCAGTTCTGTTTCAGGAGGCGGATAGTATGCTTCATCATTACTCCTTTGGGATTGTCTTAGATCATTGTATTAGGAATAGCTAAGTCATTCACAGTTCTTCATTGAACAATACTGCTGGTACTGCGTACAATGTTCTCCTGGTTCTGTTCACTTCACTATGCATCAATTCATGTAAGTCTTTCCAGGTTTTCTGAAATCATCCTTCTTGCCATTTCTTATAGCACAATAACATTCCATTACAATTATATACCACAGTTTGCTTAGCCATTCCCAAACTGATGGGCATCCCTTCTATTTCCAATTCTTAGCCACCACAAAAAAAAAAAAAAGCTGTTATAAGGAAATGCCACTAGTGAGATATTTGTGCCTGACATTCAAGGTTCTTTAAAACACCACCCTCTACTCTCTGATCTCTAAGCTCCAGTCAAAATGTCCTATTCCCTTTCCCCAGAACACAAATGCCATTTTCTAATTCCCATGCCTTTGTGCATTCTATTTTCTATGCCTAGAATATTCACTTTCTCCCCACTTTCACCTGCTGCATTCCTATCCATCCTTTAAAACCAAATTCAAATAACACTGCCTCCATGAAGCATTCCCTGATTTCCATTGGTAAAGATCTTTTCCCTTCAGACGTCACATAGCACTTTGCTTAATGCCATTCTAATACAGACTACCATGTAAAATTGTGTATGGTGGTTATATATCATTGTCCTCTGCTGTACTAGTTGTAAGCTCTGAAATGACAGGGACTTTGTCTTTTTCAAACTTTGCATCTCCTTCATTGCATAGCGCAGGGCTTTGTACCCACCATGTGCTTAATAGGTATTTTTCAAATGAACAAATACAATATAAATACAAAATATAATATTGATATGAACTGTTATTTTTATTTTGGACTATTAAGATGCCCCGAGGAGGATGGGGGTAGGAAAGTGATGATGTCCATCCATGGGGTCAGGATGACAGATGAAGAAAGAAAGGACAGAAATAGCCGAGAACTTGAAACTTCACCAGCATGACCTTGGGGGTGGATGGAGGGCGGCTGGTGCTAGCAGGGTTGTTCCGAGTTCAGTCCCAGAGAAGACAGGCTTTGACAGTCACCACTGCAAGTATTCCCAATCGACTCCTTCTTAAGAATCAGTATCTCGAGTGAGCACAACAGAATAAAGAGCCATGAGCTTTGTTTTTTGGGGGGCATCCAACCGGAGCAAGCAGCACTCATTTTAATGAGACGTAATAATATTCTATCAGTACCATGAGTTATATAGACTGAGCCCACTGAGGGAACCTGTTCAACCTCCGAAATGATCAGACCTGTCAAAATAGGATCATTTTGTTCCTTATTATAAATGAAAAGAAAATATGATTGAATTGTCATCTTTTGGGTGTGTGAGCAGGATTCCCATAAATCAATCATCCAAAATAAACTCTTTAGAGTGATTTGACTACACATACAATGGAAACAATTTCTTTAAACAAAGTATAAAAGTATTACTATATCTCTCCAACATCAAAACAATTTTCAATGTGCGTTTTTGGGTTCCTGGGGTATTTTTTTAAAATCATTTTTATGGTTCTGTATCTAATAGAAGTCAGTGCCAACTACATGTCTCCTCCTCATGCCCACACCTGGTTGGTTCCCTGTCCAGCACTCACACCGAAAACGAGGGGCAGGGGGGAGGTAGCCCAGGGGAGCTGGGAGTAAAGAGCGGGGAGAGGTCTGAGTGTCAGGCTGCTGCAGGGCCCTTTGTAGATGTGACTAACAAGCATTTCCACGGCTATTTCCATTGTATAAATAAGGCACGGAGTTTTCTCTCCCTCTGAGGTAGCTAGAGCTGCTGAGCCAAGCCGTCAAAGCATGCCTTTCACCTCCAGACTCTGCAATATGGCTTGCCTTTGATGTTCTCAGTTTAACTTATCCCAAGGAACTAGACTGTCTGTTGACAATCTGGGGGGAGATTGTCACCGAGTTTGGGCCTGTCACACAAACTCCCCTGTGACTCCCAACTACCTGCCTCTCTAGAAGAAGACACTTTCCGGGTGGGGGGACTGGATTCCTCCACAAAGTGGGAATTGTCCATCAGCTTTCCTGTCTCCCTCTGTCCTCACTCCCCTCTACTTTCCAGCTATTCCAGGGAACTTTCTTGCAAAGCTCCAATCTGTCCACATTTTAACAACCTTGTACCTCAGTCGAGATGGAGTCTGAAAAGTTTAATATCATGTCAAATGAGAGAGCCAATAAAACTTGACATTATTAATATGATGTCAAGGGTTTTTCCAACTGCTTGGGGAAAAAACATTGTGTCCCATTAAGCACAGTTCCTTGCACTGCAAAATATTAAGTGACTTTTCAATGACTACCAGCTGGAACTATTAGTTTTACTTCCTAAATGTTGATGCTGTCGATTGTGAGAGGCCAGTTGAGAACCTTTTATGAAGATGTTAGATGAGCCTGTGCAATCAGGAAGGCTTTTAGGTTTCCCAGGGATCCCTCTTTTAGTAAGGCTGTGTATGGAAATGGGGATATGAATTATTAAATGATTTAAATACATTCAGCTGGAATGAGCCTGAGCTTGCTCCCTCCTTCTGTCCACTTATCCCTGAAGGGCTGAAAACGGCCCCCAGGAAATTTAGAGTTGACTATAGAGGAAAAGAAAAATAAGGATGGGACTTGGAATGAGGTACAGACTCTTCCCTCTTTCTCCCCTTCAGCAGCTGGGCTAAAGAGGCTAGTGGATGTGAATGTCTCCAGGGTGACCCCACAAGGGTGTGAGTGCTGGCAGCTGTTGTCCACCTTGGGAGGCCCTAGAACTACTGGAAGGAAACTGCCTGGGAGCCATGGGGGAGGAGGGAAGAAGGGGGACTCTCCATCTCCTTTGGCTAACTCAGCTGTTGCTTTACTGCACGTGGCTTTCCCTGACAAATTCCCTACCCAGGAAGAGGTCAGGACTTAAAATAAGCTGGTGTGACTCATGTCTGAGCTGTGAGATGCCTTGCACAAGCTCTGGCTTTTCAGGAATGTGCAGCTGGGGCAGCTGAAAGGAAGGCTTCCAAGTCACAGAATTGAATTTCCAAAGAGTTAAGAAGGGCTGGTAGGGACTTACTAAAATCATTTCATCTCTCACCCTCCCTCAAAGCTGTGTTTAAGCCAGAATCATTCCTGTTATTCAGCATTTGCTTAAACTCATAATCTATAGCCAGATGGGAATACTGGTCATCTAGTCCAACCCTCTTATTTTACAGATGAGGAAACTGAAGCCCCCAGAGAAGGCTGGATTAGATTGGCAGGTTCTTAACCTGGGGGAGTCATTCACGAATGTGAATGGTGAAAATGCATCTTTTTTTCAATATAATTGGTTTCCTTTGTAATCCTTTGCATTTCATTTTATACATTTAAAAATATTTTTCTGAAAAAGAATGCAGGAGACTGCTGAAGAGGTTCATGGCACCAAATGAAATGAAGAACTCTTGGATTACATGGTATCCGAGGAACTTTGCCGCCGTAGTCCTAAGGCTAGTCTCACAGTTGGATATAGGACTTAGGTCTGTGACTCCTAGGATCCCTTCAGACTCCTCCAAACACCCCTCCATGTGCACAGATATCATGGGTTGGGGCAATACAATGTCTAGGCCTGATCATCCCCTCCTCCCTTAGCTTTGAGGGCAGATGCCTGTGTTTTCATTTCTAGGAGCCAAGAAAGTCGGCTGCAGATAAAGAAAGGCAGCTGAAGGCTTCTGCTTATTTATTTAAGCCCATGGTATTTATTAGAGGGTCTTGTTCTTTCCAGGAGATCAAAGGAAGAACCTGGGCAGGGAACAGATCTTTCCTTCATTAGCCTCTGTGACTGTCTGTTTTACATCCTGCCCTTTGTCCCTGTCCTTTGGGAGCCATCTGGGATGACCCCAGGACTGGGAGACGGAGGTTGACTTGCTCTTCTTGTATTTCATTGAAGGGTTGGTATGGAGTGTGGGAAAGGGAGAGACACATTCTTTTGGGAGTACCAACGAGGTCATTCAATATGAACTAAGAACTAGCAATGTTTCTGGGGAATGATGACCGAATGTCCATTTCTAATTGGATCATACGATCTAGGGCAGAATTCTTAGAGATCACCTAGTCCAATCCCTCTCAATTTACAGAGGAGGAAATTGAGGCACCAAGAAGTTAGGGGACACATCCAGGGTCACAAAGGTGGCAAGCTGTACCACCACATGGAACTCCAGCCTTCTGACTACAAAGCCTGTACTCTTCCTATTCATCCATAGAACATGATCTAACCATACATGGTCAAAACACTGACTCTGGAATCAGGCAAAGCAGGTTCAAATCTGGACTCTTGTAACCTTGTAACCTTGGGCAAGTTATGCAAGTTCCTTGGACCTCAGTTTCCTAATCTGAAAAATGAGGGGGAGTTATACTAGACAGCCTCTCAGATCACTTTCATCTCTAAAACAACGAAGCCAGGATTTTCTCCTTGCTAAGTGCCAGAAATTGGAATGATTAAATGTAGAGAAGAAAAGGATAAGTGGGAACTTCACCATCCTCAAGTGGATTTGGAGATATTTTATAAGTCACGGGGAACAGCTTTTCTTTGTCCACAGAAGCACAAGACGATAGAAAGCAAACTGATGTTACTGAGAGAGGGGCACTGTTCTCATTGACTGAAAAAGGCCAAGAAAAGATGACAATTATTCATCTTCAGCTTCTGCTCTTGGGCTTTGATTTCTGAGGTTGCACATGGCCCCAAGGCCACCCTCTCTGATCTTTGGTCATTTCCTTTTTCCAGCAGGGTGGTTCAAAGGGCAGTGCAGGTCTTCCAGGGTGATGAAGGCTGTCTTTCCACTAACCCTAGGAGATAGGAGATGGTTAAAGGAATCTTGTATATTAGAACTAAGCATGTACTCAATGTCGTAAACCTAGATCAGGCAGGTTGCCCACCCCTTAAAGATTATCTGGGAAGCAGCTGAGTAGAGAGCAAGGATTCTTAACCTGAGTTTCTGGGAACTTGTTTTTAAAAAATATTTTGCTAACTACTTCAATCTAATCAGTTTCCTTTGTAATCCTACATATTTAAAAACATGATTTTCATAAGGGGTCCATAGGTTTCATCAGACTGCCAATAGGGGAGTCCATGACATAAAAAAGGTTAAGATGTTCTGGAGTGGACTGAGGAAGGCCCACAAACCAAGAACCAAGTATTCTAGTCCTTTCTGTGACCTTAGGCCAATCACTGTTTCTCTCTGAGGACTGCAGTTTCCTCATCTGTAACATGGCGATAATAGCATCTGTTGTACTCATCTCATAAGGTTGCTGAGATGAGCAGATGAGATGACAGATGTGATGCCACCTTGGAGGGTAGAAGGTATTATACAAATGTGGGTCAGTATTATTCCTCAGGAGGGGGAGTCAGAATAGAAGGTTCCTTCCAATGCTAAGGTGCTATGATTCTATGAGAAACGTATTTATTTTTCCCAACAAGTTTGGCATAAACTATTTCTCCCCTGTGGGCAGGGTGTAGGAATAGATCAACACAGGTAAGGAATTCTTTATACACTTCAGTTTAAGACTAACATTGTTCCAGCCCCTCCTTTGTGTGCATCAAGAAGCCTCAGAATGATCTGTTTCATTGGGGTCACGTGGAACTCAGACCTGGGTAAGGAATTATTCATAGGCATCCATCTGGGATCTCAGAGTTGAAGGCTGAATGAAAACTGGGACCCCAGGAGGGCCCTGAGGCTGGACTTCTCCCCACTGGAGTTGCCCAAAGCCAGCTGGCTACAGGTCCAGACATCAGGGCCTTTCTCCAGAGAGGGAGGAAGGGAATTGTTTCTCATTTCTTCTCACTGCCAATCAACTTTCCCTCACCTTTCTGCTTTAATGTCTTAATCAAGTGACAGATAAGAGGAACTGATCCATGGAAAGGATAGGAGGACCAACAAGCTTTGCAGTGTCACTGTCCCCATTGTTACCCAAGCTGCCATTCCACTGGGGCAGGGGGAGAGAGGGACAGAGAAAGACAGAGACAGAGAAGGAGAGAGAGAGAGAGGGACAGAGAGGGACAGAGAGACAGAAAGAGAGAGGGGGTCACAGAGATACAGAGAGAGAGAGGAACAAAGACACAGAGATGCAGAGAGAGAGAGAGAGGGACAGAGAGACACAGAGATACAGAGAGAGAGAGAGGGACAGAGAGACACAGAGATACAGAGAGAGAGAGAGGGACAGAGAGTCAGAGAGAGAGAGAGGAACAAAGACACAGAGATGCAGAGAGAGAGAGAGAAGGACAGAGAGACACAGAGATACAGAGAGAGAGAGAGGGACAGAGAGTCAGAGAGAGAGGGACAGAGAGAGGGGGGGGAGGGAGACAGACTGGGGAGACAGAAAAAGAAAGAGAAAAAGGCGAGAGAGATTTTGTACCCTTAAGCCTCCTCTGCCGCAGTTCAAAAGCCCAATCTTTACTGAAAATAAATTTAAAGGAGAATTTTTGATGTATATTATGGTCTCTGGTGGTAGAAGAGAGTGCTGCCGGCGATATATGGAGTTATGCAAAGCCAAAGTGGGATTACTTAAAAGTGTCTGTAGCGCTTTGATTAACTGGTGTGTATTTTATTTTTTATATGACACAATCACAGGCCTACATTGATAATGTCTTTCTATTATTGTTTGACATGTAGAGCTCCCTCCTTCCTGTAGCCTAGAACTGGGCTTTTTTCAAGGTTGGAGAGAGGGGCAGGGGATCAAGGTGATCCCCAAAAATGAAGAAAAAAAGACCTGCTGGAAATATATATTTTATAAAAGCAATTTTCAAATGAGTCCTGAAGCCCTTGGTGTCAAGTCAAGATCTAGGCAGTCAGAGATGGTTATTGGAGGAGTTAGTGGAAGAAAGGGCTAGAAAGAATTCTGCCTTCAGAGGCAGGACATCACTTTGGCAAATAAAGTGAGTAGTGACACCTCTTAGAACAAAGCTGCATTTAGGGGAAAAAAATCACCTTTTCGGTGATTAGGGGATTAGAGGGGGTTCCAGTTACTTCAACAGTGAATCAGGGGCATCTATAGGTAAAAGGAGAGGGGCAGTCAAGATGCCATCTTAGAGAAAGGCCTCTCTAGGCCCCTGTCATCTGGGTCATATCACTGGAATAAAGACAAAGAACCATCCAACCCCATTTTCCCCCAGGTATGCATAAAGAATGAGACCCAATGTGCCCTCACTCCCCATCCAAGGTCTATACTCACCTTTGCCCCAAACCACAGCCTTTCCCGGGGAAAAGGAAGGGAATGAAAGAATATTTTGATAAGAAAGAGCAGGAAGAAAATGTGTTTCTTGGGATGTATCCCCATGTCTTCTCTCCATCTCTGATAGTGACATTTCTGACAATGAAGGGTAACGTTGGAATGCGTTCTCTTTGGACAACTGGTGTTGCAGCAGATAGAACACTGGGCTTGAAGTCAAGGAGATCTGAATTCAAATATGACTCAGACACTTACTAGCTGTGTGACCTTGGGCAAGTCACAACCTCTGCCTCAGTTTCTTCAACTGTAAAATGGAAATAATAATAACACCTACCTCCTAGAATTATGAGGATCAAATGAAATAGTATTTATAAAGTGCTTAGCACATGGCCTGGAACGTAGTAGGCACTATAAAAATGTTAGCTATAAATTTATCTTTATTTAGTTAGTTTTAGTTTTCAACATTCACTTCCATAAGATTTTGAGTTCTAAATTTTCTCCTCTTCCCTCCCTCCCTTCTACCCTCCCCAAGACAGCATACAATCTGATATAAATTTATAATTTTTATCTTTGATGATAGAGGCAGGACATTTTGTCATTTGTCTATTACTCATGTACCTCACCTGCCCAGTCTCCCTACACACACACATGCGCGCGCACACACACACACAACACACATCTATACACACCTTTTTCTTTTTGCTGTGAACACAGTAATTAATAATCAAATGTACCATTGCTTTAGGACAGGGCATGTCAATTGACCACTTCATAGCTCAACTGGGGAAACAACATGGAGACACGTCAGTCTAATCAAATCCATATAGAGAATATATGCTGTAATTCTGGGGTAAGGGGAAAATATTAATTACTGCAACAATCAGAAAAGGTTTCCTGTAGGAATATAGCTAGGGATTCTTCAAGGCAGGGGTAAGAAGGGAGAATATCCCCAGGATGGAGGACAGCCCCCACCAAGATACAGAGGTGGAATGTCATACATACAGAACATCAGCAAAGCCAGTTTGGTCAGAATGTAGAACTCTTGAAGGGGAAGATTTGTTATGAGATAGTGTTATGAGATAGTGAGGTTTTAAGGGGTGACAATTTTAGACAGTTTGTGTTGGCTAAATAAGTTCTGCTGCTGTATTTTAAGCAGAAGAAAACAAACATCTCTCTGTCTCCCTAAAGAGAGTTTGGAATCAGATTTGGGAAGGAGGAGGTTTCATTTTATCTTAGAAGAAATAGGCAGCCATTGTAACTCCTTGAGCAGGGGAAAGCTATGCTCAGGTCTGTACTTTAAGAAAATTAATGTGGAAGATCAGCGGAAGATGGATTGAGTGAGACAAAGACCAGTTAGGATGCTGTTACAGTAGTTCCTCAGGTAAAAGGAAGTAGGTTGGGAGTGTTGGGAGTGAAGAAAAGGAGATGGACATGAGATATGTGTAAATACAGAAGCAACAAGGCTTGGCAAGTCAATGAATATGATGGGAGGAGGGACAATGAAAAGTAGAGGATTACAATAAGGTGGTGAACTATGGAGGCTAAAAGGATGGTGGCATCCTCAACAGAAACAAAGATGTTGGAGGAAAGGAGTGCTTCCTAAGAGGACACAGCTCTTCTCTTTATCTAACCTGCCATGTCTGGTGAAGTTAAACTTTAATTCTTTTTGTTCTATCCTTGGGTGAGATGGCTACAGATTTCTTCTTGTTAGGCTAGGGAAAGGTTAGGAGTTCAGGTGGTATATACCTAAGCATATTATATGGTGTATACCTGAGTGTATACATATATTATAGTCAGGGCATCTGGGTGGTACAGTGGATAGAGCACCAGTGCAGGAGTCAGGAGGACCTGACCTCAAATCTCATCTCAGACACTTGACACTCGCTAGCTGTGTGACCTTGGGCAAGTCACTTAACCCCAATTGCCTCATCCTGGGTCATCTCCAGTCATCCTGATGGATATCTGGTCACTGGATTCAGATGGCTCTGGAGGAGAAGTGAGACTGGTGACCTGTACAGCCCTCCCTCACTCAAAACAAAGTCAAGTACAAGTCATGTCATTATTTCTCTGATGGCATGGTCTTCTTGGGCAACGAAGGACAAAATCACACATATATTATATGGTATATACCTGAGCATATATATAAATAGAGCAGATTGACAGCAAATGGGCATCCTTAAGGCAATCTCAAAACCAGCCCATCCCCTGTCCTTGCTTACCTCCCCACAGTTCTTGCTTTTCTCCAAAGACCATATTTTCAGGCCTATAGAGTTCTAAATGTGGAGTAACGATGGGCCAGACTGGAAATAGTCCAGCATGCTTCTGCATGAATCATAACTGCCCTGTGGACCATTATGCAGGGCAGGGTGACTAGAGAGGGCTTGGCCCTAAGCCCTAAGGTCCCTCGATTATTTAGTGCCCTTGCCTTCTTCACCTCATTTGGTTCAGTGCCCAGCCCCATAGACCAGACTCCTTTCTTACTCCTCACCCCATGGCAGGGTGAGCAAAGCTTTCTATAGATGACATTTCCCAGAGAAGAAGTTCCTGGGCTGTGGAAAGGGGGATGGTGCAATCATCAATCAGTCATTTAGAGCATTTCCTCAAGCTCCCAAGTGCAGAGTCCTATAGAAAAGAAATAGAAGATGTAGCCTCTTCTATTGAAGACTTAACATATACAACTGGATTTAGAGCCAATAAACCTACTCTTGAGTCCAGACTATGTCACTCACCAGATTAGGACTTTTGGAAAGTTCTACCTTCCCTACGTATCAAATTTTTCCTCTATGAAGTTAAATAATTAGACTAGATCATGAGATCATAAATCTGTAGCTGGAGGAGACCACACAGGTCATCAAGCCCAGTGTCCTCATTTTAAGTTAAGAAAACCAGAGCCTAGAAAAATTAAATGACTTATCATGGGTCAATCAATTACTAAATGTCTACTAAATGGGCTTCAAACCCAGGGCTTCCTTGGAACAGTGGACTGTCACATGCAGTGTTCTGAAATGTCTTCCAATTCTAGTCAGAAGATCTGAGTTCTGGTCATGACTCAATCACTTTTCACTTGTGTGACTCAAGACATATCATTCCCCTCTCTGGATTTTAGTAGACTCACAAACCATCAACCAACAAGTGCCTACTATGAACCAGAAACTATGCTAAGGGCTGATGATACAAAGAAAGGTGTAAAAAAAAAAGCCTTGCTCTCAAGAAATTTAAATTCTGATATTGGGTAGATAGTATATAAATACCTATGTACACATAGATATGTCCAGAGTAGGTGGAAGGTGTTGTCTTGACTTGCAAGTGAATTGGATTTAAGTAAGGCAGAGCTATGCAAAGTCACCAGTCACTCTCTCCTTCAGTCATCTGGGTCCAGTGGATTCTCAGGTGTCAGTACATCTGAGGCCAGTTCAGTGGTAGAGGCTACATCAGAAATAAGGCAAAAAATGATTTCTTTTACTAAGAGAAAGAAAGAAAGAAAGAAAGAAAGAAAGAAAGAAAGAAAGAAAGAAAGAAAGAAAGAAAGAAAGAAAGAAAGAAAGAAAGAAAGAAGAAAGAAAGAAAGAAAGAAAGAAAGAAAGAAAGAAAGAAAGAAAGAAAGAAAGAGAAAAAGAAAGAGAGGGAGGAAGGAAGGAAGGAAGGAAGGAAGGAAGGAAGAAAGGAAGGAAGGAAGGAAGGAAGGAAGGAAGGAAGGAAGGAAGGAAGGAAGGAAGGAAGGAAGGAAGGAAGGAAGGAAGGAAGGAAGGAAGGAAGGAAAAGAAAGAAAAAGAAAGAAATTGATCTGAGAGGGGAAAACCCTCAGGGTTTCTGGTCAAAACAGAAACAATTGCTATTTGCTAAATGATGCATCAAAACTCAAACAATGACCACCTGAGGTCTGGCCTAGGACCTAATGTTGGCCAATCAGAGAGAGGCTGAGTAATTTGGGTTTAAGGCATGGAGATGTTTGTGTTTTGGCCAGAAACCCTGAGGTTCTCCCGCTTCCAGTCTGATCTTTTTTTTTGGACTATGTTAAAGAGACCTTTGTTTACCTACCACCTTAATCACTGAATGGGCTTTGCCTCAGTCGGGTCATCTCCAGTCATCCTGATGTGTATCTGGCCTCTGGACCCAGATGGCTCCAAAGGAGAAAAGTGAGGCTGGTGACTTTGTACAATCCTGCCTCACTTAAATCTGACTCACTTGCATGTCATGGCATCACCTCCCTTGTGTCATGATCTTCTTAGAGAATGAAGGACAAACAACAAAGGGAATCCTACCTGAAGCTAAATGAGGCAAACAGTTCATTGTCCCAGTATTTTTTTAAAAATGATAGAATAAATAAGTAGGGTAGGAGAAAAAAAGAAATCTAGCCTGTAAATGCCAAGATATCTTGCAAGGTGTCAGCAATCAAAATTGATATTCCTTTGGGTAGAGCATCCATAGGTAAAGGGTATGACTCCCTTCCTGCCTCACTCCTCTCTGTCCTCTCCCTTGCTACACATAAATGAAAGGTAATCGTGGAGGGAAGGCACTAGCAGCTGTGTGACTGTGAACAACCTCTTGCAGAAGGTAACGTCTGAGATGAGACCTGAAGGAAGTCATCCAAATTAATGGGGATGTGAAGAGGGAGAGCATTCCAAGCATAAGAGATGGCCAGTGCCAGCGCACAGAGAGACAAGAAATGGCATGTTAGATATGTGGAAAAATAAGTCTGCTGGGAGGATTGAGTCATATAATGGTTAGTGTGTAATAAGACTAGAAAGATGGGAAGGGGCCAGGATGTCAAACAGAGGAGTCTATTTGGTTCTGGAGGTAATAGGCAGTTATTGCTTACTGAGTAAGAGAATAGCGTAGCCAAACCTTATTGGTGGTGGTGGTGTTGGAGTCATTTCAGTCATGTACAACTCTTTGTGAAGTCATTTGGGGTTTTCATAGCAAATACACCACAGTGGTTAACCATTTCCTTCTCCGGTCATTTGACAGATGAGGAAACTGAGGCAAACAAGGTTAAGTGACATGCCCAGAGTCACACAGCTAGTAAGTATGTGAGGCCAAATTTAAACTCAGGTCCTCCCGGACTTCAGGCCTAGTATTCTACTCACTGTGTCACCTAGCTGCCCATCAAACCTACATTTTAGCAAAAATTACTTTGGCAGCAATATGGAGGATGAATGTGATGAAAGGAGACCTGGGGCAGAAAAACCTATTATGAGAGTGTTATAATAACTCAGATGAGGGCCTGAATTGGGGTGGGGGGTAGTTGTGTGGATGGGGAGAAGGGGATATATGTGAAAGATGTTGTGGGAAAAAAAAAATTGCAAGATTTGCCAACTGACTAGATATGTAGGACAAGAGAAAACAAGAAGTCAAGGATGACACAACGTTGTAAACCCTGGGTGACTGGAAAGATTGTAGTGTCCTTGGCAATAATAAGAAAGTTCAGAGAAAGGGTAGATTTAGAGGTAAAGATAATGATTCTGCTTTGGATCTGTTGAGTTTGGTAATTATTAGATATTCTCCTGGATATTCAGTTCAAACTGTCCAACAGGCAGTTGGTGATGCAGGATTGGCTTCCAAGTTCTCTTTCAGCTCTTATATTCTGTGTCTGTCATCTCATTTTATCTTTATGGCTGTGAAGTGAGAATAGATCACATTATTCAATACATTTTATAAATATGGAAAACTGAGACTCATTCAGGTTCAGCTACTTCCCCATGGTTGTGTAGCAAACAGCAGGACCCAGACTAAAACCCAGATCTTTTGTTTCTCTATCCAGTTCTCAGCATTCTGCTTCAATTCTTAATTTTCCAGAGATTGGTGGGGATGTTTACATACCTATTTGAGGGCTTTTCCCACTTTTATGGGGGGGGGAGTGGGAGATAAAAGGGGGTTGGCAATTCAACCAGCTCTTTGTAGAATGAAGCTGGGAATCTACCCTGACAATTTTGAGACTGACTCTGAATCCAGTTAGGCACATGGAAATCTTCCTCAATGTTCCAGCTGAGCCATAAATCATCCCTGGTGATTCAAAAACTGGAAAGCCTATCAAGGGAGTCTCAAGATGGGACTGATGTATCCAAGTGTCTCTCCCTCTAAGTTCTTTATTGGAAGTGGCATCAAGGGAACTGGGGGTCAGTCAATGGCCAAAAAGGACCACTACTGACTTTCAAAGACCCAGGTGACTCCTGACTCATGACTCACACTCTCCTGGGACATCTCAAAGAGATCTCCTACAGGCTTAACAAAGATTGCTTCTCTTGAATAGAGCTAAAAAGGGGGGATCTGGAATTCATGTTGGGGTAATACTTTTTTCTCCTTTCTTTCCCTTTGGTCTTGTTTCTCCTTTAAGGGGTACCCATGCTCTACCCCAAGTTAGTAGAGGAGGTTCCCCCAAAGGATCCTCAAGTTGAAGGTGTAGAGCCCATTGGACAAATGCCAACTTGCCTTGAGGACTGATTTCATTTTGTTTTGTTTCATCAGACCTGCAATTTCAATGGTTTAGAGAACTACTAGTGAGAAACATTCTCTGGTAAAGCAAATCAGCATCTTCTCTACAATTAATAGTCTTAAAGCATTACCTGGAGAACTGAAAGGTTAAGTAATTTGCCCAAGGTCACTCAGTCCTTCCAGGTCAGAGGTAACATGAAGCCAATTCTTCCTGACTCCTGAGGTCAGCTCCCTATCCATTCCACATTTTGGTTCTCATGAGGGCCAGCTGGTACCTTGAATCCCCAAGGGTGTCAGGAGGCATGAATTCTAGCCCTAGCTAGATAATCTTGGCTAAGTCCATTAATTTCTCTGAGCTTTCCCTGTAAACATGGCTGCCTCTAAAATTTCTTCTAGTTCTTATGTTCCACAAACCTATAATTCATATTCAAAAGATCTTTAATCTCACTGATATAGATACTCTTTCCAATGATGTTAATTGCAACCTAGCTATGCCCCCTCATTCTGGGTAACTTGTGGCCATGTTCTCCCATAAATCCTCTACAGGTTATCCACCCAACCTGTTTGGAACTTTCCTTTAGTTCTCTTGCCATTTCACGGATGCCAATGGAAACATATTGGCCATCTACTGGTTATCTTTGTTCTTACCATCTGTCCAGGCCACCTTTTTTTTCTGGTCACTCCAGAATTATTTTTTAATTCTAATAGGCTTTACTGGAAGGATGGATGGATGGAAGGATGGATGGATGGATGGATGGATGGATGGATGGATGGATGGATGGATGATTATATGAAGTGTACCAAAGGTATCAGTGCAGTTTCAAGCTTTAAGAGCTAACAGTTTTCAGCTATTCTAAGGTAAGACCATTAGTCTTTATTACTCCACTCAGAATAGCTAGGGGGTGAGAAATATTTGCCGCTGCCCATCCTCCTCTAGTTTTTTACATATAGAAAATTCAACTCTTAGCGATGATAGAGCCAAGAAAAGGCTTGGTCAGCAGAAAGCGAGCCTCTAAACTTCCCGGCTTAAGTTCAGGTAATTACAGAATAGCACTATTCCAAACAATAACTCACATTTATATAGAGACAAAGTATTATGTCTTTCATCTCCAACTGCTTTTCAGACATCTCATATTGGATGTAGACTAGACTTTTGAAACTCAGCAAGTCCAAAACTGAATTATCTTTCCCGCTAAATCTTCCCCCTTTTCAAACTTCCTAAGAGACTACCATTCAGTCCCTCAGAATCTCACCCTGTTTCATCCTCATCTCCTTACTATCTCTCACCCCCTCCCCCATTTCCAAGCCATTACCAAGGCTTAGTGATTTCACCTTTGCAACATCTTTCAAATGTGACCCCTTCTTTTCTCTGACATTGCCACCAATTTGGTGCAGACCCTCACACTTGAACTATTGCATCAGCCTATTGGTCTACCTGCCACAAGTCTCTCCCCATTCTGGTCTAGCCTTCACTCAGTTGTCAAAGTGAATTTTCTTCAAGTGCAGGTTTGACTACACATCACCCCCATGCTCAAAAAAGTCCAGTAGCTCCCTATCATCTCCAGGATCAAATACAAAATCCTCTGTTTGGTATCCAAAACCCTTCATAACCTAATCCCCTCCTTACCTTTTCAGTGTTCATATCCCTTAAACCCACTCACCCCTATGTACCTTTACACATGTATCCAGGAACACTGGCTTCCTTCCACAAACAAGACATTCCATCTCTCAGCTCTTAGCATGTTGTCTGACTTGTGGGGACTCTTTCTTTGAGTCTGGGAAGCTGGAAGAATCTGGACAATGTCTAATGTTATCTACCACCATGTATTCCATCAGAAAATGATCAGAGAATCATAGGTTTAGAGCTAAAAGGGATCTTAGTGATCGATCCAACTTGGACGTTTAGTCCAAACCTCTCATCTTATAGATGAGGCCCAGAGGCTAAGTGCATTTTCTCTGGCTGTCCTTTATTCCTGGAATGTTGTTCCTCCTCATCTACACTTCTTGACTTCCCTGGCTTCCTTCAAATGTCAACTAAAATCCCACCTGCTACAGGAAATCTTTCCCAAGCCCTCTTAATTCCAGCACCCTCCCTCTGTTGATTATTTCCTATTTACCCTGTATATAGCTTGGTTTATTGTTTCTTTCATTAGGTTTTATGTTCCTAATGTTTATGTTTAGGTTCCTACTCTGAGAATAGGAACTGTCTTTTGCTTTTCTTTGTATCCCTAGTGCTTACGACAGCACCTTGAACATAGTAGGCATTTTAAAATGTTTATTGACTAACTGACTGCCTTGAACTTTCATGGCAGAGTCAGAATTTTTAGACTCAAATCTTGGCTTGAGCACATAATAGGGCTAGAACCACAAGGAGTTCCGTGAATCTCTATTTCCTCAACAATACTTGAACTCTGACTTAGAGGACTGTTACAAAGAAAACCCTTTACAAACTTCTCAACTTCAATAGAGAAATATGAATAGCCATTATACATCAATTTATAGTTTACAAAAAAATGGTTTTTTCATGATGGCTTATGAAGGTAGGTAAGGCAAATATTATTCTTGTGTTTAAGGATGAAGAAAACTGAAATGGATCAAAGTTAAGTGACTTACCTAGGGTCATACAATTATTGAAAAGGGTCTTAAGCTGAGGCCTTCTGATCTGGTCCCAAATAAGGTGCCAAGTAGGTAACAATGCTAAGGAGCTGGTATTCCTGATTTCAAAAGGAGAATCAAGTCTCACTGACACTTACCTCTGAAAATAGAAACCAAGTAGGGGAATCAAACTGATAAGTAATCTATAGGCAATATGGGGCAGTGGAAGGATTTATAGACAGTATGACCTGGTGCTGGGTTTAGAATCAGGGAATTTGGGTTCAAATTCCTGGTGTCATTTACTGCCTCATAACTGTAATAAAAGCACTTAACCGTTCTGGGCCTCAGTTTACTCATCTATAAGGTGAGAAGTTTAGACTAACCCTTTAAGTTGAACTGACCCCCTAAGATCCCTTTTCAGCTCTAAATCTCTGACTCTGTGATTCTTTCTGTACTTGCCCTCTCCAGTGCCAGGGTGGAAGACATGGTGGAAAAGAACATTAGATACTGGACAGGTTCTTCCAGCTCTCCAGAATCAAAGACAGAGCTCCCACAAGTCAGTCTCATTTCTGGTTTCCCCACTCCTCTTTTAAGGCTGTTCAATGCTGACTACAGGCTAGAGGCTTGGAGCAGGTTCTGAGGGGACTGGAGATTCAGTGGATGGTTTGGCCATTTTTGAAGAATCATGAGGACCTGGATAAAGTCACTGGTGTTTATTTGGGTGGCAGGCTGCTATTTAAAATCGTGCTTTGTTTCTGAAAATGAGACAGCTGGGGCTGCATTTGGTGGATAAAGACATTTTGTTGAACTTTCAAAATGGGGTATTATTTTCCATTTACACTTATTTCACGGAGAATTGTAAGAAGATGAGATTGTAGATGTATCTGTGATATGCAGTAATGAGTGATGGATCTTTGAAGGTAAAAATATCTCTAGGATATTTCTTTTTTTCTCTCTCTCCTCCTGGCCTCAGGTTGGGTAGTGGGGTTTTTTTTATGAGTTGTTGTGTTTGTTTTTGTTTTTAATATCAGAATGGAGAGCGTCTCTGGTGGGAACACAAAATATTCTCTTCTCTTTGTCTTAATAAACGTTCGAAGAAATGAAATAATATTAAAAATTCTCTCAAGGGGCAAGAACATAAGTTGCTATGGGGGGAAAGTACTCCCAAACTCCCTGGACTGTTAGGTGACAGAAGGAAGGTGAGTCACCAGAGCTGGGATGCTTGCATGAGCACACTAAGAAACCATTCCTGCTAGGTCATTCACCCTAAGGCAAAAGGAAATTGAGTGAGGAAAAGGAACAAAGAGGAAACATTTAGTGGCCAACTGGGGAGAAAGAGGAGAGTTGGAAAGAAAGGAGAGCAGAAACCAAGTAGATGTTTCTCTCAAAACCTTTTTATTCCAGATGGCACGCTTGTTGTTTTGGAAGCTGGCATTGCTTTGGGGTGTACATCTCTGAGAAGTCTCACTTGCCATCTTCTCACCCCATTGTTCTCTTCCTCCTGAAAATTACCTTGGACAGAAATCAGGAAAGGAGAGAGGGAAGGAGGGGAAAATGTTCAGTCTGATTCTTTACTTTCAGGAGAAAAGTACAAAGTTCAAGGGTCTGGAAACTGACTTTGATAAAGCTGGGTGGTTGTGAAGCTCCTCATAGCCATTCTCTCATGGAATCTTCACAATTGATCTATGAGAAAGACATTGCAAGTATTACTGTGCCCATTTTACAAATTAGGAAACTGAGGTTCATAGAGGTGACATGACCAGTCCAACATCATCTATTTGGTAAGTGGTAGACTTGGGATTTAAATCCAAATGTACTATAGCACTACTCTCCTCTGACTCCTCTAATCTCTTCATTCCCATAGCCCAGGGGGAACATTTAACTGAATATCTATGTCTATATGGCACAGAGAGCATCAGAAGAACCATAGATCTTGGTGATTGGCATGACTGCAGAAGCAAGGCCCACAGAGGATGCTTAGGATTCTATTGTGCCAGGCTCCTGAAACATCTGAAAAGCAGTCATCACGGGTAAAGGAATGAAGCAGATACCATATAGCAGGGGTACCATTTTAAAAGAGGATGGACTATTTCCCTCTTTGCTAGATCTACTTTAATAGGACTACCATCCTTGCTAGTCAGTCACAATGCCATGCTCAAAGACCACCAGTCACCTTTGAGTTAGACAGGTATATCTATCTACTAACTAATGAAATCAAATTGTAAGGTAAATACTAGAACTTAGACATTCATAGGTCATAAATTTAGAGATGGAAGGAAACTTATAGGTCATGTAGTCTAACCACCTCACTTTATACAGGAGGAAACTGAAGGCAATAGAGATTAAGTCATTTGCTCCAGATGACACAGGTCATAAGTAGCAGAGTAACATGACCTCCACTTTGGCGCTCTTTCCACGGCACCATAAAGTCTCTGAATTGCTCACCTCTCCCAAACAGCCATCTTGGGAGACTACGCACTTATTCCAATGGTGCTGCCATTTTGGAAGACTACTCTTTGGGAACTGTCTTCAGAGTACAGGGCATATTGTTCTGAACATCCTCAGTAAAGGCAAATCCTCTTCTGCAGAGGGCAGATTTGATTTCTTGAAAATAACCCCAAGTCCTCTGGAGTCAAGCCTGGACAAAGGTGGGGAACCAAGTCAGGTAACAGAGTT
This sequence comes from Bettongia penicillata ogilbyi, assembly GCA_023548195.1. NCBI lineage: Eukaryota > Metazoa > Chordata > Mammalia > Diprotodontia > Potoroidae > Bettongia > Bettongia penicillata. The sequence goes on from JAJHZJ010000697.1 coordinate 627,896, forward strand.
GAGGAATAAAGTTAATGATATCAACCTTATTTTCTTGCATGGACTCCTCAGCCCTCTCTGCAGATAGTTCATAAAGGGGAACACCAAGAGTATCTGGAGTAATTCAGTGGCATTATCACTGATATCACTGAGACAAGTGAGCAGCCTCTGTAGGATGGCATTTACCTATATATAGATATATAGATATATATGCTCTGGAATTCTTTGGCACTTCGTTTCTTTCATTAGCATGGGCTCTATCTTGACTAGGGCAGTTCACCCACTTTCTCACTCTACGTTCCTCATGCCTGTGCATTTCTGTGAACCTTCTGTAAAGGTCCCACTTATCCACCTTGGCATAGTTATTGAACATTGGCTGCCCTACTTTATGGTCTCATTTTGTATGTATCTTCAGTCTGAGAATACAAGACCAGAGTCTCTATAGATTCTTAGAGAGATGGACAGCAGACATTAGAAAGTGTCTGTGAACCCTGATGCCACCATTGTCAGGGGCCCCAGGGTCACCAGCACTGGCACCTGCATTAGCTACTCCAGTTTCCAACTTTTTACTTATCAGAATTTGGAAGAACTACCAAGCTGTGGGAGGCAATGCTTTTGGGGTCTCCCCCACAACATTGCTACTGATCACATCAGTATGATGTGAAATGAAAAAAAAAGTCTCTTCATTTCCACAAACACTTATTAAACACCAACAGTCTGCAAGGCACCTAATATGTGAAAGGTACCACTAGGGGCTGGAAATATGAAGATGAAATAAGAAATAAGGCAGTTGTCTAAGCACTTACCATCTAGTTAGAAGGATAAAATGGTGATCCATAGACCTATAGTACAAGTTAGAATGTGATGACTGAAGAGGACATGTGTGTAAGAAAGAATTTCATCCTACCAAGGATGAGATTTAAAGATTACAAGAGACTCAAAACTCACTTATGACTTTGGCAAGTACTCTTCCCCAAGGTGAGATGGAAAAGGTCTCACTGAGGAGGTGACACCTGGGTTGGATGGACCTGTGACTGATGGAAGGACCAGTGACCTTGAAATGGCTGTGACAGAAAACTCATCATGGAACCCCTGAAGATTTGAGGCTATCTACTTAAACTCCACATGACTTAGAGTGAGGAAGACCTGAGTTCAAATCCTGCCTCAAACACTTGTATGACACTGGACCAATCATTTAAACTGTTTCATCATCTATAAAATAAGATGATTGAACTCAATGGCCTCTAAAATTCCTTCCAGCTCTAAATCCATGATCTTATCTTTTCACAGTAGAAGGAAGGGATAAAGGACCTCTTCATCTACTTCCATGCACCTGACCACAAAGGAACAGGAACAACCTTTATAGTCTCCAACTCAGATTTGCAAAAGCGCTATGGGGCCAACAAGGCTGGCAGAGGTTTGTGTATCCTTTGCTCATATAGCTTAGAAAAAATATTCCGCCCTCCCTAACAGTTGGGTCAAACAGAGGAAGACAAGCATATAGCTTGAGAACTGGGGAACAGAGCCTTTTAATTTCATAAGGTGAAGCTCCAGCCTGCCAGAGACTCTTTCTGCCAAAATACTGCTTTATAAGTTCCCAATCCCCTTAGAGTTATATAGGGTTACACTCCATGCCCAAAAGCTGCTTTTTTTCCTCTGGGTTTACTAGCTACATTTCTTGCTCAAAAGTCAAGCCTTAAACCCAATTCACGCTGGAGTTCATAGACTGGACAACAAATCCCCACCCACCTAACACAGAGTGAATGAAATTACTAAATAGTAATTGTTTCTCTTTTACCCAGGACCTGAGGGTCGTCCCCTCCCAGTTTGATTTTTTTTATTAAAAGGGCCATCCCTTGAGTAACTACTTAAAGAAGCCTATTCATTGAATGGGTGTATCTCCCTCAAAACGAGAATGTGATAAGACTTTAGCCTAAAATGGCTAGGGTCTCGCATTGCATCCTGGGCCATCTCTAGTCATCCTGATGAATATCGGGCCACTGGACTCAGATGGCTCAGGAGGAGAAAGTGAGGTTGGTGACCTGCACAGCCCTCCCTCACTCAAATCAAAGTCAACTGCAAGTCATGTCACCATCTTTATGTCATGGTCCTCATCAAGAACGAAGAACAAACACAACAGCAACAACCACAGGGTTACATGTAGAAAATCATACATTTGGAAGGGAGCAGGAGGAAGGAAAATTAATAACCCTACAGAGCCCAGATGCACACCCTCCCAACTACTTGTATACACTAAAAATGTTTGTGACCCCAGGCCAGAGAACTGAGCTGAATAAAGAAGGATCTGGGCCAGTTAGGTGGTACAGTAGATAGAATGCCAGGCCTAGACACAGAAAGACTCATCTTCGTGAGTTCAAATCCAGCCTCAGACACTTACTAGATGGGTGACTCTGGACAAGTCACTTAACCTTGTTGCCTCAGTTTCCTCATCTATCAAATGAGCTGAAGGAGGGAATGGCAAACCACTACAGTATCTTTGCCAAGAAATTCCAAATGGGGTCATGAAGAATTGGATGGAACTGAAATGACTCAACAACAAAATGAAAATTTGCAACATGATTCAATTTAGCAATTTCTATCTGGAGCCTGTCACATTAACCTAAGCTTTGAGAGACATTCTCCAGCCTTGTCATATTCTAAAAGCTGGGGGAAGTTTGGGGAAAGGGGAGAGAATCAATTATTGCATGAAGACGGTTGGTCCTTTCCTGCCCAGGAAACTAAAAGGGGAACAGAGTGTAGAGAAGATCATGGCAGCTGGGACCAGCTGGACCTCTCTTTGTTTACCCTTGTAGGGGTTACTTGACTCTTCTGGGCCTCAGTTTTCTCACCTTTAAAATGGGGTTAATAACCCTGTTTTCATAAGGAAGATGTTGAAAGGACAAGCAGGATCATAGATGGGAAAGGACGTTGAGCTCCTCAGAACACATCTGATATGTTATTAATTCTTGCTATAATTAGCATCATTATCATTATTATTCAGATCTCCAGGGGAGGAGTAGGGATGAGCTGAGCTGAGTTTCACTACAGCATCTCTGAAGAATCATAGGATCATAGATATAGAGCTGGAAGAAACCTTAAAAGTATCTGATCTAGTCCAAGTGCCTCATGTTACAGAAGAGAAAACTGAGGCCTGTACCAGTGGAATCATTTGCACAAAGCCACACAGGTAAGTCAAAATGGAGGCGGATAGTCACACCCCAGCTCTTCTGACTCCTGCCTCCCCCTATTTCCCACCCATTTGTCAGAAGCTAGGAACCCATCCCCAACACCTAATCAAGCAACTCCTCCTTCCCCCTCCATCCCCATAATCTTCTTTTTTGCCAGGCCACCCGAGAAGTGTACCTCACCCCCACTCTGGAGTCGCCCTTGATTTAAGGCCACGGGGGGAAGTAATTAAACGTAATTGAGGCTGCGGCTTCTAAATGAAGACATACAGCAGCCTGGGCGGTAATTAATCACTGCTTTTCCCCATGTACCGGAAACCAGCATTCGGTTCAGAACAAACTGGGCTTTTTATCTCCATGCACACAGGCCACCTTCCAATTCCCCAAAAACCCTCACTGGGGCGCCTTCTCGACATTCCGCAATTACCTCCACCAATCCTCATTTTTCAGCCTCCTCGCTGCTTACTGTAGTTCTTTTGGGGGAGCTCAGAAGGAGGCAGTAGGGATACAGTGTTTCCTGCCCATCCCCCTTCAAATCTGCTTTCTGGAATATTAAACAATAATAATAATAATTAAAGATAGGGAGTAAATTACCCCATTGGTAAATATCAATCATCTCTGTTTCTCCTCAACAGTTCTGTCTCTGGATTTTATATGCTCCATGCTATTCTAAGCTGATAACATAGATAGTGCCTGGTTATGGCCTGCCTTCTCTCCTGGGGTGGGAAGGGATTACAGCTGTTTTAACGCTGGGAGTCATAGAGCTTGTAAAGAGCTTTATGCTCTGAAAAGGGAGAGAGTTACATAAGTCCATGGAGCTCCTGCTCCGCAGGACACTGAGCTCCAAGTGGCATTTAATTAAAGAGAGGAGGATGGCCCCTGTTGAAAATACTGTCACCGGACCCTGTCCTTGTTGCTGCTGTCCTACCAGTCTTTGCGCTAAAACGGAAATTAAGTGTGGTGTCATAGCCATTTAGGGCATTAGGAATGGAAGGAACCAGGGAGCTGGCTCTGAGTGCCAGCTCCTGGCCCCTTGCCCACCTTATTAACAAGGTGCAAACGAGGACGTGGGATGGGAGAGGGAAAGCAGCTGGAGGAAAGAGTTTGTCTCAGCAGGCACAGATAGAAGGAGTGCAAGGAAGCATGGGGAAGACATGTCCCAAATCACTGCCTTGGCAAGGAAGGAAATTGGCCAAAATATTGAGAGAGCATCTCCTTCACCTGTTAGGCCTCGTGCAGAACACACACACACTCTCTCTCTCTCTCTTCAGAATCTGTGTCTGCCCCACAGGAGAATCGGTTGGGGTAAAACGTAAGGGGCATTAGCATCTTTAGATACTCACCTACATCAGCTGTTACTTCCCCAGGGCCAAGAGGCTGGTGACTCTCTGCAAGTCTACATTAAGACTGCCAAGGTCAGGGAATCCTGGGCCCAGTTGGAATCTGACACTGTGGTTCCAGAGCTATGTGCTAAATAAGGAGCACAAGTCGCAGTCACGACAAATGGACTGAGTGCACTCTGGTGGGGATTTTTTCTTTTTTCTTTCCTTCTCAGTCACCCTGACCTTTATTTCTGGCAGCTGTACTGGGTAGAGTGACTGACAAGGCTCTTCTTGGAAAATTTAAAAGTCAGACATCCTGCAATTTAGCAAAGGCAAGAAATGTGGAGGCTTGCTTCAGCTTCTCCTCCTCCCCTTCACCCTCCCCATCCCCAGCCCTGATCCCTGCAGTGCAAAGGCAAGGACATTGGGCTCAAATCTCTCCGCTGCCTCTATGACCTTGGGCAAATCCCTTCCCCTCTCTGGGCCTCAGTTTCCTTCTTTGTAAAGGGAGGATGTTGGCCTAAATGGCCCCGAGGTCTAAATTCTCCCACGTCTCCCCCCGAGTCCATCCCGCGGCGCCCCGCCGCCCATGTATGCCCAGACTAGTCATGCCGCTCTCCAAGCTTCGGGCTAAAGGCAGCGCGGTGCCTGCGAGCCGGGCATCTCCCCGCGGCGCCGGCCGCGGCTGCACCTGCCCGGCCCTTCCTCTCCTTCCTTTGCCGGCGGCTGCTGCAGAGGTGACTTGGGACGCGGGGAAACGCCAGCTCCCTTTGGAAAGAGAAAAAAAAGAAAAAGGCCCCGTTTTTCTGTCCTGTCAGGTCTATTTAAGTATTTAATGAGGTGAGATAGTACCAATAAATTTAACATGGCACAATAACTCTGATGATGTGGACCACAGACTAATAAGGCTCCATCCCAGGGACAGAAGAGTGATCTCGCCTTCACTAGATCTTATCGGGTTTGATTGCTTTGTTCAGATATTAAAAAGGTTGAGCAAGGACTTTCGGGCACTGCCACAAATCTGTAGGTATCCTCCCGGCCGAGATAGATTGGAGCCTGGCGCTGGAATACAAGGCTGTTTATTTTAATTGACGATTGAGACCGAGGAGTGGGGATGCAGGGCTGGGTGGGGGGAAGGGGAGAGGGGACAGAGCACCGAGGGTCGGCTTGGTCTGATTAGGAGTATGTGTGTGAGGCCCCGTTCTTTTTTCCCTTCTCCCCCAGAGTCGTCAGGGCAGGACTCCTCACCCAGGCTGTCCAGGAGCTTGGCCAAAAGTCACTTAAGGTATTTAGCTGGGGCAAGGAGTCGGAGCTCCGAGCCTACCCTTTGCCTGAAAGGTGCTCTTAGCCTTGCCCTGCCTGGGGTAGTTGTTGATGGTTCTGTATGGCCCAATCTCCTGCTTTTCTTTTGTGTCTTGTCTGGTCTATGCTTATGAGGCATGGCGGCCAGCAGATCTTACTAAACTATGGGAAGGCAGGAACCCCATCTTCTACTTACTTGTTCTATGTCCCAATCCCCATACCCCACAAGGATGGACACGTAGGGGATGGGATCAGAATTTTGGAGTTCAAGGACACCTGATTGATCATCTAGTCTAGAGGTATAAAACTTAAATAGAAATAGTATATATATATATATATATAAGGATTCCTGTGGGTTGCATATTGACTTAGAAAACCACATAGTAACAGTGCTTATGTTCTATAGTATATTTGTTGTTAGTATATTTGTTGTTAAATATTTCCCACTTACATTTTAACCCAGTTCAGGCAGAACTCAGGAGTTCTGCGTGTTGGACACCTCTGATCTAGTTCAACCTTCTCATTTTACAGATGAGGCAGTGAGGCCCCAGGAAGTGAATGGTCCAAGGTCATAGAGGTCATAGTGGCCGAATTCACATATGAACCCAGGTCCTTTACAACCAGATCTAGTGCCTGAGTCAGAAGGGCTGTGTTCTGGTCCCAGTTTTGCAATGGGGAGAATAGGGGGCAATTCCTGACTCTGGGCAGTTTTTCCTCTCCCTGTGTCTTAGTTTCCTTACCTGTGAAGGGAGGAGGGTGGATAATGCTCCCACTACCTACTTTCACAGAACTGTTGTGAAGATAAAAGTGCTATGTAATCATAAAGGTCCATGAAAATGTGAGTCATCCCTATTTTACAGTAACCAGCATATAGCCATACATAAATTGGTACACTGATGAAAATGTTCTTAGATGGGATGCTGCTACTGCAGATGCAACTTCTCCTTCTTGATGGGAAAGTAGTAAGAAGTCTGGTAAGAAATAAATGTCTATGGACTGATTCAATTGATCAATCATTTATTAATCAAGTATCATAGGTTAAGCCCAGTGTGGCATGTTGAGGAGAGTCTAGAACTTGAAGCCAGGAATTGAGGGTTCTGCATACCAGATTGCCAGCCCCTTGACTTTCACTCACCACCCACCTCTCTTGTCTCCCGCTAACCAAGGCAAAGAGTAGAAGTACTCTTTTCCTCTCTCTGTCTTTGTTTCTCTGTCTCTGCCTCTCTCTGTCTCTGTCTCTGTCTCTCTGTCTGTCTGTCTCTCTCCCTCTCTTTCTCTCTCTCTCTCTCTCTCTCACACACACACACACACACACACACACACACACAAGCCTTTTGAGACTTCCCTTCCCCTTCAAGTAGCCCTTGAGGTCATCTGGACCTAATTTCACCTGGATCTAAATGTCAGGGGCAAGACTACACATTGAAATCTATCCTGGGCCAGCCTAGGGATGGCCCTCATCTTCCAATTCCTTGAAGGAGTGGGTGGAGTGGAGGAAAGAAGGCTAGATATGAAGGCAAGTTTGAACCAAGTTTGAATTCTAGCTCTGTTACTTGTTATTTGTCAGTATGTAGTCAGGTTTCTAATTTCTTTGAGCCTCAGTATCCTCATTTGTAAAATGAGAGGGGAAGACTAAATATCATTAGGGTTTCTCCCTGCTCTCAATTTTATAATCTCTTGGAAGGAGTGGTAAAAATTGTTGTCTCCTTTCTTGTTGGTTGATGCCATCCAGAATGGATGGAGCTCTGACCATCAATCTACCAATGATGTTGGAGGGAAATGGGTTCTAATGCCATGGCTAGCACCAAGTCAAATATGTGAACTTAGGTAATTTCTCTAATTTCTCTGGATCAGGTTTGCCTACCTATAAAGTGATGGGAATGAGCTAGATGAACTAAGCCATGATGTTGTGGAAACAGTTATGTATATGCAATCTGAGGAACAGAGGATGAATCCTAGCTGTGTGACCTTAGACAAGTAATTTTTCAAATTTCACTGAGCCTCAGTTTCCCTGTCTGTAAATGTGAGTTGTTAGGATGATAGCGATCACCACAGTGGACTTGGTTGAGACTTTTCCTCCCAAGAACTTTCACTTGAGAGCAGAACAGGGGAGTTCTTTAACAGTTCCTAAACTTATACTTAATTATCAGCAGCTCACATTTATGTAGAAATTTAAGGTATGCAAAGAGATTTTCTTACAACACTGTGAAGCAGGTAGTGTTGTTATCCCCATTTTCCATATAAGGAAACTGAACATTCAGGAGATTGTGTTTTGCCAATGATAAAACAGTTACAGTCAAGACCAAGATTCAAACCCAGGTCTCTTGACTTTAATTCCAGTGTTCTATCTACTATCCCATCCTTATCTGAAGGAATAGGACATTATAGGACATTTCCCACAGAAGACCTGTATCTGTACACTTCTCTATTTCTGAATTTTTGGGGGGCCCAAGAGAAAAAATGAGCATCAAGCTGACCCACCTTGAGCAGGTAGAAAAGAAAACTGAAAGGGATGAGTAAGGACATCAGGATTATATGGCTAACAGAAGGCTAATATAGGCGGTACTGTTTCAGAGTCTGGTCACCAGTTGTTTTCAAAACCCACTAAGGATAAGAAAGCAAGTATTTAAATATCAGCATGGGGAATTTGGATTAGACATGAGGAATTTCTTAATAGAAAGGAGTATTAAGCACCTCCAATTAAGGCTGTGGAATCTCCTTCTTTGGGGACATCCTAAAAATAAGAGATTCATTTGACTGTGATTCCAAGATGATATTGCAGAATGGTCAGCGCTGTCTGCAGCTCCCCTATGTCCCTCTTCCCCTTAGAGGCCTTGTCATGACCGCTCCCTGATGCCTTCACAGGTGTTCAGCATTGTATGACTTCCCCATTCCTATGACATTCATTTGTATGAAAGCAACAGGGCAATGGCATGGGGGGGAGTAATTAATAATAAGTATTACAAAGTGCTGTGTGCCAGGCACTGTGCTAAGGGCTTTACAATTATCTCATTTGATCTTTACAACAACTCTGGGAGGCAGGTGCTATTATTATCTCCCTTTTACAGATGAGGAAACTGGTAGCAGTTAAGTGACTTGCCCAGGGTCCCACAGCTAAGAAGTATCTGAGGCTGAATTTGAACTCAGGTCTTCCTGACTCCAGGTCCAGCGCTCTATCTGCTTTGTGGAAGAACTTTCTTCCAACTCCAGAAAAATCGTGTAGCCAGCCACTCCCAACCCCAACATTCAAGGTCAGGGTGAGTAGTCAGAATGTTGCTGCTTCTCTCCCCACTCACTCCCACTTCCAGAGCCTCCCTCTGTCCCCATCACTTAGCAGTCTCTCTTCCTTTGAAGGATTACTACACCATATCCAAATCCCTGTTCTCCACTGCTCATCTATTTGGATCATCACCTCTCTAGCCCTCCTCTTTCCTTCAGCCTTTGACATCTTGCTCTGCTCCCCCGCTCCAGTCTGGAGGTCAGGAAACAGCACAGGTAGAAATGGGGCAGTTGTCAGGATGGACTGAACAGTGGTATAAAATAGTACACCTTTCCTCCTCCCTCTGGGTCGGACCCCTACATAATCTGTCTCCCTTGTGGTTTTGTTGGTGGACCAAGGAAAACAACTCAGGGAGTGCTTCTGAGGACCTGACTTTATGTGCTGGAGGAAGGCTGATCATCCATTCCAGGTCACTAAGTAAAATGGAGAGAGTGTTGAGGTTACAAAGGAGCTGGGTCTGAATCCAGGCTCTGTTACCATGTATGATGGTGGATGACTTGGCCTCTCTAGGCCTCAGTTTCTTCATCTGTGAAATGAGGGGGTTGAACTAAATGGTATCTAACGTTCCTATTCTAGCTCTAAATCTGTGATCCAGTGGTACGGATGGCTCACAAGAGAACCGACAAAATGATTATGCCAGCCTGATGGTTCCAGAATTCTTCACCTTGCCAGGGACTTGGCAAACCACAACTGGTTTAAGTGCACAGAATGTATACATTTCCTCTGCACACCTGGAACAAACAGGATGCAAACAAGGAATGTTTTCTCAGACATTTCTATGCAAGGGAGTTTCTACTTTAGGAAATCCTCCCTCCCTCCTATAAGGCTCAGCTCAGAATCAGCATCTGGCAAAGTCTGGGGTTGTTTCCTCCTTCCTGCTTTATTTATTTTAGCCAAGATTTGGAGGAGGAAATCCCCACAGACATGTGACCTGTCCAAACTCTGATCTGGGTTGACCTAGGAACCTAACTTCCTCCCCACCCCAGAGCCACCTTCCTCCAGCACATAGAGCCAGGTCTTCAGAAGCATTTCCTGAACTGTCCTCCTTGATCCTCCAAGAAAACCACAAGGGATGGAACTGGGATAGGTGTAAAGCAGTCAGATACAGAAGAGAGGAAGAAAGTTGGTTCTATCTTATACCACTGCTCAATCCATCCTGACAACTTTCCCATTTCTGCTTGTGCTGTTTCCTGAGCTCCTCCATGGAGGGAGGGTTGAATGAAGGAGGGGAAGGGCTAGAGAGGTAACATACAGACTTTTTCCCTGCCCCCACCCCCAAAATACAGACAGACACACACACACAATCACACACACACAGACACGCACACACACACACACACACACGCGCGCGCGCACACACACACACACACACACACACACACACACACACACACACACACACACACACACACACACACACACACCCCACTGTCACCTGGGTGGGAAAAGCCAAAATCAAATGATCTTGATGGAAATCTTACTAGGTGATTCAGAGCCTCAGAAATGTATAGCTTCTGCTCCTTGGCAGAATCACTTTCATTCCCTCCCTTATCTGTCTCCCTCCCCCTTATCCCTCTTCCTTTCTCTTTCTTCTCCTCTTCATCTCCTTTTCTTTCTTTGTCCCCTCTATCATCCTCTCTCTAAACCTTTCTTTTTCTTCCCTTTTCTCTTCTTCTGCCTTCTCCATTCTTTCCCCTCTCTTTTTCTCTTTATCTAATCCTTCTCTCCCCTCCTTTTTTCTCTCTTCTTCTCTCTCCTTCTCCTCTTTTCCTTTCCTCTACCTTTTTCTCTTTTCCCCTCCCATTTTCTCTCCCTTTTTTCTCTTCCTTCTCTCTTTTCCTTGTCCTTTCTTTTTCTTCTCTCTTTCTTTTAAAAAACGAGGCCAGCTACAGCATTTTTTGTTTATCTATTTGCACTGCTCCATGTGCAGTGCCCAGGGACCTCCCCAGAATGGTTTATTATGGCTTTTCTATTTAGCTCCACTGCAGTATAACAGAGGTAATACAATCATGTCTCAGCTCCATATGGTCCAGGAGGCTGACAAGCAGAACAACCTTTGCTTTGTTTGTGTTTTACTTACGGTATTATGTAATGCCGGGCAGGCTGCTTGTACTCATCTCCTCCCACAGGACCCTGGACACCCAAGGGGACCCAAGATTCCCTAGCACACAGGTGAAAATGCTTTAGGAGCCAGGACAGGGCTTAGGGCTTAGGGAGGGATCAACCCCAAGGACACTCAGAAAGCCATAACAAACCTGCCGGCAACATCCTAGCCTGCAGTTTTGATGGTGGGAAATATGTGTGTAATTTGAATGTATGTGCATATTATATGCACACACACACATATAAATATGCATGTGTGTATGCATATGAGTGTAATTATGTGTGTATACATAGGAAGATTGTCCCAAAAATTTTAGGGCAGTTTTAAGCTATTAAAGCTTATACATTTATATGGATGGATGGATATACATGTATATATGCATGTACACACATATATTTATATTAATCAACACTGCCCCCAAGAAACACTAAAAGAAGTGCCATCTATATTGTATAAATTATACCACCCTCCCCCAACCACCAGCCCCAGGAGCAAATGTTTAAAGGCAAGATTGCTGGGAGACTTGAAGTCCATCACCAGAGACACACTCAGAGTTTGGCATAGATTCCTTAGACGTTGGAAGTCACAGCCAAAATCTTCCCCTTAAAGATGGACCCCTCTAGGAATAGAAACCTTTCCTATGCCTTTGTGGTTCTGAGAGGAGCATAGGGGCAATTAATTTGCTCTACTGGAAGGGAGTCATAGAATCCTAGACCTTAGGGGTCGAAGAGTACTTAGAAGTCATCCAGTCCATCCAGGCTGTTATTATACCCATTCTACAGATGAGGGAGCTGAGGCCCAGAGAAGCTAAAGGATTTTCCCATGGCTACATAGCTTATAAGTAATAGAGTATTTACACCAAGAAAATCCCTAAGTCGATTTAGTAAAAAACCCACTAAGTGAAGTTACAATATATGTTGTATTTCTCCCTTACTTCCACAAAATATTTTTATCCTAATGCAATCAGGTTTCTCCACTAAAGTCCTACTTTAATGCTATGCGGTCAGGGTAAAAATGATGCTATGTTATGGGAAGCAGGATCACAAAGTCTGACAAGACCTAGAAAGAGGAAGGTGATTGACTATGTGCTTATCTTCAGAGTTAGAAATGCTAGGGGGAGGAGCCAAGTTGGGGGAGTAGAAAGACTCACTTATGCTAGCTCCTAACCCACAGCCCATAAATTTTCTGTAAAAAGAACTCCCCACAAATTCTGGAGCAGTGCAAGCCACGCAGAAATGCAGTGGAGGGGATTTCCATTCCAGAGAGCCCTGGAAAGCCGTCCCCAGGAGACCATAGCACACGGGACAGCGGAGCCCACCCCTGTGCTGCTCTGGCCACGTGGCCCTGAGAGGAGCAGATCCGAGCAGGCTTCAGGGACAGAATCTCCGGCAGCCACAAAGGTCCCTCCACCCACAGGCGCTACAGGTCAGTGAGAGAGACTTCTGGGCTGGCCGAGAGGGGAGCAGGGTGTCTCCGTGACTTGGGCCCCCTTGGGAGGCAGCAGCAGAGGCAGCAGGCCCGGGACTCCCAGAGCAGATGGGAGATCAGGGCCATTACTGAAGGTCTCTGCATAAAGCCCCTGAGGGGACTGAGCCTGGGAGGCGGCCCTGCCCCCACCCAAGCACCAGAATTTAAGCTCAGGTTGAATAGCAGCCGAGCCCACCCCTGAAAGCTCTGAGGCTGGGGAGAAGCATTTGAATCTCAGACCCCAAGCACTAGCTGGGAAGATCTAGGCAGGGGTGGAGAGGAATCTCAGAAGTCAAGTAACTGGCTGGGAAAATGCCCAGAAAAGGGAAGAAAAATAAGACCATAGAAAGCTACTTTCTTGGGGGACAGGTGTTCCCGCCTTTCATTTCTGATGACAAGGAAGAATTCTTACCATCAGGGAAAGATATGGAGGTTGGGGCCTCTGTATCCCTGGCATCCGAGGTTGGGCTCAGGCCATGGAAGAGCTCAAAAAGGATTTTGAAAATCAAGTTAGACAGGTGGAGGAAAAACTAGGAAGAGAAATGAGAGAGATGCAAGAAAAGCATGAAAAACGGGTCAATACCTTGGTAAAGGAGATCCAAGAAAATGCTGAAGAAAATAACACCTTGAAAAATAGGCTAACTCAACTGGAAAAAGAGGTTCAAAAAGCCAATGAGGAGAAAAATGCTTTCAAAAGCAGAATTAGCCAAATGGAAAAAGAGGTTCAAAAGTTCACTGAAGAAAATAGTTCTCACAAAATTAGAATGGAACAGATGGAGACTAATGACTTTCTGAGAAACCAAGAAATCACAAAACAAAACCAAAAGAATGAAAAAATGGAAAAGAATGTGAAATATCTCATGGGAAAAACAACTGACCTGGAAAATAGATCTAGGAGAGACAATTTAAAAATTATGGGACTACCTGAAAGCCATGATCAAAAAAAGAGCCTAGACATCATCTTTCATGAAATTATCAAGGAAAATTGCCCTGAGATTCTAGAACAAGAGGGCAAAATAAGTATTGAAGGAATCCATCGATCACCGCCTGAAAGAGGTCCAAAAAGAGAAACTCCTAGGAACATTGTGGCCAAATTCCAGAATTCCCAGGTCAAGGAGAAAATATTGCAAGCAGCTAGAAAGAAACAATTCCAATATTGTGGAAATACAATCAGGATAATACAATTAATACATTAAGGGATCGAAGGGCATGGAATAGGATATTCCAGAAGTCAAAGGAACTAGGACTCAAACCAAGAATCACCTACCCAGAAAAACTGAGTATAATACTTCAGGGGAATATATGGTCTTTCAATGAAACAGAGGACTTTCAAGCATTCTTGATGAAAAGACCAGAGCTGAAAAGAAAATGTGACTTTCAAACACAAGAATGAGAAGAAGCATGAAAAAGTAAACAGCAAAGAGAAGTCATAAGGGACTTACCAAAGGTGAACTGTTTACATTCCTATATGGAAAGACAATATTTGTAACTCTTAAAACTTTTCAGTATCTGGGTAGTTGGTGGGACCACACACACACACACATATACACGTGTGCACGCACACACACATACACACATGCATGCACACACCGAGACAGAGAGCACAGAGTGAATTGAATCAGATGGGACCATATCTTAAAAAAAATTAAGGTAAATGGTGAGAGAGAAATGTAGTGGGAGGAGAGAGGGTGAAAAGGAATGGGGTAAATTATATCTCATTCAAGAAGCAAGCAGGAGACTTTTTAGTGGAGGGAAAAAGAGGAGAGCTGAGAAAAAAAACATGAAGTTTACCCTCATCACATTCGACTAAAGGAAGGAATAAAATGCACACTCATTTTGGTATGAAAACCTATCTTACAATACAGGAAAGTGGGGGAGAAGGAGATAAGCAGGGTTGGGGGGAGGATGGAAGAGAGGGCAATGGGAGGAGAGAGCAATTTGAAGTCAACACTCTTGGGGAGGGACAGGATCAAAAGACAGAATAGAAACAATGGGGGGCAGGATAGGATGGAGGGAAATACAGTTAGTCTTACACAACACAACTATCATTGAAGCCATTTGCAAAACTACACAGATATGGCCTATATTGAATTGCCTGCCTTCCCAAAGGGAATAGGTGGGGAGGGAGGGATGGGGAGAATTTGGAACTCAAAGTTTTAGGAACAACTGTTTAGTATTGTTCTTGCTACTAGGAAATAAGAAATACACTTAATGGGGAATAGAAAGTCATCTGGCCCTACAGGACAAAAGAGAAGATGGGGACAAGAGAAGGGAGGGAGGATACAAGAGAGGGCAGATTGGTAATAGGGAAAATTAGAATGCTCGGTGTATTGGGGTGGGGGGAAGGGTCAAATGGGGAGAAAATTTGGAACCCAAAATTTTGTGAAAATGAATGTAAAAAGTTAAATAAATAAATTTATATTAAAAAAAATTAAAGAGTTAGAAATGCTAAGGGCAGGAGAGGCTCATCAACAGACAGTTGGCCACTACAGTTCACCACCATCTGCTGAGGTATGAAGCATTGATGACATAAAACTTCCAAAGAAAGGGCCCGTGCACAATGGTGAGTCTTCTGAAGTATTGATATAAGAGATCAGGTTAACATTCTGGAAAACAATTTGAAACTGTGCCCAAAGTACTGTAAAACTGCATACCCTTTGATCCAGCAATGCCACTGCTAACTCTATATCCCAAAGACATCTAAAAAAAAGGGAAAAGGATCTATTTATACAACGATACTTATAGCAACTCTTTTTGTGATGGCTAAGAATTGGAAATCAAAGGGATGCCCTTCAGTTGGGAAATGGCTAAAAATGCTGTGTTATATGATTGTGATGGAATGTTATTGTGCTTTAAGGATTGACGAGCAGGATGATCTCAAAAAAACTGGAAAGACTTACATGAACTGATGCACAGTGAACTAAACACAATCAAGAGAACTCTATACATTGTAACCACATTATTGTTTGATGAAGAATTGTGAATGACTTAGTTACTCTCAGTAATATAGTGATCCAAGACAATCCCAAAAGACTAATGATGAAGCAAACTATCTACTTCCAGAGAAAGAATTGATATTGTTTGAATACAGAGTGAAGCATGTTATCTTTCACTTTTTCATTTTTCTTGTACAAAATGACTAATATGGAAATGTTTTACATGATTGCACATGTGTAACCTATATCTGATTGCTTGCCATCTCAGGGAAGCGGGGAGGGAAGGAGGGATAGAATTTGAAATTCAGAACTTTAAATGTAAATGTTTTAAAAGTGAGCAAAGAGAGATCAGGTTAAAATGAACATTAATAGGAGTCTTGAAAGGAAGGGAAAAAAAGGTCTGATCATAGATTTAGAGGTAAATAGGACAGTGGAAATCGTCAGATCCAACCCTCTCATTTTATAGATGAGGAACCTGAGGCCTGGACAGGTCACGTAACTTGTCTGGAATCACACAGCTAATGGGGGGGGGGATTCAAATCCAGACTTATCGACTCCAAATCCTGCCTTTTAAACATTGTACTATCCTAACTCTAAAAGTTGTCCAAGATGAACTTGAGGCAAGAAAGTGCAGAAAGAGAGCAGAGAGATATAATCTTACCCTGTTGCTTCCCTCTTCTCTGCCCAAGTAATAGACATACAGATATATGATATTTTACACATATAATGTTTATAATACATATATATGAAAGCCATGGTGTTAAATGGTTAATTGGTATTGAAAAGATGTCAACTTTCAACTTGTTAAATTGGAATCTTGTTAAACCATGTTGGGGAGCTTGTTAAATCATATTGGGGAAAACAACTGATAGGGACACATTAATGATATTATTAGAAACTCCAACCCCTCTGAGTTGTCCCTAAAATTCCAAAGGAGCAATAGTCATTGCTTTGGGGACTCAATCTGACTGTACCAAGGTGGGGAACCTGGTGCCTCGAGGTGGCATGTAGCTTTCTAGGAGGATGCAACCTTTCAGCCAAGTCCAAGTTTTACTGAACAAATCCTTTTAGTAAGGGGATTTGTTCTCTGAGGTTTGAATTCAGTCAAAGGGGACTTGAGGACCTAGAGAGCCACATGCAGCCTCAAGGTCCTAGGTTCCCCACCCATGGACTATATAGTGCAAGTTAGGAGCATGAGCCCACAGGGAATGCTACAACTGGATATATATGTATGTACTCATATCTGTGTGTATATATACAAATGTATATATTTACATCAGTTGTTTGGTTGTTTTCCCCAATATCACTTGACACATTTCCAATATAGGTTGGTAGCTGACATCTTCTTAGTATCAGTCAATTAATGTCAATTGACTTTTGCAAAGAGATATTTATTTAGAAGGAATACCAAGAAATACAACATCCCACCTAAACCAGGGTCACACTCACCCTGCCATATACCCATTCAGGCACTGAGAACATCAACTCAATCTCAAACTAGTTGCTATAAAACCTACTCCCTCCCCCCTCCTCAGGAGAGTGGAGGTGGGTGTTCGTGGGAGTTTTTTTCTTCCATCTTGGTCTCCACTAAGGGGGTGTGGTGTACCTGATGACTGAGTCATTTTCTAAGTCTGCTGAGCTGGTGAAACAAGTTACTCCTCAACACTGGATTCAAATGCTGTGGCTGTTAGCAGGCTCTGCTATTGATTCTAGTTGCTCAACTTGTAATGATATTTTGGACTTTGGGGATCTCAGAAGTCCATTCCATCTCTGGACACTCACTTGCCTGAGATTAGGAAAGAACAAACAAAGGAGACAAAAGAAATGGAGGCCGTACACATTCATGGATACATGGTTGCTTGGTGGGAAACGGAGTCTGATATCTCTCCCCAACCTGGAGGTCCACAACACTTCTTCTTTACTTGAAAGGCACCAGGGAAAAAGAGAAACGCCATCTATTTGAATCACTTGTATGTACTCAGTTCTAATTCAGAAGCCAATAAAAGGTTTTTTATCACCACACAGTAAGGCAATAGGAAACAGAGCGTGTGTGTGTGTGTGTTCTGAAGAGGATGGAAGGGCACTCCCTTATGCACACTCAGAAGCAGGCTCACCATTCCTCCCTGAGGACTAGAACCATGCCAGGCATGTTGTGGATACTCTAAGGACTAGACCCTTCGCTGATTCACCACTGATGGATCATAACTCTAGAGCTGGAAGGGAACTCAGAGACCATCTAATCCACCCCTTTCACCTTCCACACGAAGAAATTAAGCTCTAGAGTGGTTAAGTGACTTACCTAAGGCCACACAAATGTTAAGTGTCAAAGCTGGGATTTGAACTCAATTCTCTGACTGCAAAGTCAATGTTCTTTCCAACATGCTACACTGAGAGTATGAGTTTTGGACTATCTCCTACCCAGCTAGATGCATCTTTGTTTATTTTCCATTCATGCTGTCACTGAACCAAAATATTTTGTGACCGTAAGGGTACAGCAATTTATGATACCCTTAGCACAGCTCTGAGCACCAATCATTGCAGGGTAGTCAAGGAAAGGGATCCCCAATATGACAGCTGGGCATAGCACTCATAACAATCAGTCCACCTGCCTCAAAGGAAAGTAAATACCAACCAATAACCCAGAAGGAGGGTGATGGGAATGGGCCCCTCTCTGAGACACACAGCTTCCCGGGCCATTCAAAGCAGTTCATTGTCACCTCCTTTGTGGTGGCTGCTCTTCCTATCTCAACCTCAGCCTGTGGTCCCAGAGCTATCAGCTAATTGAGGGTTAGGTGTTCCAATCCTCCTGCTTCCCCCAAGTCAAGCACTGCCCCTCCAGTTCCTCTGACTCAGCTCTCCTAACCCTACACTCTCTGCACAGCCATCCTCCTTCATTGGTTTGCATCATAAATGTGTAATGCCAGCCTCAGAAAAGCACCCAGCCCAGCCCGCTCTGCCTTGCATCCATAACAACCTTATCAAAGGGTTTTTTTCTGAGCACGAAGAACAGAGAGGCCTCCAGGTTTTGATTCATAGCAGGTGAAGGCTGGATGTGCTGAAAGCTGATTGAAATCAGCCAGGTCAACAAAATACAGCTGAGAGTGCACAATAATTGGGAGAGAAGCAGGGCTTCCTTGTTTTGGGGTTTTGTTTTTTGTTGTTGGTTTTTTTTTTGTGATTCCCTGCACCTTCCAGCTCCTGCTTCAGAAGGGAACTCTTTGTCTTACACATTTTGTTGCATTGCTAGGTGGCTCCTTTTTACAAACTTGGGGCTTTTCTGACCTGCACTTTCCTCTGTCTTTGTCCAGAAGCCAAGAGCTCCTTAGATGTAGGAGGGTGGGGTAGAGCAGCAGGGATCCAGGAACAGCCCCTCACCCCACCCCACCCTAGCATCCCCAGGCTCTCATTTCTAAAATAGCCCTCCTTTTCTTCCACTCCCCCATCTCTCCAGTAGGATGGAGCTGGTGCCTGCCACCAACCTATTAATGCTGATGAGAGAGCTCTTTAGACTGAGGAAAATTGTAAGCACATCAACAGCAGTGATTTCATCCAACCAGAATTTTACTGATGTGCACACAAGACACTTAGCAGTTAGCACCCTCTTCCCCCTCTGCCACCCCTGTTTTTCCTGAGGGCTCCAAGGTGGAGGAGGGGTTTCTGTCAAGAAGAATAGTGATGTGATTACCTAGAAATCTCCCCGAACCACTGACATTCAGGGAAGGGACCTTAATCTATCAAGACTGAGTACCCTATAGGAGGAAAGATCTTGAACCCATTTCACAGATGCTGTGTATTAGAAAGAAGAGTCAAGCAATAAGCATTTATTAAGCACTTGCTGTGTGCCCTGTGAATATAAAGAAAGGCTAGCCCAGCATCCCTTTCCTTTAAAAAAAAATCAAAATTCACATCCGAATGCAGAAAACAATATGTAAATAACTATGTGCATAGAAGAGACATACATGGAAATGGAAAGCAATCACAGAGGAAAGGCGGGAAGAGAGGAGGAAGGGATCAAGAAAGATGTCTCCTGGATTTGGAATCAGGAGACCTGGATTTGAAACCAAACTCTGTTATTCGGTAGCTGTGTGATCTTGGACCCATCACTTCTCCTTGAACCTCAGTTTCTTTCATTGTAAAGTGATGAGGTTACCCTAGGTGACCTCCGTGATTCTTTCCACTTAGAAATCCTGTGGCTCAATTCATCTAGAAAAGTGAGGCAGTGACTGCGCTGTGTGACTCCAGAAACTAGGAGAAAATAGTTTGTATCCAACAAAAATCTGAATTAAAAGTAAAGTTAGCAACCCCTCCAGGACAAAGTAGACTTAGAACCATTTTAACTCCAGTCACTCTTTGGCATCTGATGACTTTTCATTCTCAGTTGGCTTAAAAGCAGGTGAAGGGGTTACACAATCATCAAAAATGGGTTAAGCACCTGTAGTGTACCAGGTCTAGAGATACAAAGACAAAAATGAAAGAATTCTTGCCCTCAGGAAGCTCATATTTTACAGACTAGAAAGTGTGTGTGGGATACATTTATGAACTTTCTTGGATTTTTGTTTTGGTTTGGGTTATTTATTCTCTGCTAAACTGCATCTCTGTACCCCAGCATCCACAACTGTAAAAGCAAGGGTCCTTCTCAGCTCTAACTCCAATAAGACTTCGGGGTTTTGAGGTATAAGGTCTGAGCCAATTGGCTCTAACATGCCTCTTCTGTCCTCTACCAAAAAAAATAATTCACTGGAGCCCTCATCCCACCTCTGAAATACTGCCCTAGTGACTCCAAATGGGGTTCCAATTTCTCTTTTAAGAAGGAAGTAGAGACAACTTCAATAATATAATGAGACTGCTCCATTACTGGGAACTTTCACCTCCTCCACAGCAGGTTGATAAGTGATTAGGCCAAGATACCCATACAGTCAATAATAACCATTAGCCAGGCTTGCTGCTCTTTCCTCCCCCCTCCTGCTACCTTGGGGAGCTGAGTGAAAGGATGTTTCGGAGCCAAGGTGAAGCAGGAGAATGTAAGGCTGTTGACACAAATGTCTAGCCTTGCTTTTGGAAAGCAAAAGTCCCGGTTCCACAAAACTTTCTATTCTAGGGCTAGATTGTAGTTGGCAACCTACAGGTACTTCTTAAGCTGAATGACTTCAACTGAGGTTTGTGTTTTTTCTTACATTCTAAGTGGGGAGGGAGACGAGGCTTGATACCAGAAGCAAAGGACCAACAACTCCAGTTCCGGGTACACAGCAGTCAGGTGATCCCTACAGGCCCTTTGGGCAATCCACTGGCACAGGGATGGGGCACTGAACTTGGAATCAAGAAGATTCATCTTCCTGAATTCAAAATCTGACCTCAAACACTTATCAACTGTATGAACCTGGGCAAGTCACTTCACCCTGTTTGCCTCAGTTTCCTTATCTGTAAAATGAGCTGGAGAAGGAAATGGCAAACTACTCCAGTATCTTTGCCAAGAAAACTCCAAATGGGGTCACAAGAATCAGATGCAACCGAACAACAGCTCCTCTTCCTCCAGCTATTAAGAAACTGACTAAGGAGGAACTGGCAAAATCCAAAGTGTAATGGGGGCCTCATGAGTAGTAACCAGAATCCATTCATCTGTGCACCCCAGCAATGACAAGGGGACATCAGAAATGACAGATGTGCTGTTAATGTGCTGTTCAGAGGAAGAAGTTTTATACAGGATTGAGCCAGAAAGGAGAATGGCTGAGTGAGCAGGAACAAATAGGAAGCATATATTTGAGTACTGGGGTGGAGAAGAAGGTATCTGTTAAATCAGCTATAGGCACCATATGGAACCAGGACCCAAGAACTAATGCTGTAGGATCCCGACTCAATATGTCTAAATCAGATTTTATCGTCTCCCCATCCAAAACCTGCTCCCCTTGTTGGTTTCTATACTGCTGCGTGATGTACTCCCCATTCTGTGAGTCACTCCTGCTCATCATCTCAGTCTTTGCTGATGCATGCCTCTTCCTCACCCACCACATCCACAGGATTACAGGATTTTAGTCCCAGAAGAGAACTTCAAAGTCATAGTCCCAACCCTTTATTTTTTAGATGAGATATGAAGGGATTGGCCAAAGTAAGTTCATAAGAATCCGAGGTGAACTTGAAGCCGAGTCTGACTTCAAAGCCAGGGCTCTTTCCACACCACCATGCTCTTGGTAATCCCTTGCCAAGTACTGCCCATTCTGCCATCACAGTAGTTCTCAAATGAGCACCTCCCCTCCCCCTGCATTTTTCCCTTCACAATGCTATCATCCCAAGCACTCATTACTTCTTTCTTGGGCTTTGTAATAACCTTCTAATCAATCTCCCAACTCCAGTTTCTCCCTACTCCAACATGTATTATACTCCACTACTAAATTAATTTTCCTATTGCACAGTATTGATTATATCACTCCTCTGCTCAAAAAACTTCCCTGACTCCCCATTGCCTGCCTAATTATGTCTAGACTACTTAATATGGTATTCAGGACTCACCATAATCTAGTACCAATATTTATTTTTTAGCCCTACAGAACACTATAACTTCTCCTGTATTATACATTCTAGCCAAACTGCTCATATCCCCTGCTTTCCTGTTTCTGTATTTTGGTTCACACTATTTCCTACACCTGGAACGCCTTTCTCTCAACACCATTGTATTCATCCTCCAAGGTCCGGCACAAATAATATCTCCTCTGTGATGCTTTCTTCGTTCACTCTAGCAGAATTGATCTCTCCCTCCTCTGAATTCTTATAGCAATTTGTACCTCTCCTATACAATTGTCTTATGTTATAACATTTTGTAGTATAGGTATGTTTGCAAGTATCTTCTCTCTAAACAAACAAAAAAAAAAAAACAAAACAGGTCTTCTGTCTCTAAACGCAGTATTCTTTTCTACTATGCCATGCAGTCAGATCAAGTAGTGTTCCACTAATCCCAAACCAGAAAGAGTCTCAGATGCCCAAGATTCAGATAAAATGTACTGGGAAAAAATTCACTGTAACTATTTTTCATTGTTTCTCACTATGTTCCAGTAAGTACTGTTTGGGGAGGAGGAGAGGAGGCATCACTCAAAATCAAGTCACATCCAATACTTGCATGCTCAGAAAGATACAGGCCATCCCAAAAGTCTTAATTCAGGTCTAAGCCTTTGGAGGCACCCTCTAGATTTTCACTTTCTCTTTCAAGATACTCCAGAACATTTGCTTACTATAACCTCTCTTACTCTACATACCCCTTCGGCTCAATCCCTAAGGTCATAGGAATGCCCAGCCACTGCCTATTCTTACCACAAATGCTACTACCTCTTATTCTAGCTCATAGTTACAGGGGTCAAGTCATTCATTCATTCAATAAATATATCTTAATATTCTAGGTAATGCGCTAAGGGGCCAAATGGGATCTTGGAGAGTCAACACAACTGAAACAACTCGACAATAATAACTGTGCTAAGACAGTATATACAGTCCTGAAGTTACTTCCTGATACACCTAAATACTCAGCATGGAATTGCAATTACTTTAGATACCCGACTATTGCAACTAAAGTGACAAAATGACGACCCAGAAGGGAAGGAAATGTTCCTGAGCAAGGCAGTGTCTCTGTCTCCCTCCCCATGTCAGTCCCAAAGCATCCCAAACTCCTGACACAAGCTGCCTCTTCTCTTTTCTCTTCATACTCTCTCTCAGAGGACTCATTTGCCTTTACTTTCAATAATCACTTCCATTTGGATGAGTCCCAAACCTGTATCTCCCCAGCCCTGACCTCTTTCCTTAACTTCAGTCCTATATTTTCAGCTACTCACTTGCAGATTCTGCCCTGCCTCAAACTCAATGCATCTAAATTCAAATTGACCATGATCCCATGTCTCCCTACCTCCAAACAGCAGCAGCAGTAAAAGAAAAAAACATGGCTCCCTGTACTGACTTCTCAGTATTTGCCAATGTAGCATCATTCATTCTTCTAGAGTTTGAAGCTGGTCTCTCTCAATAGTCTTTTGAGAAATGGAATTTCCTCAGAGAAGGAAATAACCACATAGGAATCCCCCAAGGTTCCATCATAGGCCCTCTTTTCTTTTTTTCTTCTCTCAGTCAGTCAATAAATGTGCAGGAGATTCCTGTGTGGCTATTTCGGTCTCTGATGCCTCAAGTTTCACTCCTGTCCCATTCCCCCCACTCTCTAACACATGCACATGTGCACACACACTCCACACACATATATACATGTGTGTACATGGAATTATATACTGTATATCTACATGTTACATGTGCATGTGACACATATATCTATACAAATGCACATGCATGTATATATGTACATACACACAGCACATATACAAGCATGCGCATATATACATGCACTACATACATTCGTATGCACACACATACACACATACCACTATGCTAATTTCATGGTGATTTCTTGACCTTGCATCATCCAGATGTCCCTCAAGCTTCGGACCTTTTTGCTACTGGCCTTGGTTTACAATTTCCTACTTATCCCTCCAAGGAGGTACCATTTCAATTGTGTTTTAAAGGATGAGTAGAAATTAAACTGGTAAGCGCTGAAGAGACATTTCAGAAGCACGGTACATGTGAGCAAAGACTCTGAAGGAGGAAGCTGAAGGACATGGAGGAAGAGAAAGCAATTCTGTTTTTCTTCTGGAGCACATAGAGATAAGTAGTCTGACATAAACTGTAAAGACAGAATAGTGCTAGATTGTGGAGGACCTTGAATGCCAAGCAAGGACGTTTGAGTAGTGGCAGTTTTCCTACTCAGTAGGAAATATGGAGCCATTTGGGGAGTTTGAGCAAAGGAATAATATGACTCATTCTCAAATCTACCCATCATGCTCCAGCCTCTCTGCTGACCTCCAATCTTGCATCTCCAGCTGCCTTTTAGACATCTCAAACTAATGTCAAGTAGACATCTTGAACTCAATATGTCCAAAATGGAACTCATTATCTCCCCGCCCCCAACTCCTCACTCCCTCTTACCTGCCTTATTACCATAGAGGGCAACAGGATCCTCCCAGTCCCTCACAACCTAGGAGTCACAACCTAGGAGTCATTCTGGATTCCCAACTATCTCTCACCCACTCCCCCCACATATCTAAGCTGTTGCCAAGGCCTGTTAATTGCTCTTTTGCAACATCTCAAGTATACCCCCTTCTCTCCTCTGACACTGCCACCACTCTAGTGTAGGCCCTCATCACCTCACACCTGGACTATAGCAACAACCTGACTGTGGGTCTGCCTGTATCAGGTCTCTCCCCACTCCAATCCATCCTCCATCAGTCACCAAAGTGATTTTTCTAAAGTGTAGGTCTGACCATATCACTTGTCTACTCAATAAACTCTAGTGGCTTCTATTGCCTCAAGGATCAAATACAAAATGCTATATTTGGTATTCAAAACCATTCACAACCTAACCCCCTCCTACCTTTCCAGTCAGTCTGCTTACCCCTCATTCCCTGACAGGATTCTTTGATCCAGTGACACTGTCCCCTGGCATTTCCTCAAACAAGACACTCCATCTCTCAGCTCCAGGCATTCTCTCTGACTGTCCCCCATGGCTGGAACATTCTTAGGGCAGAACTATCTTTTGACTCCTTTTGTATCCCCATTGTTTAGCACGGTGTCTGGCACATAGTAGGCATTGAATAAATGTCTATTGATTGATTAGTTCTATGCGTAAAGAAATCCAGCATCATGTGAAAGGGTAATTGGAGGGTAGTGAGAGGAGGTCATGAGGGTATAGACCTAAGAAGACTTATTTTAGGAGCTTATTGTCTGGGCAGATGGTACTCAATATTAGTACTGCAATGGGGGTGGGATAGAGAAGAGGGGGCAGATGAAAGAAGTATTTCAGAAGTGTAAAGGATATGAAAGATAACCTCCTTCAGGTAACTGACTGGATTTAAGAGGTGAGGGAGATGGCAACATAAAGATAACACCAAGGTTTCAAACCTGGGATACAGAGTACATTGTACAAAAAAAGGAAATTCAAAGAAGGAGCAGATTTGTAGGGGAAAACAATAAGCTCATTTGGGGACATGATGAGTTTGAGGTGCTAATAGGGTTTCTCCAGGTGGCAGAGTCCTGCAGGTAGCTGAGCATATGGGACTTTTCAGCTCTGTCACTTGCTTCACAAAGAATAGCAAATCTCAGAACTAGAAGGAGTTCCGCAGCCACTTAATACAACCCATAAGTAAATAAGAATCCCCTTTAATTTCTCTGAAAAGTGGTCAGCTAGATGTCTTTGCTTGGAGACCTCCAGTTATGGGAAATCATATTTCTTCCAAGACAGCTTACTTTTGGATAGTTCTAACTTTTATGAAGATTTTCCTTATGTTAATCCTAATTTTAACCTCTTCAAATTCTAACTGTTGCTCCTAGTTCCATCCTTTGGGCTCAAACAGAACAAGGTTACTTTTCTTTTTTTACTTTAAAAAAGTTTTTAAATTGAACTTTTTCAATCACCAAAAATCCATCATCTTTTCCTCCCAATACTCCCCCCACAAAAAAAAACTGGTTAAAAAAAATCATCTTACAGACATTTATAGTCAAGTCAAACAAATTTCCAAATTGGCAATGTCCAAAAAAAAAAAAAAATAGCCTCATTCTGCATCCCGATTCCTTCACTTCTCCATGGGGAGGTGGATGGCATGTTTCCTCCTGAGTCATCTAGAATTGTGGTTCATTATTATGCTGATAAGTCTTTCAAAGTTGTTTATCTTTTTGTTATATAAACTGCTCTCCTGGTTCTGCTCACTTCACTTTGTATCAATTCATACAAGGCTCCCCAGGTTTCTATGAAATCATCTCTCATCATTTCTTATAGCACAATAGTTTCCATCACATTTATATAACTTGCTCAGTCATTCCTCTCCATTTCCAATTCTTTCCCACGGCAAAGAGTTGCTACAAATATTTTGTACATCCCTAGAGTTTGTTTTGCTTAGAAGAAACCCCTCCATTAATCTACTCTCCTTCTTGTTCTCCCCTCGCCCTTCCCTTTATAGTAAAATGTATTTAGGTAGCCAACTATGTGTGTGCATTCTTCTCTCCTTTGACCTGTTCAGATGATAATGAGGTTCAAGTGTCAACTCCTTCTTCCTGGTTTGTATAGGCTTCTATTTAGATACTCCAATTGAGTGAGATCATTTTCCTTAACATTCCTCTCTCTTCTTCTCTCCATCACCACACAGTTTATTTCTCTTCCCCTCCCTTTCCATTTCATAACCAAACCACTCCAAGGCCTTCTACTTAGATTCATTCTGTAATTCCTGATGACAGGGTTTAGAGAAAAAAATGTAGTCATCTCTCATATTAGAATATAAAGTTTATCCTTGTTTAGTTCCTTATCATTGTTTGCCTGTATTTAGCTTTTGATTTTAATGTTGGAGTTTAGTTTTCAGTATTAGGAATGAAGCCAGGGCTTTAGGAAGATCCTAGGTCTGGCCACCAGGAAGGTCCAGCTTCTAGTCAAGTTTCATGCTTAACCTTTTTAACAGGTTGTCTCCAAGCTCAGCCTGGAGGTCCACTTGGAACTTAGGTTCAAAGCAGGCATGTGGTTGTCCAGATTCTTCAGCACATTTTTCCCCCACCTAATGGAGGTCAGATGTGAGTTCCCTTGGTTGGAGCCTAGGGCATACAGGTCCAGCAGGGCCTGACTCAGGCCCTTCTACAGGGTCAAGTAACCTCCATGGCATCCAGGTTGCTATTCTTCTCATCTGAAGGAAAATGAAGGCCCCACACTGGTTTTGGAACTGAAGAAGGAACTCTCAATTTTCCTGCACTAGGACATGACAAAAGGGGTCATGCCCAGGGAATGGCTACTTTATCCCAGTAGCCTGAAATCTCCAGTAGAAGTAGGAAGACCATAAGTAGACTAGGCAGTTGACTGATGCCTCAACCTCTGACATGAGGGAAAAGTTTGGGAGTGTTTGGGAGGTGGAGTACATGGCACCAGAGGCAGAGGACTGGTGATAAAGGAGGTGGCTGGTACAGGAAGGAGACAACAGAAAAGCAGTTTGGGGTGGTCGTAACCCAGAGGATTGACCAGCAGAAGAGCTGACAGGTGAGAGAGAGGGGCTCTGGGAAGGACCTCAGATCTGTTCTATCCAAACACTGTTGAAGCAAGAACCAGACCCCTAGTGACCTGGTCTGAGGTTTCCTATTTCTTCCATGTAATTGTCCCTGCAGATATTTGAAGGCAGGTATCATGTCCACCAAAGTCATCTCATCCTCCATTCCTTTAACCGATCATTATTCATTACTTCAACCTGCTCCATATTGATTGCCCTTCTCTGGCTATTCTGTAGGTTATCAGTGGTTTACAAAATGCAGCAGCCAGAATTGAACACAATACTCCAGGTATGGTCTATCCAGGGCAGAGCGCACCTGAAACTATCAACCCCTAGTCCTGGACACTAAGTCTCTCAATGTAGCCAAAAAAAAATGTTATTTATTCTTTCTATTTTTATTTATTCTATTTATTTCATGTTGTTGTTTAGGTTTACGAAACCCTTTGATCTTTTTCTCCTGGATAAAACTATTATCTAATCATCCTTCCCTTATCTTGCCCTGATGATGCTGATTTTTTTTTTTTTTTGGACCAAAGCCTGTCTACACTTTAAATGTTTTATTTTATTTGCAGATATGAATTCTCTTTCTCCTGCCTCTTCCTCATCTCCCCTCCCCCCACATTGAGAAAGTCAAAACAAAACACAGTTACAAACAGGTACAGTCAAGTAAAGTAAATCCCTGTTTTGGCCATGTTCCAAGTAATAATAAGGATAAAGCTCCATTTGCACTTTCTACCAGGAGGTGGGCAGCATGTTTCATCATGAATTCTCTGGAATCCTGATTGGTCCTTAATCAGATTCATTACAATACTGTTATTATATAAATTCATTCTGCATCACTTCATAAGTCTTCCCAAGTTTCCCTGAAACCATCCCCTCCATCATTTTTTACCAGCACGGTACCATTCCATCACATTCTTACACCATGTCTTATTCAGCTATTCCCAAATTGATAGTTACCCCCTCGCTTTTCAATACTTTGCCACCACAAAAAGAGCTACTATAAATATTTTTGTACATAAGGGTTCTTTTTTTCCCTTTGATCTCCTTAAGGCATAAACCTAGAGGCAGTATTGCTAGGTCAACGGCTACACACGCTTTAATACCTTTTTGGACATAGTTTCAAATTGCTTTCCAGAATGGTTAGACCAACTCACAGCCCAACCAACAGTGCATTAATGAACCTGTTTTCCCACAGGCGCTCCAATATTTGTCATTTTCCATTTTTGTCATCTTTACCAATCTGATGGGTACGAAGTGGTGCCTCCGAGTTGTTTTAATTTTCATTTCTCTTATTATTAGTGATTCAGAGCATTTTTTCATAGGTTTAGTGATAGCTTAGATTTCTTCCTCTGAAAACTGCCTATTCATATCTGCTTATTATTTATCAATTGAAAAATAAGCCTGCATTTATCTTAAATGTCATCATACTAGACTCTTCCTAATGTTCTAGCATGTCAAAATCTTTTCAGATTCCAACTCTGTCACCCAATGTGTTAACAACATCCCTCTCAGGTTTTTTTTGCAAATTTGATAAGCATGCCATCTATACCTTCATGCCATCTGTGTGATTAATAAAAATGTTAAATAGCAAAGAGCCAAATGCACACCCCTGGGGCACTTAATCTGAGACTTCTTTCCAAGATGACAATCAACCATTAACAATTATTCTTTGTGTCTGACCATCCAACCACTTCCAAATCCACCAAACTATACTATTGTTTCCCCCACATCTCTTTCTCTTTTCCTCCAGTAGAGTAGGAGAAACATTGTCAAATGATTTGGTAAAAATAAAGATTAATATAGCCATAGCTTTCCTGATCTATCCGTCTAGTAGCCTAGTAAAAACAGGAAAGAAGTTAGTCTGGTATGAAATGTTTGCTTTTGCTTTAACATTATCCCAATTTGCTTTTCTTTTTGTTACTCTTCTTTCAATTTTATTTATTTTAAATTTAATGAACACCTAAAAAGAGAGAAAATTTCTATCTATGAAGTAGAACAGAAAAAAGAGAATTATGTTTGAAAACATGAATCCCTGTTGCATACAATTTTCTTTTTAAAAAGCATAAAATAAACTGAACTCATTACTTTCACAACTGTCCTACTTGTTTGTGTCTTCCTCTGAACTTCCTTCAATTTAATTCTGTATATTTTTTGCATTAAATGTTTTTCTATTATCAAGCATTTTTTCTCCCTCTCACTTCCCCTTCCATTAAAAAAAATCAAAAACAAAAACAAATCTTATTGTAACAAATAAGGATAATCAAACAAAATAAATTCTCATATAGATTGTGTCTGGGAATGTGTACATTTTAGTCCCAAACTTCTTTGCCAACCAGGAGACCACGGCACACAGAAGCAGCAACATTATATTATGATCAACTGGGAATGACTTAGCTATTTTCAGCAATACAGAGATCCAAGACAATTCCAAAGGACTTATGATGAAAAATGCTATCTACCTCCAGAGAAAGAACTGATAAATTCTAAATGCAGATCAAAGCATACTATTTTTCACTTTATTTTTTTCATGGTTGGTTTTGGGGTTTGTTTGGGGCTTTTTTAGCTCCGTGTTTTCTTTCATAATATGACTCATATGGAAATATGTTTTGCATGATTACACATATATAACCTATATCAAATTGCTTACCATCTCAGGGAAAGGGGAGAGGAGGGAGGGAGAGAATTTGGAACTCAAAAAAAAATGTTAATGAATATTAAAAATTGTCTTTACATGTAACTGGGAAAAAGTATTATTTTTAAAAAGCTTCTCTGTCATGAGCCTGGTGGCGTTCTTCATCATTGGCATTCTGGAATTATGGTTGATCATTGGGATTTAATCTTAAGCAGCATTTTGGACTTAGATTTGGGACTGGTGCTGTATAGGAACTGCACTAAGCTATGAACCAAATCCCCATTCCTTTTCAGATACTGGAGTGGTATAAGCGATGAGAAAAGTAGGAGAAGAGGAGAAATTATGCCTCCCGTGTCTTGTGGAGCATGTTTGTATATATATTTTTTGCTTTGGGGGTAATTATTACTTTATAAGAACTAATCCAACTGTTAGCAGTTAAATGGATCTAGAGCGTATGGGACTCCTCCCTACAACTGAGGGGAAAATATCTAGAGGCCAGACCCTTTCAATCCTCTTAAAGATACCAGAGAACCCTGAGTGACATGTAACGCACATGGCCTTCAGGCAGTGAGGTCCAGGGTAGCTACTGTTGTATGAACATAGTAAAACAAAATAAGTCTGCACATTTCAAATGTCAAAAAAAAGCCATCCTGTTCTTCCCTTTGAGCTGATCACCCTTTGTCAAAAGGTAGGTAGCAGACTTCCTCCTATGTCCTCTGGAGTCATGGTTGATCAGCATTGATTAGTTTTTGAGTTTTTCAAAGCTGTTTTCTTTAAATTTTATTACCATCTAAAATGTTCTCCTAGGTTCTGTTCACTTCACTCTTCATCAGTTCATACAAATCTTTTCTGAAACTCCTTTTCATGATTTCTTATGGAACAATAACATTCCATTACCTTCATGTAGCACAATTTGTTCAGCATGACCCCTCTTTGTTTTTTGGTTCTTTGCTATTACAAAGAGAGCTACTATAAATATTTTTGTACTTATAGGTTCTTTCTGTGGTCTCTTTTGGATATAGACTTAGTAACAATATTAACAGGACAAAGGAGACACAGAATTTAATAGCTTTTTAGGCATAGTTCCAAATATCTTTGCAGAATGGCAGGACCAGTTTTCAGCTCCCCCACCAATGTACCTGTCATCCTGCACCCCTCTAATAAAAACTATAATTTTCCTGTCATCTTTACCAATCTGCTATGTGTGAGGTAGAACCCAAAAGCTGCTTTCATTTACATTTCTCCCATTCTTAGTTATTTGAAGAGCAGGACCTGCTTTTGAAGAAGTCATGATGCTTCTTTGTCATCACTGTTTCCTTTTAATAATCTATTCTAAAATTTTATCAAGCTCACAAGTCATTTAATTTCTCTCAGCCTCAATTGCTCACCCTTACTATATAGAGAATGGCAGACATGGAGACCCGGTTTTGAATCCTGACCCAAGCTGACTATATGACTGTAGACAAGACCTTTCTGAGTAAGTCGCTTCACTTTAAAAACAGTGAACACCATATTATCATGGGGAAAAGTCTTTAAAGTGCTGGAGACTCTATTCCATGAATTACCCAGGAGTAGAAAATGTGAATATATTTCAATACATACCCTGGGCAGGAGTATACCATTAGTGTAAATGAGATCTCAGGTCCACTGAAATACATGTGTACTTGTTATGTATGTGGATACATACATACAATACATATACCCTCCTCCCAGAAGAATGTAAGCTGCTTTGTTTTTGTATCTTCAGCAGAGAAAAGGAGGGACTTGCACATAGTATGCACTTAATAAATGTTTTTTGTTTTTGAATAGAAGTACATCCCAAACCACTTCTTAGAACAATCCTGGACACGTAATAGAAACTCACTAAATATTTGTAGAATGAATTAACTAGCATATTGTTTTGAAAAATAGATTTAGGATTGGAAGTTAAGAAGCCACTGAATCCAATCCTTTCATTCCACCAGAGACAAGAAAAGAAACTCAGGCCCAGAGAGATGAATAGATTAGGCCAAATAAGTAACAGAGTCAGGATTTGAATTCAGGCAACCTAATTCTGGAACCAGTGGTACTTCCATTGCACTACCTTTCTTTTTACTTAACTGTATGCTCTGAGAATCTTTTATCCTGAGGTCAAAAATGGTGGGTTACACCATATTTCTTTTCCTCAAACATGGCATGCCATCACCTGACTCCACATATTTCCCCTCTCTATCACCCATGCCTGCAACACTGTCCTTCCTCATCACCACCTCCTGGCTTCTCTGGCTTCCCTCAAGTCTCAGTTAAAGTCTCACTTTCTGCCAGAAGTCTTTCTCAGTCTTCCCTAATCTTTGTGCCTTCCTAGATCTTTTTGTGGTGAGTAAGAATTAGAAATTGAAGGAATGCCTTTCAGTTGGGGAATGACTAAACAAACTGTGGCATATGACTGCAGTGAAATATTATTATGCTATAAGAAATGACAAGCAGGATGATTTTAGAAAAACCTGGAAAGACTTACATAAACTGATGCAAAGAGAAATGAGCAGAAGCACAAGAACATCGTACACAGTAACAACATTGCGCAATGAAGGACTGTGAATGGCTTGGCTCTTCTCAGCAATGCAATGATCCAAGACAATCCCAAAGGACTAATGGTGAAGCATACTATCTACCTCCAGAGAAGAACTGATATTGATTGAATACAGACTGAAGCATGCTATTTTCCACTTTCTTTCATTCTTTCTCTTTTCTTTGAGTTTTCTTGTACAAAATAACTAATATGGAAATGTTTTCCATGATTGTACACGTATAACCCATATCTGACTACTTAACATACTCAGAGAAGGGAAAGGAGAAGAAGGGAGGAATGGAATTTGGAACTCAAAATAAAAAAAAATTCAAAAAAATTGTTTTAACAAGTAATTGGAGACAAAAATTAACTTTTTTTAAAGCCTTTGAGCCTTTCTTCTAAGACAACCCTCAATTTATCCTGTATGTGTTGTTTGTGTATCATTGTCCCTATTAGATTATGAACTTGAGGTTAAGGGTTAGTTTTTCACCCTTTTTTGTATCTCCAGCACTTAGCACAGTACCTAGCTTATAGTAAGTGCTTATTAAAAGATAGTTGATTGACATCTTTTATAGGGCCTAAACCAGTGCTATACACAAAGAAGATGTTCAATAAATACTCAGAATCATAGGAATTA
This sequence comes from Bettongia penicillata ogilbyi, assembly GCA_023548195.1. Lineage (NCBI taxonomy): Eukaryota > Metazoa > Chordata > Mammalia > Diprotodontia > Potoroidae > Bettongia > Bettongia penicillata. Next base: position 661,389 of record JAJHZJ010000697.1, read on the forward strand.
GCTGAAAGGGTCTTAGAGGTCACTAAATCCTACTTACTCATTCTACAAATAAGGAAACTGAGGCATGAACAGTGATAAGAGATTAAACAGATAAGCATTAAGTAGCCCTGTGGGGACCCTAGCCTAAACCAGGTGCCATCATATCAAGTACCATTTCCCCATATTGTTTAATAGAATTGAAGAGCAATGAGTCCAAAATGCCTATCAGCTAAACATATTTATACTAATATGGATAGACTAATATGTAATACTAATTTAAAAAATGGAGACATCCTGGCCAACCCTTTGTGGGGACCTGTCTTGCCAGTGACAAGGTAGAATTTAGTGTTATCTTTCTTGCCTAAGTACTTAAAAAAATAACTCCCCATCCTTTTTCTGAGCTTCTGCCAGAATCCAGATCTTCCTTTCCCAAATTCTGCTCCACCCAGGCCCCTCAGTACCAAGCCAGATCCTGTGCTCCTGAAGATTCCACATCCCTGAAGCACATGGTCAGACAGAGGAAAGAGACAAGAAGCCACTTGTAGAATGAATACTGCCTCCGTTGTGACGAGAATAGAGGCTTCCAATTAGGAAGAAAAAGATGACTTAAAAAAAGAAAAACAAGGAACTATGCCAACCATAGACTGAGCTTCAAACTACCACACACACACACACACACACATACACATGCCACATGAGGAAGCAAGTTCAAAAATAGATGTAGATTTTCATTAAAATGACTGAAAAATAATGACCTGATACTTGTCCCGTTAGTTATTGCAGTTGGATCAGCCACACTCTAACCCGGTTCCCATATTTTTATTCTCTCCTCCTGGCCCTGCACGTATTTGCAATCGTGTGTCCTGTGGGGAAGGCTGGGGCCCTGGGAGGCTGCCAGAGCTAGCTCTTTCTCTCAGCAGCCATCGGGGTTTGTGGTGTGACCTCCCATAAATCCTCTGACCTCCTAGGGCCCCAGTCAAGCCCAACTTGATAATTAGGTCAAAAAAGCAGGCACTTGGCTGACTACCAGCTGCTGTCTCTCAAGGTTGGGCTTCCCCTGGGGATGGGAGTAGAAGAGCTGGAGCTAGGAAGGGAGACGATAGGGCTAAGGGGGTAGAGAGAGGCTGGGAGGGCAATTAATTGCATGAGGAACATTACATCCCTGACAACCTGGAATTGTTATGGAGGGTATGTGCCAAGATACTCAGCCTTAAAATGACAGAATGTTATAGCTCGAATTGGACCTTAGAGATCATCCAGTTTCACCTCCTCATTTAACATAACAGGCTACCTGGTATAGGGGAGAAAACGCTGACCTTCTATCAGAAGGTACCAGGGCTCTATTTGAGTCCTGGTCCTACCAATTGGTAACAGTGTGTACCTGTGCAAATCAATTACTCTTTCAGAGCCTTGATTTCCTCAACTCTAAAAAGAAAAGTAATACTCATTCCTACCACAAACCTGGGACAGTTTCTCGAGGGATAATCTTGCATACTGGTAAAAGGAGATTGGTCAATGAGGGCCCAGTGGCCAGTCCCTAAAAGCAGATACGAGCCTGCTTCTAGTTATATGTAACAGAGCACCTGGTTCTTTTCTTTGAAGTATGCATGCACACGCATTCTTTGACTTTTTTCCTATCTGATTATTGTGTGGCAAAGAGGGTACTTTTGTACCCCTCTTCCCCACACTGTAAGGAGAAAGAAAAACATCATAGAATAGCCTGGTGTGCCAGAAGGCAGGTTCACCCAACGTGCAGGTGGGAGAGACATCAGGCAGAACACATCCAAGTGTTCCTATGGCCAGGGCTCTTCTGTCCACTTTAGACCAGGCTAAGTGAACAACAGGATTGTCCCCCAGGAAACTGCCCTAGGCCTGGGACTCTGAGTGAGGTGTCATGGATAACTGAGGTAGTTAAGAGATAATGAATGAAATGTATTCCTTTCAGTTCAATAAACATTTTAAGTGTTCCTTGAATATATAGATCACTATGTGGGGGCTGGGGAGAAATTGTAACATTTAGGTAAGACAAGAAGTAGGGTTGGATTTAGTAAGGAAGACCTGAGTTCTAACCCCATTTGAAGTCCTAGTTTTGTGACCCTGGTTAAGACACTTAACCTCTCTTGTTTCACCTGTAAAATGGGGGTGATGACTGGATAGCATTTAGATCAAAGGGCTATTGTAAGGACCAAATGAAATAATGTATGTAAGCATTTTACAAGCCTGAAAGGTCTATGTAAATGTCAGATGTTACTGTTGCTGTTATCATTATTTTAAAACAAGGTCTCACCCTTTATAGAAATTAGAGTCTAGGGGTGTGAGGGATGGAGAATGAGACATTTCAACGTAGTGATAACACAGGTGATCTGGAAATAATAGCTTTTTTATAGATGTGAAAGTTGATTCCCACAAATAGTGTGTGTTAGAACAGGTGCTGGACTCAGAGATTCATAAATTTGGAGCTGGAAGGGACCCCAGCGTCCACCTGATCCAATTCCTTCACTTCAGGGATGACAAAGTTAAGACCAAGAAAGGTTAAGAAACTTATCTAAGGTCACACACATTGTAAATGGCAGAGTCTGAACTTGAATCCAGGGCCTCCAATTCCAAATCCAAATCCAAAGTCCTTCCACTGGCTCTTGACTTTCAGTTCAGTACTCATTTCACTAAACAACTCTAAACTTTCCTACCTTCAAGTTGGAAAGACTTAAAGTCTACATGTTTCAAGCAATTTTCTACATACAGTGAGGGCTCAAAAAGTGCTTGCTGCCCCATTCCCTTTTCGCTTTTAAGAAAATGAAATGTGTTCTCTCTCTTTACACACACACACAAACACAAACACACACTCACAGAATTTTAGTCCATATCCTGACACTACCTATAGGACCTTGGGCAAATCACTTGGTTTTGTTGTACCTCAGGAATTGGGAAAGGAACCTAGAGACCATTTAGTCTACTATACACACACATATGCATGTGTGTGTGTACATAATACATGTGTGTATATACATACACAGGTGCAGATGTATTTATGTATCTATGTATACACACACAGAATATGTATGTGTGTGTGTGTGTGTGCATCAGTCTTTCTCCTGACATTGTCTGTGGGATTCTGGGCAAATCAATTGTTCTTGTTATGCCTGTTTCTTCATTTGAACAGGATCATGAAATTGAGAAAGGAACCTAGGGACCATTTAGTCTACTTGATGTATATATATAATATATATATACATACATATATAATATATAGTATGTATGCATATGTATATACACACATATACATATACATTTGTATATACATCCATAAACACTCATGTATTCTATATATTGACTCAGACATATATATACACGTTCCGTGTGTGTATATAGAAATGTGTATACCTACATATGTACAGGTCTAGATATGGGTTCCTTCCCTCTCTACCCCAATAACCCCACCCTAGAGATAGATACCTTTCTCCTCCATTCAGAATCCCACGCCTTCTGTCACTAATGGCCAGAACACAGGTCTGGGTCCTCTAAGAATATTGGAGGCATCATTGGACAGTTGAAGAGAGGACTCATGCCTACAGGCATTTGCATACCACTTTCTAGTTTTCAAAGTGTTTTCATGTCTATGATCTCACAACAACCCATGAGATAGGAAAGGAAAGTCTGCTCTCCCCACTTTACAGAGGTAACAGAGGCCTGAAAAGAGCCCTGAGATTCCCACCAGCCAAGAGATCAGTAGCCCACAACTAGCTGGGTGACCTTGAGCAAGACATCTCTGAGCCTCAGTTCCTCATGTATAAATGAACTGGATTAAATGATCCTTAGATTCCTTTCCCAATTCTGTAATCCCATCCACACAAAGAAACAAAGGCATAGAAAGACGAATTGATTTGCCAAAGTCCCATAGATAGTTAGGGACAGAACAAGGACTTTAAAAACCATGTCTTCACTCTTGGTTCAATACTTTTTCCACACTGCAAGTTAGGAAATGTCACTCCACAGGGGGAAGTGAGAGAGAGAGAGAGATCTGCCCTCTCTCTCTTCCTGCCACCAACCTTGCTTGGCCCTGGTTGGGGACCAGTGAAAGGGAGTAAGGAGAGAGAGCTTTGTCTCAATACAGCTCACTCAGTTCTGCCTAGAAAAGGGGCCTCTTCCCTAGCAAGGCTTCATCCCTCTCCCCGTTCACCCTCCCTTAGACTGTTGACTATTCCTTCTCCAAGAATGACCCCCACCCTTTCCTCTAGCATTCCCGTTATCTGTCTCATCTTGTCTCCTCCCCCCAGGCCCTGCCTGTAAATTTCACATTTTAAACTGGTATTGATTTCCTTGCTAATGCCCCTTGCCAGGGTTGTACAACACACATACAGACAAAGCCAAACAAAAAAGGGCTGATCACAGCTTCAGAAACGAAGGAGCAATAAAGCGGGGTGGAGAGTAGTTGTTGTTGTTTTAATTTAAAGCGGGGACGGCAGAGGGGGTGGGGGAGATCAATCACACCCAAACAAAACCCAGCGATATCTACTCCTCTTAGGGTGTCTCCCTATCCCTGGCACCGAGCTCTTGGAAACACAGGTGGCTCTCACAGGTGGTGAGTTTTGAATGGGAGAGGAAGACCCCAGACAGCTGTTTTCTCATAAAAAGGAGTGTTTTGCCTTTTCCATCTTGTTACCTGAAATGAGAGAGAAAAGACTTCGGCTCTACCGTTACTCGGAATCTATGGCTTTAGACCCCCTCTGCCCTCTCTGTCTACCCAATTACCCTTCCTTCCTTCCCTTCCCCCTTCCATAGCTCCCTTTTCCCTTGGCTAATAAGTAATCCTGAGAAGGTTTGCGTACTTTGCTTATTGTATTTGGCTCAGGAAATATATTTTCTTTACCACCCCCAACCCCAGGCAAATGCTTTTGGAGTTCCATCTGTGAGACTGTGCACATGTAGCAATTGGGTTTAATCTCATTTTCTGGGTAACTGGAGGAAGCTAAAGGCCAGCGGGCATGAACAGCACTCACTCAGATCCCTCTAGGGGAATGAAAACCCAAGGGTTAGAGGCCTAGTCATTTCTTTCCTTGAGCTCAGGAAACTTCTTTTTTCCCTCTGTTGGCCCCTCTCCTCCCCCCTCTGTCTTCCCTCTCATATCCTATCCTCTTCTCCCTCCAAATTTCCTCTCCTCTTTTGTTCATTAAGCAGGACTAAAACGAGAGAAGGAATGATATCCAAGCCCAGACCTATTAGCAAGCCAAGGACATGTCCTCTCTCCTTCACCATTATTAACTTCACTTCCAGGCCATGGCTACACCCCATAGGATTTCTAGACAATTCTTAACACATTCTCACTGCCATAATACAGTATCCACTCATCTCTAGAGAACTTGGTAGTAAAAATGTACCTTCCAAGGCTAATTTCACACTGGAGGCTCAGTCCATCCCACTTCATTTTTATAGAAATAGCTTTAGGGATAATTTTGATTATTTTAAATGAAAATTGTCTTATATAAATAAAACCTGTGCAACCTAAAATAGAAGGTATGTAGAAAATTGGCGGAAAAGTTTCATAGACCATCTCTCAGATAGAATGCGATTGGGTTGAAATACTGCTGTGGTATAGAAAGTGATGAGCTGGTTGATTTAGAAAAACATAAAAAGACTTGGACTTATGAAGGAAGATGCAATCTACCTCCAGAGGAAAAGATGACAAGTAGAAGTAAGTATAGTATGGTCATATATGTGTGTGTGTGTGTGTGTGTGTCTTTATAGGTATAGATGTATATATGTGTGTATATATTCACACATATACATATTTCTGTGCATGTGTATACGTATATAAATATATGTGTATTTAATTGAGGCCTTCTTGGGAGGCGAAGGGAAGGGGAATAATAAAGTACAAAGTGCACAGCAAAGAACTAAAGAAAACCTACAAGAAATTAAAGAAAAGTTGGACAATTCTGAAAACAATGTGTAGTATATATTATATAAGTTTTCTCAAAATGGAAATATATTGTTTTAAGTTGAATCCTCTCTCAAGTTCTATTGTGTACATAGAAATGTTTTGGTCTTTTTTTTCTTATTTTGTATTTAACTTTAAAATAAACTTTAAAATTTACCCAAAAAAAGAAATGACTTTAAGATTTGAGGTTCCAGCTAATGGAACCAACAGAGTTAGATGGGGAGATTGTGGGTTCGATAGTAGTAACTGTGGTTAGAATAAGAAGTCTTAGTCTAAGGTGTCACATCCTAGGAACTAGAGTATTGTGAAATAGTGTCATGGGTTCCTTGTTTCAACCGTTCCCTGACCATTCTCTGAGTTTTCCCTGTGATCATGTTATTGAAAATAAAATGGGAACAACTTGGGACCTGGTTGAATATGAGAGATAGAAGGGCAGGTCTCTAGATGTCGGAGATAGGGTTATCACAGACAGAAGCAGTGAATTCAGAAGGAGGGGCAGGTTTAAAGAAAAAAAATAATTCTGTCTGTTTTAGGCAATTTGCATTTTAAGTGCCAGTGGGGCACATTGGTAGAGATGTCCATGTAATTGGAGACAGGTCTGGAGCTGAGAAGAGAGGTTGAGACCGGAGAGGGGGATTTTGGAGTCAGTCACTTAGAAGTGGTAGCTGAACCCATGGGAGTAATGAGATTGCCAAAGATTCTCCACAGTGAGACCAGAAAAGGGCTAAGGACAGAACTTTAGGCAACAATCATTTTAAGATATTGAGAAAAAGTTGAGAAACCAACCAAGGAGAGATAGCAGAGAGGTAGAAGTAGAATCAGGAGGTACTCCTCTCTCCAAGGAAGGATAGAATATCCAGAAAGGAAGGGCAGTCAATATGAGCAAAGGCTTCAGAGAAGTCGTGGAGGATGACAACAAGAACAAGGGGAAGCTAGGTGGTACAGTGGATAGAGAAATGGGCCTGGAGTCAGGAAGACATCAGTTCAAATGCAGCCTCAGATACTTACTAGCTGGCTGACCTTAGGCAAGTTGCTCAGCCTCTATTTGTCTCAGTCTCTTCAACTGTAAAATGAGTATGCCTAATTCTCACAGTTGTTGTGAAGACGAAATGAGGTTATTTGTAAGGCACTTAACACAATACCTGGCACATAGTAGGAAATGCACAAATGCTAGCTCTTACTATTATTACAACTGGAAAAAAAATCATTGAATTTAGGGATTAGGAGAGCACTGCTGCTATGCTCTCCTAATCACTAAATTCAATAATTTTTTGATTTGGGATTCTAGCTAACAGAGCCAACAGAGTTAGATGGAGAGGTTGTGGGTTCAATAGTGGTAACTGTGGTTAGAATAGGAAGTCTTAGTCTAAGGTGTTACATCCTAGGAACTAGAGTATTGAGAAATATTATTATGGGTTCCCTGACCACTCTCTTTTTCTCAATCCCTAATGCTGAGTTCAGCAGTATGGTTGGGATGAAAGTCAGCTTGCAAGAAGCTGAAGGAAAGGTATGTGACAAGAAAATGGAGACATTGTGGATAAACAACTGTTTCATGAAATTTAGCTGTGAATGGAGGGAGTAATAGTTACAAAGGGTTGGAAGACCAAAGGAAGTCCCTTTTTTTCTAGAACTGGGGAAAGCTGGGTTTCTTTGTAAGGAGATAGGAAGGAGGAAACTGAGAGAAAAAGACAAAATCTTTGACAAAAAAAAAATTTTAATAAATTAATTTTAAAAAAAAAGAAAAGAAAATTTATGAAAGAAAAAGAAGACTATCATGGAAGCAACTCCCAGAGGTGTTAGGAAATGTTGGAATCTGAGGCACAAGTTGAGAGATTAGCACTAGCGAGGAGTCAGAATATTTCTTCCTCTGGTAGAAGGAGATTGGGGATGATGCTGAGAAGTTGTGAAAAGTATAGTTGAGGGAACTCATCCTGGCTACATGAAGGAGGAGATTACATCATCTGCTGCATGAGCAGCTAGAGTGTGTGAGATGGAGTCATGGAGCATGAGTTGATAAGTATGGAGCAGAAGGATGTTGAACAGCTGAGAGGGCCCAGATAAGGTCAGGCCATATAAATGTGTTGTGGGTGAAGTAATCTTAGTTTCATGATTTTCTAGAATGATGCAAACAGCAAGGTCAGGAACAGAAATGCCAAAATTAGATAGCTGAGCAGTTCTCCTCTGAGCTCCAGACCTGCATCTCCAGCTACCTACATGTCCCTCTGGCACCCAAAACTCAAAACTACCTAAAACAGAGAATACTATCTTTTCTTCTTTCTTTACACCTATTTCTGAATTGTGGTACCATCATTTACTGTCTGCCACATAAATAACCTTGGCCTTATTTTTGACCCATCTGTTTATTTCTCATATTCAATCAGGCTGCTCCAAGTTGTTCCCATTGTACTTTTCATAGCATGATCACAGGGAAAACTCAGCATAGGAATTGAGAAAGAGAGACAGAGAGAGAGAGAGAGAGAGAGAGAGAGAGAGAGAGAGAGAGAGAGAGAGAGAGAGAGAGAGAAAGTGGCCAAGGAATGGTTAAAACAAAAAATCAACAATAGTATTTCTTAATATTCTAGTTCCTGGGAAGCACAAGATCATGGGTACAGAAGATGCTAAGGTAGTAGCTCATGAAATATTGAAAGGGCAATCCATGGGGATCAAAGGTAGGTAATAAGGCAAATGAAGCCAGAGCTGGGAGGTGGATTAGGACAACAGGAAGAATTAAAAAATCTGGAAGTCAAAATAGTAACAAAGAGAAAGTCTTTGTGGTGGCAAATGAATGGGAGAGATAAAAGAATAGGAGGTTGAAAAGTTTCAATTTAAAAATTCAGATGGTTGGAATATATGGATTGTATGCATTTCAAAAGGAAAAAGAAGTGATAGTGAACAGCAAGGAACAGGCCAGCCTCTCCTTATGGTCTTGTGAATCTACAGGAGAGAAAGATTAGCTTCCAATGCCTCATGGGTTTCAACGAATGTGATAATCTCAAGGGAAAAACTGGGTTAGGGTTAATTCAACTCAATTCACCAAATATTTATGAAACAAAGGCTGTTTAAACATTATTTAATCTGTTAAAGTACAGAGACAGAAGGAACATGGGTTGTTAAGTTTAAGGATGCTGGGAGTTTATTGAGAATAGAGCAGGAGTTCCAAAGGGCAGAGCAGAATGGTCTACGAGCTGAATGAACCCAGCTGAAGTGGGCCTAGGGAGCAGTTATCAGAGACAATAAGAATAGTGATGAACATTTGATCAGAGATAGTAGGGACATGAAACTTACATCTAAAGCAGGTGCACCAGAGACTGGTTGACCATCCTGGAAAGATGGAAAGTAGCAGACAGTGACATGCTGGTAGTAAGGGAAGGTGATCCTTAAGCTAACAGACCCTAAATAATTGAGGAACTTGAGGAGTTGATCCACCCCAAAAACATTCAGAATGCTTCAGATGAGAGAGATATTGAAGAGGAATAATAACAGAACTTGGCAAAATACTTAGATGCAAGAAAAAGGAAAGAATCAAAGATGATAGCAAGATTTTAAACATGGAAGCTGCGGTTATGGTGATTGGTGGCAGACATGATAGAAATAAGTCTTAAGTAGAAACAAGTTTGAGAAATTTTGAGCAGTTGGTGTCCAGGATAGCCAGATTCTCATTTGTCAAGGACTGATTTAACCAGACTCCTGCCCCAAGGAGGACATCAGTGCAGAAAAGTTACCTCTAATGAACTCCTCTGGGAGAGATGCTGAGTGGAGGTGGGGGTGGGTAGCATTTTGGTGCTGTATGAAAATCCCAAAACATATCAATAAACATTGATTTAAAAAAAAAGAAATCTCATACCTTACATGAAATTCAAGCCCAGATGACAGTAACTCCGTTTACAAATACAGGCACATCCTCGGCAACCACAGCCAGACTCTCATTTGCTCATGCAGAACTTATCCCAACAAACCCAAGCCTGGCTTTCCTGGGATTCCAGAGAACCAAGTAAGCAAGCTCCATTTTTGGACTAAGGCATCTTGAGCTAGAGAGGCAGCGAGGTGACACAGTGGATAGAGTACTGGAGTCAAGAAGACTCGTCTTTCTGAGTTCAAATCCAGCCTCAGATACTTACTAGCTATGAGACCCTGAGCAAATCACTACCCTCTCTGTCTCAGTTTCCTCATCTCTATCAAATGAGCTGAAGAAGGAAATGGCAAACCACTCCAGTATCTTTGCCAAGAAAATCCCAAATGATCATGAAGAGTCAAATAAGACTTATATGACTGAGCAACAAAAATCTTTAGCCAGATGGGAGTCGGAATGAGGAATCAACTACACCTAGCTAGTTGCCCAGAACCATAAAAGTGGATTAAGTCCTATGAGTCAAATAGGCCTATGTGTGTAAATGATATCTACTGATATATCAATAGTATATTGTATTGTAATAGTATAATGTATTGTTATATTATTGTTATAGAATATATGAATTCTATAATATATGAATATATTTATTATATATAATATATTTATATTTGATTATATAGTTATATACATATATAAATTATATATAATTAAAATATGAAAGAATATAAGTGTTATATAATATATAAAGTTATATCAATTAGATTGGCTTACTTAGAGAATCACTGATTAACTAATTAGAGGAAGCTTAGAGGCCCTCTAGTCCATCCACCTCATTTTAAAAATGAGGAAACAGTCCCAGAGAGGTTGTGACTTACCCAAGGTGACACAAAAAGTTTGTGACTAAGATGGGATTGGCACCAAGGTCCTCTAAGTCCAAATCCAGTGATCTTTCTTCTATACCTCTCAGGGATCATAGATGCAGGGGTCAAAGGGACCGTTGACTTAATTCAACCTCTTTCAGAAGCATGAATCCTGTCTACAACTTCTAGAAGAAGTCAAGTAGCTCAAGATTGAGAAACCGATTATTCAAAGAAATCCAGGCAAGAGGGAGGAAGACATTTTAGGGACAAAGAGTTAAGGTTCAATTATTTTAGCAAAAGATGAGGACCAGTACACAGATACTACTCAGATATTTAAAGGAAGGTAGCTTAGTCTACATCTGAAATAAAAATAGACTGCAACTCAAGAAAGAAAGATAGCCTTCTCAGGTAGTCAGTAGAAGGAAACTCAGCTTGGACTGAAAAGGGGAAAATAAAGACCAAAACAAGAGAACACACTCTGGGACTGGACAGAAGTATCCAGAATCAAGAGGACTCAGTAATAGCATTTTCAACTAGACATTGTAGTCAATCTATTTGATCAAAAAGCGCCCACCTATATGTAGTGTAGCTTCATATGTCTCGTTTATAACACCCTAAGGACTTTCCCGTCCAACTTGTGCCTAAAGCCTCCTACAGCAATTGTCTTTCCCTATTAGAATGTGAGTTCCTTGAAAGAAGCTGACTGTTGTTCAGTTATTTCAGTCGTATCTGACTCTTTGTGACCCCATTTGGGGTTTTGTTGGCAAAGATATTGAAGTGGCTGGTCGTTTCCTTCTCCAGCTCATTTTACAGATGAGGAAACTGAGGCAAACAGGGTTAAGTGACTTGCCCAGAGTCACATAGCTAGTAAGTATCTGAGGCTGGGTTTAAACTCAGGTCTTCCTGACAAGTGGCCCATCTCAGTGCTCTGTCCACTATGCCACCTAGTTGCCTCTTACACTCAGTATTTAATATTAATGCTTTTCCACTCCATATATTTTCTTGTCTGTAATAAAGTGTTCTTGCTCGCAGAAAGACAAATCTGAGACTCATTTGCTGCCCTGATGGTTGACAGTGAGAAAGAACCCAGCAAACCAGGAGAACTGAAGACTGGGACAGTCATATCTAAAACCTTTTGTCCCTAGGGCAAATTAAGGTTGTAGTTGCCCTTGGAAATGGGCTAGGGCATCCAGAAACTGTAGCCTCTGGAGAGTTAATGGTCCCTGACACACGCCGCCCCCCCCCCCCACACTTCATCATCCCCTACAGGTGGAGGTGAGGAGGTTGGGGGTTGGGTCACCAGGAGAAGGACATCTCAGTGACAAAACCCTGGGATAGGTCAGAGGACCACTGTGAAGAGCAAGAGAGCTCCAAGACGACATCACAAAAAGGGTCTCCTAGACCCCCATGGGGCACTCTTGTGTTGGGTCACCCCCCACACACACACACCCGACACATGCCTCAATATCATGAATGCCGCATGGACGCATGGAATGTGAGGAAAGTTAGGGGGAAAAGAATCAGAGGTTATACACACTATTCATTAAAATCAGCCACCTGTTTATTTTGCTGTTTCCTTCTTCATTTTGCATGATGAAATTTAACAGCTTTTTAGATTGCTGGTGTTTACTGGAATGTTGGGGAGTAACTTTCTCCAGTTCACTTTTTTTCCCCTTTCCTTTTGTTCACTGTCTGTCCCAGCTCTGCTTGACGGCTTATCCAGAATGGGTCAATGCCCAGAGGCGAAATTTGTAAACAAATAACTTTCACCCAACATGACAGCAGTATAGCACATTTCAAAAGGCCCAGGCATCAAAGGGACAATAGGGGCTCTCTCCTCATCTCACTCATGGCAGAGTGCATCCGCAATCTTGGCGGCTGGAATGAGGAGATCCTGACAGAGGGATGCAGCTCAAGAGGAGTGGGATGTGAGTCCTTGGAGATGGGGAAAAAGAGGAAAAGGAGGAAGCCAATTCTACCTGATCCGGAGGGGGTGTAGGATTGTCTCACTGGGTGAGATGGTGTGATTTCAGTGAGATGCTTGTGAGGACATATGAAACCATTTCTTCCCAGATGGATCTAAAAATGGTTTGTGTGTGTGTGTGTGTGTGTGTGTGTGTGTGTGTGTGTGTGTACGCGCGTGTGTGGTTTCTTTCTCCTTTTCTGCCTTGTTCTTTTGCTCCCTGTGAGTCTTTTCTCCTGGGCACAGGGAGTCAGAGAAAACCAGAGAAATGTTATTTTCTTCTGTATTGTAGCAACTCCTGTTCCGATTAACCCCGCTGTTTTTAATCTGAAGCATTTGCAATTCCTGCAGCAGTTGGGTCCTCGGAATGCCAACCTCAGATTACATCTCCATGGTCTGCTGGGTGTGTGTCAGGGCCGGAAAGGGGGCAGGGAGATTGAGCAGGGAGAGAAGGAGGAGGCAGCCACACACAAAGGACTTTTGTGCCCTGGACTCTGTGTTAAACCAGGTACAATGTGAAATCAAAGATGAGATGTAAGGGGGAGGTTGTCCTGTGCCCCAGTGTGAAGAAAACACCCTGCTCTGAAGTTATTTTGTCTCTGAATACAATGTAATTTCTTCTTGGGCAGTACTCTGATAGCCTGACCAGCAGGAGAGGCTGGAAGTCGTACAAAACTGATAGTCGGAAGACAAAATGAGTCTGAGATCACTGCTCCAGGTCCTGGGCTTAGGTTTCCCCAACTTTTATTTGGGGCACTGCGGACCCTGGCACCCTCACCACTTGACTCAGACCCAGCCTTCATTCAATCCTTTTCCAATTTTAAGTTGTCCTGATGGGCTTTGGACTTTCTCTCTGTCTCTCTGTCTCTGTCTCTGTCTCTGTCTCTCTCTCTCTCTCTCTCTCTCTCTCTCTCTCTCTCTCTCTCTCTCTCATAGTAAAAGGAACTGATAAGCTAAAACTTTCTTCCCCTACTCCCAGAGTTGTCCAAAAGTGGAAAATTTGGGGTATAGCATATATGCTTTCACCATGTCTTCAAACATAAGATGTATGACCCCTTGTTAGGTATGTTATCAGTGGGTTTCCTATTCGGGTACAGGTTGGACTAGATGGTCTCCAAGGTCTATTCCAATTATTTAGTTGGATAAATCTGGGATTCCCAAGGATCTGAGAGTTCAAGAGGGCATCTAGATAATTCTGCTTCCTCTAGGTAAGTTTCTAGTCAAGCCACCCAAGATATAAAATCGTTTGCTTCATTTAAAAAAAAAAAAAGTCTTCAAAGAAGGAATCACTGTAGTATCCTCCAGCATCACATTACAACATCAAACAACCTTGGCAAGTGGGGTTTTCTTCCAGAGATTTAACCTCGATCCCTTATGTTGCAATTTGAGCCCATTTCTCCTTGTTCTGTGCTCAGAGGGAATCTTCACCTGTTAAACCAAGAGCTTTTCATGTCTCATGCCAAATCCTTTGCCCAAGAAACATCCAGTCACTTTTGGCAGAGCTCAGACATCTGAAGAGCTCAGAGAAACAGCCCATACTGGAGGAGGCCAACCGGGGTTGACCATTCTGAGGTCATTCAGGCTGAGTAATTCAGGCAAGAATGAGGTGACAGGGTCAGGTAATTCCTGCAAATGCAAGGTGCTTGCTTCAATTATCTAGGTCACTGAGTCCCCAGAGTCCTGGCCAGAAAAGCATTCACTCCCCTGTTAAACCACAAGAAAAAAATAAGCAACTTGGTAGGCATTTTAGTTTCCTAGACAGGAATAAGGGAGACGCTTGGCTCGCTCACCCCAAAAGCCAAGATCTTAGGAAAAAGGTGCTTAATTCTGGGCTATCTCCCTGGGTTTTTAATTAATTACTTTGTTTATTTATGTGTTTGTGGATTGCTTGATTTTTAGCAATATAGAACCGTCAGATAAAAAGAGGAGAGTCCCTGACTCCTCTGTCTCCTGACCTCCAGCAACCTTTGCTTTGATAAAAGTTGTATTGTGAAATAAAGCAATGTGGTCCACAGCTTCAGGAAAACTACCAACTGGGTGCGAGAAACCCACCATTTTTCTTAATTAACCATGGCACCTTGCCTATCATTGAAATAAATAGCAGGTGTGCCCTAAGGACACCACATGAGAACTGCCATTCATCGCTGTTCTGAGAGGAAAGTGACATGATGAGAAACAGAACAGGAATAATTAAGAAAAATGGTGGCAGTTAGACTCAGCAACACCGACAGAGGGTAGATGCTGTCCCACTTGGTGTCCTTTGACAGGAGGGAATGACATATCCCAGGCGTTATTGGTTTGCCATGGCATCGAGGATCAATCTCATATGTAGGTAGAGTGGGTGGCCATCTGGCATGATTTGAGGGTTGCTGCCCCAAACCATCTCTCCCTTTCTGTCAATGGTGTCTGAAATCCTACCACCAGAGCTCAGTTCCAAGTTACCTAAGGGTTTCCAAGTCTTGTAGAATCCTCTTTTAAAATGCAAATGACCCTG
Organism: Bettongia penicillata ogilbyi; assembly: GCA_023548195.1. Taxonomy (NCBI): domain Eukaryota; kingdom Metazoa; phylum Chordata; class Mammalia; order Diprotodontia; family Potoroidae; genus Bettongia; species Bettongia penicillata. The sequence continues at coordinate 676,470 of JAJHZJ010000697.1, forward strand.
GAGAGGAGTAGCTTTGACCCATATCAGCTCACAATTTAGAAAGGAAGCTGTTGATAGGGAAATACGCCCTAGGCTTCGGAACAGGAGAGTCAGGTTCTAGCCTTGTCTATCTATGTCATTACCTAGCTGTGTGACCTTAGGCAGGTCAATTCAGATCTCAGTTTACTTATCTATAAAATGAGTAGGTTGGATTAGGTTATCTTAAAAGATGCTCCTTGCTGTGATGTTATATGATTATGAAAGTTAAGAGCAGTTAATGAGAAAGAGAAGAAATTACATTTGGGATAGGCAACTGAAAAGGAATAAGGAATTAGATAAAGGGGAAAGAGAGTTAGGAAAACATCACTAATTTCATAGTTTTGTCCAGGGTTTACCCTGAGAGGGGATCAACCAGACAAAATCTCCAATCTAGCCCCTTGGAAACTAGGAGTAACATCTGGATTGTGTGCCTTCAGTTCTTTAATGTTTACAGAAAATATCCAAACAGCAAGAAAACAGCTTTTCTCCACCATTGGTAAAGAGAAGAGAAATCCAGACAGAGGGACGTAGGGGTCACAACGGTCACTGATGCCTGGGATGTAAGTTCTGTAATAAATAAATAAATGATAACAATGGAGAAATCAGAGTGAGGGAGTGACCTGTCTTTGAAAGTATAGTAAACTCTCATTTGTTCATGTGCATTATCTACAGCAGGTTTTAAATCCTAGCTTAGTGTTACTCTCCCACCTATTCCCATCCCCCTATTCCCACACTGCCAACTTCTTGGGTATTGCACATCTCCAGCGAGTGGTATGTACTTAGGGAATAAACGCTAATCTTACTATCAGCTTAAACAAAACATAATTAGTTCAGGCCCTCTTTACCTCTTCCATGGTCTCTTCTGAGTTCTGTTTAACCATTGCCCCCCACCATCCAGTCTCTCTCCCTTCCAAATCATCCTATGTACCAATGCCCAATTGTTCTTTCTTTCCAGTGAACATGGATGATCACATCACTTCCCTTGCTCAAATATCTTCAGTAGAGCCACATTGCCTACCAAATAAAGATCAAACTCCTTAACCTGACAGTCATGAGCCCACCACAATCTGGTGTCACCATACTTTCCTGGCATTATGTCTCCCACATTTATTCCATATTTCAGTCAAGCTGCCATAGGCACTATCCCGCAAACATTTCTCATACTTTCTTGGCTCCATGCTTTGGCTCACATTATTACCCATGCCTATATTATCTATGCCTATATTACCCATGCCTATACTCTGTTTAGTTACTTGCTACATCTCCATCAAGGCCTGGCTCAAATGCCACTTCTTTTGTGAGTCCTTTCTTGATTCTTCAATGGGCAATGAGTTCTCTTTTGTATGATTTCACAGCACTAAATATTCTTCTAATGTACTTATCAAATTCTAATTTGTATTATAGCTATTGTTGTATATGCCTCATTTTTGCTTTACTAAATTGTAAGATTTTTTAGGTAAAGATCTGAGTTCTCTTCTATTTGTATATCATTGCCTTGGCTTCCAGAGCTAATACTTATACTGTACTCTCCCGTGGTCCCCCTGGGTCCAGGCCATCACAAGCTAAAACAAGTGAGAAGAGGTAAGCTACCGGGCAGAGAGATGAGGAAGTCTTTGGTGAATGGGGAAAGCTGGAATAGTGTTGTTGAACTACAAGGGTATCACTACCGAACAGAAAATGACTGTGTGGACCTTGTTGAATCACACGACTCATTCAAAGGCTTAGATGGCCAACTCCTGGTCTAGGAAAGAGTTGTGCAGGAAAGATAGATTGTCTTTGCCTTTAATAATCCCTAAACTTCAGCTGCCTATTCATACTTTTTGCAAAGGTGTAGCTCCTCCTTGAAGCCTTTCCTGATCCTTCCCTTAATGAGAATATTCTCCCTCATCTGAGTTAATTTAATAAAATTCAACCAACATTAAACTTATGCTCTGTACATCTCACTGTACTAGGCTTTGAGAGAATATAGAGATGAACCGGATAACATTTCTGCCCTTGAAAAGTTTATAGTCTAGTGGGGAGATGACAGAAAATCAGAATATGATAAATGCCTAAAAGCAAAAAGTACCTTTACTTACTAGAATAATGGTAATAACAGCTAGTATTTATATAGTGCTTTAAGGTTTGCAAAGAGCTTACAAATATAATCTCATTTAAACCCCATAATAATCTTTGGAGGTAGGTGCCTACTACTATCCCCATTTTACAGATGAGGAAACCATACACCACTACCAGTGTGAACTTCCTAGTGCAAAACTTCCTTACCTTATATTTATACTGAAAAAGAAAAATTCCCAATGTGTATTTGTTGCTTATAGGATAAAGTATAAACTTATCCTGGCATTCAAGGCTTTCCACATTTGGTTTCAATGTATTTTTCTAGCTTTATCTCACATTACCATTCTTTGTATAAGGGGAAGCATAGGGTAGCACAAGGGTTCATAATCTTTTCTGTTCCATGGACCTCTTCTCGGGATAACATTTGTAAACATATAAAACAAAATATATAGGACTAACAAGCAAACTCATTATATTGAAATACAGTTTAAAATATTTTTTTTAAAAAAAAAACATGTTCACAGACCTCAAATTAAGAATCACTGGTGCAGTGGAAAGAGAACTAGACTTGAAATCATGGAGACCTGGTTTCAAATTCCTCCTCTGTCATTTGATAGCTTTGTGGCCAAGAGCAAGTCACTCAACATCAGTTTCCTCACATGTAATACCAGGATGATATTATCTGTCCTCATACAGTGTTTTGAAGCTCAGTGACTTAGTATATATAAAACACTTTATAAATTTTAAAACACTTATAAATCTCAGCTATTGTCCTTAATTCTCATTCTGATCCTTTCTTCTCTTTATCCTTCCCTCCTTTCTTCTTACCTTCCTCCCTCCTTTTTCTTCTCCCACTCTATTTTCCCTCTTCCCTTCATTTCTCTTTCCTTCCCATTTTCCTCCTTTTCTTCCTTCCTTCGTTTCCTTCAGCTATCATTTATGGTCATTGTACTCTTAAGAGGGCCAACTGCATTTTGCTGGACTCAAATGCCAAAAGACCATTTCTAATCCATGCAGGTGGGCAGAAAGAACCCAGTGTGCTTGTATCTGTCTCTACTGGTTACAGTGGTTCATTTGTGTGATTTTTGCATTGTGAAGCTAGTGGGACAATTCTCTTGTACATTATTTGCTTTCTCGTTTCTTGTTCACTCAGTGAACCTGCTTCACATATCTGTGGGGTGAGCGGTGCACTTAGCTGAAAGCACCTTTGATGAAATTGTTAACAGTGGGGCATTATGTGAATAGAAGTTTGGGAAGGAAAGGGAAGGAAAAGGAAAGGAAGGGAGTGGAACAGAACAGAAAGGGAGGAAAAGAAGAGGTAAAGTCCTGCCCTCAAAAAGCTTACATTCTATTAAAAGGAAATAATATTCTAAGAATGTAAGTCAATTCAAATTACATAAAAGTATCCAGTAATGGGGGTAGGGTAGGGAAGTAACAACAGGGGGGAATCAGCAAAGGACTCCTATAGAAGACACTTGAGATGACCCTAAATGGAATAGAATCAAGGGAGCAAGGAGCTCAAGGTTCAGTAGAATATGTGCAAAAACCTATCCAGCTAAGTCCAAAGTGACTTACCACTGAGAAGTTGATTTCCACATAATGCATTTTTTCAGCCAAAGTAATCCTCACAACACACATACATGTACATAAACATGCATATTTTAGTTTGACTATTTGGCTTGCTTTGCTTAACTCTATTTCTTGGTTTTGAGGAGAATTCTATGGGGGAAGGGGGATGAAAGGAGTCGTTAAGAAGTGATTAGCGATGTAAAGAAAGACCATCAGTGCATCACTTAACTTTTTTTTAAAGAAAAATAATACATAGATAAAATCACACATTCTTGAAATCATGCATATATGGGTGAAAGTTATAGAAAGGCCAATTTAAAAAATAATTAGTACTTATAGAGTTCTTAAGATTTGCAAAGCGATTTACAAATATTATCTCACTTTATCCTCACAAAAACCCTGAGATATAGGTGTTATTATTATCCCCATTTCTCCGGTGAGAGAACTGAGGCAAAAAAGAGGTTGACTTTCCCAGGATTATACAGCTGGCAAGTGTCTGAGTCTTGATTTGAACTCAGGTTATCCTGACTCTGGATCCAGTTCTCTATCCGTTGTTTCACCTAGCTATCTCTATAATATAGACATACTTCATTTTATTGCACTTTGCTTTATTTTGCAGTACAGATACTATGTTTTGGTTTTTGATTTTCTTTTTTTCTTTTTTTTTGAAGGTTTGTGGCAGCCCTATGTAGAACAAATCTATTGGCACCATTTTTCCAATAGCATGTGCTCGCATCATGTCTCTGTATCACATTTTGGTAATTCTTGCCATATTTTCAACTTTTTCACTATCATTATATCTGTTATGATCTGTGATCAGTGATCTTTGATATTACTATTGCAGTTGTTTTGGGATGCCATGAACTGCACCCATGTAAGACAGAAAACTTAATTGATAAATGTTATGTGTGTTCTGACTATTCCACTGACCAATTGTTGCCCTATTTCTTCCTCTTCTCAAACATCCATACTCTTTGAGACACAGTAATATTGAAATTAGGCCAATTAATCATCCTACAATGGCCTCTTAATGTTCAAGTGAAAGGAAGAGTCAATGGATTTGGCAAACTTCATTGTTGTCTTATTTTAAGAAATTGCCACAGTCACCCAGTCTTCAGCAACCACCACCCTGATCAGTCAGCAGCCATCAGCATTGAGGCAAGACCCTCCACCAACAAAATTACAACTTACAGATGATGGTTAGCATTTTTTTCAATAAAGTGTTTTAAAATTAAGGTATGTACATTTTCAAAGACACAATACTGTTGTACACTTAAGACACTACAGTACAGTGTAAACAAAACTTTCCTATGCACTGGGAAGCCAAAAATTTCATGTGACTCCCTTTATTGCAATATTCACTTTGTTGCACTTTTTCTAGAACCGAACTCGCAATATCTACAAATTATGCCTTTACTGACTCAACCAAGGTGTAGAACTACGTAACTGTTGGAGCTGTCCAACAATGGAATAAGCTGCCTCATGAAGTGCAGAATTCCTTGTTACCAGAGGTCTTCAAGAGGAAACTTGGTCACTACTTGCGCAGGATTTTGTAGAGGGAATTCATGCTATATGTTGGTGTTGCTTGTCCTTCATTTTTGTTTGTATGTTTGTTTTTGGGGTTGGTGTGTTTCTGCAAGCAGCTGGGGTTAAGTGACCTGCCCAGCTTGTCCTTCGTGTTCAAAGAGGACCAATGACATCACAGGGTGAAGTCTTAACTCATGGGAAAATGGCTTTAAGTGAGGCAGAGTTGTGCAGTCATCAGTCTCACTCTCTGTTCCAGAGTCATTGGAGTCCAGTGGCAAGACAAAAGATGACTGGCAATGACCCGGGATATGGTGGATGAGCTTGGCCTCTTCAACATCTAACCACATTCTCAGCATTCCATGGTGCCTGCTTCAGCTGCCTTCATGGCAGTTGGAACAAATTGTTCTCATCTGTCCATTCTAATGCGGGAAGTCTTCACATGCTTGGGGTAGACACACACACACCCCCCCCACTCCCAACACACTGATGGAGTTATGATGGTTATCTTCAACCTAGTTTAGCTCATCTACTGAGACAGTTTTACCAGAGTGTGGCCACTGCCCATGCTACAGCCTCTTGGAGCCACAGGTGAGAATTAGGTGAAAGCTGGATACCAAGGATGAATGAGCAATCCTGAAAAGAACTCAACAGTCCTCGAACCAGAATTGCCAGCACTCCCCAAACTCCCCTGACACCTACATGCCATAAGTAGAAGCAGCTGATTATCTCTAAGACCCTCTCCACTTCTAAGACCTGATCACTCCATTAATATCTTGCATATCTGCATTTGTCTGCTTTTTCACATAAGAGATATGTGATATTTATCCAGGGAATCCGGATAAACCAAGTGTCACATGAGCACATTTTGACACAACTCTGAGCTGGATGGTTGTGGGACTCCTGGCCCCACCCCTGCCTTGACAGATGGTCTAACTGTAGTCCAGAGATTAAGAGAAACAAGAAGCTTAGGATAACATCCTGAAGTCCAGCCCCCCAGCTCAAGGTTAGCCTAGATTTGGTCCTGTTAATCCTGTATGAACTTTTGCCTATGCAGTTGCCTCAGAGGACCTCTCTCCTCTACCTAAGTTTCTGTGTCTCTCACAACTCAGTTCCGAGTCAGATGTTCAATATAATTTTCTCCAGAGACCCTTGGAGCAAATATACCCTAAACTAAGATTCAGAAAACCTGGTTTCAAGTCTCCTCTATGCCACTAACTATTGAACTTTGAACAAATCATTTAGTTTCTCTGAATTCATTTTCTCATTCAATTCAAATTAGCAAAGATGTATTGCACAACCATGATATACAGGGTACTGGATTAGGTGCTGGGAGTACAGTGACAAGATTTAAACTGGTGGGGTTAAAAACAATGAGTTTAAATGTCTACTGAGAAGATAATACATATGTTACACAAAAGGCAGTGTGATATAATGCAAAAAATAATCGATTTATACCTAGGAGATGAGTGTTCAAATCCCAGCCCTGCTCCCTGTGTGACTTTGCACGTGCCATTTAACCGCTGAGACTTCATTTCCTCACCTACAAAATGAAGGGTGGGTAGAGGGTAGGTTACATGACCTCTAAGGTCCTTTCTTTCTCTAAATCCTATTATCTTTTCTTGGTTTTCTCACTCAGGACTCCTTTGATTTATGGGTCCAGCTCAACCCCTGGGCTGGGTAGAGAAATATCAAGGAGACAGATTAACAATCCTAATGGTACCATCCAGGGAAATACCAGCACAGCAGCAGGGCATGAGTCATGGAAGAAGCTGGGAAATGGTGCATCCCAAGTTTGTGTTTGGAGAATGTGCACAAGTGTACCATGATACATCTAGAAAATAAATGGGATGCCATATCCACATCCCTACACTTATGCATCTAGGTAATCAGTCAACAAGCATTTATTACGCATCTCCTATGTGCTAGGTCCTTTGCTTGGGGTTGAGGGAGGCAAATGGGGCAGTCCATGACCAATTGTGAAAAAGTAAGTGGAATAAGGGAACAGAAATGTTTCTCACCTCCAACCCTGACCAGTGATGTGTGTGTCTGTGTGTATCTGTGTGTGTGTCTGTGTCTGTGTGTGCGTCTATGTGTGTGTGTCTATGTGTGTGTGTCTGTGTGTATCTGTGTGTTATGGAAAGTAAGAGTCTGAAAAACAAGAGATACAAGGGCTTACTGGCAGAATTTATTTCCCTGAGTGAGAGAACAGGATTAAGGTCATCAGAAAACTGACTCCCTGCCTACATATACACATGTATTCCTCCATACATTCATATAGCCCTCTAGACATATATCCATACATACACACCTACATACACACATTCCTATACATATCCATTCCCCTCACAAACATGGATCCTTATACTTTGGATACATTCAGATTCCTGGTGAATTTGGGAATGAGAGTGACTGTCTGGGTGAATTAGTCTTCTAGGTAATGAGTTAAGTGTTTCAATAAAGTATTCTCTTAATCATGGGATTTTTTTCCCTTCTCCAGGCTCAAACTAGGAGTCCAGTGAAATGGTTACTGAGGGAAGCAGTAATCTCATGAGAATGTTTGGGCAAAACACTAAAGAGAGGCCTTCCTAATTATCTAGGGCATGGCCTAGGTAAGATCTAATAGACCAAAACCCAGGAAGCTGAAATTGGGGTGGATTCCCAACTAGCACAAAGATGCTCAAAAGAGGAAACCCATTCATTCTTGGGTGAAGGAGAGAGGAAGAAAGGAGCTCAGGGTTGGGGTTTGAGTATTCTGGTTATGAACTCTGATTTATTTACAGCTGGAAGGGGACCTAAGAGACCTTCTAGTCCAATTGCCCCATTTTTCAGATGTCAAAAATGAGGTCCAGAAAGGATCATTAAACCACCATAGTAATAGCTACCACCTTAAGAATTTCAAAGTGCTTAGCAAGCATTATTTCATTTTATTCTCACAACAACCCTGGGAGGTAGATTGTTATTATTATCTCTCTTTTATAGAAGTGGAAAGTGAGAGGATCCCACAGCTAATAAATGTCTTAGGCAGGATTCAGATTTAGATCTTTCTAACTCCAAGAGTTCACCCTCCATCTACCTGCCCAAGGTCAGGCTTTCAGTACCTGAGTTGAGATTTTAACCAAGCTAGAACCTCTTACTTGAAATCTAGTTTTTTTTTCCTGTTGTAACATGATGAAAACCTGAACGAAATTCATAGAGCCACAGCTAAAGGAAAAGATACTAGCTTGTATTTATCCATATACTCTATGTATGTATTTAGAGCATACAGAACAATTTCCTTACAGACAAGGAGGAGAGTAGGGAGAGAATTATTTTCTCCATTTTATAGATCAAGAAACTGAGTTCCAACAATTAGGAGTAAATTCCAGAACTAGAAATCAAACCTAGGGTTTGTGACCCCAAATGCAATGAACTTCCTAATGCGTTGTGGTAACACAGCTGTCTCCCATTCCGAAGGATATAGAGGTAAGCCTCCCACAGTGATGACCCATTAGAGAACTCAGCTTAAAAGCCATCAGGCACTCTAAGCTCACTGAACAGGACAAATTGTGCCAAGCCTTTGAACAAGCTTAGAATTAACTTGTCCCAACTATCTTTGTCACCTTTGTCACTTTTCCTCTTTTGACTTCAGTTTCCTGATCTGCAAAATATGGAAGTTGGATGAAATAGATTTATAGGGTCATGGGTTTAGAGCTGGAAAGGTCCACAAGGGTTTTCTAACTTTATAAAGGCCAAAAGCTGAAAATGAGACTTAGGGACTTGCTCAAGGTCATAATGGTAGTCAATGACAAAGCAAGAATTTGAACTCAGGACTTCAGAGTTGAAATCAGAGCTCTTTTCATTGTTTTTCTCTAAGGTGTTTTTTTTTTCTGTTTAAATCTCCTGGTCTATCATCCTTCCTTTGATGTATTCAGGTATGAATTTTACAATCCCTCTCTTAGGTCTTGGACCACTGGCTCAATGCTTGGATTTTGCTGTACACTTATCTACATGAGCCTTTGCCTCGAGCCTTCTTGGATGCCATGTTGAAAAATTGACATTGCCCTTTGTCTTCTCTTTGGGCAGGTACTTCCTTTGCCTCAGGGATTTTTATAATCTCTGTTTTCCTATATCTACTACCGGCCATCTTGCCTGATACCAAACTCATAGTATTGTGTTCCACATGGAAGGCTCTTGACCATCCTATACTTTGAATCTAGCTCTTCACCCTTCCCAAGGGAAGAACTGGGTCAAACCCCTGCAAAAGTTGAAAAAGATATGCAGCTTAAGACTAGTTTTAAGCATTAAGTTTCCTTGTTATCCCTCCACATTTTTTTTCTGGGTTTGTGGTTTGGCCTTAAATATATACTCTTCACCATGTTGGTTGTAATGGATGGAAGCCTCTTGTCAAGTAAGAGAAAGATGGCTGCTTAGAACTAAAAGCATTATTTCAGTGAAGATTTATGGAACAAGCCTGCTGATAAGAATACAAGTTGGAACCTTGAGCAGCGTTTTGGTCAGGATATTGATCCAGAGTTTAGCACACATGGAGAAAAAGCTGGTCCACCCTCCCCTACATTCACCACTACCTTGGTGTGATCTACCATGGAGAAAAGTGAGAGAGCTCCACAATCCAAGCATCTGCAAATGAAGCAAAAGGACCAGCAACACAATCTCAGTGCCTTATGTCTTTCTAGAACTCCCAAACTACTCTGACTCAGTTGATCTTGCCCTCCATGTTCCCATCTAGAATCTTTTGTCATTAATATTCCTGATGACCTGGCATCCATTTCAGACACTGTTCACCCACTTATAGCTGCCAGTGGTCTTTCAACGGCACCACTCATCTTCTGGCTTACCAGTTTTGTCTAGTTATTGTGACAGTTGTACCCCCTCCCAGAGCAGGGATTTTCATGCTTCATTACCATCTCCCCACCCCCAACCCAATGTTTCCCATGTGAGTTGGAGAATGACCTATAGCCCCAGGAAGGAAACTCTGATTCCCAGTTGAGTCAAGGATTGAAATCTGCTCTTTATTGGCCTATGTCCTTAGGGAACCAGGGAAGGGAAGGTGCAAAAGAACATGAAGCTGAGGGTCCCCAGCACGCAGGGCATAGCCCCATCTTCCTATTAAACCCCACTGGGTTGAGATGGATTTTTTTCCCCTTATTTCTTTTTTGCTAATTGTGACAGGCCCCAGGGGGCTACAACTAGGCAAGGCAGGGCAATGAGGTATCAGTATGAAAGGAGGGCAGAAAAGGGAGGGAGGCAGAAGAAACCCACATTTTATTCTTAGAAGAAGCCCAGTTTTTTTGGTTAGACAGACAGTTCAGTGTCACCTCACCTTTCCCCTTCCCCAGAGGAGACAATCCTGAAGGAGTTTCCAGGTCAAAAATATCATAAGACAAGTGGAGAAAAAAAATTTCCTTGGAATGAGTTTCAATAGGATACTGGATTTTTCTTCTGAGTATTAGCCAACCTGACCTTATTCATCCTCCTATCTCCTATGATGCAGGGAGAAGCCAGAGATTGTTCTCATTGTTTTAAAAAGGAGAAAAGAGAATGGAAGTCCAGAGATGTCAAATCATTTGCCTGAGGTCACACAGTGCCATCAGTCAGATCTCAGAAGAGAATCCAGGGATTACTCCTAGTCCATCATATGTACCCACCCTGTGCCTCAGTGGGAAAGGACCTGGCTCCCCAATCTCTTCTTGGTTCTGTAGTTTATGAAGAAATGATCTTCCTGATCTGGGAGAAAGGATGTCTGTCCCTAGAGGTAGCAAAAGAAAGAGCAAGTAATAGGAAATGAAAACATGTGAGTTCTAGTCCGAGCTCCAGAACACCACAAAGTGTCTTTGGTAAAATGTGAGCACCAGATTCAAAGATCTCCCTTCTAATTCAAATATTCAAGGATTCTAGAAACAAGATGGAAGAAACTTCCATGACTGGCCAGTGATGCTACCCTCTCCCTCTTTCATTGCCTTCCCTCCCAGGGGGGCACCCAGCTTATCTCTTTCCCCTGCCTCTTTTTCCTCCCAAATGCTTACAATGAAATTAACTCTGAGGGTTCTTGCCACAGGGGACAGACTGTCCTTTCTCCCCCTGACAAAGCTTGTTGTGGTCTTGAAGACTGCCCAGCCAAAGACCGGGAAACAGCAACTACTCCAATTATGTAAAATGTGATTAAAGGAAGTGTCATGGCCCTTCACACGCTCCTTTCACTTAATTCTTCCCTTGCAACACTTGCTTGGGCTGACAAGCATAATAGATCTACTTGATACATCTTGTGCTAAAATAAAATGTCTAGTCAAAAGTGCTTAGAATCCCTCAAGTCTGGAGTTGGCTAATGATGTCATTACTCCGCAGGGCCTGGTGTTATTTTTAGGATGGCTATTTCCTCCCACATTAAGGCTCATTAAGGTTTTTCCCCCTCACTGTAGTACTCCTCCCCACCCTGAACAATAGGAGTCACACATAGAGACAGGGCCAGTCTTAGGAAGATCTCCTAGCATACCCTTCGGATCAGTGGTGTTCAGGTCAAAGGCATTTGCAGATAGGCAAGTTCCCGGAAGGGTTGTTGACTGGACTGTAGCCATTGGCTCTCCTCCGGTGGATTTCACAGCTCCAGAACTGGTGATACGACTAAGACTCTAACCAGGCAGTGAACTGGGTCTAGAGTCAAGAAGACTCATCTTCCTGAGTTCAAATCCAGCCTCAGACAAATCACTTAAACTTGTTTGCTTTAGTTTCTTCATCTGTAAAATGAGCTGGAGAAGGAAGTAGTGAAAAACAGAACCCAAATGAACAATAGCTAATCAGGTTTGCATAGTGTCCCTTCCTCAATCGTTCACCCTGTAGTGTAGTGTAAAGAAAATTGGAAAGGCAGGAGACGTGGGACCTAGTAATAAGTACAATAATAATAGCCAACATTTATGTAGTGCTTTTAAGGTTTGCAAAGTGCTTTCCCTTATGTTCTCTCATTTGAGTCTCACAACAACCCTGTAAAGTAGGTGCTACTATTATCCCCATTTTATAGATGAGAAAACTGAGACTGAGGAAGTTTTGGTGACTTACCCAGGGTCACACAGCTAGTAAGTGCCTGATGTATTCTCATCTAAAATCAACACTGTGCACCTTGCTGAAATTTTACATAACCTTACATAAGTCACAAAACCCAACAATCTCAGTATTACCTAGCACAGTGCTTTGTACATATGAGAATAGGAGATAGAAGCATAGGTCCCTAGACCTTATGTCTAGTAGCCTGGAATTGTGGGAACTTTCTGTCTTGCTTTCTGGAGGTTGTTTCACTCTAGAAGCCAGGTAAAACAGTATATCTTATGGACTGGTAAATTATTTGCAAGGCTATTTTTAGCCTAATGATTTAGAGAAAAGGGAAGTTATTAATAATAATGATGGTGTTAGCTCCCACTTATTTCATATACAGTTACAAAAGGATTTTCACATACGTTATCAACATAACTTAGTGAAGTAGAATATTTGCATTACCATTTTATAAATGAGGAAACAGCTTATTTGTCCATTCTTTCAATAAACATTTACTGACAAACAATTTTCCCCTTCAGGTTTCACTGTTGACTCTGTAGCCTTTCTCTATCATGCCACAGAAGCTTCTTCATCTTGGAAGTTCCCTTCCTGCCTAGACATCTCACGCTAGAAGTACTAACCATCCCTGAGACTTCTTCTTCTCTAATGGATTGCCTCCTCTATCGTCCTCACTCTCTCATTATCTTCAATCACTGCTTGAGTAATGGCTACTTTCCTATTGCCTACAAACATATCCATGTGTAATGGCTACTTTCCTATTGCCTACAAACATATCCACGTGTAATGGCTACTTTCCTATTGCCTGCAAACGTATCCACGTGTAATGGCTACTTTCCTATTGCCTACAATCTTATCCATGTGTCTCCCATTATATGAGCCATCTATTCCTTGCAAACTCTCATCCCATATCACTCTTGCTTTTTTGTGACTTAAGTCCTTGAGAAGGTCCCCTGCAATAGATGCCTCTGCTTCCTCTCATCCCATTCTCTTAATTCTCCACGGTCTGACATCGAAACTCATTATTATTCAACTGAAACTGCTATATCCCAAGTTACTAACAATCTCTTTAATTGCCAAATCTAATGGCTTTTTACCAGTCCTTATTTTTCTTGAAGTCTCTGAAACCTTCGGCATTAGGAATCTCCCTCTTCTTGATAATAATCTCTCTACTCTAGGTTTTTGGGAAACTCTACTCTCTCCTGGTTCTCCTCCAATATTATTATCACTCCTTCTAAATCCGCTTTGTTGGATCTTCATCTGGGTCATGCAAGCTAATGGTAAATGTCCCTCAGCACTCTGCCCTGGGATCCCCCTTCTTCTCCCTCTATACTACTTCACTCAGCTCCTATGGATTCAATTTTCATCTATATGCTGATGATTTTCGAATCTACTAACCTCTCCAGTGACCTCCAGTCTCATCTTCTTAACTGCCTATTAGATATTTCAAAATGAATATCTTGTAGACATCTTAAAATCAACATATCCAAAACTGAATTCCCTGTCTTTGTCCCAAATGCTCTCTCCTTCCAAACTTCCCTATTCCTGTAGAGGGCATCACTGTCCCTTCAGTCACCCAGGCTAATAATGTAGGTGTCATCCTTGACTTCTCACTCTCATTCACCATTATCCCATATTCAATATGTTGCCAAGGTCTATGAATTTTACCTTTATAACCTCTCTTAAACATGTCCCCCCTGACACTGCTGCCATCCAGACACAGGTCTTTATTACTTCACCCCTAAACTATTACCATAGCCCACTGATTGGTCTAACTGCCATGAGTCTTTTCCTGCTCTAGTACATCCTATGTACTGTCAAAGAGTTCTTCGTAAAGCACATATTTGACTATGTCAATTCCCTATTCAAAAAACCCACTAGCTTCTTATGACCTCCAGGATTAAATGTAAAATCTGTTGTTTGGCATTCAAAGCCCCTCATAACCCACCTCAAACCTTTCCAGCCTTACACACACACACACACACACACACACACACACACACACACACACACACACACATTATACTCTGCTCCTTATATAAAACATTTCCATCCCAACTCCTGGCATTTTCACTGACTGTCCCCATGCTTGGAATGCTTTCCATCTCTACCTCCTGTCTTCGTGGGCTTCCTTTAAGTTCCAGCTAAAATCTCACCTTCTTCCCCACCTTTCCCAATACCTATTGATCCCAGTGTTTTCTCTCTGAGAGTACTCTCGATTTATCCTGGATTTATTTTGTCTGCTATAATTATTTGTTATATTTGCATATAGTCATTAGATTACAAGCTCTTCCAGTGCAAGGACTGTATTTTGCCTTTCTTTTCATCATTAGTGCTTAGCACAATGCTTGGCACATAGTAGGTGCTTAAGCAATGTACATTGACTAACTGAGAATTCCTCCCAGAACTTCTATCACGCCAAGTCTCTGCCCTGGATCACCGCCACAATCTGCCTCCTTCACTCCTACACATGTACTCCTGAATGAAGGAAGAGAAAATCATGCAACTGTTCTAACTGGGCCCACTACAAATTTATGTTACACAACTTCAACAGCTGTTAAGCAATCCTTCTACATCTGCTTTATCAACTCACTATCCTGCTCTTCACTGTGACTCTTCCAAACCTTTCCATCCCTTATTTCTCAAACTTGCTATGGTTCCTCCTCCCCCTTGCCCTACTCTCTCAGCTAAGAATCTTGCCTCATATTTTACAGAAAATATTGAGGCCATTTGCCATGAGCTTTCTCTTCTCCCCACTATCTCCTCCTTCACCCCTATCTCACATGATGAAGTGGCCTTAATCTTTACCAAGGCTCAAGTGATCCCATTTCATCCTCTCTCATCAAGGAAATTGTCCCCTCTGTCATCCTCACTCTGTCACTTCTTTTCTTTTTTTCCTTAACAGTATTTTTTCCAATTACATGTGAAGATAGTTTTCAACAGTTTTACAAAATTTTGAGTTCCAAATTTTTCTCCCTCCTTTCCTTCCCCTCTTCCCCAAGACAGCAAGCAATCTGATATAGATTATACATGTACAATCATGTTAAACATATTTCCACATTAGTCATGTTGTGAAAGAGGAATCAGAACAAAAGGAAAAAACCACCAGAAAGAAAAAACAACGTGAAAATAGTCTGCTTTAATCTGCTTTCAGACTCCATAGTTCTTTCTCTGGATGGGGATAGCATTTGTCTTGGATCGTTGTATTGCTGAGAAGAGCTAAGTCTCTCATAGTTAATCATCGCACAATGTTGCTGTTGCTATGTCACTTATGTTCAAACTCTCCCTCTCCAGTGGCTTATTTCCTACTGCCTATAAACATGCTCATGTCTCTCCTAACTTGAAAAAACTCACTTGATCCTTCCATCCTTGCTATTGTCCCATATCTCTTCTGCTCTTTGTAGATAAACTCCTTGAAAGGACTGTTTACAATAGGTAACACTACTTTCTCTCTTCTCACTCTCTTCTTAACTCCTACAATCCTATTTTCATCCTTATCATTCTACTGAAACTGCCCTCTCCAAAGTTACCAAGGATCTCTCAGTTGCCAAACCCAATGGCCTTTTCTCCATCCTCATTCTCCTTGACCTCTCTGCAGCCTTTGACACTGGTGATCACATTGGTGACCACTCTCTCCTCCTACCAATCTGACTGCTCCTTCTCAGTCTTCTCTGATGGATGCTCATCCAGATTATGCCCTCTAACCACAGGGGTCTCCTAGAGTTCTGTCCTGGGCACCCTTCTCTTTTCCCTTTATGTTACTTTACTTGGTGCTCTCATCACCTCCCATAGATTTAATTACCATCTCTATGCGAGTGACTCTCAAATCTACTTTTCTGGCCCCAACCTCTTTGCTGACCTCCAATCTCCCATCTCTAACTGTTTTTCAAAAATCTCTAAACAGATATCTAGTAGACATCTTAAACTAAACATTTCCAAAACTAGACTCATTATCTTTCCCTCTAAACACCCTCCCCCTTCCTTGTTCCCTCAACTTTCCTTATTACTGTAGAGGACAACACCATCCTCTCCAGCCTCCAGCCTCCCAACCTGAGAGTCATCCTAGATTCCTCACTCTCTCTCATCACACCATCCCTCCCCCCCATATCCAAACTGTTACCAAAGCCTATCAATTTGACCTTTGCAACATCACTCTAATACTCCTTTTTCTGACACTGCCACTACTCTGATACAGGTCCTAATCACCTCACACCTGGGCTATTACAATAGTCTGCTGATGGGTCAGGCTGCCTCCAATCCATTCTCTATTCAGCTACCAAAGTAACTTTCCTAAAGCTGAGGTCTGATCTTATCACTCATCTACTCAATAAATTCCAGTGTCTTCCAGGAGTGAAAACAAAATCCTCTGTTTGTCACACAAAATTCTTCATAACTTAGTTCCCTCTTACCTTTCTAGTCTTTTTTACTTTACTTTACTCCCCACCATATACTCTTCAATCTAGTGACCCTGGCCTCCTGACTGTCCCATAAATAATACACTCCACCTCTGGTCTCTGGGCATTTTCTCTGACGGGTCCCCATTCCTGGACTGTTCTCACTATCCAATTCCTAGGTTCCCTGGTTTCCTTTAAGACCTAACTAAAAGTCTATCTTTTACAGGATCCCTTTCTCAAAAAGTTGCCTTAATTATGGTGCTTTTTTTCTGTTAATTATTTTCAGTTTATCCTGCATATACCTTGTTTGTACATATTTATTTCTTTGTTGTCTTCCCCATTGGATTTTTAGTTTTTTGAGGGCATTGACTATCTTTTTGTATCCCCAAGGTTTAATACAGTGCCTAACACATAGGAGAAACTTAATTAATGTTTCCTGATTTATTATTATTTTTAAGAAAAACATCCAGGCAAACCATGTCTTTCTCTTCTACAGGCTCCACTCCTGACACTCCATACTTTCTCTAACATGCCCTATAGTGCCAATGTGATATTCACAGTGCCTACAGCATCCATGAATATCCCAACACAATTCTGAATCACAAAATAAAACAGATTCTCCACATGGAAGACAGAACCAAAACATTTATTCAAACACCAGGGAGTCAAATCCATCATAGTAGCAAAAATCTATACACAAAAACAATTCAGAGAACAACACCAGTTCCAAGCCTTCCCCTGCCAGGCTTCCCACAAACCAGCTCCTTTAAATAAATCACAAACAAGCTCTCTCACACTCACAGTCAGCTACCTGCTTGCCTGAATCCTTCTTAGTTCTGACTGCTCTCTGACTCACTTCCTCTCAGCTCTGTTCTAGCTCTGCCTCTTCCTGTTCCACTCCTTCATCAAGCTCGTCCCACTACAAGCTCCATGTGATTTAAGCAGGTCATATGGACCTATTAATGGATGGGAAAGATCTTCCCATTTAAATTACCATTACATGCCCCTCCCCAGGGAAACTTCACCCTCCAACTTTTTTTTACTCTTTTTTATGTTTTATCTTCCTTCCTCCATTAGAATGTAAGCTTCTTGAGGGCAACAACTGTATTTTTCTGCTTGTATTTGCATTTTGGGTGCTTAATAAAGTGAGGAAGGGAAAAGAAGGAAAGGGAAGAAGTGAAGGGGAAGGAGATATGCAATTATATAGCCCTTACTAAACTTCCAACACTGTGCTGCTTTGCACAAATATTCTCTCATTTGACCCTCACAATGCCACAAGCGAGCCACTTTCACCTCATTTTAGAGTTGAGGAAACTGAGGCAAACAGAGGTTAAATAATTATGCAGGGTCACATATCTAGTAAGTGTCTGAGACTGGATTTGAACTCAGGTCTTCCTGACTCCAGGCCAGGTGCTTTATCTACTGTGCCATCTAGCTGCTTGGCAAGCGCTTAATAAATATTTATTTCCTTCTTTAATATAAAGGTGAGTGTCATAGAATCATAGTGTGTAAGAGAGATAAGTGACCTTGGAGATCATCTAGTTCTTCCCTATAAATTATTTCCTATTTAGCTTGTATATCCTTTGCTTTGTCACTCCATTAGATAGCAAGTTGCTTAAGGCAGGGACTATCTTTTGCCTTTTTTGTGTCCTAAGGTTTAGCCCAGTACCTGGCACTTATGTCAGTCTCTTGACAAAAAAGTTGGTTGATTGATTGATTGATCAATAGCCCAACCCCTTCATTTCACAAAAGAGGAAAGTGACCTGCGCCGGTCCCACAGTTTGTTTATTCCTTCTCTTTTAGACTCACCCCTCGCTGTCTAGGGTTCGTAACAGAGACCAATTTGCATGTCTTAAGGAGTAGTAGTTTGCTATGACTCATCGGATTATAGGATCATAGGATTTAGCACTGAAAGGCACCTTAAAGATTTTCTTATCCAACCCCCTCATTTTACAGATGAGAAAATGAGGCCCAGAAAGAAGGGACTTGCCCAAGGTTAAACAGACAGTAGAGAGCAGAGTTGGACATTCAAGCCCAGGTCCTCCCAGTCCAGACCCACGGTTCTCTCCACCCTACCACCCTTTCTTTTCTCCTCCACCTTCTAACACAGCACAGGCTGCCCCAGAGCCAGGAAGCCCGCTTGGAATATCAGTCAGACCACTCCGCTTCTCCCATTCCTTCCCTTCAGGGCTATGGGCTAATTTGGGGTGGGCTTTATTGTTTGTGGTTGGTATTGTTTCCCAGATGTGATGATTTGAATGTGAAAGATAAGAAAGGGAACCAGGCCCTGCCCTGCCCAAATCCCCGGAGATGCAGGTTGAAAATGATGTTCCTTCTGCCTGCTACACACTGAGCTGGTCGCCACGCTCTGCCCACAGCAGTATCATCTGCCCTGCAGTCAAAAGTAAAAATCAAACATGGCAGAGAAAGAAGATGAAAAAGCCAATGCTGAAACCAGAGCGAGAAAGCTGTCCTCTCACGAGGCGTCGGGTGTGAAAAAGACGACAGACGAAAGGCGCCCTGCCAACAGCAGATTAATCTACGGGACACAGAGGTGGTCAGAATCCTCCTGTCTCCCAGAATAGGGTGCCCAGGAAGCCACACAATGAATGCTTCAGTCAACAAGATAGCAAGAGCTCGGGCTGGCTTGGGGTCTATTGTTTATGGGCTACCTAGGGTTTTAGAATATGAAAAGATTCCCGAAAGAGACTTTGTTATCTCATTGTACTTCGTCACCACTCAGTTCCGCAAGCTGCAGTGTTACTCTTAGAATTCTCTGACTTTTGATTTGCAGACGTGATTGTTCCTTCTGCTGACTATGGCAGGTCTGAAACCCAAGGGTCACCAGGCACAGCCACGGACAGCCACTGGGCATCCAGGCCTTACGAGGAGCCCTCAAAATGGAGGTGCGTCTGGGACTGCTGATAGGCCCCAGGGAATTCCAGGCAGCTGGCTAGGGTGCCATGACTGTCTGTGATCCATGAGGTCACAACGACATGAATCAACCGTGTGGGCACCGGTCTTTGCTGTCGTAATATAGATGGTTCATGTAGCATGTCACAGTCCAATGAGAAAGTGACTTGCCTTTTTTTTTATCCTGAGAGCTGAAGAAGCAATCAGCCACAAAATGGGGACTAGATCTGAGAGCCCTTTCTATCCAGGTGGGATGCTCCCTGGCTCCAACACTACAGGAGTGTGAGTTCTGGTCCCTGTCCTTCTAGAAACAAGAAAGAACAGTCAGACTTAGTTCCCCAGGGAGACTCTCCATTTTCAAACAACCCAGAAGCATGTGTGGGTCAGAGACCTTATAACCTCAGATGAGAATGCCCTCAAGGACACTGCCAAGTGGAAATTGGATGTTGCCTTGGACTCTACAGATATCACAAACCTAACAAAATCAAACACTGCAGAGTGAGTAAGTGTGATGTTAACAGACAATCCTCCATAATATATTTTTCATGAGCAAATGAGAGCTTATGAAATATATATTATGGAAGATGGTGTTAACATCACATTTATTTACTCTGCAGCATTTGATTTTCTTTGCATTATATTGTCTCCATGACTTAGGTTGTTATAGCTCTTGGTGCCTCCGATTTGGCTGCAATCCTTTCACTAATGCAATTGTGGCTCTGTTTTTTCCTCTGTGTTTGAGGGATGATTCTGAAAGAAAGTTTGGTATTTATAGCAGAGTGATAGAGGATTGGGCACACACTCCACTTCATGACCTCTACACTATACACTTGTCTAAATCTCTACATTTCTTGCCATACTGCATTGGAATATTTCCTCTAGGACCTTCATCCATCAATCAATCCACAAGCATTTATCAAGTGCCTACTATGTGCCAGGCATTATGCACTAGAAGTTAAAGATAAAAATATAATAGGGATTTGAGAATTAACTGGCATCTGGCATTTGTAGTCCAGAAGAGCAAGTATTCACAAAAGTAAGAAAGTCCCTGACTTCAATGAATTTCTTAAATATGTGCCCTTCCTCCTTACTTCTTTGATTCTCATAGTTGTCACCCTAGCTCTATGGCTTTTGAATGACCTAAATCTAAATACTCTTTAATACTGAGTTTTCTTCAGATTAGACCTTCCCAAACATCCTAAAGGCATCATTGCCCCCCCCTCCAAAATACCTTTATTTCAGGCAGTAAATAGCAATACACACCTGCCTCACTTCTACAGCAGATTGAAAATAGATAACGCTCCACATCATTCCAACTAGTAGAAAAATGAAAGTCAGTATGATTCAGTAGATTCAGTAGATAGAAAGCTGACCTTAACATCAGAAGGAACTTGATTTAAGCCCTACTTCTGACACATATTGGTTGTGTGACTCTGGGCAAGTCATTTAATCTCTCAATATCCCCTGGCAACTCTCTAAGACAGTACATTTCAAAATAGTTGCCAATATAGATTGGTAGGAGTTTCTTCACTGGGAGTTTTTCATGCCGCTGAAATCACCCCTTGCCACCCCTACCGCAAAAGTAGAAAATATATCTGAGTTGCAGAATAAAGAATATAGAGCCAAAAGAATGACTTGAACAATAATTAAAGCAATGCCAAAAAAGTCAGCATGTAGAGTCAACTAAATTCTGGTCAAACACAATAATCTATGGTAGTAGCTTGTTAGATGAGGTAAAGGATACATCCTCATCTGTTTTTCAGGAAGTGTGTTTCATTAGTGGCTTTATTTAGATATCTGTTCAAAAGCATCTGTTGGGTCAAAATGAAATATTTCAATAATTAAAAAAAAAGATACCAGGATTCATTCATTTTACTAACCAGTAATGATACAAAGGGAAAAGGCAGGCTGGTAATTATATTATGCTTATTTGCAATTCTGTTTGAAAGACAAATCTCATTCTCCCACCTTCTGGAGCTGCCCTCCCCATATAGTCCACTATATGTGCTGGTGTGTGATTTTTTTAATACTTACATTCCCTCATGATTGACATCCTGACTGCTAGTTATCTTGAAGATATAATGGAGTAGAGATTTTTCCATATAGAGGCTTGGGCAAGGAGATGGCAAAGAGGCCATCATCAACCTGGTAATATGGTAAGACAGCAAAAATAGGCCGCAGGTATTTCAGAATCATGTTAATTTCTCTTAGCTGTCCATATGTGCACTGGCTGAATTCCTGTTATAATGTCATATGAAAAGAGAGAGAAAGAGATGCTAGGTTTCTCTCAGCTCCAAATCAGACATATTCCTATGCTATTCTTTCATTTAATTTAACTAATAATCAGTAACCTTGGCAATAGGTGGTAAGCTCCTTGAGGGCAGGACTCCTATTTTAATATTACATCCTTCATAGTACATTGCACATCGACAGCATCATAGATTTAGAGCCAGAAGGAACTTTAGAGGTCATCTAATTCAACTGTTTCATTTCATAGCTAAGGAAACTGTGACCCAACTTACTCAAGGTGAAACAAGTGATTAAATAACAGGTCAAACACAGGACCTCTAACGCTAAAGCCAATGTTATTTCTGTTGTACTCAATGAATACATTTATATTCGTTGTTGCTGGGCGCCAGATCTCATCTCTATAGGCTGAATGCTGAGTAAATTGATCCGTTATTACCCTCTACCATGTTGGCCTCTGCTCACAAGCAACAGCCATTGCCTCCCATGGAGATGAACAGTGTTTGGTGCGGAGGATGGTGAAGTTGGAGTGACAACAGGACTAACAAAGATTAATTCATGTGTCTGATTAGACTTAATTTCTTTGATTAAAGAACTCTCAGAGATGTGCAGCACCAGATCCTGCTTGGAAATCTTTAAATGGCAGAATGGCAACGAGAGGAGTCCCAGTCAGTCACACACCAGTAGCTCAGGAGCCCTTTGGGGAACCAGGTAAAATATGAATCAAATAAATATCCAGAGCAAACACAAGGGCAAGCAGCTCCGATAGATTTGTGCTCATTTATTTATCTCCTTAGCAGAACTTCCTGGAAGCCCCTTGTCTGAAACCATCCACTCCCCCACATTAGGGAAGTTGGTAAGTGAGGGTTCCGCTTGGTGGGGCAGAGAATGTCTGACTGGGCAGCCTTATCTGAAGAGAATCAGTGGCTAACACAGCATTATCACTGCCCATACCAGTGAATAGAGCACTCCATCCAGGGATTAAATTCAGATCATCTCTGAGGAGACAGTGGCTGA
This sequence comes from Bettongia penicillata ogilbyi, assembly GCA_023548195.1. Taxonomy (NCBI): domain Eukaryota; kingdom Metazoa; phylum Chordata; class Mammalia; order Diprotodontia; family Potoroidae; genus Bettongia; species Bettongia penicillata. The sequence continues at coordinate 699,254 of JAJHZJ010000697.1, forward strand.
ACACTGGGAGGCCTGGACTTCAGGTCGCTGCAAGAGGGTGTGTTCCTGTCAGTAAGACAAATGGAGGAGAGAATTATCTGGCTAAAAAAAATTCACATTAAGAATGATGGCCCAGCTGGAAAGCAATTTGGAATTATGCTAAGAAAGTAACTAAAATGTCCATAGCCTTTGATCCAGAAATCCCACTTCTAGGCTTCCCAAGGAAGTCAAAGACAGCAAAGACTCCTATAATATACATTGCAGCATTTTTTTATGAGCAAAAAACTGGAAAACAAATTAGATGCCCATCATTTGGGGGAAGGCTAAGCAAATTGAGGGACAAATAATAGAATATTACTACTGTACAAGAAATGCTGAATATGAAGAATTTAGGAGTAGAAAGGGAGAAGACATGAACAATGCAAAGTGAAATAAGCAAAATCAGGAAAACAGCATACTCAATCACACTGCTGCAAGAAGAAAGGAGAAAAAGAAAGATGAAATTGAACAGATAAGAAAATGGACCTCCCTCACTTTTTTGCAAAAGTATGGGCCTTTGGGTGTGCAACATTTCATGTAATGAATGATTCAGTTTTGCCTAACTGGTGGTTAACCTTGCTGAATTGATTTTTTTTCTCTCTCTATTTTCAATTCTTTGTTATAAGGAATGGCTCTCTGGGTAGGAGAGGAAAGAGAGATATATTTGGAAATGAAGATGATGTAAAAATAAAAGATATCAATATTTTTTGAGTACGATGTCCCAACTTGGGCTGTGTGGTCAAAGAGAAAGCAAAGGACACTTAATGCACCCTCGCTTCCTGGATCCAGCGGTTTCTACTGACCCTATCCTGAGCTTACCGGTCTTTGACTTCTCTTCTGAGGGAGCCTGTGAAGCTTCCTTCTCTGGCACAAACATCTCTTCATCTCAGACAACAAGAGGCTGGGGGAAGGAGAGGTGAAGAGTGGCAAGGCCAGAGGGGATGAGAGGAGAGGGGAGGAGGAACAGGATTCAGGAGGGAGATCACCTGAAAGGGCACCGATAGTCATCCAAGCTTTGTTTAACTTCGTTCAGAGGAAAAGAAGACTAGAGGCACTCTAGCTTCCATCTCTCCCTCCCTAGGTGGCTCCCTCACCTTCTCTCTTTGGGCACCAAATGGCAGTGCCCAGAGCCCCTCCCCTGCCAGGGTAGTGCAGATCATAAAGCTGGAGTCAGCACACTGCTAATGGGGCTTTGAAAGTCTCTGCTTTATTAGGGCATCTCCGAAAGCAGATTTCAGCTGCAAATGCCTTCATTGCCTCCCTAGCAGAAATGGATAATGCGGGCTTTCTGTGATTCGCTCATCAAAAGGAGACTCTCAAAGCCCCATTAGCACCGTGCTGACTCGGACTTTACATTCTGAAAGGGCAAAGTCCAGCCGAGTTTAAAGGCATCGAGCCTATTTGTCAACATGGGCACAAGCAGCAGGCCCTATCCTCACCCACATCTGGCTCTCCAGAGGTCTGTGTGGGTGTGCTCCGTCTCCTCATAGGGGCTCTACTGAGGTCCTAAGCTTTCACCACACCCCACTCCTCTCATCTCCTATCTCTCCTCCCATGCCCTGCTAGACTAATCCTGCCAAAGTATATGCCACCCTAAAGTCCCATATCCTCTAGTAAACAGAAGAAGGGCAATGCCAAGTTTCTGTTGTTAATCTGTTCAGATTCTCTCTGTAGAAAGCCTGCGTTTCCATTGCTCACAAAGCATGACATAGGTCATAGTGTAGCCCTGCAACCTCGAGGCTACATATGGCCTCAAGGTCCTCAATTGCAGCCCTTTGACTAAATCCAAACTTCACAGAGCAAATCCCCTTAATAAAAAGATTTGTTTTGTAAAACTTGGACTCGGTCAAAAGATCACACCCAAGGGCCAAGAAGGTCATACATGACTCAAGTTTGCAGGTTCCCCATCCCTGGCCCAGACCTTGCTCTCCCTGTGACCTGAGAGGAATTAGCTGTTGTTAAGTCATTTTTCAGTCTTGATCAACTCTCTATGATTCCATTTGGGGTTTTCTTGGCAAAGATACTGTAGTGGTTTGCCATTTCCTTCTGCAGCTCATTTAACCAATGAAAAAACTGAGGCAAACAGGGTTAAGTGACTTGTCCACAGTCACACAGCTAATGTATGAGGCTGGATTTGAACTCAGGTCTTCGTGACTTCAGATCTGGCATTCTATCCAATGCTCCACCAATCAAGTTAAAGTTGGAAAAGACCCCTGATGCAGCAATCCCATCTGTAACAACCCTGCCTGGGTAAAACTAGAGAGGAAGTCATCTATCATGTCTCTTCCTTATTCTTCTCTTCCCAAGACTGTAAACATCCCTAGTTCCTTCTACCATTTCTTAATTTGTCAACATCTCTCTTAAAATGTGTTGCCCAGATTAAGCACCCAACAGAATGCTAGATACAAAAGCAAAAATGAAACAGGTCCTGCTCAAAAGAACTATTGTAGACATGGTTAGTCCCGAAGTCATCTGATTTGCTCTCTTAATTTTACAAATATAGATCCTGGAATTCAAGACAGAAAGGTCTTACAACAAGTTCATGACAGAGATGAGACTAGAACCCAGGCTCCCAGAAAACCAGTCCACTGTCTATTCTACTATGCCATTATCATTTCATAAGGAGATGACTTCCTAAGAATTGCAAGTCATACTTCTCTTAATACAGGCCAGTACCGAGATTGGTCGTTTGTCTCTGTTTATGTATCTTGTGGATGAGAAACAGCAAAGCAAGAGAGATAAAACATCTCAATAAGACAGCCAAAAACCATCATGAAAGATGCTGAATTTTGCTGCTACTAGGTACCTCTCCTAACACTTTCATCTATTTCTCAAGCACTTTGCCCCTGCTACATCTACCCTAATTGGCCAAATAATCATGGAAGTTATTTTGTATTTGACTAAAGGAAGCACTTCTATCATTTTAGTTCATTGATGAACTAAATATGTAGATACATATATGTGTTATATGATGCCACAGCTCCCTCTCTCTCTCTCCCCCTCTCTCTCTTTCTTTCTCTCTCCCTCTGTCCTCTCCTTCCCTCCTTTCCCTCTCCTTTCTCCCTCTCCCTCCCTTCTTCTGCTCCCTCTCTTTTCTGTCTCCCTCCCTACACACACACACACACACACCCACACACACACACACACACACACACACACACATATACACTATCATTTTCTCTGGGATACAAGTAAAGACCAGAAATTTAGAGCTAGAAGAGACCTTAGATGTCATCTGCCTGAACTCCACAATTTTACTGAGTTCTTAAGACATTTAGATGATTTGCCCAAGGTAACACAGGTACGGGGCAGAGGCTGGATTCGAACTCCAAAACTATCACATCACACTTTCTACTACATCAGACTGCCTACTCATATTATAATTGCACCAGTCTCAAGGTTACAAGACCACCTATCCTAGCCCTTGACCTCTGCCACTCACTTGGTTATCGTTGTTCAGTCCTTTCTGATTCCATGATCCCATTTGGGGATTCTCTTGGCTAAAATACTGGAGATGTTTGCCATTTCCTTCACCAGCTCATTTTACAAATGATGGAACTGAGGTAAGTGACTTGCCCAGGGTCACACAGCTAGCAAGTCTCTGAGGCTGGATTTGAACTCAGTTCTTCACAACTCCAGGCTTTATCCATTGAGCCACCTAGACCCCTCCCTCAATCACTATTACAATATAGTATAGTGGATAAAGTGCTGAAATTAGAGTTGGGAAAGCCTGGGTTCAAATCCTACCCCAGATACCAGCTCTGTGCAATTCACTTAATCTCTCTGAGCCACAGTTCAGAGCTCTATATTATGAGCCTTATCAAAAGATGTATCTCAGAGAGCTGCTGCAAGGATCACATGAGACAAGTACTCAGCAAGCCTTAAAGGGCTGCATAAATGTGAACCATCAATGTTAAATCACCATACTCCATGCACACAAGATGCACCATTCAAAGAGGTATTCAAATTTCCACTCTCTGTCCTGGGCTCCTCAACCAGACAGTACAGCCGGGAGAATATAGAAACTCTCATTTTTGTTTGTCTGTCTGTTTTTTGCATTTCCCAATTGTCAGGCAGACAAACAGGGTAGAATAGGACACTAGAGGACTGTCAGTAGATAAAAAGAACTCTGTGCCAAGATGTGCTGTGGTCTTCCCCAAAGCTTGCAGCTGTGGTCTTTGAATAAGGTCAGGGGTTGGCCCCAACAGCAGGGGGCTTTTAAGGGACTGAAATTGCTTCTATGTGTATTAAGCCAATCAATCTATCAGCAAGCATTTATTGTGAATCAGACCATTTGTCAAAAGTCCAAAGAACCTGTTTTCTAAGGTGTCTCTCAGCTGACCACCTTGCTTTCAATGTTTCCAGCACACCGACCCATTAATAGCCACAAACATTAGTATATGCGTATTCTCATTGGAAGGGAAAGAACATAACCTCAGCAATGAATACCAAGGGAAACAGATTCAGAATATGGAAACCAAGGGTTTGATCTAGAACTAGGTAGAAACAAGATGGTAAAAATGGAATTAAGCAGACTCAGACCATCTTTAATTAATAAGGATTTAGGATTTCTCATATGATGAAGCAGCAGGGCACACATAGAGAGAACCAGGAAGCATGTGCCAGGCAAGCCAATACATCACTACCACTTTGACTACCGCCCCCTTCTATCCTGATGGAGACCAGAACTGCTTTCCATTTCTTCCAAACTAGCTCCAATTTCTCACCATTATTGAAGTGTAAAAACATTGTGGAGAGGGAGATCATGTTCCTCCCCACCATCAGCAACAATAGCTGACCAACTGTCACCAAAAGGCAGATAGACACAGGACTCATGGGAGTGGTGGTATCCTGCAGAACACTGGTCTTGCTTCTAACCCAGCCCTCCTTACGGCCATCATCCAGGAAGGCAACTCCTATGGAGAAGGGGCAAGCCATCCCCGATCAACTACCAACCAACTGGTACCCACAAGATAGGCGTGCCAACCTAGCTGAAGCACCCTGGAGAAGAGACAAGAGACAGTATGTGCCAGGAAAGTCAAAGTAGCACCATCATCTTGACCACCATCTTCCCTCAGATACTGATCAAGCCAGCCCAAGACTAAGGCCCAAAGCTCTGGGAGTGGCCCAGTGCTCTCAACTACCACCCTGGGAAATAACTCCCTTTAGAGAGACTGCAGGTCAACTATTCCTAATGTGCTAAAGCTATAGCCACTGAAGATCTAGAGAAATCTTGCCGCCAAAGTCCTTGGTACTGTTAAAGGGATCCACATCAGAAACTGATAGAACTTTATCAATGGAAGTGAGGTTAAATATGAATTAGCACGTGCTTCATGACTGCACTTTAAGGACAATGGGACCTTCCCCTATGATGTACACCTTCCATATGTGTTATCTCCCCTATTAGAATGTGAGCTCCCTGAGAATAGGGATGGTCTTACTTTTCTATTTGTAACCCCACTGTTTGGCCCAGCTCTTTGCATGTATAAAAGACTTACTAAGTGCTTTATTCATTCATTCATGATAGAAATAATAAGTCAGAGAGGATATTACCACAGTAAGAGAGCCAAGGTAATTGAGTCTGTAGAAGCAGGAAAGCAGCAGACCTAATGAAATCATCAGCCTATCTCCCACTCTGAGAGTCCCTGAAAACGGAAGAACCTGCATCTTATGTCTTAGAATTTTAGAGTTGAAAGGCATCTGTCAGCCACAAATTATCTTGTCCAACCCAACTCATTTTGTAAATGAGGATGAGGGAAATTATTTTTCTATTATATTAATAACCAGTTATTGAATTAGGAGTAAGGCTTTTTCTCTTTATTTCCTCATTCAGGGACCCTGTAGGTCATTCAGTTAGTCTCTGAAAGATAAGGTTGATAGATGAGATTGCCTTGAACATGCTTCTCAATCTTGGTTGGGACCATGCCAAACTAGGAGACCTTACTTTTGTTTAGAGTATAAACAGATTCTAATCTAGGTGAATTCCACCCCCGAAGCACCAAGTCAATGCCCTTGCACCCCTCCACTGGAGTCTAGGGTAAGCCAGCTCATAAAGGAGAAAACCAGCCAGAGTGGTCCGGGCAGAGATGGATTCCTTTGTTCAGTTTGCTGGAGGCAGCTGAGTCTCATGATCAAGTCATGTTCTCAGCAGGAGCTGTGGACTATAAGTCTACTTCCTCATTAATTGTTCACCGATCAGGGTTGGTTTTTACCTATCAAGGCACGCCCCCTTTTTCTAAAAGTGTAATAAGGCATTCAGTATCTCCATTAGGTGTCTTTGGTTGCCAAGAGAAAACACTGATGATCAGTTTATTGATCAGCTAGCCTAATTAATAAATTGATTATTAGTTCCCCAGAAACTCTGTCTCAGGTTCTTCACTCATCTCAAGGACACCGAAGCCCAGAGAGGAGTGATTTGCCCAAAGTCATAGTAGTTGAAGACAGCAAAGTTCATACTGAGTGTTCTTCCCACAATGCTATTCCGGGCTAGTATTCCTAACCTGGTCCTCATACTATGACTTCAAAGTTGATTCTAATGGAAAGAGACTTCAAGAGAAGCAGCTGAAATTTCTCCATGGCAGCTCCAGGGGATAGACATCCCTATCTGACTTTCCTTACATGTATGTGTTTGTGTTAGAGGTAGAGTATGGGAAGCCTTGTTTGTTAACCTGTGCTGGAAACTGCCTTATACACAGAAAACACCAAAAGGCTGGATGGGTCATGACGATGTCATAAGGTCCGTGATGTACGCACTCTGAGCCCTTCCTTATTCTCCGGCATGCCTCTGTCATAGGTTTTAAGACCCTGACAAATAGCTGCTTTTGGGTCCTCCCTGGAAATCATAGGCATGTGGAAAGTAACGCAACACCTCTTGTTTGCCCCAGGTGCCTATCCATAGGACCAGGGGAGAGACAGAAAGAGTGACTTGTGAAGTTACCCAGATCCTTGAGCCTTCTCTGGGCCTCTTTAGAAGCTGTAGGATCACACTGTCATATCAGCAGTCACCTGCTCCTGTCTGTGACTGGAGGCAGGAATATATAGACTGTAACAAAATCGGAGTAAGTCATCTTTCAAGGTTAAAGAGGACCTGCCAGGAGGTTCCAGCTTGGCTGTCAATAGCCAAATCAACGGGAACTTCCAGCAGCTTTCCCCCGAGGACAGTTTCAGTCAATAGGGAGAGCAGAGCTGGGGTGGCCCCGTGTGGAGAAGAACCAGCTGTTTGGTTTCTCAGAGTCAGCAGGTAATGCGCTGGAGCAGGAGTAGAAGTCAGAGAAAAGAAGAAGGAGGCTGATGCTGTATTTCTCCGTTTAGAGCAGACCAGAATATCTCCTGAAGGAAGGTCCTTTTGGTGAGGGCACTGTTAGCATTGGGAAATTTCAGTGGTTTCCTCCTAAGGTTTTTTTCTCCACCAATCTAACCCTGCTTTGTGGGGAAGCCATAAGGACACCAAGACTCCATTTTCAGATAGTTCAGGATTGCTTCTAACACATAATGTAATTAGAAAGGCATCATGACATAACAGAAAGAGCTCCAAATCTGAAGTCAGGAAATCTTGGCTTCAAATTCATTCTTTGACACTTATTAGCTGTGTGACTAAGGGTGTGAATGTTTGACGACTATCTCTCCGGGGAAGAAAAGGTATATACTGACATACTTCTTAAGTTAATTTCTATTATGAACACTTTCTTAAGTCTAGAGTAGACAATCAATGAAGTGATAAATCAAGCCCTGAATTATAGCATTAGCAGATTTCCAAGTTGTAAATGCTCACACTGAAAATTTAACAATCAACTCTGGAGAACTGGTTCAAGCTGATTTCAGCTCACTCCCGTGTGACTCTGGGCAACTCACATATAAATTCTGTATGTGTGTGCATGTGTGTGTGTATTCACATATGTTATATCCTTCACTATTAAGCTCCTTGAGGGCAAGAACTGTTTTATTTTTCCTTTATATCCCCAATGCCTTTAGCACAGTGACTGGCACAGACTAGGCACTTGATAAATACTAGATGATGGATTGACTTCACCTCTCTGAAGTCATACTCTGAAGTACTATACTAGGCACTTGATAAATACTAGATGATAAATACTAGATGACTTCACCTCTCTGAAGTCATACTCTGAAGTAAAATGTAGATAGTAGCAACACCTACTTCACAGAGTAATTTTAGGGATCTAATGAGATAATGTAAGTAAAGTACATTGAAAACCTTCAGGTGATATATAAATGTGAGCTAAGATTATTATTCCCTATCATTCCAAAAGGAGGCCTCAACTTCCTCCTCTGTAAAAATGAGGGGGTTGGACCAGATCATTTTTCAGGCCTTACCAAGTTCTACCATTCTGTTATGATTGGCTAATTTGGTGTCCTTGGCTGTGCCACACTGACCTCAGAGATCTCTATAAAGGTTGTCCCAGGGCCCCTATCTCCAGGCCCAGGAAGCCTCAAGAATGTCACAGCAACTCTATACTATGAGGATCTGATTTGCACACCTCTTCCCATTCCCTAGGAATTCCCAAGTTAGCACAGCATTACTCCTCTTTCCATTTATCACTTTTGATTTCTCTCCTCTCTGTCCATTCTCATATCCCACTCACATTGACTTCACTTAGTACATAATGATTAACTTCAATTCAGTTCAGTTCAGTTCTGTTCAGTTCAACAAACATCAAGCCCCTACTAGTTACTTGCCTGTCCTAAGTTCTGAAAATACAAAAGTAAAAATGAAATGATCCCTGTCCTCAGCTTATATTCTAACTGGGGGTGAGAGGAACAACACATAAACATTTAAGCATAAGTAATATGAGAGGATGGGGAGGAAAATACTAGAGATGGGGAGAGTGAAGAAGCATACTAAAAGACTGAAAATAATAAAAGGAAGCTAATGCTTACAAGACTCTTAAGGTGTCACATCCCAAAAGAAGCCCTGAGGTATGGAGATCTTGGGATGTTGACTGATCGATTGATGATTGATGGACTAGAAAGGCAGACTACCATGCATAAGAACAGATACCCTATCATAGAAAAGTATAGAAGAGACAGACAGAGGCAAAAATAGGAGGAACATTGAAAGTCCTGAGAGATCTTTCTTAGGTTTTATATCCATGCCTCCTCCCTTTCCTCTCACAGTTTGGAGAACACTGATGTAGAATCTCTGAAGTTTTCGCCCAGCCTAGATACTGGTGACAATTTTCACTGCAGGCTTTGAGTTCCCTACTCAGGGCACAGACTGGATAACCTTCCCATGGCAGGATTAACCACTCAGTCTAAATTAGGCTGCACATGGGTTTATGGGACATCTGTCTCCTGGACTACAGGGATTTGAGATCCCTACTTAGCAAAGCTGCCTTGTCTTACACACAGCTGCCCTTGCCTTCTGTCAGGGTTTCTTGGGAGGCTGACCTCACCCTTTTGCATCGTGGAGACCTAATACTGTGGCTCCTCTCAGTCATTCCATTAAGACTCAGATTGGATCCCAGATGATTTGGGCAGCTGGGTGAATCCTTCCACTCCCCTGCCCCTATCACCATAGGTTTATTCCAAATTGACAGCAGGGCTTTGGAAATGAGTGTAGCTTTATTCATTTTTGATGCTCTGATATCTGGTTCACAAGTTTATGGAGAGTGACAGAGGATGATATAGGCCTTGGACAGCAGCTATTTCCCCCTTAGGAACAGACAGAAGATGTGGTGAGCATGAGCTTTAGACTAGTTGTGGGGTGGGGGCATAGAAGAAATGCCATTGATTTATTTGAAATAAAACAGTAGTTGAGGCTGGGGCTGGGGAGACTCTAAGCAAGTAAATCTACTATACTATTCTTGAGCCTACCACAGACTCAAGAATACCTAGGTATACCCTTTGGAACTGGCCACCACATTGAGTCCAAATGTCAACCAACTTGAGGCTTGAAAAGCTCATAATAGGAAACTCAGCACCGACCAGCAGGGGCAAATGACCTTCTCTGTAAGGCTAAGAAATGAGTTCTCTGCCAGATGCCAGGGCAGGAAACCCAGAGTGACTGATGGTTCTGTGTTCAATGTTCATGCTGATTTTCTGTAATCACAAAAGAAAACTGAGATGCTGTTGCTGCATGGTTTCCTCAGAGGTAGTCCAATTCCACTTTCCAGGTCCTGAGCTATGGCCAAGAGGGCCCAGTGTACATTTCCTGTCTGGCTTTCCAGGGCAGCAGGACCCAAACCTACAAATGGGCTTCTCTTTCTAGGATCTCCCCAGATAGGCCCTTGCTTCTCAGCCTGCAGCTAGAAGTGTTCAGGATCATTTTCTGGAATCTGAAAAATCTGGGGAGAGAATAGATGTATCCTAAGCCCTACAGCCACCAGCTGGCTGGCAGGTGCTATCCTGAGAGAGAGGGGGAAAGCGGGTGGTCTGTAGCTGAGCAACAATCCATCATCTAACAAGAAAACCCCTTGGCAAACTGCTGTGGTAGATTCACCAAAGCTAATGGATGTCTCAGAAAAAGCCCAGAGGCTTAGGTAGGGTTCAAGGTGAAAATTCCTGGCTCCCAAGGTGGTGATGGTAAAGAGCTGGAGATGGGGGAGGAAAGCCAACAGTTAGGCCACCAGCCTTGCTAAGAGTCTGGATGATACACTGCCCTAGAATAGTTTCTGGCTTTCCAAGTCCCTGGTTTTAGCCTCTAAAATGCACTAGGCAGTGTGTGCATATGTGTGTGTGTGTGCGTGTGTGTGTGCGCGTGTGTGTCTGTGTGTGTCCACACAAGACACGGAGAGCTCTCCCTCCCATCTTTAGAAGGTAACCCTTCGGTCCCTCCTTCCCTGAATACTGTCCCCTAGACATGCTAAGTGGTACTAAATAATGAAAAAGGGACACTCATTGCTGTCCTCTTCTTACCTCAAAGGAATGCTATGGGAAAGAAGCTAATAATCCATGTAGCTCCCTGACCCCTTTAGAAGGGAAGCTCAATAAAAAACAGAGGTGTTATTAGGGCCAGCCTGCCTCTGCATTGAGGAAACCAAAGTGCAAGTCCTGTCCATCATTGCTGCAGGAAACAAGATGGTCTGAGCAGCTTTGGGTCTCAGGAAAGGCCCTGGGAGGGGTGAGGGGCTAGAAATGAAGTTGCCTGGTTGCCATAAAAGCATGCCTTCAATTAATTGTTATGAATTCTTTTGTTTGAGAGGTAGGGAATCGAAATATTCATCTTACACATCCAGTTAATTCTCCTCTCCTTTCTTAAAGGAAAGAAGTTCAAATTACAGATGCTTCCCTCTGTAACGAATCCCCTTGGGGTCCTACCTGCTTATCTTTGGACCAATCAGAATTTTCCAGTAGGTTTGGAGGCTTTAGCTCAGTCCAGGAAAAACCTTTTATGGCCTTACTCTTTCCCACTTCCCACTTTATTTTTCTGCCTCATTTTCCCAAACAAGATCCTCCCTCCTTCTTTTGTAGCCAGAAGTCCTGGGAGTTCTTTGTCCAGGAACTAGAGAGAAAATACGTCTGGGCTACACATCTGGACTGCATTGTTGATTAAAAGCTTTAGTGTAATGTGAAAAGCTTAGAGTCAGAAGATGTGAGTTCAAATCCCAGCTTGCTATTTATTTTCTTTGTGAATTTGAACAAGCCACTTTATTCTTCTTACCTGTTTCTTTATCTGTAAAGTGAGGTGCAGGGGCATTCTAATGTCTTTTTAAAAATTCTAAAATCCTACAAAATCAAGAAAGGGGAATCCAAAGGTCCCTCTGATTTCTGTGATTCCCCTCTTCTCCAGTCTAGCCCTCATTCTTTGATCCAAGAGGGCTGATACAGAAGGAACCTTTTCCCTGAAGAGTTAGACTTTGAGATCCTTGGGTCTGGGTTTACAAATGACAACCAAAGGCAGTGGGCCTTCCCTGCTGCTGCAAAGCCCCTTGTACATCAAAGGCCCCAGCAGTGAACATGAGTAGCTCAGCTGGGACTCTAGGAACACTCAGAGAATTTGGCTACTGTCCCAAAAGAGACAGAAAAGGCTGAGGGAGCATGGAGAATCAGTCAGTGAAGGCTAAGAGGAAAGCAATGGCACAATGAAGGGTGAGAGAGAGAAAGGTTAGCAGCATAGCCCGAGTGAGCGGAAGCCTGAAGTCTGAGAATTTCTCTTCGTCTACACTGAACCTCTGACCCACCTCTTCCCTCTAGTAGATGGCAGAATGGTTCAAATAGCTTTGTGCCCCAGGGAGGTTTCTAGAGGATAGGGGTAAGAGAGTGCTTTCAATTAAATATTATACAGTTGTTATTGTTTTGGGTGATGGTAGGATCGGGATAATGAGTTAATGACTACTCTTTTACCAGCCTGAGAAGACACTGACCTAACCCAATTTTCAAAATATAAACATCCCTTCTGTGAGCCGTGACCTGTGTGAATTGCACTGCCATGACTAGAACCTTCTCTCTCCTTCAGCAGAATTGGTAGCATCATTCTTATCTCAACCACCAACAGTTAGGATTCGCTTTCTACCTGTCTGAGAGCAGAGTTGTATGATATATAAACATCGTCCTACACAGGCCTGGAACTTACATTGGAAAAAAGCACTTATTTGTATTAAGGAGTCAAAGAGGAGATGAAGTTATGACTAAGAAGACAGCATGATATACAGAAAGGGTTCTTACTGGGGATGGCAAATTTTTTAACAATTAATTTAATTCATTTTGACAACTATATTTCAATTGAATTAGTTTTTCCTTTGTAATCCTGTGTATTTTATTTTATGCATTGAAAAACATTCATCTTTAATTAATTAATCAATCAATCATTAATTAATTAAAGGACTTCGTAAGCTCCCCAGACTCCTAAAATGTGTGTATATATGTTGGGGGGTACAGAGTGGACAGTATTGGATGTCTCTGACACACACAAAAACATTGTGTAGAGGAAAGAATTCTGGCTTCAGAGTCAGAAAACTCAGGCTCAAATTCAGTTTTGTTATCGAGCTTTGAGAAGTGACTAAAGCTCTCTGACTACTGTTTTTATCATTTGTTAAATTGGGGGTGTAAAGTTTGAGTTAGGATCGTGACCTCTAAGATCCCATCTCAATACCAATGCTACAATACTTTGATATATTATCCAATGGGCAGCGACAACATGAAGAACTGTTATATAATGTTGAAGTTCTGAGCTTACTGGAATTGAGGGAATGAAATGCATGAACTACTTGCCACTGTTTAAGAGTAGGGAACAGTTGTGATATCAATGTCCTTTAAGGAGGAAGATTAGCATTGTAGTATGGTGGAAAGAATATTGGGTTCAGAGGACCAGGTTCCAATCTTAGCATATTGACTCTCCCTCACATCCCATTAGAATATAAGCTCCTTGAGGACAGGGACTGCTTTTGCCCTTTTTTTCTTTGTATCCCCAGAGCTCAGCATAGTACCTGGCACATAGTAGGTACTTAATATGTGCTTATAAATTTGATTTAAAGTTAGGCAAATCATTTATGCTCTTCTGACTTTAGTTTTCTCATCTGTAAAATGAGGGTCTTAGACTAGATGTTCTATAGGGTCTTTTCAGTTTTAAGTGTATGATCCTAAGTAGGAAGGGATACTTCAGGGTGTCATTCCATGCCTTCTCTGGTGGGCAAGAAACTCCCCTTGCCTTTTAGTGAACCTGAAAACATCCCATGCACAGATTCGTGTCTTAAGACTGGAATGTTGATGTTTAGAAGACACACTGGGTTACAGTTTCCAAAGGGAAGGGAGCCAAAAGTAGATTGAAAATCCTAGAATTAGAACTGAACCCACACACACATACAAACATGCACACTCAAATTCTGAGATTTAAAAAAAAAAAAAGAGGGAAAAAACCCCAGAATAAACGAGGTTTGGAGAAACCTTTTAGTGGTTAAGGAAGGTGGCCATTTCATGGACTCATTTCTCCAGCTGAATTATTTGTTAACCATTCTACTGCCTTGTTTATTCTCCCTTCAAATACTGCTTCTAGCCCATTAAGGAAGAAACAACGTGCTGGGGGCAGGGTTTCCCAGCCCATTCTCCCTGTGCAGATCTTAACAAGGGACTGCATCTGAAATCTCAGGAGAACCTGGCTCTGACTCAAGTCTTGCCAGCACATGTGTTCACCAGACCCGTGTGTCAGCCCCTGGGTCTATCTGCATTATGCTTATGAAAAAAAAGAAGCAGCAACAATGAAAAGACAAGAAAAGGAGAAAGAAGATTGTGGTCAGTCAGTGAGTCCCCATTCAAATGAGGTACCCAGTGCCATATACTTCATTTTTGTGTCACTGGGAGGATTTCTCCTGTGCTAGGATGCTCCTGCTCAATCCCAGGCAGCCCCAAAGACAGAAGCCAGCAGGTATCGGTGGGTGCACTAGAAAGTGATCCTGATATGGTCAGAGGAGTGAGGAGGGTGATGAGGGGTCTGGGAGTACCCATTCTGTCTTTTAATAAGTGTTTATGGCCTTCCATTGTGCCACATTCAGTGGGGAGTGCATAAGAAACAGAAAGCAGTGCTTCAGACTTCAATGAACTACAAGTAGATAGGATGTAAGTTCCATGAAGTCAGGGACTGTTTCTCATTTGTTGAATTAGGGGAAAGGATATGGACTAGGATCTGGGCTTCTAAGATCCCACCTGGATATAGATCCTACAATTTTTTGATTATACTATTAAGTGTAAACCCACAATATGAAGGATGTTATATGATGTTATTATACAGTGTTGAAGGTCTGGAACTCAGAGGATGAAGTGTAATATGAGAAATGTTCATTAAGTACCTATGATATACCAGGTAGGGTGCTAGATACTGGAGATATAAGTACAAAGAATGAAACAATTCCCTCCTCACAAAGAGCTAATGTTTTGATAGGGGAGGCAACAAGGATATGTGTAAGTATACATGATAAATTTAGAGAGAATAAATACAGATATATACAAAGAAGTTAAATACAAGGGAGTTGGGGAGGAGACTCACTAGCAGTTGGGGGGATCTGGAAAGACTTCATGAAAGTATTGTTTGGGTTGGAGTTTAACAGAAGAGAGAGCTTCTATGAGGCAGAGGTGAGGAAAGAGAACATTCCAGGAGGAGGAGATAGTCTGCAGATGTACGAAGCCTGGAAATGGAGTGCCTGCCATATTGTAGGTACTTATTCAAATGCTGCTGATTGATTAATCATAATAACTAACTTTGACAAATTGCTTTTAGTTATACAAAGTGCTTTCTAAGCAATAACCTTGTGAAATGGTGCTTTTTTATACCCATTTTGCAGATGAAGAAACTGAACCTCAAAAAGGTGAAATGACCTGACTGAGCTGACAAAGTTAATAAATGACAGAACCAGGATATAGACTCAAGCCTCCTGACTCCAAGATCAGCAGTATTTCTATTAAATCATGTGACCTCTCCTAAAAAGGTGAAATAGTATTTCTTTATAGTCCCCTCCCAACACACACACCACACACATAGTACTAGCCTGCTACTGCACCCCAGGCCATCACTAGTTATCCTGACTTTTGTCTCGACACTGGATGTCCATGATTCTGGAAGACAGAGTGAGGCTGATGACTTCATGCATCTCTTCCTCACTTA
The DNA here is from genome assembly GCA_023548195.1 of Bettongia penicillata ogilbyi. Classification (NCBI taxonomy): domain Eukaryota; kingdom Metazoa; phylum Chordata; class Mammalia; order Diprotodontia; family Potoroidae; genus Bettongia; species Bettongia penicillata. Next base: position 714,822 of record JAJHZJ010000697.1, read on the forward strand.
AATCCAATTCATCCATGTCAGCGGTACTCTTCAAAAACACAAACAGCCCGCTACTCTGAATAGGTCATAAAATCATAGGACTTTGGAGTAGAAAGACTCACTTTTGCTAGCTCTGAACCCGCAGCCCATAAATTTCCTGTAAAAAGAACTCCCCACAAATTCTGGAGCAGTGGAACCCTCGTAGAAACACAGTGGAAGAGATCTGCGTTCCAGAGAGCCCTGGAAAGCCGTCCCAGTGGTCCGTCGCACTCTGGACAGTGGAGCCCACCCCTGTGCTGCCCTGGCCATGTGTCCCCAGAGGAGCAGATTTGAGCAGGCTTCAGGGACCAAAACTCCGGCTGCCACAAAGGTCTCCCCGCCCACAGGTGCTACAGGTCAGTGAGACAGACTTCTGGGCTGGCCGAGAGGGGAGCGGGGTGTCTCCATGACTTGGGCCCCCTCGGGAGGCAGCAGCAGAGGCAGTGGCAGAGGCAGCAGATGCCCGGGACTCCCCAAGCAGGCAGGAGCTCAGGGCCATTACCTAAAGTCTCTGCATTAACCCCCTGAGGGAACTGAGCCTGGGAGGCGGCCCTGCCCCCACCTGAGCACCAGAACTTAAGCTTACATTGAATAGCAGCTGCGCCTGCCCCTGAAAGCCCTGAGGTTGGGGAGCAGCATTTGAATCTCAGACTCCAAGCACTAGCTGGGCAGATCTAGGCAGAGGTGGAAAGGAATCTCAGAAGTCAAGTTGGGAAAATGCCCAGAAAAGGGAAGAAAAATAAGACCATAGAAAGCTACTTTCTTGGGGGACCGATGTTCCTGCCTTTCATTTCTGATGACAAGGAAGAATTCTTACCATCAGGGAAACACGTGGAGGTCGGGGCCTTTGTATCCCTGTCATCCGAGGTGGATGTCCGGTGGGCTCAGGCCATGGAAGAGCTCAAAAAGGATTTTGATAATCAAGTTAGACAGGTGGAGGAAAAACTGGGAAGAGAAATGAGAGAGATGCAAGAAAAGCATGAAAAATGGGTAAATACCTTGCTAAGGGAGATCCAAAAAATGCTGAAGAAAATAACACCTTGAAAAATAGGCTCACTCAATTGGCAAAAGAGGTTCAAAAACCCAATGAGGAGAAGAATGCTTTCAAAAGCAGAATTAGCCAAATGAAAAAAGAGGTTCCAAAGTTCACTGAAGAAAATAGTTCTCTCAAAATTAGAATGGAACAGATGGAGTCTAATGACTTTCTGAGAAACTAAGAAATCACAAAACAAAACCAAAAGAATGAAAAAATGGAAGAGAATGTGAAATATCTCATGGGAAAAACAACTGACCTGGAAAATAGATCCAGGAGAGACAATTTAAAAATTATGGGACTACCTGAAAGCCATGATCAAAAAAAGAGCCTAGACATCATCTTTCATGAAATTATCAAGGAAAACTGCCCTGACATTCTACCACCAGAGGGCAAAATAAGTATTGAAGGAATCCATCGATCACTGTCTGAAACAGATTCAAAAAGAGAAACTCCTAGGAACATTGTGGCCAAATTCCAGAATTCCCAGGTCAAGGAGAAAATATTGCAAGCAGCTAGAAAGAAACAACTCCAGTATTGTGGAAATACAATCAGGATAACACAAGATCTAGCAGCTTCTACATTAAGGGATCGAAGGGCATGGAATAGGATATTCCAGAAGTCAAAGGAACTAGGACTCAAACCAAGAATCACCTACCCAGCAAAACTGAGTATAATACTTCAGGGGAAAATATGGTCTTTCAATGAAACAGAGGACTTTCAAGCATTCTTGATGAAAAGACCAGAGCTGAAAAGAAAATGTGATTTTCAAACACAAGAATGAGAAGAAGCATGAAAAAGTAAACAGCAAAGAGAAGTCATAAGGGACTTACCAAAGGTGAACTGTTTACATTCCTACATGGAAAGACAATATTTGTAACTCTTAAAACTTTTCAGTATCTGGGTAGTTGGTGGGACCACACACACACATACACACACACACGTACACATGCACACACACGTACACACATAAATGCACACACACATGCACACATGCACGCACACACCGAGACAGAGAGCACAGAGTGAATTGAATAGGATGGGACCATATCTTAAAAGAAATTAAGGTAAACAGTGAGAGAGAAATGTAGTGGGAGGAGAGAAGGTGAAATGGAATGGGGTAAATTATATCTCATTCAAGAGGCAAGCAGGAGACTTTTTAGTGGAAGGAAAAAGAGGAGAGCTGATAAAAAAACATGAAGTTTACCCTCATCACATTCGACTAAAGGAAGGAATAAAATGCACACTCATTTTGGTATGAAAACCTATCTTACAATACAGGAAAGTGGGAGAGAAGGAGATAAGCAGGGTGGGGGGAGGATGGAAGGGAGGGCAATGGGAGGAGGGAACAATTTGAAGTCAACACTCTTTGGGAGGGACAGGATCAAAAGACAGAATAGAAACAATGGGGGGCAGGATAGGATGGAGGGTAATTCAGTTAGTCTTACACAACACAACTATCAGGGAAGTCATTTGCAAAACTACACAGATAGGGCCTATATTGAATTCCCTGCCTTCCCAAAGGGAATGGGTGGGGAGGGAGGGATGGGGAGAATTTGGAACTCAAAGTTTTAGGAACAACTGTTGAGTATTGTTGTTGCTACTAGAAATAAGAAATACAGTTAATGGGGAATAGAAAGTCATCTGGCCCTACAGGACAAAAGAGAAGATGGGGACAAGAGAAGGGAAGGATGATACAAGAGAAGGCAGATTGGTGATAGGGAAAATTAGAATGCTCAGTGTATTGGGGTGGGGGGAGGGGATAAATGGGGAGAAAATTTGGAATCCAAAATTTTGTGAAAATGAATGTAAAAAGTTAAATAAATAAATTTATATTTAAAAAAAGAGAACTGATGAAAAAATAGTAATAATAATAAAATAAGGCAATGTGGGTAAAAAAAAAATTCATAGGACTTTGGAGCTGGAAGAGATCTGAGAGGTAATCTAGTCCAATAGCCTTCATTTTACAGAAGAGAAATTGATTTGTTTAAGAATATGTAGGTAGTAAGTAGCAGACTAGGCTCTGAGATCAGGTCTTCTAACTATAAATTTAGAACCTTATTACTGTACTGTAGTACCATCTAATGTAGTTGTGTTGGGAATTCTTGACTCCTGAGAAGCTCCCTATCTACCATGAAGCCATCCTACTACTCCTTCTTTCTCCCATTCTGTCTCTTCCCCTACATCTCTCCTCCTTGGAAATTTCTAGAAGACTGCTATTTGTCTCATTTCACGCTTCTCATGTGCATCATGAGTGTGTGTGTACTCAGAGGAAGACAGAAATGTCTGTACTCTTTCTTTGGCTGCTGAGTGCATGTGGACCTCCACCTCCTTGAAAAGCTGTATACTCATGGTAACTTGGATCTTCTTAACCTTGAACTCAACTTCCCTTCACGCTTCGAACATAGAATCCTTCATGATGATCAAATAAATATATATTATGTAAAGATATTCATGATAAGTGTTTATTGATTGAAATAACTGAGTTCTCATTTACATAGCATAGTATGGTTTACAAAGAACTTTACATAGATACTCATTTTTTAGAGATATTTTTTCCTAGAAATCTCCATAGATGGCAAGTAATTATTCATGTTTGTCTATAAATCATATTGATCAGGAAAAACAGAATCACACCACCAGAGAGAGTCTCATGAGAAACTTTTCATGACCCAGGGTCCAGATAGATGGGGATCTTTCTTATTTTCCAAGGAAGGAGAGACCATTATCTTCTGATAAGTCCTTCCCTATATTTAACTTCAGGCTCTTTTGAAATGGACTGCAACCCATTTCTACTACATGGGAACTGTCAAAGAACAGAGCAAAGTAGAGGTCACTTATATATGTCCCAAACTCTCTCCGAACTTCACGCACCATCTTTTTGAAGAGTGGCAAATTTTAAAAACCACCAGAGAAAAGACCAAATCAGGGCTCTGCTCTTATAACTATAGAGTTCAGGCCCGGTGGGCATGTCATAACCAGAAGGATGATGGAGACAAATTGACTAGAGCTCAGAAAAGAGCAACACACCAAAAAAAAAAAAAAAAGAAAGAGAGAAAAAAAGATGATGAAGGACTGGAGGGATTGAATGATGAGCAAAGATTAAAAGAACTAAATATGGACAGCCTGGCTAAACGCCGATTAAAAGCCTCGATCAGAACTGTCTGCGGGTGTCTGAGCACCAACAGGGAAGAGAGGGTTGCTTTGGCAGGTGTGGGGTCAGGCAGGGGGTAATGATGTGGACTGAAAATAAGGGAAGGAAAAGTATTAGTGGAAAACTGCAGGGTGGTAAAGGAGCCTTTGGAAAGAAAAATGGGTAGTGGGGGCAGAGGGGTGAAAAGAAGGGGAAGAATCCCTTCTCTGACCCCTTCAAAATGAAGCCATTGGAGCTGAGCAAATCTGGGGGAATGGCAGGTAAGAGGTTTGCTCCAGCAGGGGTGGGGGGTGAAGGTGCAGGTGGGGGTCTAAGAGATTGAAGTAACCTATTTGATCTGCATCCATGTCTAGCATCTCTAGACTTGTCAAGGAAAACTGTGAGGCTGGTTTTGAAATGATCATAGATTAAGATGAAATGGAGCATCCGTGGAGTAGCTCTAAAGACTGGAGTGTTTGACTGTCCAGCTAGTAATGGCCCAAGCCTGGGCCCTTATCTCCTTATTCTTTGCTTTAAAAATTTTTTTTTGATTCCTTTAACAACAACCACCAAAATTTTCCTCTCTGCAGAGAGAGGCAGCTGGTCAGTCTGACAGGCGGAAACTGCAGCTTTCTCGTTAATGTGCAATCCTGAAACGGTGATGTATGGCTGGTGATAGATCATGTTGGGTTTCCGGAGAGCAGGGAAGGCTAAAGCCGGAGTCTAATTCATGATGCATGAACACATTGATCTTCCTGGCTCTGAAAATACAGTGTAATGAACCCCCGCTAACACATCATTTTTATTCCACTGCACCTCGCTAATATCTAATGATTTCACCTTCTCCTGTGATCAAACATAATTGTATGGGAGTTTCAACTTTGTTCCTTGATATGAGGACACTGCTGCCCAGCTCTGTTTTGCTCTCTGCTTTTGTTAGGGAGATACTGGAAATTATACAAATAGTGATTAAGATCCCACGGATGAGATATTGAACGTAAATTCTGAGCCACTTTGTATGTTCACATATGCACTAGTGTGTGTAAACACAAGCATGTGTGTGTGCTGAAATAATCAAAAGGTAATTGAAGGTGGGGAAGATCACTCAGAAGCAGGTGCATTTTCCCTGGGATAGCTCAACCAATTGGCTCCCGGGAAATGCCAATTACTTAGAATGGAGATTACCTTGTAAATGTTATTGTTTGCAGCATTCCATCTGCTGATTGAACTGCCATAATAATTTGGTTTCAAGTCCATGCAGCTTCCTAAGAGCCTCTTGCCAACCTGTCCTTGATGGCCTCATATCCTATGTGCATCTCGTGTTTCTTGGACAAAGCATTCAATCGCCCCACTCTCACCCTCGACTTTTAAAGAGCTTTTGAAAAAAATTAATATTAATTTTATAACTTCAGCCATCTGGCTGGGAGGTAGTTTGTTTCTGATGAAATAACAAACAATTGTGATACTTCTGTTGATGAACAAAGCCTCCCTCGCTGTTCTTCCCTCTGTCCCTTAATGTCCCTTCCTATTCTGCTCCATTGCCTGAGGTCATGCTTTTCCTTAAAGTCACGGCATCTGCAGTCTTCATGGAATCCTAGATTCTGCCCACCTTCACCTGGAGGAAAAATAGAGGTCACGAATCATAGATTTAGAATTGGAAGAAACCTCAGAGGCCATCCAGTCCAACCCCTCTGTTTCACAGATAAGGACACTCAGAGGCTCTGTAATAGTAATAGTAAGCATTTATATAGCATTATTGCCTTATTTCATCCTCACAACAACTCTGGGAGGCAGGTGCTATTATTATCTCCATTATAGAAAATAAGGTAAACAGGAGCTAAAAGACTTATCCAAAGTCACACAGCATCTGAGTCCAGATATGAATACAGTTCTGACTCCACCTCTAGCACTCTATGCACTGTGCTGCCTTACCCAAGGTCCCCAAAGTAAATAAGTGGTAGAAATAGGATTTGAACTCAGGCCCCATGACTCTATAATCTGCTTTCTTTCCACTTCAGCCCTGGGGATCATAGGATAGTGGAAAAGCAATCTGAGCTTGGAAAGAGAGGACCTACTTCAAATCCTGGCTCCTATTTATTACCTTGTGACTTTAGTTGACTCATTTAACTTCTCTAGGCTTTATTATCCTTTCTGTAAAGTAAGAGGATTATATTGGACCTACTAACTCTATGAACCTATGAAGCATTGGCCCTCTATGTGTGTGTGTGTGTGTGTGTGTGTATGTGTTGTTTGTGTGTGCACATCTGTGTGTTGGCAGGGTAAATTTAGTTTCTTCCAAGCTGTCGTGTTTCTCTCCAAGCCCTGACACTCATTCCCTGATTCTCAAATGGAGACAAAACAACTGTGTGAATTAAGGAGGAGAAAGAGGTAGTAACTAAATTGTTGGTTCTTTTAAGGATGTGTGGCCATATTAAGTTAATACAAAACTCCGTTCTCAAGGTCAGCTCCTATACGGCTTAATGGGCTGCTCTTTGGCCCCTGTTTGAGCCTTTGTTTTTGATCAGCACTTGGCTCCATGGGGAGTTGGTGGGGAAGATAATACATAAAAAGATACTATTCCAGAGAAATGCCATTCAGAGCTTGTGATGCAGGTCAGGGTACAGTATCTGAATGCAATCAATATGCACTTAAATGTTTGGATCATGTAAACCTCCACTTGGCACTAAGGATGTCCAGAGAGACCTTTTTCAGAAATAGAAAAATTACTATTCCAGAGCTGATGGAGGGTCATCTCAGCATACTCTTGTTTCAAGGGAGATGCTGGTTGAAAAGGACAAAAGAGGTCCCTTTGGAATGAAAAGGTTTTAAAGGAAAAAGTCTAGGGAAACAAGAGTCTTGAGTCCAATTCTGGCCACCAGTGCAGACAGCGACTTGGCATACTCTCTCATTACTGTATCTCACTTTCCGCTTCTGCAGAGGATGATAATATGGATGTGTGAATGACGTACGTGGAGACCTTGGATGAAAGGCTAAATGCTGTCATTATACATCCAGAGACTGGATGGAGCAGGGAGGGACAGGTTTTGAAGTTCCAACCAACCACAGACTCTATCCTTGAACCTACAGAAGAAAGAGAAATTCCATCTTCCTGGCCCACTTAGATCTTGGGCTCCCAAATTCTGCAAGGGACCCTTTTCTTTCCAGAGTGGGACCCATATCACAAGCTCTTTCCTCAAGGTTCACAGTAACTTTCAGCCTGGAGCTAAACTAGAAATAGGGACCTTTCCCTATCATTATGAGCATTTCCCCCAACAGACACACTGGGATGGAAAATAGAATGAACTCTGACCAGAAAAGTAGAAGCCATCTGCCGCACCTCAAAGAATCTAGCAGACCAAGCAAGGCTCTACGGTGATAAGGAATGATTGCCTCGAACTTCATTGAAGACAGGAAAGAGCTCAGCACATGGAGAAAGAGCTAGAAAGACTCAGAGGATCTGGATTTGAATCTGAGCTCTTTAGTCAAGAATGGGGGCCCCTCCTCATGAACCTGTATGTAATCTCTATGACCTCAGGAAAGTTATTTTACTTCTAGGGATCTGTTTTGTGGAAGGTAGAACAATATGACTTTTAAAGCCCATCGGGATCTAAATCTATTATACCATAGTCTTTAGCATGCTAAGCAGTATCTGAGATGTAAATAAATTCATGGTTTCCTAATAAAGTTAGTGATAACAAGGGAAAGATTCTTGGGGCAGGGGAAGGCAGGCAAGAGAAGGAATTAGTCAAGAAAAGTTTCAGGACCAGAGACCGAGTTATAACAACTGGAGACTATTGTGTAGACACTTCTAAAGGACTGAAGAGGGAAGGAGAAATTGGGGGATGGCACCTCGAAAGAGAAGAAATGGTATCAAATGTCAGGAGATCACTGAGACTCAAGGAAGAAGCCTCTTCTTGTTTTAAGGATAAATATAAGATCTAGTAATGCTAAGAAATCCCCAACCATAGAGTACTTTACAATAACTCTGCCATCTTTCTTGGATGATTTCAACATTCACTTAACTGGAGGCAGGGTAAAGTTTTTAAGATCCTTCCCAGCTTCAGGAGTCAATGCAAGTAACCCTTCCCTTTTTTTTTTTAAATAAAGCTCACAACCTTCTCTCTGCAACAGACCAGTAGTTTCCCTTCACATTTCTTCTGTTAGCATTCCTTTCCCCCTGCTCTTTACAACTTGGCTTTGGGAGGGTTGAGGTGGGGGTGGTAATCTTCCTCTATAAGAGTATTAAACATATTTTTAAAACACTTAAATGTTAATACAAAACCTGGGGGGAAAAAGGATGTCAAATATTTAAGCGACTCTCCAAAGACATGATGTCTCTACCGAAAGATTTGACCCTAGTAATCTAATTTGCTTTAAATTTAAAATGATCCTTCATTCTCTTATTATAGGACTCCATGTCGTTAGCTCGTAAAGATTACAATTTCTTTTCTTCCAATTGTAATAAATCCAATTCAAGCACCCTCTTGACTTGAAATTCGTCACAACAGCACACAGAGGCCATGCCCCCCCACCAGTGTACTTCATGAGGAGGGGGTGCCACACTTGTCTGCAGGAGAAAGATGATGCAAGACTGTAAAGTGAGTTTCTCCCTTTCCTGCCCCCTCCCCAACCTCAATATAGTCTGTGAAAAGAATACTGTGTCTAAATTATAGCTGATTCCTCATTATCCAGCAGTAAAAAGGTTAGGCGAGCCAGAAAGCCAGACTGACTGTAGTTTCACATTTTATCTTTCCGCCTGGGAACAGTTCAGTTTCTCAGATCCATTTGAAAACACTTCAACTCATTCCATTCAATCTAGGGATTTTAACCTTTTTCTTCTTATCTTAAAAAAAAAAAAAACTGGCAGCTTAGAATTATAACTGACCAGCCTGTAACCATTGCATCTATCTATTGATCAGTCATGGATACAGTATCTTATAACTGAACTTGACTTTTGGTAGGATTTTGTACTGATTCAGTGCTAAATCGGAAAAGACTTTGGTGTTATTAGCTATATTATGAGGGGGGTTGTAAGAGTAATAAGTAATAATTATCATAGAACTAGTACATACTTAGTAATTATATGGCCTTGGGTACCTAAAGACATTCTTTATTAACTACCCTCTACCTGCTGATGTTTTTCCTTTCCTTTAAGCTCAAATACCACCTCCTCCATATGCTCTCCGTGATTTCCCAGGCCAGAAGCCATCACTCCCTTCTTGAAACTCTTAAAATATTTCTGACTCTCTTATGTACTGATTAAATCACAGACATGGGTTATCCTCCCACTTTACCCCCAGATCTATACACCACAGTATAAGTTCATTGAGACTATGTCTGATTTCTCTTTTTATCTCTGATCAATCAATAAGCATTTATTAAGAACCTACTGTGTGGCAGGCACCAAGTTATGTTGTTGCTAAGAGAGCCAATGACATCATAGGTGATATCTTGACTTGTGTGTAAATTGGATTTAAGTGAGGCAGAATTGCCCAAAGTTGTCAGCCTCACTCTCCAGACACTGAGGATATGAAGACAAAAGTGAAATAATCCCTACCTTCAAGAAGTTTACAGTGTCGCTGGGAAAGACAGCAGGTACACACACAGGTACAAACAAAATAAACACAGGGAGATTTGGAGGGGAAGGTACTAATAATTGTTGAGGGAGGGGGTAGAGATAAGGAAAGGCTTCATGTGGAAAGCAGAACTGGAGCGAGACCTTGAAGAAAACTAGACACTCTGAGACATGGAGGTGAAAAGCATTGAGGTAGGAGATGGAATATAAAAATAATATAATATAAAACAATAACTAAAATTTATATAGTGTTTGAAAGTCTGCAAAGTGCTTTACATATATTAGCTCACTGGATTCTCACAACAACCAGGTGAGGTAGGTGCTATTTATTATATGAGGAAGGCCAGAAAGATCAATTTATCATGACCATAATGAGCAATATGTAACAAGGCTGGAAGGGTAGGGTTGGAACCAGGTACTAAAGAACTTGAAATGACAAAAAAAGTTTATATTTGAGTCTAGAGGTGATAGGGAATCCCTGGAGTAGGGAAGGAACAAGGCTATATTTGTGCTTTAGAAAGATCCCTTTGGCAGGTGTGTGGAGCATGGATGGATAGGACTGAAGGCTTGAGGTGGGGATGTTAAGATGCTATTTTAATGGCCCCAAGGAGAGATCGTGATGACCTGAAGTAGGGTGATGGTTGTGTGGTTGCTCTGCACAAGATGTATACCAATCAAATACTGTACAAGGTCATCTCGAAGGGGAAGTCATTGAGAGCAGAAGAGACCAGAAAAGACCTCCCCAAGTGTTTGACATTTGAACTCAGACTTGAAAGAATCCAGGGATCCCCAAAGGCAGAGGGGAGGAGGGAGAGCATTCCAGCCAGTGGAGAGTGTCAGAACCAAGTCATGAAGGCAGAGAATGGAATCTTGTGGATGGAACTGCAAGCCTGAGAGTACTACTAGAGCACGGAGGGAATTAATTTGTAAGCAGGCTTGAAAGGTGAAAAGAGGCCAGGTTGTGAAGAGTTAAAAATGCTACACCTGTTTTCCTATGGTGTCCAAGCCTTTGGGACCCCATTCTGGGGTTTTCTTCTCAAAGCTACAGGAGTAGTACTTTTAATAGCTCCTATTTACATATGGCTTTGTGCTGGATAGTACCTATACAGTGTAGTAGCTGTTCAGTTGGTTCTCAATTGTGTCAGACCCTTTGTGACCCCACTTGGGATTTTCTTGGCAAAGTGGTTTGCCATCTCCTTCTTTAGCTCATTTTACAGACTAGGAAACTAAGGCAAATAAGGTTAAGTCCCAAACATAGTAAATGTCTTGGGTCTTCCTGATTCCAGGCCTAGTGCTCTGTTCACTGTGCCACTTAGCTGCCCCTCCAAATCTACTAGAGAAATTTATTTTTTGATTCTAGAAATATTGAACAGGGAGTAGGGAATAGGGGTGAGGGTGACAACACTGGATTTTATTGATTAGGAGAATGACATGGAAAATTAGGAAAATAATTTTGTCAAAGTTGGGAGGACTGAGAGAGGGAACTGACATATATAGGTGTTAAGGAAAGGGGACCTACCTGTGAGCTCATGCTTAGATTAAGGATTGGGAGAAAAAGGCTCTAGAAGATGAAATGAAAGAGTTCCAAAGCCTAGAAGAAGGTGGTGATAAATAGACAATGATTCCTGACTCCTGAATAATGAATGCCCCACCAAATGCCTCTGCTGCCCTATTTCATCTGACTAAGGGAAGTTCTGAAAGAACTATTCAATTCAGGGGGTGAAGGGGGGCGGGGCTTCCTCAGCTTCTCTTGATTTATCTGCTGAAATTCCTTAAGTGGGCATTGGGTCTTTGATTCCATGTTTACAGATAAAAGGCTTAAAATGCAAACACTAACTACAGGTACTTTGCAACCCTGAGACTTATTCAAACTCAAGTGCCAATCTGTCAGTCAGTCAACTAGTGGATATTTGTCCATTCACTTGACAATCATTAAATACCTGTTCTCAGCCCAAGGCCAGCCTGTGGGTATCTACGAAAATGCTGGGTTAAGTATGGTCCCTTGCCTCAAGAAGTTTGCAATCTAGTAGGGGAAATGACTGATGGCAGACATTCTCTTGTTTTAGAGGAGAGGATGCTTAAATTGAGTAAAGGACATTTGGTACACTTGCACTAAAAAGAAGTATTATGAGACTTCTCAACTTAACTTAGAGTTGACTGGGAAGAAACAAGTAGAACCTGCACTGGGATCTATTCCCTAGCCCTGGGAGGCTATGACTGCGTGAAGGAAGCTCTGTTTTCCATGGTTAATTAAAGGTGAGTGAAATCTATAAAACATTCAACAAAGGAGTCACCTTCATTCAAAGAGACGCTTCCTTCCGAAAGGATTTGTAGTTAGTCTGGGCATCACTGTATCCAAAGTGCCAAATGGGGACAGCTCCACAGCTCAGCTGATAGAGGCAGCAGTCAGGAAGTGATATGGAGAGTTGGAATCCTGGCTCTGTACTTAGCACCTAGGTGAATTGGAGCAAGTCACTCAACCTTTCTAGTACTCAGTTCCCTCACCTTAAATTGAAGGCAATGGGACAGATGACCTCCGAGGTCCCTTATGGCTCTAAATCTGTGATTGTGGAGGAGTCATTTAGTTTCCCTGCTTCACCTTGATTTCCCCATTTCTTCAGTCTAGGTTGTCACCTTCTCATTCAGTCAAATTAGTCAGGAGGCATTTATTAATGTAATTACAGGCATGTTGGTAGCACAGCGAATACATAGAATGCTAGATTTGCAGTCAGGAAGACCTGAGTTCAAATATGCCTTCAAATACTTACTAACTGTGTGACCCTGGGCAAGTCACTTAACCTCAATCTGCTTCCATTTCCTCAATTATAAACTAGGAATGATAGATAATGGTGCCTACCTCCCAGAGCTGTTGTGAAGACTAAATGAGATAATACTTGCAAATTGTTTTGGAAATCTTAAAGACCTATGTAAACACTAATTATCATTATTCTTAATGTGGCGATAGTTATTAAACATCCAACAATTGATGAACAATTTGTCGCTACTTTCATGTAGTGAGGCAGTTTGTTCTTGAGAACAGAAAGCTCACTCCTCGCGACAGAAAGAGTCGCGTTCAAATTTCCCCTCTGTTACTGTTTATTAACTTCTAGGTGACTACGATGAGCCTTGTAAGACCAGAAGCTATAGAGAAGGTGCTCAGTGGTAAAGGAAGTTCCTAATCAACTTTCCTACACCAATGAACACACAGGCCCAGTCAAAAGGAAAACAAACCAAAACAATCTGTGTTGTAGTAAATGTTGTGGTTCAGTTGTTTCAGTTGTGTCTGACTCTTCGTGACCCTATCTGGGATTTTGTTGGCAAAGATATTTTAGTAGTTTGATTTCCTTCTCCAGCTCATTTTACATATGAGGAAACTGAGGTAAAAAGGGTTAAGTGACTTGCCCAGAGTCACAGAGCTAATAAGGGTCTGAGGCCAGTCTTCTGGACTCTAAGCCCAGAGCTCTATCCATTGTACCACCTAACTACAATAAAACTAAAAAGGGAAAGACTTTTATGAAATTCTAAGAGAAAACAACAGAAGTTGGATAATGCGTATTACATACAGTATACATATTAATTCTGATCATTTAATAAAAAGTAAATAAGAATGGACAAATGTGAAGGCTCTGAGTGGCTGAAATATTATTATAATATATTATATATTAAAATTAATGAATCTGAATGTAAATAGTCTTTAAACTATGGTTTTATTGAACTGATGTTCAATGTTAAGTTTTTAATAAAACTTGAAAAGTTTATAAATGTGAAAGAACTGACATATATGTAGCACTTTAAAGAGTACAAAACACATGTATTTTTATTTCCTTTAAAGGCAGAGAAACTTTGGCTCAGTGCTTATGTGACTTGCCCATGACCACACAACTCATAATCCCAAAGTGGGTTTAGAACCTAAATCTCTCCTGACTCCTAGTCTGAGACTAATTTCACTAAACAATACTACCTTTCAGATAGATACAAGTGCTTGGAAAGATTAATTCCCCCCATATAAATGCAAGATGGTGGCGGCGGCAGTAGTAGTAATAGTATGAGTAACAATTGTAATGTTATCTCCTGGTTATTCCATAGGTATCTGAAATTCAGTGTGTCCGGAATTGAACTCAGAAGCTTTCTCCCAAAACCCAGTTCTCTCCTCAACTTCCCTGTTACTGCTAAGGATGCTACCAGGCTTCTAGCCCACCTTGGTGGAATCAACTCCTCATTTTACCTAATCCACATATCCATCCATCCAGTTGTCAGACCTTGCCATTTCTACCCCCATATCTCAGGCATCCATTCCCTTCTCCACATTCACACAGTCACCACCCTAATTCCTCAGGGCCCCAGCACCTTTTGCATGGACTATAGCTTCCTATTGGTTTCTTTCTGTCAGGTTTCTCCCCACACCAATCTATTCTCCACTCTTATACGAAAGTGATTTTCCTAAAACATAGCTATAATCCCCTTCCCCTCCACTTCTTAAACTAGAACCCTCTAGAATCAAATGTAAACATCTATGTTTGACATTGAAAGCACTTCACAATCTGATCCCACTCTTTCCAGTTTTCTAACAGGGCTAACTCCTTTCCAGGTAATTGATGGTTAGCCATACTGACCTACTTTCTGTTCTTCACACATAATGCTCCATCTCCAGGCTTCAGCCTCTGCACAATCTGACTCCCATGCCTGCAATGTTCTCCCTCCTCACCACCCTGGTTTCCTTCAAAACCCAGCTCTAATTGACTTCAGAAGGAGGCCTTTCATAATCCCTCCAGCTGCTTGTGTCTTCCCCTCTAGAATTACCTTCATCTATTTTGTATGTATATTGTATAGACCTCTTTATGAACATATTGTCTCTCCCTTAAATCATAAGCCCCTTGAGGGAGGAGCAGTTTGGTTTGTTCATTTTTCTTTTTTCTGTACATCTCAATACCTATCAGAAAACCAAATACATCCCTAGTGGGATTTGTTGATTGATTAACAACTGCAGAGAGGCTTCCAGAAAGAATAAGTCTCTGTGTTTAGCCTTGAAAGATAGTCAGTTTAGTCATCCAGCATTTATGTAGGTACCACTCCAATCATTAGCAAGAGGCAAAAATGGGATCCAGAAAACACCACTGAGGAAGTTCTTGGAAAGGGAAATTGTGTTTCTCCTAATTAAGAGGCTTCTCAGGTTTGTTCTCAAACTCTCATAACCAGAATCCTAATCTCTTGCCCTAAGAGATGTTTTCTCTTTGTCATTTTTAGGTATTTACCCTCCTTGATCTTGTCTCACTTTTAACCCCTTCATTAGCCCTAGGGGTTCCATAGCTATATTTCTTCCAGTTTAATCACACTCCAAACTTAACTAAAATAAGAGATTCTGCCTTAGGATATTGTAATTGAGCCTTCCTCAGTTTTTGAATTTTTAAATTGCATTTTTTTAATGATTTTGAGCATTTTTTCATATGACTTGGTGGTCTTGATTTCTTCCTCTGAAAACTACCTGTCCACATCCTTTAACCATTTATCAATTGGGAAATGGCTCTTATATTTATAAATTCGGCTCAGTTCTCCATATACAGATAGTTCTCGTGTTACATAAATTTGCATTATGAAATTCAACTTTACAGAAAGAATTCTGAAAATCACATTCCAAAAAAACACATGTATTAATTTTACTGTACAGAATGTTCTCTGTGTTCCTATCTCAGCTCAGTACTCTGAAGCCTCTCACCACCACCACCACCCCACCAAATGAAACAAAACAAAACAAAACCCTCCAAGTTAAAAAAGAACAGACCAAGCAGAAATGGTAACCATGTCCTCCACAGCTACTAACGCCACCACTGAATGGGTCAATTTGTCTTGAGCGCTTTACACAGAGTGTAAAGACTTTTTCCCTGCTCCACCTGTATCTATCCTGCTCATCTATTTTCTATCTTTCTGTCTGGGTATCACACATTTGTCAGTCCCCTACATGTTGCCTGAATTCCCTGAATGTGTATCTGACCTCCACTTGTTTGCCCCTTTTGTGTTCTTCCTCTCAGTTCTGGCAAGGTTCCCCCCACCACCACCATGGGTGGGCTCAGCAGCTCTGGCATGTCCCTCCTCCTGCTCCTAGTTCTCTGTCCCCAGTCCCCAAGTGTCCTTGCACCCTATGCTAGCCTTCTTGCCTCCCTTCTTTTCTCCTTCCCTTCCTCATGTCACCCAACAAATTTGCATTATGTAAAAATCACTTTATGTAGAAGTCTGCAAAACATTCCACTTATATAAAGTGAGAACTGTCTGGATTTGAGAAATGAGACTTTTATCAGAGAACCTTGCTATAAATTTGTTTCCTGTTTTTCTTCTAATTTTGAATGCATTGTTTTTGTTTGTGCAAAAACCTTTTAAATTTTATGTAATAAAAATTATCCACTTTATATCCCATGATCCTCTCAATTTCTTGTTTGATCATGAATTTTTCCCTTTTCCATAGATCTGACAGGATTTTTTCCATGATCCCCTAATTATACATATGCATTTATGCAAAATATATTTCCATATTTGCCATGTTGTAAAAGAAAACACAAACAAAATAAAACAAAAAAGAAAAAGTAATGTTTTAAAAGTATGTTTTAGGCTGCATTTAGAGTTCCTCAATTTTCTACCTGGAGGCACATAAAATTTTTTATCTTGGGTCCTTTGGAATGGTCTTGGATCGTTGTCTGCATCAGAGTAGCTAAGTCTTTCACAGTTGATCATCCTGAAAATATTGCTGTTTCTGTGTATCATATTCTACTCAGGGACAAAGCCAAGATGGCAGATTAGGGAAATCCATTCAGCTGAATTCTCCCTGCCTTTCCCTCCAGGTAACTTTAAAATAACACCACAAATCAAATTTAAAGTAGCAAGGCCAATAAAAGTTTAGGGTAAGATATTCCACACCTTTAAGAGATCAAAAGGAGAAATCTGTGTCATCATGATGGAGGTTTGTCCATTGCAATGGCAGCAACAGCAGCTTTGGGAGTTCTCAGTCCAAAGACAGTAAAGGAGTTGGACACCTGGTCAGAAAGAGATTATAGGGGTCTCTTATTGGTCCTGGTACAGCTAGCATTGATTGGAAATTCTTTTGGTATAACTCTCAAAGAAAAGTGCTAGTTGGACTCAAACACAATAAGAATTCCTGGAAGAGTTAAAGAAATAAGAATGGGAGAGGGAAAACTGGGAAAAGAAATGAAAGTGATGCCAGAAAATTGTGAAAAGAGGACTAATGGCTTAGTTAAAGAGGCACAAAAAATACTGAAAAAAATAACACTTTAAAAAACAAAATTAGACTAATGGTAAAAGAGGTTCAAAAATTCACTCAAGAGAAGAACTCCTTAAAAAGCAGATTTGGCAGGGGTAGAGCCAAGATGGCACAGTAAGACATACCTACTCTAGCTCCACCCCCCCCCCATAACTCATAAAATACATGTAAAAATTACTCCAAACAAATTCTAGAGGAGCAGAAGCCACAAAATGATAGAGTGAAACAGATTTCCAGGCCAAGACAGCTGGAAGGCTGACAGGAAAGGTCTATCACACCAGGCTTAGAGTGGAGCACAGCCCAGCCTGGACCACAAACAGACAGGACTGAAGCAGGCTTCAGGGCATGGAATCACAGGTAGCAGTTGCAGTTCCCAGATTTCCCAACCCACGAATGTGAAAGACTGCTTCAAAGGTCAGTAAGAAAGCTCTCTCACCTGGGTGAGAGGGGAGCATGGTCCAGACCCAGACCCCGACCCAGGGTGGCAGCAGCCACTGAGGCAGCAGTGCAGCATACACTTTTGGAGCCTTAAACTTAAAGACCCTGAGGGAATCAAGCTACTGATCTAGGTCACAACCTGAGTGGCAGTCCTGGGGTGAGGAGAAACTCTTGCGTGGTGGAGCTGGTAGTATCTGTGGAGAGGGAACCCTACTCACAGTTTCAGGGCAGAAAAGAGTGCTCACAGACCAAAATGCAGGCCAGGAGAGGAGTAAACTATTTTCCCTTGATTGTGCCACTTTGGAGGAACTGAGAACTTACAGGTCCCTAGAGATATCTTAGAGAACAGTTGCACAAAACCTCTGCAGTCTAGGGTACTATACCCTCCACTTGACAAAAGACTCAAAAGTCAAGTAACTGGCTTGGAAAATGCCAAAAAAAAGGGGGAAAATAAGATTGTAGAAGGTTACTATCTTGGTGAAAAGTTATTTTCTTCCATTCTTTCAGATGAGGAAGAACAAAGTATACCATCAGAAGACATCAAAGTCAACACTTCTACATCCAAAACCTCCAAAAAAAAATATGCAATGGCCTCAGGACATGGAAGAGCTCAAAAAGGATTTTGAAAATAAAGTAAGAGAGGTGGAGGAAAAAATGGGAAGAGAAATGAGAGCATTGCAAGAAAATCATGAAAAGCAAGTCAACAGCTTGCTAAAGGAGATCCAAAAAAATGCTGAAGAAAATAACAGCCTTAAAAATAGACTAACTCAAATGGCAAAAGAGGTTCAAAAAGTCAATGAGGAGAACACTTTTAAAAGTAGAATTGGCTTAATGGAAAAGAAGGTTCAAAAGCTCACGAAGAAAATAGTTCTTTAAAAATTAGAATGAAGCAGATGGAAGCTAATGACTTTATGAGAAACCAAGAAATTATAGAACAAAACCAAAAGAATGAAAAAATAGAAGATAATGTGAAATATCTCACTGAAAAAACAACTGACCTGGAGAATAGATCCAGAAGAGATAGTTTAAAAATTATTGGTCTACTTGAAAATCATGATCAAAAAAAGAGTCTAGACATCATTTTCCAAGAAATTATCAAGGAAAACTGCCCTAATATTCTAGAACCAGGGGGTAAAATAGAAATGGAAAGAATTCACCGATAACCTCCTGAAAGAGACCCCAAAAGGAAAATTCCTAGAAATATTGTAGATAAATTCCAGGATTCCTAGGTCAAGGAGAAAATATTACAAGCAGTCAGAAAGAAACAATTCAAGTATTGTGAAAATACAATCATGATAACACAGAATTTAGCACCTTCTACATTGAGGGATTAAAGCACTTAGAATATGGTATTCCAGAGGTCAAATGACCTAGAATTACAACTAAGAATCACTTACCCAGCAAAACTGAGTATAATACTTCAGGGGAAAAGATGGCATTTCAATGAAATAGAAGACTTCCAAACATTCTTGTTGAAAAGACCAGAGTTGAATGGAAAATTTGACTTTCAAAAATACAAGAATCAAGAGAAACATGAAAAGGTAAAAAGGAAAGAGAAGCCTTAAGGAACTCATTAAAGTTGAACTGTTTACATTCCTACATGGAAAGATGTTATCTGTAACTCATGATACCTTTTTCCATATTAGGGTAGTTAGAAAATTAGATAGATAGAGATGTATACACACACATATATGTGTGTATACATGTGTGTGCATATAGGTGTGTATGGAGATGTATGTATATATATTATATATGTGTAGGTATATATACATGGGTGTATGTCTGTCTGCATACATGCACACACACATAGACAGAGGGCAAAGGGTGAGCTAAATATGAAGAGAGAATCCCTAAAAAAAATAAAATTCACTGTTGAATGGAATGTACTAGGAGTAAGAGAAAGGAAGAGGTAGAATGTAGCAAATTATCTCACATAAAGGAGGGAAGAAAAAGCTTTTACAATGGAGTGGAAGAGGGGGGAGATGAAAGGAAATAAGTGAGCTTTACTCTCATGAGATTTGGCTTAAAGAGGGAATAACACACACTCAATTGGATATGGAAGTTTAGTTTACCCTGCAGGAAGGCAAAGGGGAAAGGAATAGGAGAAGGAAGATAATAGAAGGGACAGAAAATTGGGAAAAGGGATAATCAGAAGCAAACACTATTGCGGGAAGATAGTTAAAGGAAGAGAATGGAATAAATGCAGGGCAGGATAGGACAAAGGGAAATGTGGTTAGTCTTTTATAACATAAATATTATGGAAGTGCTTTGCATTGTTACACATTATGACCTATATTGTTTTCTCAGTGAACTTGCTTTCTCAGTTAGGATGGGTGGGGAGGGAGGGAGAGAATAAGGAACTCAAAACTTTAATAATGAATATTAAAGATAGTTTCACCATGCAACTGGAAATCTAGATATACAAGCAATAGAGTATAGAAATCTATTTTGCCCTACAGGAAAACAGAGGGGAAGGGAGTAGAACAAGGGTGGGTAATAGAAGGGAGCTCAGACTGGAGCTGTCCTAGAATGCATGCTGTCCTGGGGTGGGGGATGGGGAAAGATGGGGAGAAAATTTTGAATTCAAATTCTTGTGGAAATAAATGTTGAGAATTGAAAAATAAATAAATTATATATTGGAAAAAAAGCAGACTTGGTCAAGTGGAAAAAGAGGTACAAAAGCTCAGTGAATAAAATAATTCATTAAAAATTGGAACTGGGAAGTTAAAACTAATGACTCCATGAGACTCTTAGAAAGAAAACAAAGTCAAAAGAATAAAAAAATGGAAGAAATATAAAATCTCTCCTAAAAAATACTGACCTGGAAAATAGATCAAAGATAAATAATTTAAGAATTATTGGACTACCTGGAATTCATGATCAAAGAAAGAGCCTACATATAATAGTTCAAGAAATTATTAAGGACAACTGCTTCAATATCCTAGAACCAGAGAATAAGATAAAAGTTGAAAGAATCCACCATTCACCTCATGAAAGAGATTCCAACATGAAAACTCCAAGGAATATTATAGTCAAATTTCAGAGCTCCCAGGTCAAGGAGAAAATATTTCAAGCAGAAGGGAAGAAGCAATTCAAATATCATGGAGCCACAGTCAAGACCACACAAGATATAATGGCTTACACATTAAAGGAATGGAGGGCTTGGAATAGGATATACTGGGATTACAACCAAAAATCATCTACTCAGAAAAACTGAGTATTAGCCTTCAGGGGGGAAAATAGATATTTAATGAAATGGAGGAATTTCAAGCATTCCTAATGAAATACCAGAACTGAATAGAAAATTCAACATTCAAGTAAAAAATTCAAGAGAAGCATGAAAGGGTAAACATGAAAGTGTCATCATAGAAACTCAATAAAGTTAAAGTGTTTGCTGTTTTATATGGGAAGATGATATACATAACTCCTAAAAATTTTAGCATTATAAGGGCAATTAAAAGGATTTTACATAGACAGAGGACATGAGTATAAGTCTATTATGTTGGTATAATTTCTAAAAGAAATGAAGGAGTAAGAAAAAGGGATGAACTAGAAGAAGGGAGAATAAGAATGGGGAATATCTAACATAACGGAGGCACACAAGGATGAACTAATACAATAGGGGAGGGGGAAATGGGTTAGGTAAGGGGCAGGCAACTCTTGAACCTCACTTTCATTGGAATTGGTTCAAAGAGAAGAACACACACACACACAAATGCAGGTGCGTATAGAAATATAATTTTCCAAATATGGAAATAGAAGAGGAGAGAGAGAAGAGAAAGAGAAGTATGATGAAAGGAGGACAGATTAAGATTAGAAGAAAAATAGACTTTTTATGATGGATAATATGAGAGAGAGAGGCGAAGGGGGTGGCAGAGAAAACAAGAAAATGGGATGGAGGGAAATAGTAATCATAATTGTAAATGTGAGCAGGATGAGCTCACCAATAAAACAAAAGCACATAGCAGAGTGGATTAGAAACCAGAGTCCAACACGTTGTTTACAAGAGACACCTTTGAAATAGAAAGACACACAAAATTAAAATAAAGGGCTCAGGCATATGTTGCAGCTAAAGTCAAAAAGGTAGGGGTAGCAATCATGATCTCAGACAAAGCAAAAGCCAAAACTGACCTAACTCAAAGGGAAAATTAGGAAAACTACATTATGCTAAAAGATATCATAGACAATGAAATAAAATGAAAAAATTTTACAGTAGTTTTTCTGATAAAAACTTCATTTTTCAAATATATGCATAGTATAGAACTGAATCAAATTTGTAAAAATAAGAAACATTCTTCAACTGAAAAATAGTCAAAGTTTTCAGAAAAAGAAATCAAGCTATTTATGATCATATAAAAATATTCTAAACCATTATTGCCAATCAAAGGGAAATCCAAACAACTATGACCTTACAACTATCAGAAATGACATTCTAGAGGAGATGAGGGGAAAATAGATATACTAATGAACTACTGGTAGAATAGTGAACTGGTCCAACCATTCTCGAAAACAATTTGGAATATGCCCAAAGAACTATGGAACTATGCATACCCTTTGACTTAGAATACCACTATTAGGTGTTTTGTTTTGTTTTTTTTTCAAAAGAAATTAAAGAAGCGGGGAAAGAGTCTATACATACAAAAATATTTATAGTAGTTTTTTTATGGTGGCAAAGAATTAGACATGGAGGAATGTTTATCAGTTGGGTGATGACTGAACAATTTGTACAGAATGGTATAGAATGGTAATGGAATACCACTGTGATGTAGGAAATGACCAGGGGAGTAGTTTTCAGGAAAACATGGCAAGACCTATATGAACTGATGCAAAGTGAACTAAGAAGATCCAGGAAATCACTATGCACAATAATAGAAAGGTTGTAATGATGATCAACTGTGAAAGACTTGGCTACTCTGATCAATACAATGATCCCAGACAATTGCAAAGGACTTATTGATTTAAAAAAATATGTTCCCACCTCCAGAGAGATAACTTATGAATTATGAATGCAAATTGAAATATGATTTTCTCACTTTCTTTTTCTTGTTTTTTTGAAAATATGATTAATATGAGAAAATGTTTCACATAATTTCACATGTATAATTGCTATATTACTTTCTTTTTCAGTGGGTGTGAGAGGGAGTGGGAAGGAAGGAGAGAATTTGAAACTCAAAATTTAAAAAGAAAAGCAAGCTAAAAAATAAACTAGTAAAAAATTTTTTTTAAAAAAATAATGTTCTCTTGGTTCTGCTCACTTCACTTTGCATGAGTTTATACAAGTTTTTCCAAGTTTTTCTGAAACTATCCTGCTTATCATTTCCTATAGTACAATGGTATTCCAGCACAATAATGTACCACAATTTGTTCAGCCATTCCCCAATTAATGGGCATTTCCTCAATTTCTAATTCTTCGCCTCCAAAAAAAATCTGCTCATAAATATTTTTGTACAAATAAGTCATTTTCCCTTTTCTTTGATCTCTTTGAGATACAGACTTAATAGTGATGTTGCTGGGCCAAAGGGTATGCAATTTCATAGTTCTCTATTTTCTAGAATTGTTAGACTCGATCAGACCTCCACAGCAGTGCTTTAGTGTCCTAATTTTTCCACATTCTCCTCCAGAATTGGTCGTTTTCCTTTTCGATCATGTTAGCCAATCTGATAGATGGGAGGTAGTATCTCAGATATTTTAATTTGCATTTCTCTAATAAATAGTTAGAGTATTTTTTCATGTGACTATTGATAGCTTTGATTTCTTCTTCGGAAACCTGCTTTTTCAAATCCTTTGACCATTTGCCAACTGGGGAATGGATCTTATTTTTATAAATTTGGCTCAGTTCCCTGCATATTTGAGAAATAAGACCTGTATCAGAGAAACTTACTATAAAAATGTTTTCCCAGTTTTCTGTTTTCCTTCTAATTTTGACTGCATTGGTTTTGTTGGTACAAAAATCTTTTAATTTCATGCAATCAAAATTACCCATTTTACTTGCCATGATCCTCTCTATTTTTTGCTTGGTCACAAACTTTTCCTTTATCCGTAGATATGACAGGAATGTTTTTCCATTCTACCTTAATCAACTTATTATATCGCCCTTTATGTCTAAATCTAAAATAATGTACAATTATTATGTCTAAATCATTTATGTCTAAATTATGTCTAACTATCCATTTTGTCCTTGTCTTGGTATATAATGTGAAATGTTGGCCTATGCCTAGTTTCCGCCAGACTGTTTTCCAGTTTTCCTAGCAATTTTTGTAAAATGATGAGTTCTTATCCCACAACTTGGGTCTTTGAGTTTATCAAACATTAGACTGCTATGGTCATTTACTACTGTGTATTGATTGTATACTTAATCTATTCCATTGATCCACCATTCTATTTCATGGCCAGTAGCGATTGATGATCACTACTTTGTAATATAGTCTGAAATTTGAAACTTTTCTTTACATTTTTTTCATTGATTACCTTACTATTCTTCACCTTTTGTTCCTCCAGATGATTTTTTGTTACTATTTTTTTCTAGTTGAAATATGTCTTTGATAGTTTGATTGGTATAGAACTGAATAAGTTAATATACTTAAGTAGAATTGTCATTTTTAGTATATTGGCTTAGCCTACCCATGAGCAATTAATATTTCTCCAGTTGTTTAGATCTGCTTCTATTTATGTGAAGTGTTTCATAATTGTGTTTGTATAATCCCTAGGTTTATCTTGGCAAGTAGACTCTCATGTATTTTATATTGCCTGAAGTTATTTTTAATAGATTTTCTCTTTCTACTTCTTCCTTTTAGGTTTTGTTGGTACTATAAAAATGCTAATGATTTATATAGGTTTATTTTATATTCTATAACTTTGCTAAAGTTGTTAATCATTTCAGCTAGTTTTTTTAGTTAATTTTCTAAGGTTTTGTAAGGATATCACCATGTCATCTGTAAAGAATGAATTTTGTTTCCTTGTTACTTATTTTTATTATCTCAATTTCTTTTTCTTCTCTTATTGCCATAGCTAGCATTTCTAGTACAATATTAAATACTAGTGGTGATAATGGGCATCCTTGTTTCATGACATCCTGATCCTATTGGGATCAAGTTTATACCCCTTACAAATAATGTTTGTTCTTGTTTTTAATAAAAACTCCAATTATTCCTATGCTTTCTCATGTATTTAATAGGAATGGCTGTTGTATTTTGTCAGAAATTTTTTTCTGCATCTATTTATATATATAGATATGTAGATACGGGGTTTTTGCTGTTTTGATATGACAGTGGTCAATTGTGCTTATAATTTTCCTAGTATGGAGCCAGCCCTGCATTCCTGGCATAAATTCAACCTGCTCATAGTGTATGAACTTTGTGATAAATTTCTGTAATATCCTTGCCAGTATTTTATTTAAAATTTTTTGCATCAATATTCATTAGGGCAAGTGGTCTACAGTTTTCTTTTTCTGTTTCTGTCCTCCCTGGTTTGGTCTCAAAATTATATTTGAATCATAGAAGAAACTTGGTAGGACTCCTTCTCTCCCTATTTTTTTCCTAACATTGGAATTAAATGTTTTTTAAACGTTTGGTAGAATTTAATTTGTAAATCCATCTGGATCTAAGGCCCCTTACGGTGTTCATTTATGGATTGTTCAATTTCTTGTTCTAACATAGGCTCTCCTGTTAATCTGGGCATTTATATTTTTTGTAATATTCTCCCATTTCATTTAAATTGTCAATTTTATTGGCATGAAGTTGGTCAAAATAGCTCCTAATAATTCTTTTAATTTCATCTTCATGACTGTGCATTCATACTTTTGATTTTTGTTGCTGGTAATTTAATTTTATTCTTTCTTTTTTTAAAAAAGCACAAGTTAGCCATTGGTCTCTCTATTTTACTATTTTGTTCCATAAACTAGATCCTAATTTTTATTTGTTAAATGGTTTTTTATTTTTAATTTTATTAATCTCTCCTTTGATTTTTTTGTGGTTTCTATTATGGTATTTAATTGGGGATTTAATATTTGTATATTTTTTTGAGCTTTTTTAGTTACATATCCAGTTCATTGATTTGCTATTTCTCTCTTTTACTGATATAATTCTTTAGAGATATAAATTTTTCTCTTAATACTGTTCTGGCTTCATCCTACAAATTGTGGCATATTGTCTCATTGTTGTCAATATCCCTAATGAAATTGTGACTGTTTTTATGATTTTTAATTTGACTCATTCATTCTTTAGATTATTTAGTTTCCAATTAATTTTCAATCTATGCTTCAAAAGCCCTTAACCGAATATAATTTTTATCACATTACGGTCTGAAATAGTACACTTAATATTTCTTCTTTTCTGCATTTGTTTGTGAAATGTTTATGCACGAAGTGGTCAATTTTTGTGAAGATGCTCTGCACAACTGAAAGATAGATACATTCCCTTCTATTCCTATTCAAGATTCTCCAAAGTTCACATTGAACTTTTTTACAATTATATTTATCTCCCTAATTTCTTTTTTATGGTTAGCTTTATGTATTTCTAAGAGGGGAAAGTTGAGGTCCCCCACTAATATAATTTTTCCATTTCCTCCCGCAAGTCACTTAACTTTTCCTTTGAGAATTTGGATGCTATGACATTTGAAGTAAATATGTTCAATATTAATAAGTCATTATCTATGGTCCCTTTTAGTAAAATGCAGTTTCCTGATTATCTCTTTTAATTACATCTATTTTTGCTTTGTCGGTTTGCTTTTGTTTATGAGATCCTGATTGCCATGCCTGCTTTTTTTAGTTCAGCTGAAGCACAGCACATGCTACTCTAACCCTTTATTTTGACTCTGTGTATGTCTTTTTGTTTCAAGTGTGTCTCTTATAAACAACACATTGCAGGATTCTGGTTTGTAATGCATTCTACTACCCTTTTCTGTTTTATAGTTGAGTTCCTCCCCTCACATTCACAGCTCTGATTGCTAACTATGTATTTGTTGCTGTTCAGTTTTTCAGCTGTGCCTGACTCTTTGTGATTCCATTTGTGGTTTTCTTGGCAAAGACAGTGGCGTGGTCTGTCATTTCCTTCTCTAGTTCATTTGACGGAGAAGGAAACTGAAGCAAGCAGGGTTAAGTGATTTGCTCAGGGTCACCCAGCTAAACTGTGTCTAAGGCTAGATTTGAACTCGGGAAGATGAGTCTTCCTGACTCCTGGCCTGGCACTCTATGCACTATGGTGCCCCCCTAGATACCCCAACAGCATCCTATTATTCGCTTCTACTTATCCTTCTCATTTTTTTTAACCCTATCCCCTCCTAAAAAGTTTGACTGGAATCACTGCCTCCCTTAGTCTACCCTTCCTCTTATCACCCTCTCCTCCTCTCAGCCCCTTGCCTTACCACTTCACTGTTAGGTAAGATGAATTACATACCTTCATCCCTACATCATACACACACACACACACACACACACACACACACACACACATATGCACATAGATATAGATATATATTCTTCCTTCCTTGAACTAGTTCAGATAAGAATGAGATTAAGGATTGCCCACCACTGATTTTGCTAGCTATTGTAAAATCTCTTCCTTGTGTACCTCTTTTGTGTAAGATTTCCTCATTCTTCCTCTCTATTTCTCCTTCTCCCAGTTTATCTCCTCTTTCTCACCCTTTCATTCTTAAGATCATCCCAACATAAGAAACTCACTCCCATACCCTCTAAGTAGACTCCTTGTAACTGCCCTAATGATGATAATGTTCTTAGGGGTTACATGTATCATCCTCTATGAAAAGTGGAGTTTAACCTTACTGAATCCCTGATGATTTCTCACTTGTGTTTACCTTTTCATGCTTTTCTTGAGTCTTGTGTCTGACTGTCAAATTTTCTATTCAACCCTGGTCTTTTCATCAGAGATACTTGGAAATCTTCCATTTCATTAAATGTATATTTTTTCTTAGCCTGGATTTAAAAGCATTGAGGGCACAAAGGGTATTTATGTTTCAATGAAAAGTATATCATACAAAAATAATAACATATACTGGTAGCACCAAGGGCCATCCTTCAATTCACACAGATGAGCTACTCCAGGTTCAAGGTACTCTGTCATGCTAAATACATTCAAAACCATAGCTCCACTAATGTGCTTTATTAGTCAGTCAAATGATACAATTAGTTCAAAGCAAAGCATTTCATGAAATAGCATGGTGAAAAAAGTATCAATTAAACATTTCCCTCATAAACCTGAGACACATTCTCCAACAAATACACATACCATTAGAGCAAAGAGTAGACTTAGGTCTATGAAGCACAGAGAGAAAGGCATTTGAACATGGACTACATAGGACCAGAGGACATAGGTGGGCAGGAATACACATAAGGAACCCTTGTGGCCATAGTTCACAGCTCTTGCCTCTGATGCTGCAGGACCACTTAAGAGTTCTTGCTGCTGTCATTGCCCTGTTCCTATTCGTCTTGCTCCCTGTTGGGTGCATGTGGCTCTTGTCCTCCTGTTCCTACGGTTGTTGTTGGTTGCAGACTCACTTCCACTGGCCACAAAGTTGTGCAAATTCTTAGTGTTTCCAGCTTCTGGCTTTGGTTGGAATCCTCAACTGGGTTGCTACTGCTCCCCCCATAAAAGAGAACAAGCTCTAGTGTGCTGTCATTTAGCTTAAAGCTCAGGGCTTATGATATGGCTGTGTTAGACTAGCAAAGCCCTAGGACATGCAGTCATTGGAATAGGAATTTTAAAACTTGTATCAGCTTTTCTTTCGTAAGGAGCATCAGTTCCTCAAACCTTGGTCAAAACAGGTGTTTCCTTTCCAAAAGAAGATTTCTTGTCCTAGGTGCCAAGCTCTTTGTGGCACAGAACAGTTCTAAACACACACCCAGGTTTGGGGTTTGTTTGTTTTTTTTACCAAAAAACCCGCTCTGACTCATCCAAAAGTCTTGGTGGAATTAAAAGATACGAGAAAAGGGCTCTTTTCCTCATTATTTTGCAGAGGCTGTGGGGGGAAGGAAACATGGCACAGAATGTCAGATCAGTCAGTCAGTAAATATTCATTAAATACCTAGTATGTGCCAGGCCCTGTGCTAAGTTCTGGAAATGCAAAAAAAACACAAAAGATAGTCCCTGTTCTCAAAGACCTCACAATCAAATGAGCAAATAAATGTGTACAAACAAGCTATATGCGGGATAAGTAGGAAATAATAAACAGAATTAAGAGGGCACTAGAATTAAGAGGGATTGGAGAAGGCTCCTTGTAAAAGATGTGATATTAATTGAGACTTAAAGGAACCGAGGGAAGTATACAGAGATGGAGGGGGTGAGCATTCCAAGCATGAGGGATAGCCAGAAAAAATACCCAGAGCTGACAGATGAGTATCGTCTTTGAAAAACAGCAAGGAGGCCAGTGTCATTGGATCAAAAAGTATGTGACTGGGAGTAAGGTATAAGAAAACTGGAAAAGGAGACTGGCAGGGTCAATAGGGCTTTGGACATCAGAGGATTTTATATTTGATCTTGGAGGTGATAGGTGACCAATGGAGTTTATTGAGTTGAGGGAGGCACTGACATGATCAAGCATTCATTTTAAGGAAGATCACTTTGAAGGCTGAGTGGAGGATGGAATGGAGTAGGGAGAGACTTGTGGCAGACTTTTGCAATAGTCTAAGTGTGAAGTGATGAGGACCTATGCCAAGGCGGCAGTAGTGTCGGAGGAGAAAAGGAGGCATATCTGAGAGATGGTGCAAAGGTGAAACCGAAAGGCTTAGCAACAGATTGGATATGGGAGGTGAGAGATAGTAAGGAGTCAAGAGTAACTCCTAGGTTGTCAGTCTCAGCGACTGGTAGGATGGTGCTGCCCTGGACAGTAACAGCGAAGGGAGGAGGCAGGAAGGGTTTAGGGGGAAAGATAACAAGCTCAGTTTTGAACTGGCTGAATTTAAGATGTCTACTCCACACCTAGTTCAAGATGTCTGAAAGGCAGTTGGAGATGTGAGACTGAAGGTCAGCAGAGAGGTCAGGGCATGTATGAGAGGCAGAGCTGAGAATAACCAAGCATTTTCAATGTGTCGGTTAGTTTCACCTTTTTTTCTCTTTAAAAAAAGTCTTTGTTATAAAAAGATGGCTCTTTAAGAGGGGAGGAAGAAGGATATAGGGGGAAATCTATGTAATGTTAAAATAAAAGATACCAGTTCATATATATGCATATAATTTTTAAAGTAATTTTGTGCAGCTCCATGCTTAGCGTCTTATTGCTAACCTTAATCAGTATCAGTTTAGAAGCTGCTCTTACAACATACTTCCAAAACTTTTCTGAGTTCCAGCTATTCTGTTTTAAGGGCCACCCTCCCTCACCCCAATTCTTCAGATTTTCCATGCAGATATTGTTGCTTGACTTTCATTCTTGAAGAGGAGCATGGCATCGGGAAGGCGATGTCTTGACTTGCAAGTGAATGGATTTATGTGAGGGATGAGGGAGGGCTGTGCAAAGATGCCAGCCTCACTCTGTCCTCCAGAGCCATCTGGGTTTCGTGGTAAGTGGAAAAAATAAAGACATAAAACCTAAGGATAAGGACTACCTGGGACAGACAGGACAAGATGAAAGACAGGAGACCCTCTGCACAAATATAATGACATAGGGCACGTGAGGAAGAGAGTGAAAGGCTTCCTTCAGGCCAGGACATATGTTAGCAGGCAATTACACAGGTACAGAGAAGAAAAGGATGATATTGGGGTTATAATTATAATGATAACTGACACTATGCTAAGTGCTTTACTATCTAATTTGGTCCTCACACCAATCCTGGGAGGTAGGGGCTATTGTCATCTCCATTTTACAGATGAGGAAACTGAGGTAAACAGAAGTTAAGTGACTTACCCAGGGTCACACAGCTAGGAAATGTCTGAGGCTGGATTTGAACTCAGGTCTTGCTGCCTCTAGACCAGGCACTCTATTCACTGCATCACCTAGCTTCATAATAAATAAAAGAGGTTCGAGCACAGAACAGGATGGCCCCTGTGGGTCCTGCCTGATGTTTTACTTAGTCCCCTCCAAGGACTAAAAAAGTCCTGGGCCAGGTTTGGAGGAGGCACAGGACCACTCCCTCACAGAGCTGATTCCAGGCACAAACAAAATTTCACCAAACACTATGCATCACAAAAAGTCACTCTGTGTCTGAGGAGGGTGGAGGAGGTCATAGGGGAAGGAGTAACCAAACCATCCTGATTCTGTGCTGAAGCCACAGGGCAATGCAGGCAGTGGTAACATGGGACAGTAAGGAGCTTACTGATGCAGAGGGTCCTTTGCTAGAGGGGCTGCAATCAGCAGAAGGCTTCAGGAACAGCAAACCAACTGGGACTTGTTAGCTGGCTGCTCCCAATATGGAATTCCTCAGGGGAATATTGCAGCAACAGGGCACACCTCCCAGGCTGGGAAGGGAAGGAAATGGCTCTTCTGTCTTCTGCCAGTGGTATCTGGGCAGCTGGTATCCCCTCCCACCATGCTGTGTTTAATGCAGCTTCAAAGGCCAGGGCAGCCATCAAAGGGAGGAAGAAGGAACAGAGAAAAGATTTACTCCCCCCTCCCCACCTCCTTCTCCCTCCACCATTATAAATCCCCCTTTGCCAAAGTGTCAGCCATCAGCCCAGACTGTCGACATCAGATACGTCTATTGGCAGCCACAGCAACAGCTGGGGCAGTGATTTTCTTCTTCAACCCGGACTAGGGCTAACCCAGGGGACAAAGATTCTAAACAAAAAGGCTTGGGGGCAGTGTGTCCCACAAAGTGATTCTAAGGCTAAAACTGCTGCCAGACTCCACCGTAAGAAGACAACAGGTTTCCAAGCCTGACCAGGGCCCTGACATATGTCTCCAATTAGAATGGATCGGGCAAAAAAGGAGAAAAAAAATCCACATGCAGGTGTTGCTAAAACTGGACATATCCTAGGTATGGCTCAAGCAGATGTTTTCCCAGCTTGGGTCAGTCTAACCTGACATGAGAGAGGTTGGAGACTGAGGAGGAAAAAGGAATCCTTGCTCTGAGAATGGTAGAGAGACCTGGAGGAGAGGGGCAAGGAGAAGGAAGGAGTGCCTTTTTATAGGAAATGAAGTAATATACAAATTGAACTGCTGAGTTTTCTTCTGTCAGCATCTTAGGTGTTTTTGATAATAAGATTACATCACCAGTAGGCGTGTACAGATGACCTGAGCTAGGAAAATTTGAAACAAAGGATGCATTTCTTTCTTTAATTCAACACATATTTACTGAGCATCTACTATAGTGTGCTAGGTGCTGTAGGCTCCTGGGAAGTGTACAGACAGGGACATTCTAATAGGATAGCCAGGCAGACTAGAAATAAAGGTAGCTCTTAGTCTAATACAAGGTCACTTGGTTCAGATCTGGCTACTGGGCAGAAAGGTGAGCCAGGGTCACTGTAGCCAAGAGGCAGCAGAATTTCTCTCATTTCTCTTCTTGAAAAATGCATCCTGGGAAAGAGAACCTGTAGATGGCTTGTAACTAGCTAGTTTGCAAATGTCACAGAGACAGTACCAGAGAGGAGTCATCAAAGACATGTCCCAGTGGAACTAGGAGAGGGAGGCTTCAGTTCAGGGGTATCATTTTGTGACAGACAAAGCAGAGGAAAACGCCTGCTTGTCCTGGAAGCCATTTTATAGGAGTAATCACCAAGTGGGCTTGCAGTATTCCCCACAATGTGATAATTGCCCCTGTTATCCTGAAACAAATTCCAGAGAATATTTCACGTCATCCTTGGTTCTTATGAATATGTAAGCACATCTCATCTACCATAATTAATTATGTAGAGAGGTCAACATTTTTGTGCTGTAGCCAGAAGACTAGCTAGAGACCAAATGACCAATAACTTCATCATCCTCCTCCCAGTCATGGAACCTCAAAGACTCATTGTTGCCCTCAGCTCTTCACTCGTATATCCCACTCACTCCACATATCCAGTCTGTTGTCAAGTCTTGTCATTTCTACAATCACAACATCTTTCGTATACTGTTCTCTCTGCTCCCATTGCTGCTACTCTGGATCAGGCCCTCATGCTTTCAAGCCTGAACACCATTTCACTAACCTTCTAGCTGATCTCCCTGCCTCAGATCTCTCCCTCCTCCAATCCTTCCTCCATTCAGTTGTCCAAGTGGTTTTTCTTCCTAAAT
The DNA here is from genome assembly GCA_023548195.1 of Bettongia penicillata ogilbyi. Lineage (NCBI taxonomy): Eukaryota > Metazoa > Chordata > Mammalia > Diprotodontia > Potoroidae > Bettongia > Bettongia penicillata. The sequence continues at coordinate 747,439 of JAJHZJ010000697.1, forward strand.
GAAAGTTTTGATCATGTTACTGTCCCTACCCCCATTCAATAAAATCCAGTGGTTTTCTATTATCTCTAGGATCAAATATACAATCCTCTGTTTGACTTTTAAAGTCCTTCACAGTCTTTCCTCCCTTTCCATACTTACTGCACTTTATTCTCACCCATAAACAATCCAACAGCATTGCTGTTCCTTATACATGCACTCCATCTCCCCTCTCCAGCCTTCTGACTGGCCGTTCCCCGCCTAGCCCCCCAAGCCTGGAATGCTCTCCCTCCTCACCTCCACTTCCTGACTTCTCTTGCTGTATTCTACCTTCCAAATTCAGATCAAATCTTACCTTCTGCAGGAGTCCTTTCCCTTCACCCAAGCCTTTTATTCTTGGAGCCAGGTTTATTTGCTAGCCAAGCAGGAGCATCATAAAAGATCTTGTATGCCATAGTCTCACCCAGTTCCTTGGTGGTTTTGTTGGGTGCTGTGAGAGGGTATAAACTGAAAATGAAGTATAACAGTGACTACTCTGGTTCTCACTTCCTGAGGCAGGTACATTTACCCTTTTCCTAGAATTCTCTGATACCTTTAAAGTGGCTTAGGGGTATCTAGTCTTTCTACTATTGGCTCAAGACTCCACTGATTGTGTTCCCCATTTTAGGGAACCATTAGACCTAAGTTCCATTTTACCACTTAAAAGTTAGATTAGTTTTTACAAAGAAATATTTACCTCAAAATAGCAGGAAACAACCCTACACACATTTTCCCCCTCCCCTCAACACCTAGGAAGCATAATCTCCCCCTTGTACCTCTGAGAGGCAAAAGATTAGATTCACAGTTTATTTCAGCTTCTATGTAGCATAGTCTTTACAAGTTCCAAGTCCAAAGGCCCCTGGGATAGCATCCCAGGTTTCTTAGGACTTCCTTGATGATTGCCAACAATATACGACCTGCCTCCAAAGTCTCCATGGCTCAACTTCCAGCCTAGGAACTCCATTGCATCTACCTAGAACTGACGAGGATTAACAAATCAGACTAAAAACCCCAAACCTGATTCTAGGGGCCATAAGGCCTAAATGGGAGATAGGAGGGTCAGTTAGCTCTTCCCTCCACCCAATTAAGTTCATGGCACCTATGATAAGGATGAACAAGACCTTCACTTCCTGGACATCACCAGAAAGAGATGGAGAGATTGTTTCTATCTAGTACTCTTAAATATATAGGTTGTTCTGGCTATGCAGCCAATGGAAGGGAGCTATTTCCACCCACATGGTAGGGGAAAATAGGCTATCTTCCCCCAGAAGCAGATATCTGTCATTCCCACTGTAGACCCCATCCCACGTGTGTGATTTAAGAATGTGCTGTAGAGGTGTTCAATCAAAGTTAAAAGGAATTTTCTAACTCTAAGTCAGACAGTTAGCTGGAACCTGAGGCTGTGAATAACGGCAGAAGAGCCATCAAGGGGACATACTTAGCTGTAGCCTGAGAAAACCTATTGATTTTTCTCAGCTCCCTAGCTAGAGCTAGGTATTATGACTAAAAGAGCTTTGGTCTTTTCTGCCAGGGCACATGTTGTTTTTCTTAACTGATGGTAGCAGAGAGCAGCAGACGGTTTGAAGAGACTGAAGATGAGAAGATGATACAGAGGAGCTGAACAGACATGGCAGCTCAAGGCCTTTAGAAGCCCCAGGAGTGAGGATACAACACCCACTATAGAGCAAAGACCTGACACCTCACAGCAGAGAGCAGATGATGCTATCTCTAAGAACATCAGCAACATGAGTCTATTTAGTGTCAGAGGCATGAATTGCTCTAGCCACATGTGTGTCCTGGTGACATGGGACTCTATGTGTATGCCAGAGTCACAGGCATTCCATATCTGTTTCTTGGTGACATATATTCTTTGTATAAGTATGCCACCCCTGCCAATGAAATGGTTACTTGTGGGAGAGTTACCCTATTGACTATAGAAAGATTAGCCCATTGGGAGTTAGAGGTTGAATCTCTTTTTGTTGCTTAATTTGTTATGCTGAACTAATATTTTGATTCTGGTTGGTTTAGTAAAGTAAACACATTAAGGTAGGAGTGGGGGTGGTTCAAGATTTTGGGAGGTGTTGCCCCACAGGGCACCTCTACTCCAGGCAAGGCCCTATGCCAAGCTCCAAGAATGCAAAAATCCAGGTATTAGTAATAAAATTTGAAATAATATACAGATCTGCCTCTCAAAGGATATACTAAATGAGGGGATAAGAAATGAACACAAAAAAATATGATGCAAAGCAGAATGTGAAAGATTAAAAGGATAGATAGGTCCTGACAAAGCACCATGAGTAATTTAGAGAGGAAGAAACCATTTTCAGGTGGGGGAGATTAGAGAAGACTTCATAGAGGAGGTGATGCCTGAATTAGATCTTGAAGGAAAGAAATTAAACAATGATTGGAGATGGGGAAGAAAACCCATTCTAGGTGTGAGGTCAACGTGAAAAAAGACATGGAGATGAGAAATGACAAGATAAAAATGAGAGTGAATTGTATAGTTTCTGTGAGATTAAATGTGTTGGGTAAATAATGTAAAACAGTTAGAAAGGTAGATAAGAGCTTGATTATGGAAGGTCTTGAATTCTAAGAAAGTAGTTTATGCTCTTTTTTTTTTTGGTAGGTAATGGAAAACCACCAAAGGTTTGTGAGTATAAAACAGTGACATTATCAGGGATTGGACCTAGACTGTTCTTCATGGAACATGGACATTCAGGTTCACAGTGTAAGAGGAAAAAGGATTGGAAGCCTGTGGTACTAAAAATGAAGCAAGTATTTAGTCAAGACAAGAGTGTTAGACATATAGTTAAGTAAATACCAGAAGATCAGCAAAAGTTCTTAGGAGTCATCCAATGAACCAGCACAGGGCCAGATCCAAAGGAAGTTAGGGTTTCCTTTGTCCCATGAAGAATCCCACTTCATAATAAGAAAGGCTTAAGCTAAATCTGAGCCTAGGTGTGAAGTCCCAGGTCAATAACAGGATGATATGTAGAAGTGGATTATGGAATTCAGCAACCTATGATTTCCAGCAGGAGCTATGATTTTCTCATTTACTGCCTTTGTAGTGAAGAACGAGGCAGTATCTTATTCACTTCCCCTTTACCTTCTTTCTTTCCCTTTCCTAAGTGGCAGCTGCCAATAAAAAGGATAAAAACAAGTGATGCATTAGGGAAATAACAGTGGCAGCAAGGCGAAGGAATAATTGGAAAGTGGTGATACAGGAGACAAGAAACCCAGTTGGAAGGTTATTGCAAGGGTCTAGGCAAAAGATTTAGTTGAAGGCTTAAACAAAGGTTGGTAGAAATATGGATGGAGAGGAAGGGAAGAAATAAAGAGATACTGCGGAGATAAAACATACCAACTCATTTTGTTGAGTTGTTTTCAGTGGTATCCAACTCTCCAGAACCCCATTTGGGATTTTCTTGGCAAAGATAATGCAATGGTTTATCATTTTTTTCTCCAGCTCATTTTACAGAATAATTGAGGCAAACAGGTTTACAGGGTTAAGTGATTTGTCCAGGGTCACACAGCTAGTAAGTGTCTGAGGCTGCATTTGAAATTAAGTCCTGATTCCAGGGCCAACACTCTATCCACTATGCCACCTATCTGCCCACCAACCTCATGACTTAACAACTGAATGGCAATGAGGGGAGAAGGAGAGTAAAGAGTCAAAGATGAGTCTGAGTTTTTCAATCTGGGCTAGTGAGAAGAATACTACCTTCTCACTAGTGGTAGTATTGTCAATAGGGAGGAAAAGCAGCTTTTAGAAGAGAAATGAGTTCCATTTGGGATATGTTGAGTTTGGAACTTTGAGATTCAAGTAGCCAGCAGAAAGTTGAAAATTTAGGACAAAAATTCTCAGGTAGAGGTTGGGAGTATAGATTTAAAAGCTAGCTGCACGTAAGTGATCATTGAAATCACAAGAGTGCATGAGTTTGCCAAGGAAAAGATTGTAGAGAGAGTAGAGGGAAAAAAAGAGAGAGACTTGGAAGAAGCTTACATTTAAGAGGCAGGAGAAAGATGAGGAGCCAGCAAAGAGAAGGAACTGTCGGAGAGATAAGAGGACAAACATGAAAGTGTAGATTCAAATGTGAGGAGAGAATATTGAGTAGGGTGGTCAATAGACTCAAATGCTACAGAGAAGTCAAGTCATATAATGATTAAAAAAAAAAAAAAGACATTGGATCCAGGGATAAAAGGAGGTCATTAGTGATTGGGGAGAAAGCAGAGTCGGTAGAGTTGTGTGAATATGGAAGACAGAGTGCAAGGGATTTGAGGAGTGGGGAAGTAGAAATGGCAGGTGTAGATTATACTTTGTAAAAGCTTGGCAGTAAAGAGGAGGGGAAAGATCTATAACTTAAAGAAATGTCTAGGTCAAGGGAAGGTTTTTTTAGGTCATTGGAAAAGTGAGCATTCTTGTGGGCTGAAGGGAAAGACCCTATAGAGAGGAAGCAATTCAAGATCTATGAGAGAAAGTAGATGACTGATAGAATAAGGTCATAGAGAAGACAGAAAGGGATGGGATCGAGGGTACTAGTGAAAGTGGTCACCTTCTAAGGAAGGATGATCACTTCTTTTGAGACTGGAAGAGAAGACAAGATGATGACAAAATTTTAAAGGAAGGGAATAGGAGAGTATAGGGGGCATACAACTGATAACACTGTTTTCAGCAGAGTAAAAGGTAAAGTCAGAGAATGAAAGATGAGAGGATAGAGTTGAGGCTTTGAGTATAGAAAAGAATGTTTGGAATAGCTGAAATGAGAAATGTGATAGACAATAAGAAGGATAAATGAATTGTCATACAATGACAACTTGAGATCAGATAACTTAAATTTGTAGTAGACCCAGACAGCACGGTTTTGTGATCTTGTCTAGCAGTGATTTGCCACTAATAGGAGTGGAGGACTGGGATGGTGGTAATTACTTGTCAGGGGATAACATCACTCTACAGGCTTATCCAGTGGGAAAAGTGTCCCAGCCAATGGGTTCCTCTGAAAATTATTTAAAGTTTCTGGCTCAATCTCTGATCATCTCTGAATCTCTGAGGTTGAATAGCCTACCAAACTTTAATGGCTAACCTGAAACCCAAGTTGCTACTAACCTAAGAAACTTATTGCTCCCAAACCTCCACTTCATTTTTTCCCTTTTCATTTCTGTCACATATTCCAGAGTCTAGGTATGTGCTTTTTCTTGGTTATTTACAAGAAACAGAAAATTCAGAAGTAAATTGCAACTGGACACAAACTCAGAAGTGAATAAAAGAAACCTACATAGAATGGTCTGTGCAGCTCACAAGTTTAATTTCAATTAAAACTAAACATACCATATGAACTTCACTATGATTTTAGAAATTTTCTGCTTCCAAGACCATTGGTCATTTTCTAATATATAACCCCAAACTCCTCCATCCAGCTTCTATTTGGACAAGGTGCCCTCCCCAGCTACTTCCTATGCCCATGCTTTTTTATCTTGATTTATAGTCATTTACAAAAATCTGTCAGACCTCAAGCATTCAATGGTTGTTACTCCTTGTTTGGCTGAGCTTTGTTCTGGCCATAAAATCTGATGTGGGCATTAGCTCAGTCATCATCCTTCCACTTCTCCAAAATAGAGGGGCAAAGAGGAAGATAACATCAACCACAAAACAAATGAGTTTCGCATCACCTTGAAAGACCCCAAAGTCCAATCTAGTGGTATGCTTGTGATGATAGAAACTAGAATGATACAAAATTAATACTTTGTATAACAGAATCTGAATACAAAAAGATCTTGACCAACTAGAATCATCACTGGACATTAAAAAGATGAAATTTAATAAAATTAAAAGTAAAGTCCTTTAAGTGGGTCCAGAAAATCAATTGCATAAATATAGGACAAGGGAGCACTGCCTCAACAGTAGGTCAAATGAAAGGATCTGGGGTCTTTAGTGGACTGTAAGCTCATTATGAGTTAACAGATGACATAGTAGAGCAGCCAAAAAAAAGTACTTGTAGTCTCTGGCAATATTAACAGAAGCTGAGTGTCTGGAACAAGGGAAATGATCACTCCTCTCTATTCTGTCTAGGTGAAATCACATCTGGCATAGTATTCTGTTCTGACAAGCTGGAGAGTATCTACAGGAGAGCAACCAAAATGGCGGGGAGATTCAAAGTATGCAATTCAAGGAGCAGTTGAAGGATGGGATATTTATCCTGGGGAAGGCTTATGTGGGGTACATAATACCTTTCTTTAGATAATTGAAGAGCTGTCATGTGGACTAGGGATTAGGCTTGTTTTTCTTGTTCCCAGAAGACAGAACAAATGGCAATGGGTGGAAGTTACAGAGAGGCAGAGGAAAAACTTTCTAATAATTAGAGCTGTCCAAAAATGGAATGAGCTGCCTCAAGAGGAAGTGAATTGTCTATCACTGGAGGTAGGGGGAGGGGGGAGGGGGATTCTTCAAGTGGAAGCTGGATAACCACTTATTTGTCGGGATGTTGTAGAGAGGATTATTGTTTCAAGTATATCTAGGATTAGAGGAACTCTGGAACACAATTCTGATATTCCATTATTCTAAGTTATCAGGAAACAGATTTATTTAAGGAAACACTTTCTAACAATTAAAAAGCTGTCTAAAATCGAATTGGGTTGTCTTATGAGGTGATAAGTTCTCTATCACTGGAAGTCTTCAGGTAGAGATTCTGAATAAACCTTGAGGTTCATACCAACTAAAAGATCCTAGGATTCACAGAGGCAGTTATAGCATTTTCCAATATCTATCCATTCCAACCAGATTATATTTTGTGTGAAATTTAGAGTAAGAGTAAACAGAATTGGAGAGGTCCCACCCAACTGGCTTGGTAATGGAACTACAATATCATTGAACAGGTTTTCTAGAAGCTAGAGTTCTGGGGATTTGTGACAAAGTCTTTGATATCATTAAAGGGAATTCTGGCCCCTTTGCTATCATCAGACTCTGATCTTCTTAACATCAAGAACTATCTTGTGCCTTGTTTTGTATTCTCAGTGCTTAGCCCAGTGGTATCACATAGTAGGTGCTTAATATACATTTATTGACTGACTGACTTTTACCTTCTGTAGGTTCAATTGTTTGGTGCTAACACACCTGTCTCTTTGTGTACCTGACTCTAATCTCCTCCAGTTTTCCTCTCAGAAAAGTATCAGCTACCCTAGAAGACTCAAGTAGGTTTGTCCTTGGTGCCCTTTAATGTTCTTTGTTTTTCTGGGTTGTAAGAAGATGTTAGACAGCAAAGATTCTAAATGTTTTTGATGTGTTTCGTTCTTCCAGAATTTTAAAAAAATAAATAAAATAATGGCATTCTTTAAGGACCTTACAGAATAAGTAGATATATTGTTTGGTCATTTTTTCCAGTCATGTCCAACTCTTTGTGATTCCATTTGGGGTGTCTTGACAAAGATACTGAAGTGGTTTGTCATCTCCCTCTCCAGCAGTCATTTTACAGATGAAGAAACAGAGGCAAACAAGGTTAAATGACTTGTCCAGGGTCACATAGCTAGTAAGTGTCTGAGTGCAGATTTTAATTCAGGAAAATGAGTCTTCCTAACTTCACACCTGGTACTCTATCCACTGTGTCCCCTAACTGCCCCATAAGTAGACAGGGATTACTCTAAATATGTGACTGAGGTACAGAATAACTAGATTCTAGTTCCAGTAAACCTGTGTGTGTGTGTGTGTGTGCCTGAGTGCATGTGTGAAGGTAGGCTTAGGGGTGGGGGAAGAGAGGGAGGTTCTTGCTCTGTGGCCAGCTGCTTCAGTTTTCCCCCTTGTCAATTCAATAAAGCATGTATTAAACCTGTACTAGTGCCAGGCACTGTGCGGTATACAGGGAATATTCATACAAACAAAAATATAGTGTCTGCCCTCAAGGTGATTACATTCTAAAGGAGGAGACAATATGTAAAGGGAAGCAGAAGAGTGAGGGATGGGGTAAGAGAGGGAGGAGAAGGTGCCTGTGCTGGTAAAAAGTGGGATGGGGATGCAACTAAGAGAGGAGTGAAGGATGATTGGCCTAGGCATTTCCTCAAAATCTAGGTTCTGGGAGGAGCTCATCAATGAAAGGAAAGGGCTACGGGGCAGAGGGGTCTTCCAGAGTGAACAGGAAGCTGAGAAATGATGGTGAAAACTGGAGAGTCAGAAGCAGAGCCAGGTAAGGAGAACAGGTAAGGGCTGTTTCTCTCTGTTTTCTAATCATGTTACTGAGTCATAGCTTCCTTGGTATATAAAGTATATGATAAAGGAACATCTAGACTAGTGGTTCCCAACTTGTTGGCTGTTGGATCCTTGGGAAGCCAAGTTGTTGCTGCAAGAGATTCAAGAATACATATGTACTCCAATAACTGTTGTTTCATTATTGGGTTTTTACTGGTGGATGGGTGCTAATAGCGTAATACCTATTATGTTTAGTTGAGAGGGGTTTTGCTGTTGTTGTTAAAAATGATCTTCATAGCTGAAAAGGACCACTGGGATCTTGACCATCCCCATTCTTTTAGACAGGACTAAAATGTCCCGGATGTTCTGAAGAGTGTTTCTACATTTTTATCTCATCTCACCTGGGGGCAGGTAGGCAGTAGAGTAGTACTGGGCTTGGAATCAGGAAGATGAGTCTTCCTGAGTTCAAATCTGACCTCAGAATCTTTACTATCTGTGTGATCCTGAACAAGTCATTTAACTGTTTGCCTCAGTTTCTCAACTGTAAAATGAACTGAAGAGGGCTGTGACAAAGTCATTATCTTCGCCAAGAAAATCCCCAAATGAGGCCAAAAAGATGGATCAAGCCTGAAACTCAACATCTCACCCAGTTTACTTCATCAACATAATCCTTTTACCTCCATCAACATAATCCTTTTACCCTTCCTGGTTACTCTAACCCATTTTACCTTAGGAATTCCAAAGCTTCTCTAATCTCAAGTAAGTTGGTCTATCTGTCACACACACATACACACACACACACACACACACACACACACTTTTCTCCCAACCTCAAAGTTGAGGACCATATCTCATTTTTTAACAGAGAAAATAGAAACTATTCATCTTGAGGTTCCTCTTCTTCCCTACTCAATATCTCACAACCCTTTGAAATTATTCCCCACTTTCACTTTTAGCCTTGTCTTTAATGGAGAAGCAACTCCTCTCTTCTCTCCAGTCAACTCCTTTACATGAACCCTTGATCCCATTCTCTCCCATCCTTTCCAATAAATTTCTCCCATAATCATTTTCTCTCTCAAGTCTTCAGTCTCTCCCTATCTACTGACTCCTTCCTTGCTGCCTATAAACATATTCAAGTCTCAACACTGGAAAAACACTCACTAGACACTGCCATGCTCTTGAGCAATTTTCCATATCTCTCTTTCCTTTTTCAGTCAAACACCAAAAGTCTATTGCCTCCATTTCCTCTACTCTCACTTCTCCACATTTTGCAATTTGGCTTCTGTCCTCATTGTTCAACTGAAGCTGCTTTCTTTTAAAATCAACAATGATCTCTCTGTTGTCATATCTGATTGTGTTGCAGTAGTAGATACTATTAGCCCCCTCTCCCCTGTGATTCTCTCTCTCTCTCTCTCTCTCTCTCTCTCTCTCTCTCTCTCTCTCTCTCTCTCTCTCTCTCTCTCTCTCTGTCTCTCCTGTGAGTATTAGTTCTCTCTCGGTTCTCTCTTCCATATCACATAGCCTAACTATGGGTATACCCCAAGGTTCCATCCTTGGCACTTTTCTTTTTTCCTCTCTTTCTCTTTTGATGACTTCATCGCCTTCATGGATTTAATTATCTTCTTTATACTGATAACACCTGGGTGCATATTTCTAGTCAAGGTCTCCTTCCTGAGTTCTAGTATCCCATTATCAGCTGTCTACTAGACATCAATGACGGGATCGCTGTAATCATCTCAAACTCAACATGTCCATAATAGAAATCATTACCTTTTCTCCACAAACCCATCCCTTACCCACACTTCCCTGTTTCTGTCAAGGACACCATCTTTCTTCCCATCACCTAGGTTCACAATCTCAGTGTCCCCCTTTTCTGCTTGCTTTCATTTAATGCACATATTCCATCAGTTGCTAAATCTTGTTGCTTTACCTCCTCAACATCTCTTGTATATGCTTCTTCCTCCCCAAGTCTTGGATTTCATCTGTGGGATAACAGATTCTGATAGGTGAGTTTTCTTCTTATCTTGTCCCAAAGCAGGCTTCCACACCACTTACCGGCCATCTCTACCCTCTGCTGCTTGTGTCTCTGGTACATCATCCCTGTCTCTCCCCAGCTCTTATCCTAGGACTCAGCACCAGGGATGCTGGCCTCTGATAACTGAACTTTTGTCTTATCTTGCCCAGTATTAGGCCTTTATGACACTTCTAAAACAGGTTCATACCATGCCACATTCTCCTTCCAGATCCTTTTTTATGTATTGTCTTCTCCCATTAGAATGTAAGGTCCTTGAGGAAAGGGACTATCTTAATTGCTTATATTGGTATCCCTGGCATTTAACGCAGCCCCTGGCATGTAATTAAGTGTCTAATAAATGATCTATTTCTCAATCATCTCTCTTGCTCTTTCTCTTTCCTTCTTTTTCTCCTAAACTGTGTAGCCCATCTATTTCTCATCTGGACTATTTTAGTAACTTTGCAGTTGGTCTTCAAATCTCTCTACATTCTAATCCATCCTTCACAATGTTTCCAAAATGATTTTCATAAAGCATAGCTTTGACCATGTCACTCCCAAAGAAAGGAAAGTAACTTTTTGTTTTTCTTTTTTAAAGATTTTAAAAAATTTATATTATTTGTTTTCAGTTTTCTACAATCACTTCCATAAGCCTTAGATTTTCTCCTCCTCCATCCCCCTCCCTCCCTGAGATGGCATGCAATCTTATATGGGTTCTACACATACATTCTTATTAAACACATTTTCATATTAGTCATGTTGCATAGAAGAATTAAAATGAATGGGACAAACCATGAGAAAAAACAAGCTAAAACAAAACATAACACAAGAGAAAATAATCTGCTTCATTCTGCATTCCAATTCCATAGTTCTTTCTCTGGATGTGGAAGGCATTTTGCCTCAAAAGGCCCTTGGGAATCTTTTACGACCTTGCATTACTGTGAAGGGCTAAGTCTACCAGAAAAATTCCTCACACACTGTGGTTGTCACTGTGTACAATGTTCTCCTGATTCTGCTCTTTTCACTCAGCATCAGTTCATATAAGTCCTTCCAGGTCTCTCTGAAGTCTTCCTATTCATCATTTCTTATAGCATGATAGTATTCTATTACATTCATGTACCACAGCTTGTTCAGTCATTGCCCAGTTGACAGGCATTCCCTTGATTTCCAGTTCTTGGCCACCACAAAGAGAGCTGCTATAAACATTTTTGTACATGTGGGGCCCTTTCCCATTTTTATGATATCCTTGGGATACAGTCCTAGAAGTGATATGTCTGGGTCAAAAGGTCATCTCTAGTCATCCTGATGAATATCTGGTCACTGGATTCAGATGGCTCTGGAGAAGTGAGGCTGGTGACCTGCACAGCCCTCCCTCACTCCAAACAAAGTCAAGAGCAAGTCATGTCATTATCTCTCTGATGGCATGGTCTTCTTGGGCAATGAAGGACAAAGGGTATGCACATTTTTGTAGCCCTTTGGTCAGAGTGAAGGAAAGTAACTTCAAAGACCATTTAGTCCAACTCATACCTGAAAAAAAAAGTATCTATGGCAAACATGCCTGGCAAATGGATAAATGCGCATCTACCCTTTGAAGACTTCCAGTGACCCACAGCTTTCCGAGGCAGCGCATTCTATCCATGGATTACATCTCTGATTGTTAAAAAATCAATCTACTATGCCATATGGCCTCCATTCAAGTATTGATATGTTTGCTAAAGTAGGACAATCTGATTATACAATAGATCTTTTCTTATTTAATTTGTTTCAGAAGTATAATTTGACCCATGATATCCCTAAATCTGTTTTAATAAGAAATAATTTTATAACAAGCTTCTATTAAAATATATAGAATTAATTCTGTCTCTTTTTAGGCATTTCTAATACATTTCCTAGTATTACTTACAATTAATCAACCATTAGCATTTTATTAAGCACCTACTATGTACCAAGCGGGCAGATAAGTGGTACAGTGGATTGTGCACCAGCACAGGAGTCAGGAGGACCTGAGTTCAAATCTCACCTCAGACACTTGACACTCACTAGCTGGGTGACCTTGGGCAAGTCACTTAACCCTAATTGCCTCATCCTGGGTCATCTCCAGTCATCCTGATGAATATCTGGTCACTGGATTCAGATGGCTCTGGAGGAGAAGTGAGGTTGGTGACTTGCACAGCCCTCCTTCACTCAAAACAAAGTCAAGTGCAAGTCATGTCATTATCTCTCTGATGGCATGGTCTTCTTGAGCAAGGAAGGACAAACACACTATGTACCACACACCAAACTTTGCTAAACAATACAGATTAAAGTAAAAGGAATGAAATAATCCCTATTCACAAGAGCTCACATTCTAAAGGGGGAGAAATTAAGTACATATATTAGTATTTACAGAATACATATAAAGAGAATACATACAAAAATGCAAAGTAGTTAAATACAAAGTGGTTTGGTAGGGAGAGTGCTAGCAATGGAGGGGGTAGGGTTTCATGCAGATGGTGGTGCTTAAGCTGTATTTGAAGGAAGAAAGGGATTCTCTGACAAGGAAGTGAGGAGGGATTGTATGGGAGGCTTGGGGGACAGTGAGTTCAAAGGCACAGAGATGAGAGACTTTCCACAAATGTATTTGGAGTGTGGTTATTTCCACAACTATATTGCAAGCACCTTGAGAGCACAAACTGCCTTATAGTGCTTTATATCTCACACAATGCCAGACAAATGTAGAACTTGTATCAATAAATATTGGTTGTTTGATTTTTTAAATCCAGAAATGGAATTCAGAGGGAGGACAAGGGAATTTCTTTTAACTTTAAAACTTCTTGGAAACAGATGTTAGGTAAAGTGCGTGTGTGCGTGTGTATGTGTAAATACATGCACATGTATATATATATATATATATATACACATGTAAATGAATATATACACTACATTATATATGCATATTATATGTGCATGTTATACATATGCCCACATTATATATGTATATATGTGTGTATATCATCTTTTTTACATTCCCATACCTCTTAACTCTTAGATAAATATTTGTACCATTGTCAATTTGGTGATCCTATTTGCTCAGGATAAGTAATAATTGATGTGAATGATAAATACTCCTGATTCTGTTTCCATTTGCTTATTCCTTTTATCCAGTGGAGTTAAAAGATCTAGAGCTACAAGAGACCTTAGATATCACCTAGTTCAACCCCTTTCAATTTACAGATGAGGTCACTGAGGCCCAGAGAGATGGAGTTATTTGCCCAACGTCACAAAGGTAACACTCTCAGGATTTCAATACAGGTTAAAGCAAGTTAAAACACAGTTCTAAGCAAGATGTTTTGCTGTTCATTTTGTTCACAGCACTAATGGACTGATGATTTTTCTCATTCTTTTTCTTTCCTCTCTTTTATGCTTGCCCCATCAAAGTTCTCACTGGATGCCTCATTGTAGCACGGGCGCAATGTCAGCTCCTTGCAGTCAGTATGACAGCAGTATGTAATGTCTAAAAGGTCACTCCAAGGTGGAAAGGATGTGACTGCGTTCCACTAATGAACTACAGGTCCTTTATGAGAACAGCCTAAGTTTGGAAGGCAAGCTACTATAGATTCTCTCTAGTTCTGTGAGGTTACTTTCACCCCAACACATATACCGTTTTTTCCCCTATAGAAATACATGAAGACTCTCTATTAAGTTGCAGAAAGGTTGTGATCTGTGCTGGTGAGAGGACTGACTGACAAAATCACAAATCATGTTAAAGTAGCCAATGGAATGGGTACAAATCCTGGAAGCCCAAGCAGAAATTTCAGAATGAATTCATTTACTTTTTGTTAATGGCAACACCAACAGATCTCAAGGTCTTGTGTGTGTGATATAGGGGTTAGTGGGTGATAGCTGTACTGATGACGAGAGCGGAAGGAGGATTTTGGACTTCTTCCTTGTAGACCACAGTCATAAGGGTAATAATTAGGAAGCAGAGACATTTAAGAGGGTTTTCATAAAGTGACTAGTAAATATAAATGTTGTGTATTATGGAGATTTTAATGTCTCTGAAACTCATATCAATAGTTCAAAGATCGACAGTTAATCAGTGAGGAGTCTATAATAGCCAATCACTCAGCAAGCATTTATTAAGCACCTACCATATTCTAAGCAGTGTACTGGGCACTCCTTTCTTCTCTACATATTGCAAACCTCTACAACTTACTTGATGGTCTCTGAGGATTATTGTGGTTGAAAAATTGACCACCCTGTGTCCAACTTGTCAATGATCCGCTCTTGGAACAACAGACACAAAGTCAATGGCAGGGCCTGGTGTAGGAAGTGTTTTCTGTTTGCTGGGACTTGTCTAAACTACTGTTCCCCTGGTAACTTTAGTGATCTCAAGGTTACATCTACTCTGTACTGAAGCATCAAAGGAGGTCTTGAGTGAGAAAAAGTCTCCGATAATGTCTTGTAAATATCTTAAATTAGAAAATCCTTGAATTCATAGTGAACTACAGGAGTAGCCTTTACTTTGTGACTTCTTTGGAAATCTATGCCTTCATTCTCTGGGTCCCCATACCTGGGAGGGACTGCTTAGGTGCTTACCTTTGCCTATACTTGCTTCTCTCCTGGGAGAGGGCAGACTGGGTAAAAAATGCAGACTGGCAATTTTTTTTCCCCTTTTGGTACTTATTTGCAATGCTGTATTAGCCTCTCTGAGTATAAGAGCAATCTTTTTAAAATGATGAGAATATGGAATTGGCCATTGTAACCTGATTCAGCACGCCCGTTCCATTTGGGTGATTTTTCAGGCTGCCTCTGAGAAACAGAAATGGGCAGGTTGGAGTCTCCCCAGACCCTAGATAATTGAGTTGAACTGGTGTTGTGTATGCACTGGCCATGCATTAGCTGCAGCCCTCTTGCCCTCTGTAAAACATATCTCTTTTCTCAATTATTCAAAATAAATAAATCAATGGGAAAGGAAAAAAAAAACACATAACAGAAATAGCCACCCCTCTGTTTCTGTTTGGAAGGCAGAGCCTTAAACTCCAGCGGTTTTAAAGATGATTTTAGTGACGAGAGAGCCCATATGTATGGTTCGGCAAATTAATTTTGAACATTTGAAGATAAAAAGACTGAGTTCCTAGGAACTGGCTTTAAAAGTCACAGTCCATAGCAATCTGAGGTATTCACTGACTAGGGGCTCCTCTGTTTATTTCAAATACCCCTTTATCATAGTGTTGAAAGAATACAGCTCTCTATAAAAGCACTGCCAATTGAGAAGGGAATCAGATAATGAAAAAGTGATGCTCTTGTGATGACAGCCTTTGGGTCCTCAATAGGATTTCTTTAAAATCAAAAGACTTTGTTTTATTATCACATTCAAGAAATAAGGGGAGGGGGGAAGCAGAAAAAAAGCCCTTGCCTACCCCACTTCCCTTTTTTCATTTTCATAACAAAACAAGTCGTTACTAAAGGCCTATGGATGAGCCACAATGCTTATCTGGAGGGGGTGGAAGAGATAATTTTGTAAATTGTAAATCAGAATGAAAATGTATTTGCAATGGATGCTGAACACATGTAATTTACCAGCTTTACATTGTTAGCTTCAGTACAAATGTGAAAGATTCTTAGTAAGTTTTGAACAGAGGGACTGGACATTAAACACCAGGTATCACACTCTTAGGTTGTTTCAATCTGTAGGCTCCAACATTAGCCATTCCTTGGAAATTTTGAAAAAGCAGGACAAAGACTCATCAATTTGGAGTGACTTGGGCATGTTGTTGTCTGGCTGGGGAAGAGGATGAAGGGGAGGAGAGTGGGGAAAGGGGAGACTAGGCTGCTTGGCCATAGGAGTATCCTTCCAGCTTGATTCTGCAGTGAATTAGATAGGTACCAGAGGCACATATTGGACACACCTGGCATGGGGCAAAAGTGCTTTCTTTGTAAAAGGTATTATTGCGACACACTCTGACCATATACCTGGACAAGTTTTCCCTGAAAAGCACTGTTCTTTAGGGGAAATTCCTTAGCCAAGGATATCACTTAACATGATACTTGGAAGTCCTGTCTTGCTTCATACTGAGGAGGTGCTATGGACTGTAGTGACAAGGTTGGGCTAGTACATCAAATGAGATCAGAATGAAATGAGTCTAACTAATCATTAATAAAAAGGAATAGACTTAACGATGGCAAGGGAAGGACCTTCAGTTAAAGACAAACTTGTTCTAATTGATCCAAACCTTTCTGCCTCTGTGCTGCTCTTGGTGATCTCCTGCTCAAGTCTCTGGGCACAGTTGAAGGCAGCTCCTCCTGACTTTTTTGTACTGAGGTGACCAGGAACCCGGGCAGCTAAGTGTCACAGTGGGCCTGGAGTCAAGATTCATGTAGCTGAGTTCAAATTTGGCATCAGATACTTATTAACTGTGTGATGCTCAGCAAGTCACTTAACCATTTGCCTCAGTTTCCTCATCTGTAAAATTAGCTGGAGAAGCATATAGCAAACCATTGCAGTATCTCTGCCAAGAAAATCCCAAATGGGGTCACAAAGAGTTAGACATGACTTAAAAAATGGCTAAACAACAACCCAGATCAGGAAGCCATATCGAAGGCATAAGCTTAGTTCCCTGAGCCAATCAGTTTTCAAAGACATTTTCAATATTTTTTAAAAGAAAAATCATATCCTCACCCACATGACTTGGGATGGGGAAGGACGAATTGGAATTGGGGAGGAGAACATGGTAGATAATTCTACCACAAGAGGGTACTACCATGTTGGAAGTTCTAACTTTCATTCCAAGTCCCAGTGTACTTCATAAAATTGTCTTTTCCTGACATGTCAGTAAACAAAATAAAGTACTCATCTTGGCCCTGTGGACTGAGAACTCAGGCAATTGACTGTAGGGGCCAGGAAATGAGTGGTACACAGAATAGAGCAGGATCAGTCCAAAGATCCATGGAGTGGCTCTTTGAGAAGAATCATTTGCTCTGAGGTTCTGGACAAAATTCCCCTTTCTCATCCTAACATGGTGAATAATGGTATTGTACCCTCCCCCGACCAGCAGAGTTATTTCTAGGCCAGAGCTGATGCATACAAGAGGACTACTTCAAATGAAAGATAAATAACAATTATTAGAAATCATAAGGGCTTTTTTTTTTGGTAATTGAAGTCATGAACTATACTAATTGCTTCTGAAACTATTTGCTATTTACTGCATTTTATTAACTGCAGTGGGGGATAGTTTGCTCGTTCTGTGTATTGGCATCTTGTAGATATATTGAGATTTTTGCATAAATGTGTTATTCATCACAGCCAAAGCCACATAAATAAAATATATAGAGAGATATTAGTACTGTAACGAAAATCTTAGAGAAATAACTTAGCAAATGACAATGCTGTCAGCGAACATGAAAGACTGAAATTAAGCCTCTCTTTTTTTTCACACGGATCTTTAAACAAGCTGAACTTTAGTTCTTTACAGTCTAGGGACAGGTAAAAGGAGATATTCAAAGCACCACGTAGGAGTCCAGCTTGCTGATAGAAAGACATCCTTAGAGAGCAGGAATAACTTTTAGAAAGAGACAAAAAAACACCCAGTTAAATCTGCAAAATAGTAAGTTGATTATTCCTTTTCTAGAACCCTTTTGACAAACCCCTACATTTTCAAAGAGTTACACGGGATTTAGGCAGACATTGACTTTAATGTGAATTGCATTGCTAAACCACATGCAGCCCTTTGAAAATTTCGGGGTTGGTGTTTGTCATAAGCCAGACAATGGCTTGATTTAAGTTGACAGAGTCTGAAGAATGAATAAACATGTGCGCTTTGGTGCCAAAATGTGAAATCTCTAAGTAGCCCACCAGTCAGGCACAAATAACCAGGAGAGAGAGAGAAGCAACAAAGGTGGGCTAGCCGATTTTAATGCCATCAAGGGACTGGAGTGACAGGTGAAAACACAAGGACAAACTTAGAAACTTGGATTCTTATGTCCTGGTACTCCAAGGACAAATTTACAATTGTTGCTTTTTACCATTTTCCACGGATGCAATTTCTATTCTGAGTGTATGCTGTTTACAACCCCTATTACAAAAAGTTATATTGCCATTGTCATGTTTTAGCAGCATGAGTGATACAATCTCACATTAATAATATGACTATTTTATATTTGTGGCTTTATGAAAATCTATAGATATCAATATCTATTTTTAATGGATCTTTCCCAAATCCTGCCACATGGTAAGTCAGCCAGTACTGCTCTGGAATTATCACAAAGCCAGATCTGACAATTATGATATCATATCAGGCAAAGAGGACTTTTAAAGTATATGAGAGAAAAAAACTTTTCTAGGCATCATGACCAATCACATTTTAGCCTAGAAAGAAAAACGAAGGTTTACTTTCAATAATTAGTTGAGTTACTTCTGATGCAACAATCCCTCCATCCCACCCAGGGCTGTCTGTCACTGTCAATGAAATCAAATGTCAAGTTGAAATGTTCTCTCAAGCTATTTCTTCCATATTAGAAAACCACTAACAAATACAATTTTCTTGCCCTCCTGGCAAGATAAACAAAATTAGCCACACAACCCCCTCTTCTTGCTTTCTCAAACTTTAATTAAACTGTTAAGCTCATGAATGAAATTGTTCACCGTCTGGGTACAGACAAAAGTGTGGGCCTTACTTCCTTTCATTGTTTTGTAGGGTGGAGAAAACTCTGGTACAAGAAATGCCAGTATTATGAAAATCTCAGTATGACAGAGGGGTTTCCTTATCTGACCAGGTTCCTTTTCTTCAATTGGTGCTTGAGAAGTCAGATTCCATCAAGAGAAAAGAGCCTGGACTTCAGTATAACAGAATTTTAGCTCTACTGTCAACTTCTGGCAATTTATATACACTACAGATTATCTGCATTGTGTATTAGCCACATGTACCTGAAGATGGCTTGAGAGACACAGCAGGATAGAATGCTAAACTTAGAGCTATGTGACCATGGGTATTGAGACTTAATTTTCTCATCTCTAAGTGCAAGATAATATCTGTAGTATCTACCATCCAGAGCTATGGGGTGAGTGATAAACTTTTAATCACTTAAACATAACTTTTAAACTCTATAAACTTAACTCATTATCAAGAGAGATAAGTTTATAAAGTACTTTACAAAATTTACTTTTGGTAGAGAGTATTGACCATTTACAAATTCTTCATATTCCTGGTGCCTTGAAAAGTAGATATTTAACAAGTGCTATTTGTTGCTGAATTGAATTTTTAAAATGTTTATACTATTTAAGGATAATGGTAGATAGTAGGAAAGCAGCAGAGTATGGTAGAAAGGATATCATTGAATCTATATAGAAAGATGAATGATTCCTCATTCTAAAGGAAGAAAAGGATTGACATACAATTTCATAGTGAAGAAAAAACAGGCGAAATTCTTACAGAAATTCTTTGGATCAGTCATCTTTCTACCTAAACATAGTAAAGACTGAGTACTTACCATTGGTTTTGTTGAATACAATAGAAAATGGTTTGCCTATAGATGGTGTTTATGAAACAGCTAATATCTAAGGACAGAATCAAAAGACCCTCCATGGGCAACATCCACAAAAACTTACCCAACAATAAAGCATGTTGATAAAGAAGCTTTACACTAATGACTGAGTCATGTAGATTTGTTGTAGAAAAGGAGGAGTTTGTTAGAACAATCCAAGATTAAGTCATCCCTATTAGAGATTATAGAAGGGTTAGCCCTAAGGAGTTTAGACTTTTTCATCAATGCAGATTATGGAAGGAACTGGAAGAAACTATGTAACACATAGGTGGCAAAAATTTAGGACCTCTTGGAATACTCAGTAAGACATGGCCTGCTGTCTAGAATTACCCATTATAATGTAGCTATTCATCGTACACAAAAAGATGACAAATCCTTGCACCACAGAAACTGACCTCAAAATGTCCTTGACAATTTAACGAACAAAATGTCCTTGAACTGGAGCACAATTGTAGATAAAACTGTTGCCCACAATGGCCTGGAAGTAACACTGATCCATAAAAACTGAAGATGTCTCCATATCAAATATTTTTATTTTTTAAGCTATTTAGAATTAAAACACTTTCAAAATATAGAAATTTCATGGTATGTAGGAAAAGGATGAGGTACGTGTATTACCCCATCCTCTCTGCTGCAGGAGTAGTACTTTTATTCGATTTAAAGTTTTATTCAATTACAAAAAGCAGTTCTTTTATCCACTAGTGCAATAGTTTGCAAAATATTACTTATAAAACAATAATAGCTGGTTAGCAACCTGCCTCTGGCCCCTTTCTTATCCAGGCCCCACTGGAGAAGATTGGTAGAATGTGAACTACTACTACTACTATTGCTGCTGCTGCTGCTGCTGCTGCTACTGCTACTACTACTACTACTACTACTACTACTACTACTACTACTACTACTACTACTACAATTTATATAGCACTTTAAAGTTTGCAAAGCACTCTATATATTTGTATCTATGTATAGTATGTATTTGTCCATAAAATCTCACATTTATTATTATTGACAATAGTAACTGTAACAATGACAATATCCAGGTTAGGTGCTGTTAGCTGGTGCAGTGAGTAGTGCACCAGCCCTGGACTTAAGAGGACCTGAGTTCAAATCCAGTCTCAGACACTTACTAGTTATGTGACCCTGGGCAAGTCACTTAATCTCAATTGCTTCAAAATAAAACAAAATGTACCTACTTGATTAGAACTAAAACCTTGTCCCTCAAGGCAAATTTCCTTGTGGAGTGTGTCTTGGACCTGAAGTTCAGACTCTAAGGGGTAGATTACATGTAGTTTTCAGTTATCAAATGCTCCCACTTCTTGGGCACTAACAGTTATTCTTAGACGAGAACATCTATAGTACATATATGGAGAAAATGTTTACCAGACAGTCATGAATATGAGCCACCTGGAAATACATTATATGAAGAGATGTAGAATAACAAACTTGAAAAGATAAAATAATCTTAGTCTCAATTTAAGAACACAAGAAATATCATACTAGGTCAGACCAGTGAATCTTATAGTTCTATAGTCTATTTTCTGACAATAGGCCTAGAGGACTTTAGAATTCTATAATAATACAACTTAAATTCAAAGAATACCTTCCTTTCAACTCAAGAAGCTAACATTTGCTCCAACTTCCCTATGCCTGCTGAAGGGATCCCATCATTCTCTCATGCAGTAAGATCAAAACCTTGGGGTCACCTTCCCTCTCCCTCTCCCTCACCTTCTACATCCCATCACTTATGAAATCTTGTGAATTTTATTTCTACAACACCTTTAAGTCTCCTCATCTTTTAATCCTTACTGTCAATATCTCCACTCACACTATTACTGCCCCAGTATAGATCCTAATTACTTTTTACTTGGAATATTATAATTGCCCACCGGCCGCTGCTACCACCTAGCTAGCTAGTATTTATATAATGCCTACTCTGGGCCAGGCACTCTGCAAGTGCTTTACACATGTTATTTCATTTGATCCTCGTCATAGTCTTGGGATATAGGATTTATTATTACCTCTATTTTACAGATGAGGAAACTGAGGAAAAGAAAAACTCCGTGACTTGAGAAGGGTCACACAGCTAAGTGCCTGGGGCTAAGGCTGGATTTCTACTCAATGTGCCACTTACAATGAACTTTCTAAGGTATAGATTTAATCATCTTACTTTTTTGCTCAAAAATGTTCAGTGGTTCCTTCTTGCCACTGGTGTATGTGTTCGTCCTTCCTTCCCGAAGAAGACCATGCCATCAGAGAAATAATGACATGACTTGCACTTGACTTTGTTTTGAGTGAGGGAGGACTGTGCAGGTGACCAGCCTCACTTATCCTCCAGAGTCATCTGAATCCAGTCACCAGATGTTCATCAGGATGACTGCAGATGACCCAGGATGAGGCAATTGGGGTTAAGTGACTTGCCCAAGGTTACCCAGCTAGGGAGTGTCAAGTGTCTGAGGTGAGATTTGAACTCAGGTCCTCCTGACTCCTGCTCTATCCACTGCACCACCAAGCTGCCCCTCCGTCTTGCCACTAGGACTAAATAAAAACTTCTAAGCCTGGCATTTAAGGGCCTTCAGCATCTGGCTCCAGACTTATTTTATATTGCCCTCTTTTGTATATTCTATGCTAGATGCTTCCTTCTCTCTTTTCCAGGCTCCACTCTCCAGATTTTCTCCAATCTAACCCTAGGATACCTCTCATTCCCAGCTCCTTCCCGCCTCCAGCTTTCTGTTATGTGTTTGTTGCCCATTAAAATGTAAGCTCCCAGCAAGCAGGACTGTCTTTCTGCTTGTACTCAGCTGGGTGCCTGGCATGTAGGAGGTGATTGATATATGACTGTTGATATATGTGTTGATATAAGACTGATTGTACTGAACTTGACATACTATCTGTTTCTTTCCTCCCTGCATTTATATTTATGTAGGCTGTTTCTAATTCTGATAATATTCACTCTTTCTTTCTTTTTCTTTCTTTCTTTCTTTCTTTCTTTCTTTCTTTCTTTCTTTCTTTCTTTCTTTCTTTCTTTCTTTCTTTCCTTCCTTCCTTCCTTCCTTCCTTCCTTCCTTCCTTCCTTCCTTCCTTCCTTCCTTCCTTCCTTCCTTCCTTCCTCTCTATGATCTCACTCCTTCCTCAGTATTCTTAGAATATTCAGTCTAGCTATGTGGTGCAATGGAAAAAGCACTGGGTTTGGAGCCAGAGGACCTGGGCTGACCACTTTTTGTCTAACTTTTCACAGTTTCCACTTTCCATCTGCCTTTCCTTTTCCCCAGGCTGTCTACCATGGCTGGAATGTGCAGCTCTCTTGCCTCTACCTTTTGGAATCCTTAGTTCTGAAAAGGCTCATCTCCAAGGCCAAATCTTCCTTGGTTGTTCAGTCGGTTCAGTTCAGTCTTACTCTTTGTGACCCCATTTGGGATTTTCTTGGCAAAGATACTAGAGTGGTTTCTTTCTTTCTTCAGCTCATTTTACAGATGAGGAAACTGAGGCAAACAGGGCTAAGCAAACAAGGTCACAAAACTTGCAAGTGCCTGAAGCCAGATTTGAACTCAGGAAGATCAATGTTCCAGACTCCAGGCCCAGCACTCAAATGTACCTACCAGATGCTTTTACTGATCCTCCCACCTCCCCCTTACTTTCCCTGCATTAAATAACTTTTGTGTTCTGTGTCTCCTTTGTAATTACTTATCTAAGTATGCAAGGTTTTCTCTGTTAAAATGTAAGCTCCTTTAGGGCAGGGAAAGTTTTGCTTTGAGTCCCTGGAAACTAGCACAATGCCTTGTATACGGGTAGGAGTTTAATAAATGCTTGCTACATAAAGTCTTTCAACTTCTCTGGGCCTTGGTTTCCTCATTTGTAAAATGAGGAGTTTAGACTTGAAATCTAAGGTCCCTCTCCATAATATATTTATGAATTTTTGAATCTCCTTTGTCCCATTACATGCCATCTTTTACTTTTAAATATAACCTACCTGCCTCAGTAGAATACAGCACAGAATCTTTGAGGGCATTGATTGTCATTATAAAAAAACCCAAAACTTGTATGACTAACACCTAGCACAGTTAAGAAGTTAATAAATGTTTGTTGAATTTAATCTTTGTTTTTAATATGTCATCTTCCTTCACAATAGTGCCATGAGTTAGAAAAACTAGTGTTAACTTTATTTCATAAAAGGGGAAACTGAGGTTTAGAGATGAAACTGCTCCTCTGAGGATGGCGTCAAATGGGTAGCTCAGTCAGCCAGGACTAGCATCCATGTACAATAAGATAATATTGCTTCAACGACTAGTCTGGGTGGCTTTGTCATTGGTATGTATTTTTCATTAGTTAATTTGCATACAACTAAAAAATAACCCAGTGATTAGATTTTAAAAAAGAAAGTCCTTGATTATCTCTGAATCTTTTCCCTAAACATGTTATCTCTTCTTTTAGTGTTTATTTTTCAGCTTGTTTATCCTTTCTCCTCATTTGTTTTTGTGAAGGCAAACAATATAATGGCTCTTTAAAAAAAATATATTTTTTAAAAAGTTCTCTCTGAAAAAGAGCTGGGCTCTTGGTGCTGCTGACAATTTTCTTCCAACACAAGTAGCACCCAGATTGGAATTTTGATTTTTAAGTATTTCAGTTCTTGCTTGGAAAATTAAATTCACAAAACAATTGATTATCGGTTATAAATGGCAAAAACACCATCTGGTTCCCCAAAACGGCTAAATCCAAGTAGCAAGGGGAAAAAAAAGAATTGGAACTTCTAGTTGGCGTGGAGTTCTAGTCCATGAAGCAGAAAATGACGAGCTTTACTATGAAAAAGCCGGAGTAGTCATAACTTGTATTTAGCGGCTGTGGGAATTTGATGCATTCTTCACATGTTCCATATGTTAAAGCAATTGGCGAGAACCTCAGTGTGAAGGAGTTGGGGGTGGGAGAGGAGGGTGGCTAGTGGAAAGAGAAGCTAAATCTTAATGCTGACTTGTTTCTTCTCCATTCCTTTTCACACAGAGGCAGTGCCCAAAGGCCTTAGTTTCTCCACCGGGGAAGTGGCTGATGTTACCCTTACCCCGCACTGATACAGGTAGAGGAAGTTGTGTGGTGTTTCTGAAGCCATCTGCATTCCTCAGTCACCAAGCATTAGCATTTCCCACAGTAATATCCACTGTTATTCTTTGCCAACTGGGGATTTGAGTAGGTGTCCATTTCATGTGCCAAGAGAATGAAGCGAGATGAAAACACCCCACGTATTCCACTGTCCCCATATTGTGTTCTTAGTGTGGGAGGATTTGGGTCCTGGCTATAGATTTCCATAGATCTTGTTTCATAAAATACGCTATACCTTGGATGTGTTGTGTTCTTGTTATAAAAAAGATTGTGAGGGCCTGGCTTAATGAAAAGAACCCCATGCTGTAATTTACGTATCATTTTCACATTTGTTTTTTTGCTCTATACCAGTGTATAGCATTCTTGGTGTGGGATACTCCTTCCTTTCAAGTAGTTTGTCCATAATTATAGCTTTAAGGGAGTTGGGGGGAGGGAGAAAGGGAGTCTAGGAGGTTAAGAATCTTCTCAATGGTCACTCCACTACTGACTTTCCCTCCATGCCAAGATGTCTCCACCACATTATCCCTTAATGCTAAATACACAAAAATTGTCCAACAACCCTTCTGGAGTTTCATAAGGTCATATGTCTAGAGCTAGGAGAGACCTGAGACCATTCTAGTACAAACCCCTCACTTTTACAGATGAAAAAACTAAGGCCTAAGGAGTTTAATTGCTAAGATCACAATGTAGTAAATATCAAAGGCAGGAATTGAAGACAGAACGTCAACGGTAGTATTTAAATCCCAAGGTCACAGGCATTGTGTCAAAGCAGCATTTGAATTCTTTTCCTCTGACTTGATTGCCAATGTTTCTTTCCATTGTACCAAGCTGCCTTCTCTATGACCTGACACAGTCTCTGCTTTATCAGTTGTTGCCTAGTGTAGCTCATTCTATAGGAATAAGTGATTAGGTTCTGCTAATGTAAACCCAACCTCATCTGTAGCAGTGTTTACCACAAGTCTTCAGAGGCCGGGCAGTGTTCCCCCATGATGACACATGATTATTGCCGGCCAGTTTCCTCTGACCCTTCTGTCTCCCATTCTTTTCTGTTACAGCTAGTTCTGTCACCTGCTGGATGTTCGGGGGAGTCTTGGTAGATGGCCTTTCCTTCATAAAGCAAGAGCCAAAATCATGAAGTAGAGTGTCCAGGGTTCTGAGGATAGAACAATCTTCGAGCGACAGTTGTTGCCTAAGGAATGAAAGTAAGCTGTTTTGAAGGGCAACCGTTCAGGGCGGCTAGCAGTATCTCAACTCCCTTTCTGGTTTTTTGTATTATTATTTTCATCAAGAGGAGGATAAGGGGTTAGGGAACTCATTTCTGGGTAGGCGTCCTGGAGCACCGTTCCGTCTTAAGCCATTTACATTCCCTAATCTCCCGGTCATTTAGCCACAGATAATTTGTCATGGTTTGTTTTAGCTGTTGTGATATTGATATTTATTATGCAAATTGTATTTCCTACATCTTATTGTCCTGCATTCTATGAATACTTAAATTATTATAAACCTTTATACTTAATACAGCTCGTCCTTCAATTTGATGCTTGAGCAACAGAGGGTCAGAGCACATACTATCTTCAGGAGGGAAAGAAAATAAGTAATTAAAAAGCAGACAAACGAGATCGCGGCCGCCTCGGTGGAGAGGGGTAAAGGGACCCGGGGAGCTGCCAGGGCAGGCTGGCACAGCTCCTCCTGGAGAGAGCTGGAACCAAACCCCGCGGCCCGGGTTCAGCTGCCAGAGCTCGGGCAGGGGTCTGCGGGGGCTGGGGCTGAGGACCGGCCAGGGCCGGGGCAGCCTCAGCCCCCTCCGCATACACGGACATATACACGTAAATACAGACACAGTCGGGTTTTATTTCGCCCCCACCCCGCTCCGCACGGAGGCGGCTGGGAGCGGGGCCGGAGGGCCGGGCTTCTCCGGAGCCTGACCGCCGTCCAGAGGGACCCGGGCGGGCCGGGCGAGAGGTGGGCGGGCGCCGAGCCTTCCCCTCCTAACGGGAGCTCCACGCACAGCTGCAAGACGGAGCCTCCCTCTCCCTTCCCGCCCCGGCGG
Source organism: Bettongia penicillata ogilbyi (assembly GCA_023548195.1). Classification (NCBI taxonomy): domain Eukaryota; kingdom Metazoa; phylum Chordata; class Mammalia; order Diprotodontia; family Potoroidae; genus Bettongia; species Bettongia penicillata. The sequence goes on from JAJHZJ010000697.1 coordinate 774,298, forward strand.
GGCCCTGCACGTCTCCAGGACTGTTTGGTAAAGCCGGGGACATGCATTTCACTCTCCACCCCTCAACTGCCTCAGCTTCGCGGGGCTTTCTCTCGTGGAAGGTGAGTGACGGAGATCTGTAGTCCCCGCTCCCCCCAGGCCAGGTACTCCAGGGAAGAAGGGGAGATGATGTCCTGGGGCAGTGACCTAGCCTTCGGTTTGATTTGCAGATGGATACAAACATCCTTATTAAAGGTGTGCAGGGAAGTTGGAAACGGCTCGAGGAGGGTTCGTCTCCACACGCCCGAAGCCGGAGAGGAGACTTTTACCTTGATCCCCGGGAAGCGAACCCGACCCTTATTAACATAAACATGTTTGCATAAGCCCCTCCCCCTAGGTGGCGCGGGCGCGCCGCCGATCGGCTTGCGTGGGGCGGGGGGGGTGGGGCGGGAGGGGTTGGTGAGGGAGGAGGGAGACCCCAGAGAGAAGAGAGCGGGAGGGGGCGCTGCGATTGGCCAGCTCGGGCTCCGCCCCCAACGCATCTCATTAACATCTAATTAGCGGGCCGGTCGGACGCTGGAGGAAGCGGCGGCCGCCAGTCTGAGGCAGGTGCCCGACATGGCGAGTGCGGTGCTGCCGAGCGGATCCCTGTGTGCGGCGGCGGCGGCGCCTCCCGGGCTCCGGCTCCGGCTTCGACTGCTGCTGTTGCTTCTCTCGGCCGCGGCGCTGATCCCCACAGGTAGGTGCCAGCGCCGGGGTCCGATTCCCCGAATCTCCGCGTACCCCAGCAGTGGTTTCCGAGAGGGGGATGCCGTTTCCATGACGACCACCCTCCCCAATTCATAAATCCGAAGGGGAAGGAGCATGCAAGGGAACCTCGCCCGGGCGCGATGGTCGCGGGGTGAGGAGTGGCGGGTTTGCGGGGATCAGCGCTTCCCCCATCCTCCTCCCAGCCCTGTCGGAATCCAGGGGACTGCTCCGGCCGGGTAGCCGCTCCATCTCCCCGGCTTGGGCAGCCCGGAGCCACGGGGGAGCGGGGTAGAAACGGAGGGGCTCTTGGTTTCACGGGGGTCGGAGACTGTAGGGAGGAGGGGGAGAGCGTAGGCACCCCAGGACCTCCCCGATCCCCCTCTCCACCCAACTCCCTACTGCCGGTCTGGCTCGCTCATCCCCCAGGGCTGCGGCTTGGCTTCGTCGGAGCCCCCTCCCCAGTCTAACCCGTTCACCTCGCCAAGCCCCCCTCGGATTTCTGCGACTCCACGTCCCCCCGTGCCACTGTGTGCCCGTCACCCCCGGACTTCTCCGAATCTGCGTTCGCTGCCCCCGCACCCGCTTCCCCAAACTGCACGCAGTCTCGGCTCGTGCTCCCCTCCGGGCTGCCTCCACCCTCGGGATTGCACCCCTCCTCTCCCCTCCCCTTGGCTGCGGATCTCCCTGGCTGGGCTCCAGGCGTGGAAAGTTCCCCCCAGCCCCTGCGCGCGGGGGGCGGCCGCTCTCGCCGCCTCTGCGGGAAGGAGGAGCTGGGAGCCCTCCAGTTGCCCGGAGGACGGAGTCCCCTTCCCGGAGAGGAGGGGAGAGGAGCTGGTCCTCACTCCCCGGCCAGCCCTGGGTGCTGGGGCTGGGGGTGGCGGCGTTGGATGCGCCTCTCATCCCACCCCCGCCCCCCTTCCCCGCAGCCTTTGTGTCGAGCGGGGAGCGGATGGGTCTTTTCCGAACCCCCGCGGGTGGGGATGTCGGGTCTGGATTTGCCCGGGACGGCCATGCCTGCCCACCCCCCGCCCTGTTTAAAACGCCGAGGACTCGGCTGGGGAAGCACGGTGTGCGGCTGCCCCGGTGCTGGGCGCGTTGGCGCGTTTGGGAATCAAGAGGGCAGTGTTTGCTTTCGCTAACAAAAGGGAGCCCAGGCACTTCCCCGGCGGAGAGGCCGGCAGCGCTGCACCCCTGCTTCCCCTCCTCTTCCCCACTCCTTCCCTGCCCGCTGAGGAGGGCGCGGGGAGGGGGATGCAGGACGGCTCCTTGCAGCCCGAGCAGGAGCAACAAGTGGTGGAGAGGATCCCGAGAGCACGCTCCCCACCTCCCTCAGCCCCGCAGCGCGTGCCCCCCAGGTCCAGGGTGCTGATGTGGGGTGCCTGCTTCAACCTTCGCCTCCGACGTGCTTCCCTCGTCCCTTTTGTTTACACAATAGAGGACAGACAGTTATGTAAACACTGCACCCAGCAGTAAATGGGGTGGAGGGGGTCGCCTGGGGGGCTACCTTGAGCTTTGTAGTTGCTGGGTTGGGCTGGTTCTGGAAAGTGCTCGGTTTGCGAAAGCCGAGCTACTGGGTCCGTGTGGGAGTGAGAATCTGACGTGGGATTCCATCTCTCTTCCTTCCCTGTCTGTCTCCTGTGTTGTTTTTATGTGCTTTTCCTGTGTGAATTCTTAATTTATGAGTTACAAGGTAATTGGGTTTGGCCTCAGCCGATGCCGGTGTAGTTACAACTTCATTTCTGGTGATGTCTGAGCCTGGATGGGTTCAATAAAATGTTTCTGAAAGAGATCCCTCATGCTGCTGCATTGTAAAAAGCGCCAGTGTCAGTTAAACGTGAGTGTGTGTGTAAAGGCTCTGTAACTGGCGCATAATAGAAGCAACAATAGACTTGTATTGGCTGCAAAAAAAGAGGGAAAAGCGCTGCTGGGGATATTTCCTTTCGACTAAAAATGGGAGATCTGTAATCACTGCAAAGTACTATTAGATTATGCATACCCTGTCAAGCCTGCTCATTGAAGGAGTGGTGTTAGTAGTAACAGTACTATATTTGTAACTATCTTTCTGTAAGAAGTTGCCTTCCCTGAGTGGGATATATGCTGACTTGTAAAGGAGAGATCGGGAACTCAACCGTGCATGTCAAAGCTACATGAAAATTCTGTTACCAGTTACCATGGAAGCAGTTTCTTGCTCTTGTGTACATCACTGTTTGTATGCTGGTTATCAGATTGTGTTCAAATTAGAAAGTAATTGGGTTTGATTTGCAGCAGGGAGTAATATATTTTTGGATGACTCTTCCTTGAGATTATTTTTATATGTAATAATGACCTGGTGGTGGCATTAAGGGGCTTTTTTGTTATAGCTACAGGTCTGAGACTCCAGATGAGAATTTTTTGAGGGAAGGGGTATAGGAGGGTGGGGCTCTTCTCCCTCAGCGCTTACAAAAGCTTTGAGTCTGCTCAGAGGCCTCCGGTTCTGAATCAAAGGAAACCTGTTGGTGCTGCCTCCTAACTTCGATTGGTCTAGTTCCATTTTTATCTATCTTGGAAAAGCTAACGAAGGCCACAGAAGGCCTTGGTACAGTAGTTCTTGATTCTCTTTTCCCTTAGAGACAAATCCATCCATCTTTGAAAGAGAATTTCTTCCTGTTCATCTACGGGTGCTGGTTTGGATGTAATGGATGTTAATGGCATGCAATTGAAATGGGGTTGCTCATGCTTACCTAAAACTCACCGTCAGAGTAGGTATGTTTCCTGTATTTTTCTTGCATGCCTGATAACATCCTTTTAAATCAGAGTGAAGTGAGGGTAGTTGACCTTCTTCCTTTGGTAGGTGTTAGAAAAGTGGGTCTTAGTGGTAGGTGGCAGTCCTTTGAGTGGGCAGCTTAAGGCTTTACTCCTTTCTGTAGTGGTTTGTCTGGGTTCATGTTCCCAGGAAAGGAGACTTTGCAAAGTGCCACCCTTGGTATTGTTATGTTTCCTTCTATCTAGTCGAATCCCTGCAGGAGGGACTTGCTCTTGTCTGTGATGGCTTTGATAAAATATCCCTCATTAATGCCACTTTATATTTACAGTGTGTCACTGGAGACACACAAGGCTTCATTTAGTGACTTGTGTGTCGAGACAAGCTTGCATTATTTGCCTGGGACATTTTGGAAGAACAAGAGACCCATTGAGCAATCTTTTGAAATGAACAAATACGAAAAAGGGGGGAATAAAAGAGCAGGCAGTTCTCTGGAACAAAGAGCTTTATTCATATGTATGTTGTACATGCTCTATCCAGTTTTCCCCAATGGCCCTCTTGGTAAAGGGGAGTGGGATAGGAAAGAAGTAAACTGATGTGACACTTTTACTTCCTCCCTTCCTGACTTCTCATCCATTTGGAGTTGTTCCGAGAGAAGATGAATCCAGGACACGTTGACTGCTGGTCTTCCTGAGCTCCCCTCTGAGACGAGAAAGGTGATTGGTGCCTCTGCTTAAGAGATACTTCTCAAGACTCACCTCCTAGCTCTGCATTTCATGTGGAGAAGGTGCTACCTGTTGAGATGGATGATTGTAGCGGGAAGACATGACACCCTTGTATGACATCTGATAGCGAAAGTCAGGCTAAGTTGTTTTGCAATTGCGATATTAGCTCTTTATTTGATTTTATTTCATTTGATTTTATTTTATCGCACTGTTAGACTTGCCACTTGAAAACTAGGTTATTGTGTGTATTGCCTTTCTTATATATAGCATTACTCTTTTTGGAGTTTATAGCGACTTTTGCCCATACCTGGTAAATTTTAGCTTCATGCACGGTGAATTTTTAATGCTTCTTGGTCTGAAGTTTTGGCTCACTAGACAATACTCCGGCTTTAAAATTTTTTTCACAACATTGTTATGAATGTAAACCATCTCAGACTCTTTAGTTTTCTTTCTGTGCATGATAATCTTTAAATACTGTATCTGCCACCTGGAACCCTCATTTCCACAAAAAGTAACTTGAAAATAAGGCTTATTTTAATGAGGACCCTGTTAAATTGACTCAAGGTAATCAGCGTTATGATACTGAAAGAAAACTTCTTAGTATTAGAAGAGAGAACTAAAGGGAAATAAAACCATAAAATCCTATCTCTCCATAAATTCAGTTAAGAAGAATATTACTGACCGCTGCACTGGGCATTTATTAACCAAGAAACACCAGCATGAAAGGGAGAAATCACACAGCGACATCTGTTGCAGAATTGAAAATTTGCTGCTTTGAGTTGGGAGCTAATTAGTCCCATAAAAGCTTCTAATGGGTACGTGTCAGAAGCATATATATTGTATGTATACACACAGACAGATGTACATGGTCATTTCTTTGTAAATAAAACACTTCAGGGATAAGGAGGTCTTTTCTTAATTTCACCTTTGAGGAATTGGTGATATTCATAGACTCACAGAAATTTAACAGTGGTAGAGATCATTTATTTCTATATTCTCACTTGATAATTGGTGAAGAAATTTTGGCTCAGAGATTGAGTGACTTGCCTAAGGTTATACCATTAATGCATTAGTGACAGCAAGGGCTAGAACCCAAGTCTCCTTCCTCCTACCCAGTCAAGGGTTTTTCTCGTTAATTTCATGTCCTTCTCCATAGACCAGTGATGTTAAGGACTGCAGGGTCATTCAAGGTGTATCTCGGCTAAGAATGTTTCAGAGCATGGAGGCTTCTGGAATTGTTATAGCTCCAGAAACCTTTGTTTGGAATTCTGGGGTGCTAAGGGGACGGGACTTGTCATCATCAGGGTCCTATTTAATGTTAACAAGTAACCCTAAAATCTTTGGACTTAATTGGCCACGTACTGGAATTGAAGAGTATACTAAAGCTGTCTAAGAAATCTTTGTCGGGGAGCGTTGGGGACTGTGTCCATGGTCTAAGTGTTTCGTTTGAGCCGAAATAGATTTATTTCAGCCAAATCCAAATTTGTCCTTTCTCTTCAGCGTAAACACATAAGATTTCTTCTATGAAAGATACAAAGCTGGCCTCAGAATTAGGGTGTTCTCAGGTAGGGATCAAAAGCAATTGTGGATTTTCCCGGGAGCAGTTTGACCTTTGGGGGTGTGGGTTGTAGGAATGATTATTAAGATCACTAGTAATCACATTACTAATATGTAATTATTACTAATTAGTGATCCTAATAATCATTGCTAATAGTAATATTATTAGTATCTCTAATGATAATAATTCCAATAATAACTGACATTTAGACAACACTTTCAAGTTTTGCACAGTGCTTTCTCTACATTATCTCCTTGACTGTATTGAGTGGCAAATCCAATGCTGCACTTACTTGGTTTAGATAAAGAAGAGAGGAAGGGGAGAGAGGCATTGCTGAAGTATAAAGTCATTGGGTAGCAGATAGGCTGCTAGGGAAGCTAATCAAGCATAGAGGATGAGATTGCAGCCTGGACTGGGCTAGTCTTGGAGCGGGGCTTAGACTCGGATTTGGATAGATTAGGGCTTTGGTTTGTTTGGTGGGGGATGATGCTTTATTGCAGTGCTTAAACCCTACGGATGAAGGAATGGAAGTTGGTCATAGTATCATGGATCTAGAGCTAGAAGTGACCAAGGGGCCTTAGAGGCTCCAGAATTCAGTTCCCCGGTTTCATAGAAAAGGAAACTGAAGCTAGTGACTCGTCTGAGGTTACAGGGGTAGGAAGTGTCCAAGGCAGAATTTGAATCCAGGTCCTCTAGAGTAAATGCCCTGTCTCTTCAGTTTTAGTTGCTTTTTTAAAATTTGATCAATTTGGACATTTCCATTTATATGAAGTTCTCTTACCTGGAAAAATAATATTAAAGGTAGAAAAGTTTAATAATAATAATAAGAAAGATGATACATTTATAGAGTGCTTTGTTGTTTAGAGAGTATTTTCCATGCAATCTTATTTATTTACAACAGTCCTGTGAAGTACATAGTTGCCAATATTGTTATCCTTATTTTACAGATGTGGAAACTGAGGCTAAGAGAAGTTAAGTGACTAATCTAAGGTCGCTCAGCTGGCAAGCAACAGGAAGTTACAGAAGAATGGTTCTAATGACCAGGTCTTTCTGGCTCTTTTAAGTCCAGAGTTCTTTCTGTATGCTCTTCTTGGCATGGTTTATCTTAGTTTAGGGGCTGGGAGACATTTTAATGATATGTTAGTATTTTAAAATTTCAGTGGCATTTATTTGTCTTCATGTTTGTAAGTGTAAGAAACAGTGAAAACAAAAGAAAAATGTGTTTGTTCCCTCCCCTTTTTGCCATTTTGGACTGGCCATCTTAAGTGTTTACATTCCATATTTTATTACCACTGTAATTACGAAATACTTGGTACTTGAGGCCCATCTGAAAAATGTATATTTTGTGGTTACTTTTTTTTTTGGAGGGCAGGGGAGGAGAGAAGAAAAGAGACTTAACTACATCTAACAGTATATTTTTGCATTTATTTAAAAAAAAGTATAACTTTTAAATTTAGTCCAAAGTGTTGGAATGCTTTAGTGGTAATCCTCTGAGCTTTTATTTTTTTTGCCCTCCTATTAAAAGTGGTTGGCTCCATTTTCAGAGAGGTTCATGGGATGTGAGTTTTTAGAAAAACAGGCTTTTTCTTGAGCATTGTATTTAATGTGGACCATAAATCTGAAGCATTTGATTTTCTGGTTTCCAGCCAAACAAGTAATTACACATATGATGGTTTAGTGGGGTACGAATTGAGCTGGCCAGGTAAAAGCTTCCTGCGTCTCTCCTGGGGAACTGGACCCGGTACAAGAAAGCACAAAGGAATGCCTACAGTGAGTGTTTGGGGAGTGCCACCAAAATCAAATAAAAAGCTTTTGTTTGGAAACCATCAATGAAGGAAGGAACCCACTGGAATGTTTGTAATTACAAGTGGTACCTCCTTGTTTAAATTTCAGAAGCCACAGTTTCTTTTTTCAGTGGTTTAAATTGCATGCTCCAGCCAGCAGCTGCTTTGTGGTTAATGGGCAGTTTTCTTTGAAGATCTTCCAGTGCTGGCTCACAAAAGCTTTGGTGCAGTTGACTCCCAACTAGGGTTAGAAGAGAGAGGTGTGGATATTTACGTTTATATACAGCCAAGTGATGCGTGACCTGCACTGCTCAAAAGAGAAACTTTGGGTGAGACAGAGGGAAGTCAGGTAACTTTTTTTTTTTTTTTTGAAAAAAACTGTTATTAACAAAAGGATGCCTGAAATATAGCCTTATGATGATCAACTGTCACTGGCCTAAGAAAGTCCTTACAATTGAAGAAAAAAAAATGCTGTGTACTTGTTTTGTTGGAATGTAATCATTTGACCTCAAATTTTGATTTAACTATATCAGAAACATTAAGTAGGCTTAAAATAGAATGATCTGAGAGAGAAACTGTTTGGTACACTAATGATAACAGTAACAACATAAAATGGACATTTACAAAGCATTACCTCATTTCAGCTTTCCTATGAATACTGTGAAGAGGTACTACAGATATTATTCCAATTTTATAGATGGGGAAACTGAGACTCAGAGAGGTTAAGTGATTTATTTATGGCTATACTGCATTAGTAAGTATCAGACATGGGATTTAAATCCAACTTCAGTATGAATTACTATGGCAGGTCTGCTGACTTTTGAAAGGCCCTAGTACAAGCAGCATTTTTCCAAGGCTAAGCAGGCCACAATCCATGGGAAGGTTAGAGTGCTCATTCCATTTTTAGCAATGTGGCATCGCTGTATGGAATTATGAAATGTCTATGAAGACTTTTTTTTTAACAATTCCATTTATTTACAAAATATCAAAAAGTTAATCATCTACACATTAACTCTCCTTCTTGCCACTTTACACGTGCACTAATTTTGAAAAAAAATAAGACTTTTTAAACAAAGGAAAAATGTTCACTGGGTGGGAATGAGCAATGTTTTATCCTTTGTCAACAAATCTGAAGAAACAAGAGGAGAGCAGAACCGGGATTCCTGGGTGCACATCAGGAAAGCTGAGCTGGGATGACAGAGGAGAGTGAGTTGTCTGTCAGTCATTAAGCCATAGAATCTTAGTGGTTCAAAAAAGATGCCTTTTGGAACAGTGGCTTCCCTTTACATAACTCCTTACTAGTAATCATATAAACCTATGCTTAAACATTTCAGTGATAGAAAGAAAACTTACTATTTTTTAAGGCTTCATTTATAGTAGTTTTCTTGTCTATTTTACGTTGAGCCAAAACTGATTTCTTTGAAAATTAGAATCATTACTCTTAGGTCTACCCTCTGTGGTCAAGCAAGAGCAAATCTAATCTTTCTCCTCCTTGACATCCACCAAAGACTTGACTACAGTTTGTCTTGCTCTAAGTTTTCTATCCTTGAGGCTAAAAACATCCCAATTCCTTTGACTTGTGTGCTTATGTTTCCTTCCCGTCTTGGTCACCCTACTTGACGGCTGTGCTTAGAAAGTTTACATCTTGTCTATTTCCAAATGTACACAAGCAGAATGTTTAACAACTGTGTCACATGGTTCTGGTTCATGGTAACTTGGAGGCTATTTTGTGCAGTATGTTCTCTTTACCAAGACTCCTTCAGAGGTGGCATATACTTATTTTAAGAGGAAAATTGAGTGATGGGAAAGAAGCTTTTCAATTCTGAATTTTATTTATAAATTAAGTTTTAGATGTTCCATACAGTTTACAAGTTTAACCTTCTCATCTACAATTAAGGAAACTGAGGTCCAGAGGGATTGTGGCTTAAATTGAAAATCAGAGCTTTTATTCTGTGGTACCTATAGTTTGTAATTCTGTCCATTTGGTTAGAAACCAAATTTAGCACGTCAGGAATCCAGTTCATCATTTCCCTCCAACAGCTGCTAACGATTCCCAGTTTCTCTATTATTTTGAATGATACCATCTTCTTCAAAATCCAAGGTCTCAGATTTGGGAGTTCTTGCTAATTACTGTCCTTTTCTTATTAACTGCTCTTCTTGTTTGTAATCTAGTAGCAAATTGGATTGATCATTTCCTAACCACACCTCTTCCTTTCTTCATTTTTGTAGCCATTGTGATAGTCCAAAATCTTGCTTGCTTCACCATGGATAATGTAGTGGTTTACAATCCAGCCTCCCTGCTGTCAGTCTCTGCTTTTTGACCACCCAGTCTGGACCTATCAGCAATAATTGTCTTTAAGTGTTGTTTTGACTGTGCACTCTACAGCTTAGAAATGTATGCTGGTCCATAATTGTCTTTTATCAATTTCAGATGCCTCAAAATTTGCTTCAGGGCTCTCCAGCAATTGCTCTATCATGTCCTAAACACTCACCCCAATCTTTCCTTCCATTTTCAGCCCAATCCAGTCCTGATCCAGACCTACTGTGATTGGAAGTAGTTCCTTTCAAGCAACTCCAGTGAAACTGAGGAAGAAAGAGCAATCTCTTGCTGGTTTCCATTGCACAAAATTGTATCTTAGCCTATCTCTTTGCTTTATGATTGCCCCTGCTTTACAGATGGAGAATAACTGAGAAATCTCCTTGCCTACTTTGAGGAGTAACACCTTATCTTAAACCTATCATGCAAACAGATTTCACCCTCATTAACATGCAGTATTCACAATATACCCCAATCCTGGGACTTCCCATTCTGTTTTGCAGATTTATACATAAATGTTTTCTTTTTTTTTATGCTAGACATTTCTTTGCCATAACATCTTGATATTTTGATTATATTTTTAATGAAGATTTTAAACTTTAAAATGTTGAGAATTTATTGTGCATGTGCAGTAGACAGTATTTGAACATTGAGCTTTACTGCCACATTAAAACACTGTAATTGGCTTAAAAATTGCAAGTTGAAAAAGCAAGACCTGCAGGGAAAACCATTAAGGCCACCTGAAAATAGGGAAGATGCAACGGGTCAGAAATCTCAGGTACTTTGCTGGGAGCTACTGTTCTGGGGCCAAATTAGCAAAATGCATCTTGTGAAGAGGAGAGGGCAGAATCCAAGGGAGACTGGTACCAGATTGAGTGTTAACTCTTCTCATATTTCTTGCCTTAAATGACTAAGAAACACATGTTTGGGGAACTGTGCCCTGATGGAAGGACAAGTCTCTGAAGTACTGGTCTGCATCACTAAATAAATATTTCCAACAAATTAGGTTTCAAAACAACACTCCGTAACGATCAGCCGTCTTTAGCAGATTTTGGAGCCTCATGGCAGGGCTCTCACTTTGGCTGCTTTTTTTTTGCAGCAGGGTGATATCCAAGAAAGTGAGTTCTGAGAGCCACCAAGGAAAACCGAAACGTTCGTTACTGTGTCTGAGCGCACACTTCGGTCTGAAGGCTCTTTTCACAGCAGTATTTGTCACCATTCCTTCCCCATTTTTTTTTTTTTTTTTGCCTCAATAGTGAGATTGTTGTCACTCATTTCAATAATGTCCAACTCTTCGTGATGCCATTTGGGGTTTCCTTGGCAAAGATACTGGAGTGGTTTGCCTTTTCCTTCTCCAGCTCATTCTCTAAGGCAGGCAGGGTTAAGTGACTTGTCCCGAGTCACAGCTATTAAGAGTCTGAGGCTGGATTTGAACTCCTTCATATCTTCCTGATTCCAAACCTCGTGCTCTGTCTGCTTCTCCATCTAGCTTCCCTGGATACTTAGATACAAAATACGTTTTAAAAAAAAGTTGAAATTTCATCTACGTAGGCATTCCCTCCAAGCCTTAGTAAATGGTTTCATGAGTCAGATCGCACTTTTTAGACATATTTTTCAGATACTGTTTTCAGACCACAGTTGGGCGGTCAGCCATCTTCTGATGAACATCCTTTTTTCTTATGATCAGGTTGTTTTTCAGCTTGTCCTTTGGAAGGAGCTTCTATGGCATAATTTTTTAAAATGTTGTGGAGGCACAGTTGAGCATTTGCAGAGAGTTAGAAAATATCTGTGTTGGTGATGTCTTAGAATGAAAATGTAGGCAACTCTAGCAGAAGGGTGTTTTGTTGTCCCTCAGCTATATCTGGCTGTGAACACTAAGCCAGGGACAGTTACAGATCATCAACCTGATGCACCCTTCTGAAGAGAAAAGAACATTGCCTTATTTTTCTTGAAGAAACACCCAAACACTGGGAACTTGTGAAACAGAAACTCCCCAAATTAATTTAATACTGACTCATTTGCCCCGGTGGTTTTATCTTTTAAAAGGTTCAAGTAGAAATTAAGTTAAATGACCCTGAACTATACCTTTCTCTGCCTATTTGTGCTGGTGTTATCATTGCACAGTGATGTCTAAAAAAATCATTTTTGTGGGTGATCAGATTGATGGTTAGCTAGTCCTTTTTTCCTAAAGCAAAACAATCACTGAACCAGACTAGGCAAGGAGGAGATCAAGTTTAGCTTATACAACAGTAAGACTAAAAATTTGATTTTGATGTTACACTGGACCTGGAGTCAGGAAGACTTGAGTTCAGATTGTAAGTTAGATGCTTACAAGCTACATGACCCTGGATAAGCCACTTAACCCTCTGTCTGCCTCAGTTTTCTCACTTATAAAATAGTGATAATAACGTCTTTCTCACCTTGTTGCGTGGATGAAAAGAGAGAATGTTTGTTAAGTTCTTTGCAGACCTTAAAGCACTACATAAATATTATCACCACCACCACTAAAAGCAGTGTGAGATCTGATGTATATTTAGAAAGATGTTGGTTTGGTTGTATAAAATATATTTTTTATTAGAGCACAATGTTAATGAAGTATATTATTGGTTAGGAAGTTGCCATATATACTTAGCATCACTTCTTTGCATTAGTAGCAATTACCATGCATGCAATAAAATATCTCTGGATACAAAGAAATATCAGAGTTGGAAGAGTTCATGAAGGATGTACTCATCTAAGAGGTAACATCGAAAAGAAAAACAGCAGTCGGAATCACTGAGTGAGATCACACCTCTGGATGAATTTTCTTTGGGAATGAGTAGAATCGCCTCGGTGAAGCTGATGGTAAGGATTAGATGCTGTACTGTTGAGCACATAATGGTAGATGCTCTTTGGGAGGACTTAAGTATCATTTATTGAAATTATAACATGTCTTACCTAACTTCTAAATCTCACTGCAGAAACATGCCTTTAAATATATTTATCAATAGGACTTGTGGAAGAACCTAAGCATGATCTGTTGATGGAAATTAGGTGGAGCTCATTATCAAGTTGGCAGCAAGGTGATGAATTTTTTGTCTCAAATATGATTCACTAAGGCATGCAGGGATAATGATATGTTCCTGGAAGGAGTTCCAACACTGAAAAAAATCACGGATGCCTGAAGTATGTATTAAATGAAGTACATAGGTATTAGTACCACCTGTTCCATTATTTGTCAGGTGTGTTGAGTTCTGTCGTTTGACTGACTGGCTGTATACAGCTTTTTCATTTGGTTTTATTTTACTTCAGATGCCTTTCTCTTTCATGTCCAAGTCACCTTTCGTCTGGGATGATAGTTCCAAACTACTATCTTTCACTAACATGGTAGGCTAATTTATATAAACTAGGCTAACGAAATCCAAAAAAAAGTCTATGTAAGATTTGGGTCTTTCTTTTCATGTAGACTGTTGTATGACTATGGACTAGCTTCACAAATGTTGGTTTTGACCATCCACTCACCACCTTGCCTGTGACTAATAACTCTTATCCAATTGGAGATAACCTTCACAAGAAAGAAAAGTTGCCTTTTGTCCGTTAAATTACAGTTAATATCCTCACCAGTCCTGTTTACCAAGGAAGGCTTAACACAGCCTTTGGACTGGTAAGCTTTTAGACTTATCAGCCACCTTGTTCCTAACATATATATAGCTTTATAGCAGTTAATGCAATTGACCTATTTTCATTTGGTACTGACAGAAAGTGTTAGGGCATGTAGCTTTTACTGGGGCTTGGAGAATGTGGGCTTAGCCATTGTCTTGTTCAAAGTTTACAGAAATAAAGATCCTTGGCTTATAACTGTGCGCTTCCTGTTTAGGTCATGCTGTGCTACTAAGCCTGGACTTTTAGGAGGGATGGGTATGTTTAGGTACTTTTAATTATTATGAAACTGCTAGAAGGAGAAGGTAACTCCATCTTTCATTAAAGGACACATACCTACTAGGCAGTGGATAAGAGGGGACCAGTTTCTGTCCCTGAACATGATATGGATTGAAGTCATTGTGGAAGTGGTATCAGTATGTTAGCAATGAGGTAACAAACTGAGAAACTTATCGACTCCTACCATCAGCCTCTCTCTACCTTAGCTTACAACAGAGGCCTGTCTCAAAACTGATAGATATTCTCAGAAGAGACATGTTGAAAATAGGGAAATTTAAACCCCAGGGTAACAGTTTTTCCTACACCGTAATAAAGATATATGTCGAGTCCGTGGCTACAGGATCAAAAAATAGATCATAGTAATCGGATCAAGCGTGAGAAACTGCTTGCTGCAGTGTCTCTGTTTTTCAAATGAGATGGTTAGCCAGCCTGTTTTGTGGAGATGTTTACACTGTTTGTACTTGTAATGCCCGATGTTTCTGCCAGATAATATGTTATTAAAATCAAACTTAAATGAGCAAAATGATCAGATTTTTAATTAAAAAAAGGTTTTTTTCCCTTTGACTTTTTTTGTGTGTATATATGTATATGTGTACGTGTGTGTGTGTGTGTTCATTAGGAAGATGAGAAAGCATGAGAGTGTGCTTTCCACATTTATTTTTAATTTAGGAGAAGTTTGGAGTTTGTTCTTCCCTGTGAATATAGAGGTGGAACCTTTTCTAACCCGAGTTTATTGCTGTAATATTTTTTTAAATGCATTTGTGACATTGATATATTTGTGACCTTGAAGAGACATTTTTTAAAAGCTATTTTTCTCACTACCACATGTGATAACTTTGGGGAAGCCGTCAGTTTTGATCCCTAATCAGTAATTCCAACCCCCGACAGTGTTGGTCGGGGAGGGGGACCTATCATAACTTGTTTTTTATGGCTTATTCCTAAAGATCTCTCTTCAGCTCACATCCATCTATTTAATCTTCTGTTTTTCCTGCCTAGGGCCGGTAGGCAACCTGGTCCATGCCTTGGTTCTTCAAATGCCTTGAGTTATGGAGAATTAAGAGTACGTTATTGATGTTTTCCTTGCAGCTGCATAGCTATATATTGTCTTAGGTTACACAGTTGTATTTGCTTAGGCATTTTGTGTGGATTAGCTCAATTAGTTTAGGTTTTGAGAAGAATTAATGTCTTCCTTGCTTACCAAAATCTGTCATATTCTGTTTCTTGGTGGCCATTTTTCTAGGGATTACCTCCGTAGAGAAATACTGCATGTGGGAAGCACAAAACCAATCCTCTTTCACCGGCATTACCTCCAGTAAATATATCAGTTGCAGTGTGGGCCAGCTGATGACAAGCAAAATAGATTTGATGCTTATATGCTAGAAAAATTATATATCTGAAATAAAATTTTTGTCAGCATGTTAGTGTGTAGTATATGATTCAGTATTGTCCAAGGAGAGGAAAAGATGAGTCCATCAATTCCATCTACTGTAGAATTAGATGGTGAAGGCTTTGAAACACCCTGTGGGAAAAACAGTTGCATCTAGGGCCTGTTTTCTGGATTACTTGTTTTCTTCCTCTGAATGTTTTCGTAAAAACAAAATGGTAGTTACTTAAATAGCCTGTCTCTTCTGCAATGCTTTTACTCCTGAAATGCCCTCAAATTGTATAATCACTTTTTGCTGAAGAAGTATAAATCAGGTCAGCATAAGGACTGTGACTTCAGACAAAGGCATGAACAGAATTTTCACCTTCTCTAACCAACAATGATCTCTATTTCCACATTAATATCTCAGTGATTATATCTCTTTATCCTTATTTCATAAGGTGAGTAGATGGAAAGTTGGGTTTAATAGAATATATTTCCAGGTTCTAGGGTTTTTTTAAAAATGATTTCAGTATCTCTTTAAGATGTTGACATGAACTCTTCCTCTGTACTTGGGGGATGGGGAAGAGACAGATATGAAAAATACATTTATAATCCAGTTATGGATTATATGGACAATATATAAAAATGGAAAAGCTGATCAGTTATTCATTCAGTAAGTATTTGTAGAATTGCCAGAGTATATAGCATTCAGTTGGATATGATAGATACAAATAAAGTACAGAACATGCATATTCACATTTTAGGACAGACCCGTTTGGTAAGTTAGAGTGCATGCCAAGAATGGGAACCAGAATGGTGTAAGGGAATTCAAGATCATGCCATTGGAGAATCAACTGGAGGTGGGGAGGGAGATAAATTCTTGTTAATTGAAAAAATTAATTAAAAAAAGACTATTTATTAAGGGATTCCTATCTAAGTACTGGTTAGACTAGCTATCCTCTAGGGTCTCTTTCAACTCAGATTATATTATGCTAGGAGCTTTTAGTTTGAGGAGACAAGAAAACAGTGAAAATGTTAAGCAACAACAGTGCGTAATGATATAACTGCTGAGAAAGGGTAAAGAGAGAGAGGATGGTTAGGGTGGATTGTGGTTAGTAGGGAAGACTTCTTTTATAGAAGGTGAGTCATGATGGAGTAGTAATAAATAACATGTTAGGACCAGAAGGAACTTTGAGAGATCACCTTATTTTGCAGAAGAGAAAGTTGAGTTGCTTGAGAAAGTTACATTCCCAAGGTCAAAAAAAAATTCCCTGGCAAGCCAGACCCCACCCCTTTAAGAAGTTTACAGGCATTTCAGACAGGGGAAACAATAGAAGTAGATTCACGAGAATGAGCTAGGTGCACATTAAAGGTAAGGTTATGCTGCTCATGCCAATTCACATACCCATGCGTGTGTATGTGTATATATTATGTATATATTTTGGAAGGATGCTGTAAGTGAATGAAATGTGAGAGAAATATTTCATTTTTAAATGACTTTGACTGCCAGGTTAATATAAACAGGGGACTTAAAGTGGGGCAAGATGAAAAGTGAGCTTGGATAGGTAAATGGGAGAGTAAATAATAGAGGACCTCAGATGGTCGGATCAGGAGC
The DNA here is from genome assembly GCA_023548195.1 of Bettongia penicillata ogilbyi. Lineage (NCBI taxonomy): Eukaryota > Metazoa > Chordata > Mammalia > Diprotodontia > Potoroidae > Bettongia > Bettongia penicillata. Next base: position 791,050 of record JAJHZJ010000697.1, read on the forward strand.
TTTGATATCATTATAAAATCATTTCTACCCAATTCCTTGTATCTGCAGTAGTTCTGGAGCTTCTGGCATTGAATCCAAAGAAATATTCAAATGAACCTTGTAGTTATCCATGTATTTGATCTAATGAAGGAAAAATAACCTTGTTTGCCTTGAGCTTGAAGATGGGTTTGGGTTGTTTGGAGAAAAGTACGCAGCTTTTAAAAAACAAATCCCAGCATAGGCTTGATGGCAGGAGGAATCTAGGTCAGCTTCACGGCAACTCCCATTCTTTTGGTAGATTAATTTTTGCCACCCTGGTTTTCAGCGTGCTGTGCAAAGTCCGGAAAAACTGTGCATGGTTCCTTAGTGAATATTAGTCAGCAGGGGGTAGGGAATTAAATTGATGTGTGGGAGCATTTTGATTTACAGTTGAGTAGTGAGAGTGTAACTCAGTCCTAATATGGCAACATGCTGTGTTGTAGTCTGCATTTCTTTAACTTCTCAGTATAAAAGCAACAAATCTATATGAACTTCTGCATATTACTTGTGGTTTATGACTGGTCTATTCTTGTAGGCAAGATTATCGGCCTATAGAATTTAGACTTGGAAGGAATTATTGTTGGTGATTGGCTCTTGGGCAGTGATGAGCCATTGGACAAGCTTCACTTCCTGAGATGCCCTTGACTTAGGGCAAATTAAGTCACTTACCTTGTTCACTGATGGTATTAATTGCCAAGAGGAACTTGTGAGAGTGGTCAGGTTAACATATTAGTATTCACTTTCTTTTAGAGAAGTAGGGCTGCTGTGGGGGTCAAATGGAATATTTAATATAGAATATGTTTTGCAAACCTTAAAGTGCTATATGAATGCTGGCAATTATTTTTATTTAGTAGATTTTTGTTGCTGTTAAGGTTGATTCAACTGTTTATTCTTTTATTTTTCTGTAAAATTACACTTTTTAATTTCAATAATAAATTTAATGAAGTTTTAATTTTAATGGAAAATTATAAAAAAATGCAAGAATTTCACAAATACTTCAGTTTTCCCTTTTGTTTATCGTTTGCAGAATTATCTCTTTTTGGCCTAAGTGGGAGGAGAGCTTATCCAGTATTCAGATGAACAGCTTCTTCTTTGTCCTTAGGGAGCTAAATCTTGAAGGTTATGGTTACATGACTGTATTGCCTCATGCCATTTCCCATTGTTATCTTTTTTTTTTTGATGATGCTAAAAGTGAGTGAAATGTGAAAGAAGCATTACTCATTTTAAATAGTTTTGACTGCCAGGTTAATGTGACTCTTAAGCAGAGCTTCATGAGCTCTGTCCATAGCAACTGCTTTTAACTTTGATTTAAAGTTCTTAAACATTCCGAATTGCTTCACCTAATCTTTTTATACTGAACGTGCAAATTTCAGGCTTTTTTTATTTTAAATCCCTGACTGAGACAGCTGCTCAACAGCATAGTTTTTTTTTTTTTTCACTCGGATAGTTTTAAGAGTTTCTGAGAGAAGTTTGGAATGACTAGACATACTGACTGACATCAGCTATACTGAGGTACTGTGGGTTTGGTTTGAAGATGGCTAAGCAAAAAATATGAAGGAATGATGACATGGTCATTATTTTGCCCCATGGAGACGACTGTGAAACCTAATAACCTAATTAAATGGCATATAGAAGAACTGATAAAATATCTTTCAGACCTCTCCATAAAGATTTTGAGTACTCCATTTAAAAAAGAATTTCTCATTTGTTGTCCCTTTTGTTTCCATTTTATTAAATTTTTAAAAATGTTAACATAAAGGAAGACAGGAACATTGTAGTTTGACTCTGACATTGTCCTGTCCATGCGAGTCCATTATGCTGTTGCTCTCATACAACACCTTTTCTGGGAGGGTGATGATGTTATGTGAACTGTTCTCCACAAATTGTCCTCTTCATTCTTGTACCTTGTAAAATTTGGATATGATGTTTTGGGCCTGAGGAGGTCCATCCGTATTATTTACCTTTTATGGAAAAGTAGAGGATGTTTACAATTTGCTAAAGGAACTGGAAAATATGAATGTTAAATTACTGACTGGCTTTTTATAGATTGTGGAGAACAGGAGAGGTTCAGTGGGACTGGAGAAAGTTAAGTGCTGGTCTGATTTTCAAAAAGGGAAAGTGAAAACTATAGGTATGTGAGCATGGTTCCATTCCTGACATGACTAGAGTATGATATTATCTTTCTAAGTAGACGTAAGTCATGTAACTTATAGGACCTCAGACATCCCTTTATAACTAAATTACAAATGAGATGGTGACTTGCATTGGTGGAGAGGGAGTTTATGCTGGTACAGGTCCAGACCACTTCCCTCCCTCCCCACTCTACTCCCACCCCATTTTTTATTAAAAGGATGCTTAGTGAAAGGGATCATAAAGAGCTAGCATGGCTTCATGGAGAACAGGTCATGTCAGAACATCACCTGATTTCCTTTTTTTTTGTCAAAATGATGGACAGAGTGGTGTTGTAGACAGAAAGCTGACCTCAAAGAAAGGAAGTTCTGGGTTCAGCTACCCAACCCTTCTGACACACATTGAACCTGTGATCACCTTGTGTAAGTCATTTAACCTCTCAGTGCTCCAGGCATATCTCTAAGACTAGGCCTTGAAAAGAAGGTACCCACCTGCAGTTGTTGAGGGAATTTTCCTCACCTGGGAGTTTTCTATGCTAATAAAATTATAGGTTTAGTACTAGTCATGGAAATTCTATAGGTAGAGTTTGACTAGAATCTAGTGAAGCTTTATGATTGAGATGGAGAGATAGGGCAAGTTAAGAGTAGAGTATGGTGGATTTAGGACTGGTTGGAGTCAGAGAAAAGTAATTAATGGTTCCTTGAACACTTGGAAAGATGTCTTTAGTGGAATTCTCCAAGGATATGTGCTTTTGGACAATTTTATCAATGCTTTGGATGACGGCTTATTGAATTTGCAGATGATACGAAACTGGAAAGGACAGTTGACACATTGGATGAAAGAGTCAAGATATTTGATTCAGTCCAGGGTTCTAGCTGTTGAAATGTTGGGCTGAATCAAAGATGAAATGTAGTAGAGATAAGTGTAAAGTCTTTGGTTCAGCAGTTAACTTCCTATGTACAAAATGGTTGATGCATAGCTAAAGAGAAAATTGGAAAAAAAATGAGTGGTGTTTTTAGTGGACTTCAGTACAAGTCAACAGTGTTGTGGCAGCCAAGGGAATGAATGCATTATTAGCATGTGTTTAAGAGAAGGGCAAATATAGAAGATTAGGAAAATGATAGCCCTGTTGTACTTTGAGGGATGAATGGCATTTGTCCGTGAGGGCACATCATGATGGAATTGCAACTCCTTTGTACTAGGCACTGTGCTAAGTGTTGGGGTTATAAAGAAAGGCAGAAACAGTCTCTGCTGACACTTTAATGGGGAAACAACAGATGAATTACTATGTACAATATAAACTATGTACTTAATAGTTGGAAGGTAATCTCAGAAAGGGACGCATGGACAATCTGGTGGAACTGAGAAAAGTCTCCTGCAGAAGGTGGGATTTGAACTGAGCCTGGAAAAAAGCCAGTGAAATTTAAGAGGTAGAGGTGAGAAGGGATTGCATTCCAGGCATCGGGGATAGCCAGTGCAAAGGCATGGAGATGGGAGATGGAGGGCTGTGTGCAAGGATTAGCAAGTAGTCCATTGTGGTTAGACGGAACGTATAGACAGGGAGAATAAAGTGGAAGAAGATTGGAAAGGTTAAGAGGAGCTGGATTGTGAAGAGTTTGTGAATTTTATATTTTATCCCAGTGGTAATAGGGAATCAATGACCTATGCTTTTAATTTTTTTTATTTTTAGTTTTCAACATTCACTTTTATAAGATTTTGAGTTCTAAAATTTTTCCCCTCCCCAAGATGGCATGCAATCAGATATAGGCTATACATGTACAATTATATTAGACATATTTCCATATTAGTCACGTTGTGAAAGAAGAATCAGAATAACAGGAAAAAGTGATGAGAAAGAAAAAAACAAAAAGATAAGGTAGTATGCTTTGATCCGCATTCAGACTCCACAGTACTTTTTCTGGAAGTGGATAAATTGTCTTAGATCACTGCATTGCTGACAAGAGTTAAGTCTATCAAAGTTGATCGTCATACAGCAGTTACTGTTACTGTGTACAGTGTTCTCCTGTTCCTACACACTTCACTCAGCATCAGTTGATGTAGGTCTTTCCAGGTTTTTCTGAAGTCCTCCTGCTCATCATTTCTTATGGAACAATAGTATTCCATTACCCTCATGTACCACAGCTTGTTCAACTGTTCCCCAGTTGATGGGCATTCCCTGAATTACCAGCTCTTTGCTACCGCAAAAAGAGCTGCTATAAATATTTTTGTACATATGGGTCCTTGTCTCTTTTTTTATGATCTCTTTGGGATACAGCCCTAGTAGCGGTATTGCTGGATCAAAGGGTATGCACAGTTTTATAGCTCTTTGGACATGGTTTCAAATTGCTCTCTGGAGTGGTTGGATCAGTTCACAAATCCACCAACAATGCATTAGTGTTTCCAGTTTTCCCACATCTTCTCCAACATTTATCATTTTTCTATTTTGTCATGTTAGCAGTTTGATGGGTATGATATGGTGCATCAGAGTTGTTTTAATTTACATTTCTCTAATCCATGCAGACTTATGCTTTTAATAAGATCACTTTGTCAGTGGAATTGAGCATGGATTCAAGTAGGGAGAGATGTGAGGCAGGGAGACCAATAGAAGGCTGTTAATAGCAGTCTAAGAGGGGAATGAGAAGGGAAAGGAAAGGAAATAAGCACTTATATACTTCCTACTATGTACAGGCATTATGCTAAGAGATTTTTGCAAATGTTATCTCACTTGATCTTCACAGCAATCTTGCGAAGTAGATATTGCTGTTTTCCTCATTGTACAGTTGAGGAAACTGAGGAAAAGAGGTTTAAATGACTTTTCCAGAGTCATCCAGCTAATATCTGGGACTTGATAAGAAGGATAGTGAAGGGCCTGGAGGTAATGGCATGGGAGAGGATTGGTGGAAAGGATGCTTTTCCATAGGTGGGTCGTGTCATGATAGCTGTGTTCAAGTACATGGAGGACTTTCACATGGAAGAGGGAGGGATTATGCAGCTTGGTCTAAAAGGGCAGTACTAGGAGCAATGGCTAGGGAGGCATAGCAGAATGATAGATTAGGTTTGATAGGATTACAGGATCATAGGATCTTAGAGGCCATCTAGCCCAGAGGTGTCAAGAGTCACAGCTTTCAAAACTCTAGTCCCTCCGTTAAAATGTATTTGGAAACTATTTAACAAAATAAATAAAAATGCAACAGAACATGGATAATGCTCATTTTAGTTTTCTAAGTCAATATGTAGCCCCCAGTGGTGATGCATTTCTACTTGAGTGGGATACCGCTGATCTAGTCCAACTCTCCTTTGCCCATGGTCCATACAGATGAGTTGTAAACCTTGGATTTAAAGATGACCTGTGACCCCCAATCCAGTGTCCTTCTCACTGAATCAGCCCCCAAATTAGATCTGTCCAAAGATGAAATGGGCTGCCATCTGGGCTTCTACTTCACTGGAAGTCTTCAGAGGCTGAGTGAACTTGTTATTTATTATAGTTTATTACATTTGTGCATATGTATGTTTATTATTATAGAGAAGGGGAATCTTATTCAGGTATGAGTTGAACTAGCTGTCTTTTCGGGTCCCTTCTAGTTCTGTGACCATTTGAATACTTTTTTCTTTATTGCTTTAAATTTGAACCTCAGATAAAAAAAACAGGACTAGGACTTAAAATTTTGAGGTGGAAAGGACCTTAGAGATCATCTAGACAAATCCTTTCATTGTATTTATGAGGAAATTAAGGCACAGTGTGACTTCTCCAAGGTCAAAACAGCAGTTGGCTTAGGTAACATAGCAAGGACAAGAATCTAAGTCTCTTTATTCCTGGTCTAGTGCTCATTTTACTAAAAATGCTGCCTCCGTGCATTTAGACTTACATGTGATTAAATATAAATGTCCTTCATTTTTCAAGGCTCCTTAAAGTGCTATTTCTTCAAATTCTTGTTAACCAGAGACATCTTTGCTACTTTCTCTATTTCTCTGTTTCTCTTCCTTCCCAGCTGGAATATGGATATAAATGCTGAATTACCCACACAAGACTACTAAAGTAAGTAATTAGGTTCAGGTTTTCAGAATTGAATTGGAATTTGGCCAGGCAACTGGACTAGTAGCCTTTAAAGGTTAAAAGGAGATCATCAATGATTCAGTTTCATGTGTTCTTTACAAGTATGGTACTGAACTATTAAGAGTGAAGCCTCCAATTAGCATCGACTTAGGACATATAGCATCATCCATATTAGTAGATATTATTCCAAGTCTTAACTTAGTACGGAAGAGAATATAGGGAAAATATCTGTTGAATAAACAGATTGGGCAGTGGTTATTAAATGTGAAACAGGGGACTCTTAATTAATTCTCATTGTTTATAATAAATTTTTCTCCTTTGTTTCCAAGAACAAGAGTAATTCAGCAATATGATTGATAAATAAAACATAAAAGGTCAGTTGTGGTTGCCCTGGTAACTATATTTCTTAGGATCCTTGGGCAGATGTAGTATTTTGTTTGCCTTGAAATGTGTCCTGGGTGATTTACTGGAATTCAAACTCTGAATGTCATGACTTTTGTGTGTTTAAATTTCTAATGCATTCATTTAGGTGTGGCTGCTTTGTAGTTTTTTGGGGTTTTTGGTTTGCTTTTGTTTATGTGTGGGTGTTTTAGTGGGTATCCTTGAGTTTTCTTTTCTGGGACTGTGAATTTATTTCAGTCTAAGAGTTTTAAAGTCTAAGGCAAGGTGTGAGAAATTGAAATATTTTTGGAATTCACAAAATTTCTCAAAACAGGAATTAAAGAAAATTCTTAGTCAAATGTTATCATGTAAATTACAGCCAGTTCAACAAATGTTCATTTGGCACCTGCTTTGTGCAGAGAACTATACTAGACCTTGGATAGCAACATATAAAGGTCAGCCATAACTTGATATTGCCCCTCCTGCAGTTTATAGCGTAATGGGGACCTGGCTGTGGTAATATCACATAGACTCCCAAGCGATACATGAATGAATGAAAAGAGCTTATCATGTGCTCAATGTGTGCCAAGCACTGTGCTATGTTTTGGGGCTACAAATACAAAAAACCCCAACAAACTCACCTTCCATTACCCCCAAAACACAGAAAGTTTGCAAAATGGGTGAGATTACACCAGGGAAGAGAATCATGGTCTGGGAAGTGGCAGTGACGGTGAGTAGAAGAAAAATAGCCTCCTTAATTAGTCTGCTTCCTTCAAGTCTCTCCCCACTCCAGTCCATCCTACACATTTCTGCCAAAGCAATTTCCTTAAGTGAAGATCTGCTTCATTGGATTCCTGTTGCCTTTAGGATAAAATACAAATGCCCCTGTTTACTTGGAAAACCTTCTGCAGTATGCCTCCAACCTTTCTAGTTCATTGGACATTAGTTTTTGCAATTCAGCCTTACCGACCTCCTTGTGTTCCCCACATCCAGCATCTGTCCTCTCAGTGCCTTTAGATTGTATTTTCTCATGCCAAGATAAATCAAGTGCTCACCCATCATTGGCAATGAAACCTTTCTAAGTTCTTCCCACCTGCTTAATGCCCTCCCCACTCACTACTACTACCTTGTATTTAACTGCTTTGCGTTGTTCATTTTATGTTGTATACATTTATATGTGTATTTTTGTCTTCAGATTAGATTACAGGCTTCTTATAAGTGGGGGTCTATATGCTTGTATTCCTAGGACCTAGCGCACAGTAGGCACTTACAGTACTTGTTGATTGGTTAAATAGAGCAGTCAGTTAACATAACCTTTTCCAAAGTCTAGGCAGTAGTATTTTGATCACAGTTTTCAGAACAAGAGGTAAAGAAGGCTGTGAGAAAGGGGATAGGTAGAAGTGAAGTCCTCAGAGCCACTGGAATGCAGGGAGTACCCAGCTCCTCCAAAGCATAGGCTCTAGAGGTTCCATTTGGAGGGTGAGAATGAAAGTGGGTTATGAAGGAGGGGGACAGGTGAAATAAGGGGAGATCATCTTTAAAGAGGAAATTAGGAAAGGCTTCTGGGAGGTGACAATTGAGCTTTTAAGTGTTTAGGAAAAGTTAAAGTTATTCCTTTTGAATTCAATCCATAAGAACAGTTATAGAAAGAAAATGCTTTCTTTTTAACATCTTTGTGATTATGAATTACAGTGTTATAAGCTTCTTACCTTTTAAAATAAAACAAGTTTATTTAGGACAACTGTGCATATGGAAAATGGATATGTCATGTACTACAGGAGTTAGACATAGGGTAACATTGAACTGTGCTAGAGTGTTCAGATACTTTTAAGTACCCATTGGTTTTGTTTGTGTTTCTACCATTTTGAAGGATTGCTTATGTCTTTTAGGTCTTTTGTACCCTTTTTTATGAATTGATTTTTTTAACTCTTTCCCAGATGTTTACCATCTGGTTTATTTACCATCCTGTATTTTATAGGTCTAGCCATTAATTGGTTTTCAAGCATTTATTTTTCTGTAAGTTATTAGTACACAGAGGCAGCCTGTTTTATTTATATGATTTAGCTGCACATATGATATGTGCCTTTATTGATATTTTTTTTGTGGCCAACTAGTAGTAGTGGCCTGATTACTGGATTTCGTATGTTTTGAAATATATGGTAAGTTGAATATACCAAGAAGTTTCCAAGAAATCTTAGGAGTTGAACTTGTGGTTCATAATTTCATTTAGCTTTGTATTTCTAGATCTCTTAACCTTGTTGCACAGGATTTATCTGTACCTTGTTTGAGTCTACCTGGGTCTTATCAGTGACAGCAATTTTCTGAAGAGGAGGCCTATATCTGGTGCAAATAGTCTGTTTCTCTTTGACTTTGATTTTTGGGGATGGTCTTTGATGTAAATGGGATTAGGCAAAAGATATGTAGCATTTGAAGCCTTGCTAGTTTAAAAATGTAAGCACAATTTTGTATTAGCATGAATGGTACATGGAAGTGTGATTGATTCAAATATTTTAAGGTATGATATTTAATTTTGCTGTGTTTTGGTGGTTTCTGAGTGACAGGGAACCTTAATCAACTAGGTCTTAATGAAATCAGCTCATTGTTTTATGTGTGCCATCTGGACATCTGGTTCAGTGTTGAAGACAGCCTCAGGTTTTTGATTGCCCTCACTCTTTACTTTGGTTTTAAAAGTCTTTTCTCTGTGATCCAACAAGCATTTATTGAGTACCCATCATATGCAAGGCACTGGATTTAGACACTGGGGATACAAAACCAAAATGAAAACAGTCTCTACTTCCAGAGAGTTTACCTTCTACTGGAGCATTCAATATTTGGACAGATAAGTATACATGATTATTTGATGAGGAAGAAAGTACCAACAAGTAGGGGGTTGAAGAAAGACTTCCCATAGGAGGTGGCATATTAGCTGATTCTTGAAGGAAGCCAGTGATTCTAAGAGGTCCACAAAGAGGGAGGATGGAGTCCATCCTAGGCTTTAGGCACAGCTGCAGTGGCCAAGGTGGATGACATGATATTGAATTTGGGAAACAGCTAGGAGGACAGTTTGGTTGGGGCATGAAGTATGAGGGAGGATGGTATAAAATAAACTGGAAAGGTATTACAGAGTGATACTGTGAAAGGCTTGAAATGTCATACTGAATAGTTTTGTATTTATCCTGGTGATAATAGAGAGCTGTGGAGTAAGTCTTTGAAGTCCCATCGGAAATTTCCCAATTTAGGGGTTCTTAACCTCTTCTGTGTATGGACCTCAGTGGCAATCTGACAAAGCCTAGGGATCTCCTAGAATAATAAATATGCAAAATAAAGCATATAGAATTACCAAAGGAACCAAAGATATTGAAATATAGCTATCAAAATATTTTTTAAAAGGTTCAGGAACTCCAGGTTAAGTAAGTCCTGCCCTATTTAGTTCTTGAAATAAATGATTGGGTTTTTTTTTTGATTGTTGTTCTTTGAAATTCTTTGAGATCTACGGATAGAAAAAGAATTCATGATTAAACAAGGGGTAGAGGGGAATACAAAAGACAAAATTCTGATTTGATAATTTGGATTATATAAACTTAAGTTTTTGCACAGACAAATCTAATATAACTGTAATTAGGAAGGAAAAACAGGTGAATGGGGAAAAATTTTTGCAGCAAGTTCCTCTGATAAAGATCTCACATCCAAGAGAAAAAAGATTTAAATTTATAAAACTAAGAGCCATCTCCCAATAGATAGCTGGGGATATGGATGGTCAGGAAGTTTTCAAAGAAAAATCTAGCATATCAACAATCATATGAAAAAAATGTCCCAAGTCATTAATAATCATAGAAATGAAAAACCAATTTTGAGGTGCTGTCTTATTTGCCAACAGAGTAGCAATGATGATAAAAGAGAAAAATGGAAACTATTGATGAGACTGGGGGAAGAAAAGGTATACTAATGGATTGTTGATAGAGATGTGAATTGGACCAGCTGTTCTGGAAAGCATTTTGGAGCAGTGCTCCAAAGGTTACAAAATTGTATATATGTATGTTCACTCTTTGACTTAATTATATTACTGTTAGCCTGTGTCCCAAAGAGGACAAAGAAATAGGAAAAAGACCTATGTCTACTAAAATATTTATAGCAATTTTTCCTCCATTGTAGTCAAAAATTAGAAGATGAGAGAGAATGTCCTATTGGATAATGGCTGAACAAATTGTATTTTTGAACTTAATGAAATAGTACTGTGCCATAAGAAATGTGCCAAAAGAAATGATAAGATGGATAATTTTATAGGGAACTGTACACCTTTATCAACTGAGGCAGAGTGGAGTTAGCAAAACTAGGATGACTGACAACATTATGGAGAAAAACAATTTTTAAAAGACTTGGAACTCAGTTGAGTGCAGTGATAAGCCCAGAATCCAGAAGATTGAAGATGAAGAAGCCACTCACTTCCTGTCAAAGAGGTGATGAATTTATAATGCAGAAACATATATTTTTCTGATGTAACCAGTTATGGGAATTTGTTTTGCAGGGGTATTTATGTTTATGGTGAGGGCATTATTTATTTATTTTCCAATAATGGGGGATTAGTGGGAAGGACAGTTTGTAACTACATGTAAAATAAAAACTTCTTTTGAGTCTTTCAAAAAAAAAATACACTTTTATTTTTTCCCTTAATTAAATTTTTAACATATTCTAGCGCTCCTTTTATGCCTTCCTTTTCCTCTCCCTGAGACAGTAAGCAATTTGATACAGGTTTTTAATTTATATTGGTTTATATATAAGAAATTCTCATTATCAGAAATGAGTAAGGAGATAGGCCATTTAACTGTGTGAGTGTAGTGCGTGGGCCATGTTTCCTGAGAGATGCATGTTTATCTTGGACTCCAGGACTTTTGAGGAAAGAAGCTTCTGCAGGATTTGTGAGATCCAAAGACAGTTTGGTGATGGAAAGAAATAAGCAGAGAATTCAAAGTGAGAGTAAAAAATCCAACCTTTTTTTTTTTTAAACTAGGAGGAAAAGCAATGAATCTTCCCCTTTAACTGATGTGTGGGATTGCCTGCCATTTGACACTGTAAGGTGGCGCCAATATGACATCTTAGTTGTGAACCAGCTGTTAACTTCTGATCCATTTTCCTGTTAAGGTTTTATCAGGAAATCTTTATGATCCATATTCACTTACTTTATAAATATTGGTTAGTACTAAGTAGCCTACTTACAATGGCAAAAAAAGTTAATTTTTTCTGTATTTGGAAAAAATGTCAATTGCAATGAGTTGTTTCCTAGACGATCATGCTGCTGGGCCATCTCTTGCTGCCATTGGAGGGTGCTGGCTCAGGAACTTCAAATCTGTTTCAGTAGTGGCCTGAGGTAAATCAGCATATTGGGGGACAAGGGCGGGGTAAGAGAGAAAAGAAGGTTTGTAATGGGGGAAAAACCTGAATCACAAAAGCGTAATTGTAAGTTAATGATTTTCAGTTAACTGTGTTACCTCATTCAATTTGCATGGATAATTGAGAGTTGACTTTATTCCCTGAGAATTTGTTCCAGTAGTACGATCATATTTTTTCAATATTTAAATGACCAGAGCCCCAAATTGTGTTTCTATTGAGTAGTCCTGCAATGGTTGGATTGATTAAGCCGAAGGTGTCAAATATAGGCATTCCTGAATGCGCTTGAACCAGATTAAAATATAATTGGGAAATATATGACAAGAGAAATAAACTATGATAAAGCACATGTAATATTGCATTTTAAGACTTAAGTCAATATGCAACCTTCAGGGATACTTCTGTACGAATGGGGTTTAGTGGCCTTCATTTCTATTTGAATTTGATACTATTGGATTAAATTATATCGAAAATTCATTTGGAGTGAAGATAAGCACTGTCTTATATCCTTTTGTATCCCCCACAGTCTTATCCATTGTGAGCACTGATTTACTATGTTTTGATTTGATTTAAATATAAGGGATAACAACAGATCACATTTATATTGTATTTAAGGTTTACAAAGTACTTTCTTTAAAATTCTGTGATGTAGATCAAATGAAAGTAGTTTTGATAGACCCAAGCAGGGTAAAATAACTTGCTTACGAGTCAGAATTAGTATTTGACTCCTAAAGACTAGCATTCTTTGTGCTATACCATCAGAGTTTGGTGATTTTAGAAGCTGTTCATCTTGGGTTTTTTGCCCTGTTAAAGCAGATGAAAAAAATAAAGACAACCCTCTAAGCATTATTACCATTGCAAGAGTAGATTGCGAGGAGACCTTATTGAATTGTCTGAAAAATATGGATGGGGATTTCCAGGCATACCGGCTCATCAATTAGTTCTCAGTATCTCGGATAAGGTACAGTATTTCTTGTCTGAATCTAGTATAGTTATTCCTTTTCCTTTTATTATATAAAGTAGGATGTTAGAAAATTCTACATCTTGCACGGATGGAAAGAATGATTGAGATTTGTGAATTTAAGAACACAGATGGACAAAATAGGATTTATGTCCAGATGGTTTATACAAGGAACTTGGTTAGAGGTAAGAATATTAAGTTACTATAGCAATGAGTAATGAATAAAAATTTCAGTACTTGCAAATTGGGGGATTCTGAAAGATATCTTCTAAGAATTATTAAAAGCCAAATCTGTATGTGTTGTTCTATCAGTAAATGTACCTAAAATATTTTAGGTGGGTTTACCAAAGTGCTCAGCTTTTAGCTGCTTTCTTCTCTATTATAATCCTCTAGAGGATTTCATCCATTTTACTAGCGCTTGACTCCTAAATCTGCATCTCTAGTTTTTACCTCTCCTTTTCTATAATCTCTTATCTTCACTGCCCTGTATATTATCTCCACCAGGATGGGTTGTTAATACTTTACTTGCTACTTCCCTGTGTGCCTCTCTCCCTCCTTAGGGACCTAGTTTTTGTATTATTTTCTGGAGCATCTCTCTCTGCCCTTTCACTTCTATAAATCTTGATCCAAATATTGGGTGCCCAGAATAGTGCTTTGTATCTTATAGGAGGTTAAGAGGTATTTATTCAGTGGAAGTTACTACAGTACACAGCTGCCAGGAGAGGCAGCAGAGGGTAGTAGGTAAACTCCTGGCCTAGAAGTTGGCCTAATTTGGGGCAAGTCTTTATCTTCTAAGTGGCCCACCCTCCTCTGAGTAAGTTGCCCATAATTACTGATTTAGCTATCTGATTAGTGTTCTAAATCTCTGTCTTAGAAGGTGCTGTCCCATTGGGGGCTCCCTTGTTAAGTCTTTTGCAATCATATGCCTCTCTTCATGACCCCTTTTTCTGCAAAGATACTGATGTGGTTTGCTCTTTCCTTTTCCAGTTCATTTTACAGATGAGGAAACTGGAGGCAAATGAGGTTTATCCAGGATCACACAGCTAGTAAGTGCCTGAAGTCATATTTAGACTCAGAAAGATGACTCTTCCTGACCTCTCTGCACTCCCTGGGGGGGGGAGTTTCTTACCATGATACAGTTTTATAGGTCTGGACCATAAGGACAAAACAAAGCAGCACAATTGCTTGAAAGGAATCTTCCCTTTTTAATTTCACTTCCTCAGGAACCTTTGGATTGCTACCTAATGCTTGACCATTTTGGGCTGGGAAAGACCTTTAAGTTCTTCAATTTTTAACAAAAATTTGATTTCATAGTATTTTGTTGGGATTATTATATTCTCATTTGTATTGTACTTATATGTACATGCCTTGTTACCCTCTTAGATTGTAATCTTTTTGAGGGCAAGGAATGCCTAATAGCTCTTCTTATCTTCTCCAGCTCCTAACACAGTGAATTAATAAGCATTTATTAAGTGCTTATTAGGTCTCAGGCACTGGCATGTACACAGTGTACATAATAGGTGCTTAAGAAATACTGAGCATTGAATGGCTTGTTCATTTCTGAATATTGAAATCCCTTTCAGTCTGAATGCCCACTCCCATCCCTGTCATTTCACATTCCCTCACTGCCACTAAAATTCATTTTCTTTTATTAGCTTTGTTCTGGAATTTGCCCATCAGCATTTATGCGTTTATTTTGTCTTGTTTTAAATGGCACCTGTTAATGTTTCTTATATTTATATGTATCTCTTTTGTCATTCAGTCATTTCAGTTGTGTGACTCTCTGACCCCATTTGGAGTTTTCTTGGCAAAGATACTGGAATGGTTTACCGTTTCCTTCTTCAGCTCATATCACAGATGAGGAAACTAAGGCAAGCAGGGTTAAGGGACTTGTCCAGGGTCACACAGCTAGTCTGAGGCCAGATTTGAACTCAGGAAGGATAAGTCTTCCTGACTCCAGTATGTATATATACTCTACATAGAGTATATATACATATCTCTATATGTATCTATATAGATATACTCTATCCAGTATGCCACCTTCCTGCCCCATCTGTATAATGATCTATAAATATAAATGTGTATATATACTCATGTATCTCTGTATTTCTGTTTGTTAGTATCTCATCATGTAGAAACTATTGCACAGAGTAGGTATTCAATCCATTGTGGACATTCTAGACACATGAAGTTTTATGGATATTACATGAAATTTTCTGTATTTGTACTGTCTTGACTTTTAGCACTTTATAATAGTTAATGAATGGTAAGAAATATCACTTGACTTTTTGACAAATCTATTGCATTCCTTGAAATTTTTCTATTCAACTTTAGTTCTTAATGGATGATAGCTTACTTTCTAATAGTGTCTGAAAGGTTTTTATGGCTTTTTCCAATGGAATAAATTAGGCTAGCTAAATGGACTTTTTGACATGACATTCTAATATGGCTGTTGTTTCAGCGACAGTGGCTAGTTTAATCAGTGTGATTTGAAGAAATTCTCAAACTACTGTAATATTTGGTGCATTACTTAGTCATCGCTCTTGTCCTATCACCTCTAATTCATTCAAAGTCTAATACCCTAAAGTGTAAAAAAAGAGAAATTGACGTTGTAGATAAATGTTCTTAAGCTTCAAAGTATATAGTATCTCTGTGGCTAAAAGGGCTACTTGTCCATGAGGTAATATTAGAAATAACTCTTAATTTCATGTTTTCTAAAAGAGTACATATATCAGTAATGTTTACCACAGTATGCATTTGAATATATCTTAGCATGCCTATTTTAAAGCTATTTTGGAATTCAAGATTGAAAAACTTTAATAATTGTGAATTTTCAGCAGTACCTACAGAATCAGAGAACAAGTGGACATCATCTGTATGGGACTGAGAGGGATTAGTTGCATTCTACATCAGTGGAAGCAAACCTCTTTGAGCCTTAAGATGCTCTCTACTCGCACACTTTGATGGATCTATGATGTATCTCATCAGTGTAGGTGCTCCCCTTGACCGTGAAATCTCAACTCGGTGCACCTCCTTCTTTGTCACTCTTTTCCATGTCGCTCATAATTCCTCTAAGTGGTTCTACCCAGTGTACTAAGTGCCTTCCTCTAATCTTGGCCTCGTGTATTTTAGTGGAGCATGTGACTCCTCTACTGGTTATCTCTCTCTTGGTACGTGATTGGCACATCGTAGTTTTCAGTCCTAAATATCCCTGACATCCTTTGGTACAATTCCTCATTGTTAATGTGCTATACCTTAATGAAATCCACACGACCCTTTGCTTCCTAAAAGTTTAATTTGTGGTATTTAATGATTTCTAGCTTCATAAAATCATGGGAAAAATACTGATTTTTAAAAAGATGAGACTTTGGCTGAAGTTGAAGCTTGAGGTCATTATAAGTATTGTATAGTTTCACCAAGACACTCTTCCTTTTCCTGTACAATTCTGGGCCCAGTTCATTTCCTTGTGCACTGTTTGTCTATGATATACCAGTAGATCAGCTATATAGTTTGTTCATCAGCCTATGCATTGGTTTGGATTGGAGGCATTCTTTATCTCCTAATTTTTGTCTGCATAACAAGACTAGTAGTTTATTATTTTTTTACTTTTAGGAATGATCGTGTATCTAACATAGGAGTCTCTGCTGGGTTCTGGAGGTCAATGGGGGCAGCAGAAATGTCATACACAAATGGGAGTATTTCGGATTACTTCTCCCTCTATAGGGATCCTGTTTTTTTTTGGAAGTTCCTCTGTTTTATGTCTCATTTGATACAGTAATCAGAAGATCTTTGAGTAAATTTATCTTTTTTGTAAAATCCATCAAGTAATTTTATATGACTTTTGACTTATGCGTGGAGAACACCTTATTGGAGGAGAGTAGAGAGCTTTTAAGGTGGCCTTTTGTTCTACAGAATCCAGTGTGTAATTGTATTCGCCAGTTAGTATAGGGACATTTTAGTATATTTTCCAGTCAGTTGTTGCTGAAGATGTGGTTTCCTGTTGGTTGTACCCTTCTCAGTTTCATATCAGGAATATTCTCAGTGCCATTATAGGTTATTCTTATAACAATTTTATAGAAATGGAAAGTTGACATATAGGTTGATAATATTTCTTAGTTGCCATTTTGGAGAACAATAAAGTTCATGATTTTTTTCCAAGGCTTTTGTATTCCCCTTTATTCAGACATGTTGAAAATTGACCACTCTTTGACTTCAAACTTATTCTCAAGTTGTGTGTTTACTTCTCATCATCTAACTGTTCTTCTCATCTTTAAGTATCGTGGGTTTTTTCTTTTTAGCTTTTATACAGAAATGCTTATTTCAGAAGATATAATCACAAATATACAAGCTTATTCTCCCAACACATGGAAGGTGCTTCTATCCCTCTGTCTCCCTATTGCACCATCTCAGTCTCTGGAGAGGGGAAGGGGGTTGGGTTTATAGCTTAAGTGGATTCTATAGAGTACAGGATCCTTGTTCCAACCCCTTTCCCCTCCTCTTTCAGGCTTGAGTCGCAGGCCATCTGGCTTCTCAGGGCTTCCATGCTAGGCTATCTGACTGTACCCTCCCACCTGTAATCCTGGCTCCAGCATCATCATGGCTCCAACTCCAGGTCCTGTGGGGATCAATTCTGGCATCTGAAACTGAGGGGGACAAACAGTACAGAATGGAAATAGACACTCCCCACTCAGGGTAGAAGAGGGAGAAGGTGAGAAAGAAGACCTTTACCTCTCACCAGTTTAATTCATGATGCCCATGCTGTGGGTGAACTGAGTCTTTACCCTTTGGATGTAGAATCAAAGAGTAGAAGACAAAAGTCTTAAAAGTGCCATTGTTACGTATTTATGCAGTACACTGGAAATTGTGGTGTTAGAGCTCAACTACCACTGATGGAGAAAAGAGTTGTTTTTTTAACAGAAAGTTTATTTACAGATCTTTTCTGTTTTTTATCTGTTCCTTGTACTTTCAGTTACATTCTTCAGTGCTATACTATGTGATTTGGCTCAATGCTTTATTTTTTTTTCCTATTCCTGCTTATCACTTTAATGTGGTATTCCTGCTCATAATCTATTTTCCTCCTTCTCTTCTAGGATTTTGATAAATGAGTTTATATTTTAAACTAGTGTTATCTTTGGCTTCCATATCTCTGTGGCACGGAGATCAAATATTTGCTGGTTGACAGATTTCTTTGTTCTTTTATCCATTTCTAATTTTTGGTATGTTTAAATTTTATGCTAGTTTTAGTTGAACAGGTTGAAGTTAACCTTCATCTTATACCATATGTCCTCATTTTTATTCCTTATTCTCTTTTGGCATTAATTTTGATCTTTACTCTAAGGAGTTAGTGGTCATACTGTATATAAACCAGTTGTTTGGAACTATTTCCCACATTGGTAACCAGTAGTTTCCTGTCTCTTAAAAGTATAATCAGTTTACTTTTTTTTAAAAAAAAATATAATTTGGTACTTTCTTTGTAGTGCTTTCTGACCCTGTCTTATTGATGAGAGTATTCATGATATCTAGGTGTGAAGGCATCTTTCTAGTCAGGAAGCCTTTGACTTGTTTTGTTTCTTACTCGAATCATGATTTTCAACATTTTTCATGATTGTAATCTTCTCATTGAAGTCACTGAGTATTAATGGAGAGTCTTACCAAATTCTTCAAAGAATTTCTCTTCTTGACATCTGCAGCCTATGTTGGTGGACAAGTTACCATTTTCTTTATGGTGGTCTTTTGGAAAAGGTTTTTCATAAGTACTGTTTGCAAGATGACCAAGTTCCTTGTGAAATCCTATTACTTGTTGCCTTTGAACTTAATAAAACCAATTCTGCTAATTGATTTATTTCTCTCTGCAAGGAGAATCCGTGAGACATTTTTCCATTGAGTTATAACTTAGGTAAAGCATTTATTAAAATCCTACTTAATGTTCCAGGTACTGTACTAAGCTCAGCATACAAAATATAAGTAAGAAAGATGGTTCGCCCTAAAGGAACTGACATTCAAATGGGGGAAGACAGTGTAGCTGGAAAAGGGTGGTGAGGTGACAAGGTGTGGAATTTGGCTGGAAGGGCAGTGGAATTTTGCTTCTGAGCAAGGTGAAATGAAGGCTTACCTATAAGAACTTCCTCTTGTCTTCTGGTTGCCTTTATGTATCTATTTCTTCCTTTTAAATTATTTATTTATTTTACTTTTCGACATACACTTCTATAAGATTTTGAGTTTCAAAATTTTTTTTCTGCCTCCCTCCCCTGTCCAAGAAAACATGCAATCTGATACAGACTATACATGCACAATCATATTAAACATATTTCCATGTTAGTCTTGTTGTGAAGGAAGAGTTAGAACAAAAGGGAAAATTTAGTTCCCTTTATATGAAAATATTAAGACTAATATGGTTTATTTCCCCTAGTACTACGCCCAATTGTTATTTGCTGGACAAAGCTCTTTCATTTAGCTCCCCAGGAGCAAAATTTATGTTTATACGTGGTCAAGAGACTTCTACTCTTAGTTGACCCTTTCCTCATGTTTTTATACCTCTTTGCCCTATCACTGCAGGTGGGCCGCTCAGACTGAAAGGCCATTTGGCATTTCTCTTTGCTTCGTGGATTACCTTGGCCAAAGAATTTATCACTCAGTTGTTGATCATGAGCCTCTCCATGCTTAGTAGTGCTGGTCATGACAGACTGTACCAAAAGTTTTCTGCCACTGGTATAACATTTGAGAACCTAGGGTTACTTCCATGCCATCCGTACTGGAGAAAAGTTTTATATACAAATGGCAGAAAGTGCTACATGAAATATATATTAAAAAATAAAAATTATTATTGCAATAATAGAAATATATATCAAAAGAAACTTGAATGGTAACATTGTGTGACAGTGAAAACTGTCTTAAAAATTTTTTTCTCTTTACTCATCCAACACTGTTCTGTGCACAGTAGGTACTTAAGTAGATGCTTTTTAAATACTTTATACTTATAATCATCTATCCTGATGAGAACAGCAGTAATACCTTTAAAAATTACTTTGATAGTAACTTGCCTTGTCCCAATGAAGTTAAAAACAAATTTTCCCCCAAACCAAGTCAATCACCACTAAAAAAAATTACTATTTAAATAGCAATTATTGATTTTTATATTGGCAATGTGCATCTGCTAAAAGTCAGGGTAATAGAAAATGAGCTAACCTCAAAACCAGGAAGGCTTGGGTTCAGAATCTCCCTATGACATGTACAGACTCCGTATGGCCTTGGTGCTCTCAGAATGGTTAGTCACTGGTATCAGACTGATAGAAATGGTGGACACTAATCCAGACACACAGATCCCTGCGGGCTGCCTATTGACTTAGTTTCAAAATGTAATACTATTAATTTTTTATTGCATTTTTATTTATTTTGTTAAATATATTCCAGTTACATTTTAATTTGGTTCCAGTAGCCCTGGGGAGTGTTGTAGACTCACATTGCATTTGACAGGGCCACTCTAAGTAACCCTCATCCTAGTCATTGCAGAGGAGATACTGATCTGCATAGGAGGGAGGAGTTTCCTCATTCAGGAATTAGTTCTCTGTACAGGGAAATCATAGGTTCAGCACGGTCCTCTATCACTAATTTGCAACTGGTAGCAAAGTCGTTAATTGCTTCCATTATCACTGAGTAGTCTTTCAGATTGAATTTCTAGAAGAGAATTAAAAAAAAAAAATTTACTATTCATAAAGTTCTGCTTGTTCCGAGCTTGACAGATAACCTCTCCTGTGGGCAGGAGGAATTTAAGAGAAAGTATATTCACTAAATCTGGCCTTCTCACCTTAGGCTAAGTTTGAAATTTGGATGTTAGCCACTGACTGTGACTGAATTGAAACATTTTACATACACACACACATACATACATACATGGTATTATACATAGGTGTATATGTACAGTATGTATGTGCATATTCATATACCCCATTACATTATTCTGTGGAGTAGATGTATTCCTAAAAAACATATGTAAATCAAACCCAATCTTAAAAAGCTTTGGGACTCCAGGGAGTCGGGGGAAGCCAGAAGAAAATATGCGATGAATCTATTGGTACTGATTAATTTTATAAACTGAATAGTCACTTCATAGTTGATTTCTCACACACACATTTATAGAGATGCAGCTGAGTATGTAGACTATAATAAGCTTATTGGTAGTAGTGATTGTTTCATTTTTTTGTATTTGTGTCAGAGCAGGGGAGGTGCTTAATAAATATTTGCTCATTTATTGATTAGTATGGGCCATAGAGAACTGGCCTTTGAACTAGGAAAGATTTGGGTTCAAGTTCCAGCTGTGACTAATATTTTCTGTGTGTCCTGGGCCAAGTCAGTTACTTCTCGGGAACTTTCCAAGATTATCAAGGTTTTTGCCTTGATAGAAGGGGTTTATAACACTTAAAGCACAGATCCATTTTCCATCCTTGTGGTAGATTTTCAGCAAAAGGAGGAATACCTAAAGTTGATTTTTGTGAGTGCTTAAAATTTCTAAAAATCAAATATTTTTTCAGTGAAGTTTTTTCTCCTTTCCACCCCTCGCCCCACCATCACTCCACAGTTGAAAAACAAATAAACTCTTATAATAGATGCATATAACTCCTATAGCCCTTATAAACAGAGGGGCAGTTGGGTAGTACAGTGGATTGAGCAATAGGCCTGTGGTAAAGAGACCTCAGTTTAAGCTGTGTGATCCGAGGCAAATCACTTAACTTCTGTTTCCTCTACTGTAAAACGAGTGTAATACTTTCTTGTAAGATAGTGCAGAATGCTTGGCATATAATAGGCACTATATAAATGCTTATTCCTTACTCTTTTCTTCCCCTTGGCCTTGTCCCAGAAATGTTGATCTGAGTCCATCACCTCTTCATCAGGAGGTAGGTAGGCAGCAGGTTCAGAGGATTTAGACCCAAAAAGTATTTCAGAAATCCTCCAGTTAAAATCTCCTCATTTTATAATTGGGAAAGCCAAGACCTATTGAAGGGAGGTGACTTATTTAAGGTCATACAAGTAAAAGCCAGGAATTGAGTTGAAAACAAATGCTGTGTTTCTTTTCTGCCTCACTGCCTCCCCTTGATGCATGCAAGTGATGTAAACAGGTATATCAGAGCTGAAAAAGCCAGTGCTTACTTTCTGATGCGTGAAGAACGATTGGCAAAAGCTGTGAGTTATGTTTAAAGTTTATACTTTCCCCAAGAGAGTGTTTTCATATTGATTGTTGCCATTAGTGAAAATGTTGATTAAACCATGCCTTTCTTTGTGAAATGAAAAACTTACAGAAATTCAGACATTTCCCCGTATAGCCATTAATCTAGGCAAATGTGTTTTTTTCTCAAAGGAATAATTACTACTGAAGAAAGGGATAGAAACTTAAAACACACTGTGAAAGATTATAACTGTAACAATAATTAACATAGCACTTCAAGGTTTCAAAGTGCTTTACAAATAAAAATCTTATTTTAGCCTCACAATAACCCTGGGAGGGAGGTAGATTATTAACTCCTGGTAAGGAAACTGAGGCAAAAAACAAAGGTTAAATGATTTGCCCAAGGTCACACTGTTAATAAATATCTTAGGCCACATTTGAACTCAGGTCTTCCTGACTATAGGCCCAGCACTATCCAATGCTTATATTATTTTTCTGTTCTTTGGTAGACTCTATCTGTCTGTCTGTCTGTCTATTTATCTGTCTTATTTATCTAGGTGTGCCTCTAATTAGTTTTAGAATCCTCAAATAATTTTGGGGAGGGGTTGGTTTTCAAACAAAACAGTATAATTTTTATCTTGTTTTATGGACAAGTATGATAGAAAGATAAACTGCAATGTAGCTGGAATTTGTTTACCTTCCAAAAATGATTTCTTAGTGATCTGTCCTTTTTGGAAGATGAATTAAGTTCCTTGTTCTTAGGCTGATCCCAGTGAAGACCCCTTTTTTCTCCTCATCCTCACCCCCTACCCTGTTTGCAAGTTTAATTCAGCTTCTGATGGAGGCTTGGTGACAGGCTGTCTGTCTTTTAGTGTGTTTATGTCTTTATGTCTTGACATGCCCAGCAAATCTCAAAATAGAAAAGTGGTTGAAATTGAGCCACTTCATCATTGGGTGGCCCCATGAGCATTCAGGGAATTGTGAAGGAAGGCTGTTTGTCGGCCTCTTTTGTACTAGTTTTGGGTACTGCTGCCCATCATTTTGGGATCATGGCTCTTCTAAAGAGAGAGCAAACTTGTACCCTGGAGCCTTTCCACCTTCAATCAGCAATGTTTGAGTAGATGTGCATATTCTAGTCCATGATTGGCAGCCTTTATGTTGGGTACCTACTCTGAAGTGTTCCGTATCGTTTAGAAGGTCGAAGTAGTCATCAGTGACTGAAGCCTAATTTAGATTCTTAAATCGAAATCATTGTTGAAGAATACTGTTCTCCCACTACAGACGTCTTCCGCATAGCATGAGTGTGTTCATCAGAGAACAAGCTCTCACCCGGTCTCTCATAATATAAAAGCATTTTTTAATCCCTCTTAACAGGTGCTGCCGTAGTTTATTTATAACCAATGCATTAAAATGAAAAGTACTGAAAGGGGCCTAAGTGGAAGGCGACTATTGAAATATTACTGCATTTAAATGATGGAATTTTGTCAGGCTGATTTGTGGAAGGGACGAGTCAATGTTAGTAAGTGATGCACTCACAAACCTTCCTGTAAGTGTTTTGAGGGACGTTGTGCTGTGCCTGGAAGGAAGCGTGTCACACAAAAACTGAGGTCACGCGCCTCAGCCAATTAGGCCCTTGCATATTCGTATTGGTCAGCGTCTGTGTTCTTTGCCGTTTCTGTTCTTCATGAGGCATGACATTTTAGAAGCTTATTGCAGCACAGAGAGTCCAGTGAGATTCTCGTTGGCAGCATTATCGCTGTGCCATTTAACTCCTTCTTCTTAATTGGAGTTAGGCTTGGGAAAACAGCTCCAAATCTCCAAACTTGAAATTGTCATGTGTGTTTTGGTGAGATGATGTGAAGGCATAGGAAGCTCCTGTTGGTGTAAATTACCATTGCTTTTTCTGTTCCCTGAAAAACCCTCACTAGAGACTGAAGTAGTTGGGCTGTATTAATGGATGTTTATGTTGTCCTGTGACAGCTGGTTTTGCTAATTTGTTTTTACAGGGCAGTTTATAGTAAATGAATGGCATGCTGAATATTTTACTGAGATTTCAGATTATCTAAAGAATATTTTCCGGTTTACTAATTGGTAGATAATGCTGAGTACATTGATGTTGACATGAGCAAATGGATATAAAATGATTTGAAGTGAGCTTCATTAAAAGATGCTCTAATCACAGTCAGCAGGAAATGTCAAACTAGTTCTGCCTGCATTCACTGGGGTGGACCAAGGACTCTAGCAGTCTTTGGGGACTACAGGTAAACCACAGTTCTATTCTTGTGTGCTATGTGTCTGTCAGGGGCAGGCGGTAGGGGAGGTTGGGGAGCAGCTTTGACCCTGTGGACGCAGCTTCTGGGGCCCATGTCTTAGTCATAGCAAAATAAATAAGGGATGATTGAAATACCTTTCATAGTATGTCTTTTGAAAATTCTGGTGGTTTTGAAGGGGGTTTCATCTGTATCACAAGTAGAATGGGTAGGTATCATTGCTCACAACTCTAAAATGGAAGGCAGTACAGAAGTTTATTCTAGAAATGGTATTAATGTGCCCATTGAAATGTCCTGGAAAAACTAGGTAATACAAATACACACATTAGAGTTTAAAAAATGTGCCAGGTTCTAATTCTTACACCTGTAAGAAGCAGTGAGAACTCTTTAAGCAGCTGGAGAAGAGATTCTCCAGTATATAGAAAACTGTTCTTCCTTCATCCTTCCTTAAGTTCTTCTCATTCTTTACTTAAGGAATGTGGCATAGGGATGAGAAGCGTGTGTGTGTGTGTGTGTGTGTGTGTGTGTGTGTGTGTGTGAAGGCACATGTTAAATGAAAATCACACGCACTGTGTTGAGTATTTTGTTCCACTGATCTTAAAGTTCTTTACAATATAGTGGAGAGAGTACTTGGATTGGATCCAGAAGATTTGGATTCCCATTACCATTTTGCCACTTACCTCACTAGCTCTGTGAAGCTCCCCGAACTTGTCTTCATCTGTAAAATGGGAGTAATGGTACTGACACTTTACCTACCCTATAAAGTGCTTGTAGTATTCAAATGAGACCGAGCTTGGAAACTGGGCTTTTAGTACTATGTAAATACAGACTATTAAGTTTTCCCCCTCCCTCCATAAGAGAAAAGAAGCTATTACAAAAATTATCATAGCATTCTAGAAGCAGCTATAGGGAACCAATTTTTTAAATTGGAAAAAAACAACTTGATGAGGATACATCATTTAGTGAAGTGATGAGGCTTTCTGTACAGTAAGATTTTTATGAAATATGCATGCATTCTTATTCTTTTTATTTGACTGAGACTAAAGGCCTTGCCCCTTTAAGTACTGAAACCATACAGATAGCAGATCTCCCAGGCAGAGATCAAGGACTGTAATTATTTCCCAGATAAAAAAAATATGATGCAGGAGTTTGTAAAATGCTAATGAAACCTACGTATATGTAAAGCAACCTGGTTGTTCTTCTTTCAGGTTCCTCATTAGCATCAGATTTGCCTAGATGCCCTGATAAGCAGAGACTGTACTTTGTGTGTATCTTTTTAAATAGCATTCATGTGGGGTCATCTTGACATTGTAAACTCAGTAGACAGGAGAGCTTCCTAGTAATTGCTGTTGAAGCACTATACCAGTCAAGGAGATAAGCATCCCAGACTGACGTTGACTTTGAATGTTCAGAGCCACAAGTAAGCAGTATCCCAGCCTCACCCAGTGGTTGTTGGGCCTGGGCTTTCTCAGGAGTTGGATAGGAATTCAGTGTGCGTACATGATTAGATATTAACTGTATCCTGATGATAATCAGAGAATCCTAAGATTTAGGGCCACAGAGGACTGTGGCAGACCATCCCACTTCCTTCATTTTGTAGGTCAGGAAATAGGCCCAGAGAGATGATCTCTGTGCCACAGTGTCCACAGGAAGGTGCGGAATTGGCCCTTCCCAGCGTGCCTTGTACAGTTGGGTTGCTCCAAAGCAGATGTTTTTGATAATACTACAAATAATAATAAAACAAAAGTATGTTTTGAAGAAGGAAAGGGAATACTTCCCACTTGAAAGACCCTATTGCCTTTTCACTCCTTGTAGTAAATGGTACTAATAAATGTAGTGATCTATAGCTGTAAATATAGCTATCACCTCTATCTACATGATGCATGTCAGAAGTGGCACACCAGACTGCAGATGTGGTTTGTGGTTTGGTATGGCCTTCCCTCTTCAATGGGGAAATGGGGCTTACATCAGGTTTAAAAAATGCGAAAAATGCTAAGGGACATGACTAATGTCTCGAATGTGCACTACGCTACATAAACCCATTATGCGCTGTAATTTAATGTTCTCTATAAAGATTCAAGACCTGTCAGTAGAAGGAAGGAAACAAGCAATCCATCTTCAGTGAATTGTGAATAGATTTATATATTTTTTTAAATACACATTCACCTAAAACATACTTTTCTCTTCATTCAATTTTCTACACTTCTGGTCCATTTCCTATCTTGCTTTGCCACTACCTAGGCTGCTTACGAATTGTTTTGTTCACTGAAATAAGACTAATGTGTTAAATATTTAACACTGCTAATTGATTCAATGTAAAGGAAAAGTGGAACAGACGCAGATTGCCTGGAGCCTTGGTCAGCAGACTTTAGCAAACAACAGTCGGAAAGCACTGTACTGAAGATGATTCATCAGAAGCTTGTAAGAGTAGTAGATTAAGATGGAGGTGCTGAGTGGTTTGCTTTTTTTTTTTTTGGTAGGAGGGGAAGAAGAATTACTGCATACCTGGAAGCTTATTTTGAATGTGCTTTTTTTTTTTTTTTTTTTTAACTTTAGGGTCTTTCTTGTTTTCAGTCTTTCGTGTCACTGATTGGGAAGAGTCTTGTCTCATTGGCTGTCTCAGCTAGGGAGGAAAGCTCCCTGTCTTGAAGCTAGGAATTGAAATGCTTAAACACATTTTTATATTCTCCAGTAAGTGCAAGCTGAAGTGTATGTATTGATGCTTTTAATTTCGGAGCAGGTAAGTATGTCCTTGAGTACGGGTATTGAAGAAAACCCAGTGGACCTGTGAAACAGGCTTCTGTCCTGAAATCCATTTCAAAATTATTACAGTACCCACTGGCTCTAAACTGTCAGACGTTTTCATCGTCATAAAGGAATGGAAGAAAAGTCTATATTAATATTAGGATTTTCCTATAAGGCAGGAAAGAGGTACATATCCAGGTCTGTTAAACCTCTTAAACTCGTTTAAAACTCTCCTTTCTTAGAAGCTGTAGGCGGAGAACAATTCTGATGGTAACATCATTTTGCACTTTGAATTGCTTTTCTGCTGTCGAAGGCTGCTGGTGTATTAAGGAATTATTTAAGCCAGAAAGTATACATGTTTTATCAAGTGTGGGGTTGGGGAAATTGAGATTGTTTTTGGGGGGGAGAGAGTCAAAAGGTGCAAGGGGCTGATTTATTACATTCAGTGTGGTGAAGTTGGCTATTATTGTGGACTGCTAAGTGTGAGGTTTGATAACATAGCTTTGTTTCTGCTCTCTGCAAATTTCTCTTTTATAGGTTGGCAGGATCTTTGTGCCCTCTGTGGTCTTCCACTGTAGGAGTACTCTTCTCATACTTACCAGTGTGTATTCTATGAATTGCCACCCTTACTAGAAGTTTTTTTTTCCCCTTCAAACTTGTGCCTTTTCCTGGAAAAATAGTCATTCTGCTTTCTCACCCTTTCTCTCCCCACCTCCATGGCAGAATAATTAGGTCTTCTGGTGGTTATAACCCTTAACCTTGTTGGCACTCAGATACTTTTCAACATAATGATGTTTTTCTGTGACTTCCTTTCCTCCCCTCCCTTTCCCTCCTCCACATCAAAAACAAATTACTTTTAGAATATTTAATAGGCTCATGGGGTTTTGCTATAGTATTATCTAGTATTAATTCCGTGTGAGATGAGATGTAGCATTTGTCAGCAGAGGTCACTGATGATGTCAGTACACCTTGCTGAGCACAGGTCACAGTGACCTGCAAACCTAAATTTGGTGCTTCAGCAGAGAGTGTGTCATGCTGGTGAGTGGGAGGATAGATAACCTGAGGTGCTCACTTGTAGCTGTGGGGTATTAGAAAGATAATATGCGAAACTATTTCCATGTTAACTACTGTCCTCCCTTGTTTTATAGACATTAATTAGGTTATTCCAATCCAACAAGTATTTATTGAGCATCTTCCAAGTACCGGGAGAGACGAAGCATGGCATACTAGGTAAAGAGTTGGCTTGAAGTCAGAAAGAACCTGGATTCAAGTCCTGCTTGTGACACATACTTGGCTGTGTGACCCCGGTCGAGTCACTTAACTCTTGGTTCTCTAGGCTTGAGATTTGCCACCTGGGGGCAAGCCTTGGTCCACAAAACTCCCCAATGAGACTGGAACCTGATTAAAATGTATTTGGGAACTGTTAATAGGATAAATGAAAATGCAATGCAACACAGATAATGTTAATTTGTGATTTTCTAAGTCAATATGCCACCCACCGAAATCTGCTTCTAATTGACTCTGATACCACTGCTCTAAGCATCTCTCTCAGGTCATCAGTCTCAGAGCGCTTGCCTTGTTAGATGGAGTCTCCTTACCAGGAATTTCCTACACCAGTGAAATCATGGATCTGGACCAAACAAAACAAAACAAAAAATGCCCAAGCCAAACTACAGATAAACAGTTTCG
Source organism: Bettongia penicillata ogilbyi (assembly GCA_023548195.1). Classification (NCBI taxonomy): domain Eukaryota; kingdom Metazoa; phylum Chordata; class Mammalia; order Diprotodontia; family Potoroidae; genus Bettongia; species Bettongia penicillata. The sequence goes on from JAJHZJ010000697.1 coordinate 819,843, forward strand.
GCCCTTCTAGGTGCTGAGGTTCCAAAGACAAAAATGAAATTGTTCCTGTACTCATGGAATTTACCTTCTGCTGTGGTTTAGGGAGAGATACATGGACATAATGAAGATAGAGTAATTGGAGGAATCCTTAACAAGGGGGGAATCTAGAAAGGTCTCTTGCACATGAAACTTTAAAGCGAGGTAAAAGAAAGAGATTCCAGGCATGGATGGCAATCAGAGATACAATGCTTTGTACAGTGAATTGCAGATAGACTTGTTAGGCTGGCATTGGAGTGCATGGGGGGGGGAATAACATAGTCAGTTTAGAGAAATAGACTGGAGTCAGATGGTGAAAGGCTTTATATGCCCAAGAGATATAGGGTAGCTATAGGGATCCTCTGATGCTCCTTTGAGTAGGGGAGTGCCATGGTCAGACCTTGACTTTAAGAAAACAAATTTGGCAGCTATGTGGAGAGGGGAGAAAGTCTCTTTCAGGGAGACCTGTTGGGAGGTTATTACAATAGTTTAGGCAAGAGGGCCTGATCTAGAAGAGGATGTATATGACAATATACAGAGAGTAGGTAAGACTTGGAAACATTGGGCATGAGAGTTGGTTGAGTGAGAGGGAAGAATTGAGGATGGCTTGTTAGGACCTGAGTGAATGGTGTGCTGAGTTGAAATTAGGGAGGTAAGGGGGAAGAATGGGTTTTGGGGAAAAGATAGTGGTTCTCTTTGGGGCATGTTGATTTTGAGATGCCTGCAGGACAGTGAGGTACAGATGTCCAGCAGGCATTTGGAGGAGTAGGACTAGAGATGAGGACTGGATTTATAGATTTGGTAATCTTTAGCACAGAAATGATAGTTAAATCTATGACGTCTAATGCAATTTCTGTGAGAGAGGAGAGGGCCCAAAACAGAGTCCCCTAGGATGTCTGTGCATAGGGTGTGGGACATCAATGATGATTGGGCTTCATTCGGCATGCATTCAGCTAATGGTTGAGTGCCTCCTTGGCCTTGCCTTGGCCCTTTGGAGAGTCAGGGGGATCAAGACCTTACAGTAGCTTTGAAAGCTTAGATTTATGAACCAAAGGAATATTTAAGAAGTCTATCTCCCAAATAGCTGTAATGTGCCGTGAGAGAGGTACAAATAGAGGCCTTTGGAAGTTCAGAGGAGAGACAACAGGTAGCATTTGAACTGGATCTTGAAGAATGGAGAGGGTTGTAACAAGCGAAGAGTAGTATGGGCATTCCAGGTAATGAATGGCAGGAATAAAGGTATGGAAGCATCAAAGCAAAAGATATATCTGGGGAAACAATGTGTAGTCTCAGTTTTGGAGCATATGCTGTTTGAAAAGTAGTAGCAGATAAATTAGTTGCAAAGGAGCTTAGGGCCAGAGAATTGAGGAAGTCAAGGCTAAGATGTTCTTATTTCATTCTGTAGGCAGTATTCAGTGCAGTGCACAGCACATAGTAGGCTCCTCATAAGTATTGGAAGCTTTATTGGAAGTCATTGAAGATTTTTGAAGAACTGGACTTCAGAAATAATAACATGGCAGAAGTTGTGTAAGATTGGAAGTGTGAATTGGGAGGTTATTAGTCAGCTAGTGGCAAGGAGGTGTTATAATGGTTCACAACATAGGCTATGATAATCTCACTGAAGGGAAATTAAGGCATTTTTGTATTTTTAGTCTGTTTCACTGGACACTATGGCCAAAAAATTGCCACTTAGTAACCGACCTCCATATTTAGTTAAACTGATATTGTGACAGTAGGCTCAGTCTATTGATAACTGGTGTATCCCAATTGAAGGTCGGTTTTGTAGAAATAAGAACCCTAGAGTGGCATGATACCACATTGAAGTCATCCAGGTAAGAGTATTTATACATATTGAAAAATAATCATATGAAATTACTGTATAAAAACATTGGCCTTTTTGGTGGGGAGGGAGAGCTCTTTTGGGAAAATAAAGAGGTTAGATTCTACCATACAGAAATGGAAGGCATTACAGTAAATTAAAGAGACATCTAGAAAGCAAACAAACCTTGGGAAGTTAAGAACCTGTGGCCCTTGCCACAAAAAGCCCAAAAGATGGCTTAGTTTAATTTGCATTGCCCTAAACCCCTTCCCTCACCCTCACCTCCTCATTCCTGAGCCCCTAACTCCATTGGAAAGCTTTGAAGTCTCTATATTATTTTAGGTCTGCTTAACCTTAACTCCTTCCCTTCTCTTTTTTTTTTTTTTTGTTTGTTTAAGTATCATGACTTTGAGCTTCATGGAGTTACCTGTCAGTATAGCTGCAACTTTGGGGTATTCTGCCTGCAAATGAGGAGCAGAGGTTTAGGACAAGCAGAGTCTCTGGAGACCTCCAGAGGATTTCCTCCCACAGACCACTGTTCGAAATCTTCACCACATTTTGCCTGCAAAGGCAGGAGATGCCGATCTATACTGGGCTATGAAAGTCCTTTGGAACGTTCAGGCAATAAGACTCAGTCTTCCTTGCGTCGTGGCAGCAGGGACAGTGATTCCAGTACAGCATCCCTCAGGACAATGAATTTCTTGCTTCTGATGAGGACACCAATGAGCTGTATATAGTTCTTACGGTATAATTATAGATTCCAGGCAGGTTGGATAGAATCTGATTTTGTTGAGGGAGGGAAAGGGTGGCATATTCTAACTAGTATTCCAGGCTGAAAGTTATGAGCATCTCAGTTGAGGTTGTGGCAATAAGAAGCGAAAGAAGGAGAATGATTTGAGAGGCATTTGGGGAGAACAAATCCTTAGTACTGCCAACTAATGGGGGGAGGTGAAAGGAGGCCAAGATGACTGAGCCTGGCTGAATCTAACCTTTATTAAGCGCTTACTGTGTATCAAGTACTGTGCCAAGAAGTAGGGATATAAAGACAAACTCAAACAGCCTTTCCTTTCAGGGAGCTTCCATTCTGTGGGGACAAATAGAGGAGAATAGTGATGTGGAATGCGCACAATAGGAAATTTAGGACTGGGGCTTGGAGACAGATATATTGGATATATTTTGTTTTCCATGCAGGGAGCTCCCAGTAGGGGAGATTTCCTTCATCCATGTAAATCAGCCATTGTCCTCAATTTAAAGTTTTAGAGAGTTGTTGAAAACACTGAGAGGTTAACAACTTGAGTAAGGCCACATAGCTAGTACTGTCTCAGAGGCAGCAGCAAACCCGGTTCAGCCTCAGAGGCTTGCTCTGTGTATGTTAAGCCAGGTGCCATTCATAATGCAGGTAGAGTATACGGATAGTACGTGTAATTGTATTATTATTATATTGTACATAGCATAGTGACTTTTAATTGAGGACCATCCCGACAGTGAGAGTTAAGAACTAAAGAGGGCAAGGACAGCTCCTAACAGTTTAACCCCTTTCTCCCCATGCTTAGCGATTTGTTCAGAGCAATTTTCACAGTTGTTCTGTTTTTGTTTTAAGGCTGGTTAAACAGTGCTTGGAGATCTCTAGTGGCAGGGAACCATCTGAATCCAATAAATCAGTATTCCCGTAGTTCATGTTACCACTTCTCAGAGCCCTTAGATGTAGCTTTATTAGTACTGGGCTAAGTGGAGAAGAGGGTTTTGTCAAACTTTGGGGAGTGAGTCTAGTTGTAGCTGGCTTTTGTTGTTTGAGGCTGTTGTTAATACTGTGTTGTCTGACACAGCTCTAACACCTAGAAAACTTGGCCTTTAGGTTTCGTCTCAGAAGCTTGGTGTTGTGACAAACCAATACCTAGAGCAAAAGGAAAAATGTTGGAATTGTGTCAGTTTAAAATGAAAAGTGTGGGTGTATGACCTCCTTAACCCTTGTGTAGACTGACTGTGCTGTAGCTTTTGCTTCTGAGAGATAAGATTGAAGAGCCCAGGTAAAGCCCATAATCTGGATTTAGGTGAGAGGCTTTTTCTGCCCTGTGGGTTTTTTTTTTGGGTCACAGATCCACTTGCTTCCCAGGGGAGAAAAGGTGTTGGGGAAGGGAGTGGGGTTGGTCAGGGGGGAGGAAGATATAATGGCCAAGTATCCAGGTGTTGCTTTGCAGGTCTTTAAAATACCTAACTACTTGTGTTCTAAAATTTAAATCCTATTTGTGGGAAGTCAGTAGAGGGTTTAATAGAAACTCGGGCAAAAAAAAATGTACTGAAATCATCTGGCCTAAGTATAGAGAGCCTGGGAAGGCTGAAATGTTGTGGTGAAGTACTAGGAGGTAATTTATTTTTAAAATTTATTGAACCCACTGAAGCATAAGTGTGAGGATAAGAGAAATCATATGCGCATATGGTCCAGAATGAAATCCTTCAGATTTCTGCGATGGCTGTAACTAGTCACTAAACCATCTTGAATTAACTTTTTGTGTGTGAGTCTTTCCAATTTAATTTCTTCAGGTTCACTAGTTGTGGAGAAACAGCTGGCCAATGCTACTATTGAACTGTCAGGAGCAAAATAAGGGCCAAGTTTTCCTTGATGTAATCCATCTCCTGTCAAGGAAAAGGGAAAAACTGTGAGTTGCTTTCCTAGAGAGAGACAGGTCTGCATTAAACTTTATTTGTAGTTTCCAAGGTAAATTTACCAAGGTAAAAATACAAAAGTGTATTACCTTTTCCAAGGTAAATATAATTGTCTGAGACACTTGGAATGTTTACATTTAAAAAGAAAAGAAAAACCAACCCAACACGTCTTTGGCTCCTAAGTGTGCATTTTTCTTAAAATTATTTAGGTTGTATGTAAGTGCTTTCTTTTTGGGAAAAGGGAAATGTCTATATTTATAGTAGTAGGAAGCAATCTACAACAAGATTTAATCTGAAGAAGAAACTAAAGGTTACTTGGAAGCAGACGAGACAAATCACTGAATGGAATACAGAACTGCATTGTGCAGCAGTAACACTCCTTTCCATTCATTATTGCAGTTATAATTATGGAGCCCAACGTATTTAATTGGCATAGCATACTCTTCTCTACTGAATAGATTGCATTGTTTCCATGAAAAAAACTCCTTATGCATTGCAAATCCATGCACATGTTGCTCTTTGGCTCTCAAGAGGTTTCTTTGTTTACATGATGAGTGATTAAGTGAATTGAGGATCCTTGCTATGCAGCGTCATAAGCTAAAATGATGCAAAAAAGGCTCTAACTCTGAAACCCTCTGATGAATTTTAAAAACCTAATAGATCTTTATTAGATACATGTCAGCAAGGCTAGAAATAAGTAAGGAAAATCCATTTGAGTTGAGCATCTAGATCAGTCTAGTAGCCAAAGAAACCTTTTCAAAATAAATCTTGTTAGGCTAGGCATCTAGATTCTAGAAATCTGAAATTGGGAACCCGTGAAGTTTAGCTTTGAACGCATTGTTTCTGGACTCCTTTAAAAGGGGGCTACAGTTAATTTGGGTAGAAAAAACACATTAGTTTGCTTTTATTGGTACTATTGAGGCTTTTTGGTGGGTATATTGATAAGACAGATTTAAAGGAAGGTTGAAATACCTGGATTATTCAAATTGTTAAAGACAGAGAGGAAACTTAAGGATTGTTTTGTTTTCAATTGCTTGCTGCTTTGACTGTGCTGTTTGGTGATACATAGACTCCTCAGAACCAGAGCGGTCATGGCACAACTCCTGCATTTCACAGATGAGACCCAAGGAGTTCAGTCACTTAGTTGAGGTCACAAATGGGCCTCAGGTCTCTTGCTCCCCAGGTTCATGATCTATAATGAATATACTGCCCCAGTGATATACTGTTTGATCACAAAGTGTATTAACCAAATCTCTAAAGGTAGCATTGCGAAGATGACTGGTTGTCTGAATGTAGAGCCTTTTTGGCAGTCAAGTTCCAAACCAAATTGAATGTTGATAGAATCAATTAATATGTCACGCCTGAATTTTGAGTCCACCTTGTATGTTGACCATAGTGTACAGATATGTTTCTATAGTTGGGTCACTTAATCTTGGAACTTGGCTTCCTCATATGTAAAATAAAGGGACTGGCCAAAAGATGAAGGCCCTTCTGACTCTTACATCCTCTATTATGTTAAAAATAAATGCTAATGACTTACTTCAGCTCCTGACAAAGTTGCAGTCTTATAGTGACTCTTCCCAGTGTTAAACAAGATTCATCAGCTGCCTAACCATAAATGGGGGCAGCTAGGTGGCTCTATAAGAGCTAGGCCTGAAATCAGGAAGACCCAAGTTCAAATCCGGGCTCAGACACTTACAAGCCGTGTGATTCTGGCCAAGTCACCTAACCCAGTTGCCTCAGTTTCCTCATCTGTAAAATAAGCTGGAGAAGGAAATGGCAAACCACTCTAGTCTCTTTGCCAAGAAAGCCTCAGATGGGGTCATTAAGGATTGCACGTGACTGAAAATCAATGAACATAAAAAGCCATAAATGAATCAGCGTAGTTTGTCCATTTTGGTTTCAAAGCAGTCCTGACTGGGCTTGGTCATGGGGGACTTCTTCTGAGGAGACTTACTCTTTGGTACATCAGTTTCTTGCCTATGCAACTGAGGCTTACAAGGGGAACAAAATAACTAAACTGGAAATATTTTTCATGAGCTCTGCAGGTAGGTCCCTTTGCTCTTGGATATAGACTGTCCCTAGTTCAATTTCTTGCTGGACTGGATTCTTCATAAATCAGGATAATCCTTCATTTGATGTTTACTCACTTGAATTCTTTTCTGTATGCTGCACTGTCCATATCAGGCTTTGCAATTTTTATTTATTCTTGCCAGAATGCACTTATTCATTAGCTGTTTTTATTAGAGTTATGGTTGAGATGATACTTTCAATTCTCAACTCCAGTTTTCAGTGGCTTATAATTTTACAAAGCTTTACCTTCCAGACTGAAATTTCTTAGTCTGGCTTTCCTCTCAGAGGCCAGATTTGGAGGATGCTTTTAAGTCCGCTTTACTTTTCTTGGCAGCTTATTTCTTTTAGATTCATGTAAGGGCTTTTCCAATGAACTTGCAGTTGCTTAATTATTTAAATAAAAGGGAATGGAATTATTTAAATATTGTCTGACAAGACAAAAGGTACCAGATTTTCCTTCCCTCCCATCACTCAGAATTACTAGTTCCAATCAACCTAGGAAGAATTACTGAACTGCAACTTGATATGTCCACAAAAATAGGAACAGTTTTTGAAATCCTATCTAACTTGAAACCTGGGAGTTTTTTAAACGCAAAAAACTGTTTGGAGTTTATGCCATGTGTCATTTAAGGATTTACATGTGTCATTTAAAAATGTTTACTTGATATTATGAAGAATACTGCCATCTATACTCAGGAAACCAGCAGAAATTCTGGTAAGTTGACAGTTAATTTGCTAAAGGCATGAGCCTTTCTCTTCCCCTGGGGGTTGCTTGTGTCCAGCCTATGTAAAACAGGTTAATAAGTTTAGCAGTTAGGCCTGAATTTTTTAAACTGACTGGGGGGAGAGGGAGGAAGAGAGGGATGAGACGAGATCTCTGTGAAAGACTTGGCAGTGTGTCTCTGGGGAGTCTGGTTGCCTGGGTAGCTTTTCCTGTCCAGGTTTGCTTTTCCTTTATTGTGTCTCTGGGAAGAGCCTTGAGTAGTGGGCTATGTAAGGCACACATCAAAAAGCTTAGGCAGTGGTGAAGACATGTTGGAAATTCTGGGACTTGTGTATTCTTGATACCATCTTCTGATGACTTCCATCTTCTGTCAATATACCTTTGTCAGAGGTTTCAGGACCCTGATTTTGTCTTTATGGCAAAATAATTAGTCAGTAAGCTATGTTCCAGGATCTGTGTTGGAATCTGAGGATAGAAATACAAAATTCCTGACCTCAAGGAGCTTATATACCAATAGGGAATATTATACATGTAGAGGAGTGGTGGCCAGGGAGAAGAGTTGGACCTAGTCTACACAGTGAATGAGCCATAAGACAATTGATTGTCACACCTTTTCCAATAGTAATGTTAGGATTGATTTAATTATTATTCCCAAAGGAAGAGCACAAGATGGAAGAGGGGGACAGAATATAAATATGCTAGTAGATGACAAAATGCCTATCCCGAGAGTCACTGGTATAAGAGTGGATGGGATGTAAAATAGGTCCTAGGGCCATTTAGATGTGGTGAGTTTTTACTCAGTCCTAAAGCTGATGGACATGTCTTTAAAAGTCTTGTCGAGATGGTTGCTGAACTTCAAAGGGAATAGGGCCTTAAGAAGGTAAAACCTCATAGCAAGTTGTCCATGCTGGATAGGCTCTAGCCCTATCCTGTGTCCTTCTGAATGGGTAGATGAGATTTTAAATATATGCTACCTGGAGAGAATTTTGGACTAGTCAGTCTAGGACTTCATATATGACTGCCCCAACTGGATTTGTAATCTTAAGTAAGTTCCCTAGCCTTCCTTGATCTCCTGTTACTCACCAGTGATTGAGAGAACTGGATTGGTTGATCACTAAGGGCCCTTCTTGTTCTTTAATGGTATGATTTCATACACGTTAAGTCCAAATTACTCTTAATTTGAGTATGAGCTAGAACAACAAAATAGAAATTTTGTTATTTATTTGGATTTAGGGAGGCCTCAGCTGTACATTTAAAGTGCTAATAATTGCTAGGCTTTCATAAACAATGTTCAAACAACTTCATTGCAGACTTCTCTTTGTTTTAGGGGTTAACATTACTCAGATAGATCCAGGTACTGTTGAGTTTGAAAACTTTAGCCATTATTTCTACCTGACTAGTACCATGAAGTTGACCTGTAATGAGAGAGAGGTTCCTTTGAACCATCCCTTAAAGTGCTACTTACTGTAGGTCAGAGCTCTGACTGTTTTATAACTCATGGGCATTTTGTTTGACAATGCTTTGTGGGTCTTGACTATGGAATGGAAAACCCAAACACAGAGAGTAGTGTAATGAGAATAGTGCTGGATTTAGAATGAAAGAACCCAGGTTTCAATCTGCTTTCCTTTTATGAGACTTTGGGCAAACCAGTTCACATTTTTGGCCTCCAAACTGTAAAATGAGAAGTTTGTAGCAAATGACCAGAAAGCTCCTTTCCATCTCAAATTCTGTGGTCCTGTGAACATGACTTGGACTTAAAAGTAGAATTTGCTGAATGCAGTTAAAAGCCCCACCTAAGCTTGTCATGTTAGCCTTGTTAATAACAATAGTACTTAGTGGCATACCATTATAGCCTTTTGGGATGTCTTTTCAAAGAATTCTTGAAGAGCTCTTTGGGTTTGTGGGTATGACCATACCTATTTTTCTTCCACAGATTTGAATACCAACTCCCCACCCTACCGTCTACATATCCTCACAAACAACCTAGCCATTTGGGAAATAAAAACAAAAAACTTTAGTCATTATTAAGAATACTACTGTGCCACTTGCAGGATGTTAAACATGAAAGGCAGAAGCACATGATACCTCTTCTTAGAGGGTGCTTACTTGAACTGTGGAGTTGCTTTTGGATGCTACCAATTATTGGCACTTCCACATAAAAATGCAGAGCATGCATGCATTGTCAACTTGATCCTTGAATACAAACTTCTATGAATGGTTAGAAATGTTAATGTTCTTAGGAATCTATGAAACACTTCACTATGGTATGCACAAAATGAATTAGCAGGTTTCTTCCTCTAACAAGGAGGAACATTTCAATTGTCACCTTCTATTTTTTGCCAGAGAAAGACTTAAGGGTGGTGTTTTTCCATTGTGGAAGAGACTACTAAGTTGTTGAAACATTTTGCTATAAGACATTTTCAGCTTTGCTGCAATTTTTGTCACTGAGGAAGTTGGATTAATTAATTTTCATGTTAGAGAGCTTTTACTCCAAAGAAACTTATGTATATAGTTAAAAATGAACCTTCTTCTGGCTTTGTAATTCAATAATAGTAAAAATTAGCATTCTTAAAGCACCATCTATGTGCTAGACAATGTGCTTTGCCTTTTGCAAATCTCTCATTTGATCCTAATAGCCACCCTGGGAAGTAGATACTAGCTGTTATTATCATCCCCATTTTACTGATGAGGAAACTGAAGCAAACGGGGCCTAACTTAAACCTTAAGTGACTTTGTCAAGGTCACACATAAGTTTCTGAGGTCATATTTAAATTCAGGTCTTCCTGATTCCAGGTCCAGCATTCTAGTGTTACTTTTGTAGGTTTTCCTGGACACTTTTTGCCCTGAGTTCACTTGAAGCAATTTTTGTTTTACTTATAGAGCATGTTAACAGTTAGTGTACTTAATGCTCATTTTTCGTTCAGTGACCAGTTTGACATATTTAGGAGGAACGGAAACACTGGGCACATAATAGATGCTTAATAAATCCTTGTTGGTTGATGAGTGAATTCTTGCTATTAATAAAACCAGAAGGGAGGAAGCAAGCATTTATTAAGCCCCACTATATGCCAGACATTGTCCTAAGCCCTTTAAAAACATTATCTTACTTGATCCTTGCAACCACCCTAGGAGGTAGGTGCTATTATTATCTCTATTTTACAGTTGAAGAAACTGAGGCAGACAGACATTATAAGTGACTTGCCTAAGTCACACAGTCTCTGAGTCAAACATAATTTCCTGGGATACTTGGTCATGTTCCCTTTTGTTGCTCAAGGGGAGTGTAAGCAAATAAATCTCTTAAGAGTAAAACTGAAATGGGAGGTCTGTGGATTTTAAAACACAGTTAAAAGAGATAAAGGAGAGGGATCGCTAATTCGAAATGAGTATTTTCCAATTTAGTGCCATTATTCACAAGTGAGGCAGATAGAGGAGTCAGAGGAATCCAGAGAGAGAAGTAAAAGATAATAATAGGAAAGGTTAGTTTTGATGCATTTTAGCATAAAGGCAGCAGTATATCCCAAGGTAAAGAAAATCACCCAAATTTAGTGTAGAATTTGATTTGAATGGAAAAAAGTCTATCCTCAAAGTCTTGGTCAAATCGTTTAGTAGATATTACAGGTGTAGGCACTGGACTTAGGTTTTTGTTTTTCTTGGCATCTATTACAAATATATCCTGGATTATGTGCTATAACATTATACAAAATCCTCTAGATTAGCTCAGTGTATACTTTGGAACTCCAGTGCATAAGGCTGATGCTAAAACACTATGTTGGAAAATTAGATTTGCAATCAAGAAATAAAAGAGGCCAAAGCTTGTTGGTTAATCAAGATGCCTCGTATCGGTACATCAGAAATAGTTTCTCTGAGAAGAGAGTTAGAATGTGCCAGTCGTGGCAAGACTTCAAATAGCATCATAAAAATTTAATTGACTATGTCTTTGACAGAAAGACGACTGATTCCAGTCGTTTCAGAATCAACTGTCTGTGTGCAGTCAGGTATTTTCCTGATTAGAATAAAGGTCAAAGTAAATAACAAATTAGAAGAAAGAATAAATGTGAAAAGATCTTTTATAAGTTTATCAATTCCAACCCTGCATGTTTAAGCAGTCTGTTATACCTTTGTTTAAGCAAACTTTTAGACCTAAACCAAGAAGAAATGGATAAAAGTAAAGATAGCGATTCTGACTATCACCACTTGGAGAAAAGCTTAACCACTACAGCGTCATCCTTAAAATGAGGTGGACAGAAGTCACCTCAGTCAGTCAATATATAATCTCTATGCTAGACAAATTGACTTGGCTACTAAGGGTCATACCAAGCTAATTTGCAGAATATTACAGAACAGAATATGGAAGGACTACTGCCTCATAAAACCGTGAAATGCAACTAACAGGGAAAATCAGCCAGTTGAGGGGTTGTTACGAAATTAAGCTTTAGCAGACTGTTCTCAGAACATTTGAAGATGGAATAAGATAGTGCAACAAAACAAATGAGAAATGGAAGTGATGTGCCCAGTTTTTATAGTCATCTTTTTTTCACCAGTGATAACAGAAACACCATATTTGGCTTCTCCGGGTACCTCATGAAGTGAGGATCCCTAGGAGGGTAAAGTCAGGAAGAATGGTTTGAACAGGTTTAACCTGTTCAAATATATACCAGAAAATAGCTTAGAGGTGATAAATTTAAAGGGCAAGAAGGAATTTTCAAGTTACTTCAGAGGACTGAAATTCCAAAAGCATGGAAAAGATCACAGATGGTTCCTTTATTTAAAAAGATGACTGAAAAGACATCAGTGACTACTAACTTGTATCCCTACTTTTCTCCTCCTTAAATACTGGAGAATGGTCTATGCATTTATTTAGGGTAACCTTGATAAAAATGTAGGAAGCAAACAGGGCAAGCATTTGCAGATGATTTCCTGAAGCAGATTACATCTTTATAAATCACACAATTGAATGATAAGTGTTGAGAATGAGATCTTACTTTGCTTGCTGTTCAATTAAAAAAAAAAGCAAAAAATATTTGATAAAACTGCAGCCTAAAAGGCTTTTTTAAAAAAGGTGTCTCATATATACCTTAAAATGGAACCAAATTCTGACAGATGCAAGTATGGAGATAACTTAGGTCAATGATCTGTCAAGAATTAACATCAGCTAAGATGTAATACAGGGAGACATATCCACCTAAGGTGTTTGCTAGTGTTAGAGGATGTTCCTTGCTGAGGCCAAACCAAAGGAGGATTCCCTATTCCCTAAAATGCTTCTATTCATAGATGACATTGCACTAATTGCAGAGTCCTAGAACATTGCAAAGCTTCTTCTGTGGAATCCACAGTAAGGTAAAAGAGATTGATCTTGCCTTCTGCCCCCAAAAATAAAGAGAAAAAAACCAGTTACATATTCCCCGGGCAATGACAAGTAGCCAGATAGTTCACATGAATATGTATGTATCAGTTAGGCACTGGATTTGGTTTGTGAGCTGAGCTTAAAATTGAGTAGTAGGAGTTTTGTCTGAATTGCATATGGGAAATTGTACATTATTTTTTCAGTGATTCCAAACTGCCTGCTATACCATCTCTCCCAAATTAGTGTTTTTCCAGTGAAGTTTTATGATTGGACAGAGGAATCTAAATCATTTAGCAACCTTGTGGACAATGTAAAGGTGGTAGATGCAAGTCAACTGAAGCATATATCTTATGTGATTACTTGCTTTCCAGAAATGACATAAAAGATGTTACTAAGGATATATTTAAGTAGAAAATTCTTGCCTCTGACACACTGAATGTGTGACTTGGGGAAAGTATCTTAACTTCCCAGTATCACAGGTAACACTTTAAGGCTATGAGTTGCAGGATAGGTAACTAACCTGCTTTTGGAAGATTTCCTAACTAGGAGCTCCCTCCACTGCTCACATCACCAATCAAGACCACCACAAGTTAGAAAAGGACATGGGCTGGTTGTGTAGTGAGAATTGAAGTGCCAGCATAAGGTACTATTTTGGTATCCCCAAGATGTTAAAGGACTGAAGCAATCTTCTAGTGTATACAGGGTAGAGTGCCTTTGATTCTTAGGGAAAGACATAGATAATACTCAACTATCTTGAGAAGTTATGAAACAGCTTCATTTTCCTTGGTGGAAAGATTATCCATGTTCTTGAAAGCATTAGAGATCCATCAGTGTCAAAATATAGATACTCTCCATCTGGTAAAACATTCAGGATTTTAAAAATATGTATTAAAATGATACAAACTGTGTAATGAAGCCTGTTCGATGACTCACACAACTTAATTTTTGGTTTTTTTTAGTCTTCTTAAGTTGCTGTTAATTTTTGTGTTGACAGAAGAAGGTGAAATCTAAGCCTTCTTGTTGACAAAAGTCCAAGATGGATTTGAAGTATGCCCAGAATTTCAGGAATCCGTTCCCCAGCTGCTGTCTTAGTTGACTTTGATTATCTCCCTCTCCTTGCTAAGTCTTTGTTGAGAAGAACCAAAGAACAAGCATGGCCTCGAGAAACGATTTCATGCCTCATGGATAGCCGGGCTCACTTACGCCACCTAGTGCTCGGGGACTCACCAGGACTCTACTGCTTTGGGATATAGGAGATGATGGAAGTTACACTCAGCAGATGACTTGACCTTTTAGGACAGATTCCTGCTTTGGTTAACTGGAAGATGGAGTGAGAGCAACAGAGGTTCTTCCCTAGGACCCAGCTCAGGTGGAGAGAGCTGGATGGTAGGGAGACATCTTTCTTATTAATTGGGGGAAGGGACAGTTGAAAATTATGATGGAATTGCTTCTCCCTTGAAGGTCTGGGAAAGGCAAGTGGTCTATATTGGGTTTGGGCTCCTCATGTAAAAAACTTGGGAATATCTTCTACTACGTATCTTCTGCATGACAGAGATAGCCAGGCTACACTTAACCAAGAGTGAAAATAATTGTGTCTGTGATTCTAACGTTTGATTGATTAGCTTATATTGGTAGAGAGAGTTCAGGAAAGCAGCTCCTCTGTTTATGAAATGAGGAGGGTGGCCTCACTTTTAAGGGTTAGTCCTTATTGACAGATTTGTCTGTGAGGCTTAAGGGTAGGTACCTGTACTTTATTTTATAATGGCGGTGATGTTAGAAGATCATGATGTGAACCCTTACTCTACCTCTAAGTAGCTGTGCCTAGACTCAAAGAATCTGACTTGAAAGAAGGGACCTTTCAGGCCCCCTAGTCCAAACAATTTCTGAAGCAATTCCTAATGTCCTTGGGAAGTGATCACCCAGCCTCCACTTGAAGAATTCCGAAGGTGGAGGACGCACTACTTCCTGAGGCATATCTCGTTGTATTTTTAGACACTTTAATTGTTAGAAAGTTTGGCATCATAGGAAGCTGAAATCTGCCATTCTAAGCACATTGCTCAGTGCTATTCATTGCTAGCTCATAGCTCTGCCCTTCAGTGAAATATGTCCAGTTTCCTCATCTCCATGACAGCCCTTCAGGTATTTGAAAATGATTGTTGTCTCTTTCTCTCACTCCCTGTTCTTCCCTGACATCCTTCAGCTGATTTTCATATGCCTGAATTTGGTTACTTTCACTTTCCTAGTTAGCCCTCATCAGTATGCACCCTTAATTTGTCAATGGATAGGGAAAAGGACTCTACCTGTGATTTCATTGGTATAGTAAACTCCCACTACTAATGCATGTCGGCATCTTTTCTACAATTTACAATCTTAAGAGGGTTGCCCGGAGCATTAGGAGGTTAAGTTCCTTGTTTGGGATCACACTACTGGCATGTGTCAGAAGTAGGACTCAAAACCAGGGCTTTTTGACTAATAGGGCAGTTCACTATCTAGCTCACTTAATCATGCTGCCTCTCTCACTTGTCAGTATACTTCCTAAAATGTGATACCTACAGCTGGACATGGTAATCCAGATGTTGTCTGACTAAATTAGTTCTTGATGTTAAGCTTTTCTTAATGAAGACTTAAGTTGATATTTTAATTCTACTGAATAGAGCATCCCTGAGAAAGTATTAGTACTAGAGATAGACTTTTGCTGGAGTCATCAGTTTGGAATCATTGAAGACATTGGCTCAGTTTCCCCAATGCAGTCTAGCTTGTGTTCTTTCTCATACTCAGGTTTTGACCCAACTTATCTACCTGTAACACCTGTCTAAAATAAACTTTAATGAAATGCCTGAGTGGGTTCATTGGCCTAGAGTCTGAAGAAAGCACTTTATTCTCCTTTCTGAAATTTTGTACATCTATTTAATTTTAGTTCTGAGGCATCTCCTTTGTGTGTGATTTATTTTTTTTTTTTTGCAGATCACCTGCAGT
Source organism: Bettongia penicillata ogilbyi (assembly GCA_023548195.1). Classification (NCBI taxonomy): domain Eukaryota; kingdom Metazoa; phylum Chordata; class Mammalia; order Diprotodontia; family Potoroidae; genus Bettongia; species Bettongia penicillata. The sequence continues at coordinate 835,458 of JAJHZJ010000697.1, forward strand.
GTTCAGTAGTCACACCTCCCAAGTTCTTCCAGAAAGTCATATCTGGAAGCTTTTTCAGCAAAGAATTATTCCAGTAAGTGTTTATTCACTTAGCCTCTCCATCTATAAAACTTGGGATAAAGAGTACCATACCTGAAGTCTGAAGTCTGCGTTTAAGCTCTGGCTTAGCTACTGGCCCTGGGACCTTGGGGAGATCCCTTAACCTCACTGGGCCTCACGACCCTCCTCATCAGTAAATTGAAGGGATTTGGAGAAGAGGGATTTTGATTGTGTCTCAGGTCTCTTTTAGTTCAAATGGTCTGTGAATATCTATTGGACAGGGTTGTTGTGGGACTCATGGTGACACTTCCTCCAGTAAGGCTTCCCTGATTTTTTTTCCCTATTTCCCCCCACCCTTCTACCCCAGTGATATCTCCCTTCTTATAATACTTTTTTTAGACTTAACTGTTTTTATATTGTAGTGTAGACAGGTCCCTTCTCAGAACCTAAAAGAAATCATTATTGAAAGAAATGCTAAATTTTACTTAGAGATTGGTTAAAATAAAGATGTAATTTTAATCTATGGGCCCCTTGGATCCAACCTAAGAATCCATTGTCTAGACTTATTACCCTTACCCCCCTTTTTTACATTATCCCTTGTTTTCTGTATAACTAAGAAGCATTTATTAAGTATCTGTCATATACTATACACTGTGCTATGTCTTTTGGAGACACAAAGATAAAAATGAAATAGTTCTTCCCATTCAGGAGCTTTTACTCTTTTGGAGAAGATAATACATATGCAAATAAGAATATACAAAGTAGATAGAAGGCAGTTTTTTTGGGAGACATAAGCAGGTAGGGGGAATCTGGAATCCACTTCCTGTAGAGGCTGGTGCTTGAGCTGAGCTTTGAACGGGGATTGGGATTCTCAGGAGGAGAAATGTGCTCCAGGGATGGGAGAGGAGAAGGGGATGGAGCCCAGGAGATTGGGAGAGAATAGCAAGAAGTCCATTTGGTTGGACTGTAGAGAACAAAGGTGAGTAAGAATAGATTTTGTCCATTCTGTCTCAATATTCACAATACCTTGGGAATAGTAGGTGCTTAATAAGTGTTTAGTTCAGTTGAATGAATAAATAAAACATTTATTATGTGCAGAGTGCTAGAGATACAAACAGAGAAATGAGTCCTTGTTCCCCAGGAGCTCACATTCTAATGGGAAGATACTACACGGAAGGTTTCAGCTGCAAGTCGCATGGGAAAGTCCCATGGTTCTTAGGGTGCAGAGGCAAAGCCTTAGCGTCATTTCTTCTGATAAAATGATAGTGGTTTCTGATGTTGAACAATTTGGCAGTGCCAAGGACTTTGGTGGCAAGATGTTTCTTTTCTGAGTCTTCACTAGCTGTGACTGCAGCCCAGGATTATGACTGATGGTGCTGGCTGGGAAGCATTCTCATTCCCAAGATTCTTGGGTTTGAGGTCAGGATCTGCAAGAGAGGCTGCTATGGTATGGTGATCAAGGTTGTGGTGGTTTGACTTAGCTGGCATATATTGCTTCCTTTCTCTCCCTCAGTGTATCTTACTGCTTACAATTGCTTAATGAATAGCAATCAGTAAGCATTTGTTAAGGGCTTACAATGCCCCAGGTATTTATGATAGGGTCTGGGCAGTCAAAGACGCAAAGCAAACAGTTCCTGCTCTCAAGGAGCTTCTGTAACTATAAAATCTTTTATTACTATATATGCCATTGATCCCATGAACCATAAGCCCATAAGCTGTAAACATTTTGCATGCTTTTAAGTTTATCCTTTTTCCAGATGCTTTAAAGGGATTTTACAACTAGAAACCAGAATCGTGTATGAAACTATGTTTTGGTTCCTTATCCTTGTGAAAATTAGTCTCTTAGTTTCTGCAGACTGATACTCAGAATGGAGGTCAGAACCTAGGTTCTTTGGGTATGAAAAACTTTAAAATGTTTAGTAAAGGAGTTTGTAGAGGGCATCGTAGAGAAATGGATCAAAGCTGGCAGGGACCTTAGAGATAACCTAGTCTAGTCCCTAGTGATTAGCAACCTTTGGGGCCTGATGAGTTTTTACGGGGAGTCTATATGCCCCAAATATCATCATGGTGATCTTTAACTCCAATAAAATATAAATTGTAGTGGGACTCAGCAAAATGAACAACATGCAAACATCTGTAGGTAGTTTCATATACACATAACTATTTTTAAAATTAAATTTTATTGATCCCTTTTCATATCACTCTTTTCCTACCCTCCTATTCTTAGAGAACCATCTCTTACAACCAAGAATATAACAGGGAAAAAAGACAGTTTGAGAAAAATTAATATATCAAAAAAATTTGACATTCTGTGTAGTGTTTTGTAATCCTCTTCCCTTCTCTCCCCACTTCTGCAGAGAGGCAGGGTGAGGTGCCCTCTTGTGTCTCTTCTTTGGGGCCACACTTGATCATCATAATTTTGCAGCATTAAGTTTTGATTATCTTGTTCCTTCTATGTGCGGTGCTATAGTTATTGTGTGTTGTTCTCCCAGGTCTGCTGGCTTCACTTTGCATCCATTCATGTAAGTTTTCTTGTGCTTCTTTGCATTCATCAGTTATTGTTTCTTATAGTACAAGAATAGTCCATTACATGTGTTGCTATTTAAATACTATTGTGATAATAAAATAGATTCCTTTAAAAGCATTGCAGAGAATTCATAGTAGCTTTTTTGCCATCATATATTTTCTCAGTCATCAGATACTAACAGTAAAATAGAGAATCCCTTAATTCAGACAACCCCTTTTTATCCAGATAAGGAAGTTGGAAGGCTGAAGAATTTAGGTGACTTGTCCAGCATCACACAGATAATGAACAAGAAGTCAGGTATTCAAACCCATGTCTCCTGATCTCAAATTCAGTGTTCCTTTCATTAATCTATGGTTGCTTTTCCAGCAGCCTTTGCAAACCTTGGTTCTATGCTAGGAGTAGTTTTCCTTCTACCTGTCTTGGCCTCAAAAACAAGATACTACAGTCTACTAAATTTCAAGGCTTTGGATAGTGTCTCTGGAAACATTCATCTCTGTCACCTGCTTCTACTTGGGCTATTTTTAGCCAGGTGCCAAAGACTTTGCAGCTTTCTCCTGTGAAGGGTAAGGAATTAAGATCTATTGTAAACAAAGGCTTATCACAGCATTGTTTTCTAGAGTGAGAATTTTCTTCTGGGCCCTGGCCTTGGCTATGTTTGAGCCAACTTTAACTACCAGGAAGCTAGAAGGACAAGTTTCTGAGTTCCAAATATATATCAGCAGTTTTGCTTTTAAAACCTGCAGAAAGAATTAGGTAAACTTTTTAGGAGAAAATTTTAGAAACTTCCCTACTCAAGGGAAGTTTCCACATTTCTGTGCTGTCACTTGCTAAAATATAACAATATCCCCACCAAAGCTCTCCTGATGCCCTATCACCTTGGCTTGGTGGTTACTGTTTAGCTCTCCCAGCTTGTGTGGAGGGTGTGTAAACCCTATCCTCCTGGTTGGAAAGACTTTGAGCACAGGCATGGTGACGAACTGTCTATCATCTGAGGCCTGGTCTAGCTAAATTTGGAGAGGCTCATTACCAGAACTCTGGTCACCAGCTGAGGAATATTTTTGGCCACAAAAACTCATTAAGACTGTTCACCGAGGCGTGGAAGGGTTTCAGATCTGCAGCAATGAAGGGAATAACCCCACACTGATGTTTGAAACCACAGATTTTTTTTGAAGTGAAAAACTACTCCAGAAATGAAGCAAATAGTAAAATTGGGTGGAGGGGGAAATGATTCTATTGAATTAAAAATCCTGATTAGATGCAGGTAGGAATTGATAATGAGCACTATCTGCGTAATTTGATTGGTTGGAACAAGTGATACATTGGGCACAGTTGTGTTCATTTGCCCCCAGTCAGCCCCTACTTGGTTCTGGGTCTTAAGAGAGATTATTTTTTTAAGAGTCTACTAACTCTTCTAGCAATTTGGAGGAGTGTGAGGGTAGCCACCACTTCTAAGACACCCATAGGCAACAATTTGTAGCTGGTGGCCCATTGGGGACATTTATTTTTCTGTGAGGACACTACATTTATGAGGCCATTGGAATAACCAGATGAGCTCAATGACTCATGCCAGATGGCATTCGTTGTCTTGTAGCCTGTTTAATAGCAATCTATTCAAGGTTTTGCTTTTGAGAAAACAACATTCTGAACCATCTCTTCCTTTTCTTTGTAATAACTATCTTTATCACCAAATTATTTTGGAAATAGAAGGCTTCTGTGGAATTCTCAGAGCTGCTTTTTTTTCAGCATGTAAACTCCTATTTAACAAACATTTTTTATGTACCCACTCTCTGTGTAAGACACTTAGTGACTTGCTGGAGATGAGAGAGTTGACACAGAGCTTGCCCTTAAGTGTTTACAGCCTAATAAGGAGAAAACTACTAACTGGTCGATTTGTACTCAGTACGAGGAAGGTCGATGTGACACAGGTTTCCAGAAAAGAGAATCGGACTGTATCATTTCCCTGTTACTGGAGCTTTCCAAGTGAGTGGATGACCACTGGTGGCCAATGTAGAGGGAATTCAAGCTTTAGGGAAGAGGAAGGTAGGTCTCTTCCAACTTAAAATTCAACAAAAAGATATGGACACAAATAGCTGTGATACCAAAGAGAATGTTCTAAGTGATGGAGTAGGTGTGTGTACCTTAGAGAAAGGTGACTTCTGTTTCTGATGAAATGTACACAAATAACTATAGTGCACAATAGAAAATAATTAAGTGTGTATAAAAGGCAAAAGTGACAGTTGCGATTTAAGGACAGATGATCACTTTTGGTTTGGAGGATGAAGTAGCCATCACTCAGGAGGTGAAAGTTGAATTGCTTCTTATAGGCGTGTCATTAGGTAGATGTGGGAGGGTTTTTTGGGAGGAGGGTGGGACACAGTGGTTAGGGTGATATGAGGAACACAGGTTATCAATTCTGTCCATTCCATCTGAGACAGTGTTGGCAAAGACACAGAAGTCATAGAAAGTAGAATACAGCTAGAAAATAGTGCACAATTTGGTTCAGCTAGAACACTGAAAGAGAAGGGAATACTATGAAATTAGATGAACAGGATAAGATAGAGCCAGATTGTGGAAGACTTTAAATGCCAACCCAAGGAGTTTGTATTTGATTTGGTAGGGAATCACTCCTGAAAGTTGTTGAGCAGATTAAGGGAGAATGGTACCCCTGAATCTTTTAAGTGAATTTATATGTACTCTATCTTGTGAATTAATAATTAAAATAAGAAGCACAGTAGTGAAATGTTGTCTGTACCCAGAAACCAGAAATTTATTATATACTATTATTCTGCCAAGTTGAGTTCTGTGCTGATCTTATTTTTATCTCTCCATCTATGTTTGCAGGGTTGACTGTTTCCCCCAAGTGTTAATGTAAACACATTTTATTTTGAGACAGATCAGTTCACTTCCCTCTGGAAATCCATCCCTATAATGTGGTAAACCTCAATATAGCTCTCTGGTCCGAATGACATTTCATAGCTGTGTACAAATCAAACACACTGTTGATATTAAATGACAACATTTAATGCCTGAGTCAACAATTCACTTAAGTCTCATTTCATTAAAATACTCCTGGTGTGGGGAGAACCAGCTTGTCTGGACAGATAAAGCACTTGACTTGCACCTCTAGTTCCAGGGTTAAAGTGCAGCATGTAAGTTTTAATTCAGATAGATTTTAATGGATTCTGGCTATTGGTCTTAGAGCAAAGATCCAGTTAATGCAAGCCTTGGAAACTTGAGTCACCTGACCCGCAAGAACTCCAAATCAGTGACCTCCATTTCATTCCCTGGACACTCTGACTTGACCATTTAATCTTTTGGGGACTATTTGTCTGAACTCCTGAAACCTTTGAAGTACTGCGTAGTAGATTAACGTGACTCACTCATGTTACACCTTGAATATATTCTCCACTTCCTCTCAATCTCTTCCAGCCTTAGGTTCTCAGGTTTAGTTTCTAGGTAGTCTGGTTATTCCTCTTTTGTCTTGATACTGTGGCCTTGTCCTCACTGAACTCTATGTGCGTGTTTACTTCTCTCATTTTCGGTCTTGTCTGTTTACTCTGATGCTTTGAAAGACCCTTGATTTCTCTAGTGTATCAATTACAATCCCTCTAAATCTGATGAATTTCTGTGGCTGAAAAATTCATAGTTTGGTGGCTAAGCTTCTGCTAACGGATCTTTTCTGTTTAACTAGATTGGTCCTTAGAAGCTGTACCATTTTGCAGGGACCCCACTCAAAGTTCATCCCATTTTTAAGACCCAAGAATCATGCCCTTATACCACACCAGAGAACGACTTCCATAGAAGATTTTTCTTGTATATCTTCCTTAGAAGTATGTGAACAGGAAGGGAAATAAATTTCCTTCATCTGATTACGGTATCTCTTTTTCAAGAAAATTATTTTTGTTGGGATATATAGGTTACAGTCACTTATTTTAAGTCATCGTAAATATAGTGTAACCATTGTTTTTTTAATCAAATTAATGCAACAGTAAAACTGGTGAGGAATGTTTTTTCTGTTATCAGCTCACTAATTGGGAGGAACTGGGTTCATATCATAACCCCTCTGTGTTGTAAGTGTTCAGTACTCCTTTGGAGTCATCCACCTGACAGGAAGCTGTAATGCTCTGGGTCTGTAGTAGGATTCCAGGTACCTGTGTAAGTGGGAGAAGGTGCTGAAGTCAGTTATAATCATACTGTGTAGTAGAACAAATGTAATGTGAAATGAGTTGCTGTTAAGCCCCTTTCTATCCTTGACAACTTAGCTAATGCAGATAATTAATACAACTAAGATGACAGTAGGCTATAATTGGCTGGGTAGTACAAAGTTTAGTATGTTTTTTCCTTCTTTCTCCGGGAGAAAGAAATTGCTCTAGCATCTGTGTATGGAAGACATAAAACTTGCTGTAACAATATTCTTCATTTCCATATTATTCCTAAAGCTATTTAAAAGTCACCACAGAACGTGCTTTACAGAGGCAATTTCATGGTTCTTTTAGGTTTTTGTGTAAATCCAGGTAACTGAAATGTTAGTCCTGATTCATTATTGAAGAGGAGAGGAACACACCACTGCTGCTGATGGGGATGCCTGGGCTCAATCCAAAGAATTGGGGGGAAGATCCCATTGTACTGTGTTTTTCATTCAGTGAGGCTCTATTATGTTTGGAAAGCTGAGGGACATTTGAAAGATGATCGTGATTTGAGAAATATTTTTGAACTGGAAATGTACTAGGTTTGAGGCCTGTTAACACTCCCTGGCAATGATAGTCATTTTTCCATTCCATGAGATCAATTCTGAACTTGAGCATAATTTTATTTCTGCTTCACAGTTCTTAAAATCCTGTTTGGAAATGTCATTAGGAGGATAAGGGATGTAATGAAAAATACGTTTTCTCATGTACCAAATCAAAGTGTATAGTTATGGAGCCGGATATCTGTACTGAACAACAGTTAACAAAATGAATCGCCTGCTTTCTGCATTTGAAGTTGTATAGTGTAAAATTCAATGAAACATTCAATAAGTGGAAAGATCACATCAGCATCAAGGATGTGCTTAGCAGGTTTCCTCCTACCATATTATAAGGGTAGGCATCTAGTTCAAGATGACTATATAATAGCTAGGAATCTGTTTAGAACTGAGGGGAGGGGTTGGTGGTAGGAAGCTGGAGGTGTGAGGGTGTCTGAAATGGATTCTTGGATGGTGGCAGAAGAAAATTAGGTAAGTATGGCACTGCTTTGGGGATCAATGAGTTTAGAAGAAAGATGTTTCAGCATCTTCCAGTGAGAGATGAGAGCTGCCCACTGAAGAGGGTTTCCATCATTGTAACCAAAGAGAAACCTATTTTTAGTGATGTCTTGGTTGAAATAACACAGGTCAAACAAAATTACTTTTGCTTGGTTCCCATGCTGTCATAGAAAGAAATACTATGGCAAAGAGGATCCTACTTTCTATAAATCTTTTTAAAGCTTCTCGGATTGGAGGAGCTTTGCAACCCCCCCAAATAAATAATAGTGAATCCTTATGAGAGAAACCAGTTCAGAAGGGATGTTTTAACCCCCTAGAAATGTATGTGGTTATAAAAGCCAACAAAATGCATATTTTGAATGTGTTCTTGTGGTTTTAAAAATATTTTACACAATGAGGTTATTGGATGTTCAGATCTATAAAGTTAAGACATTTTGAAATATTGCTCTGTTTCACATTGGCTTAGAGAAATACATATTTTTGCATAAAACGCCAAAAACCATTAACTGATGGCATTGCTAGGAAACACACTGTGCAGTTTAAACAGTGGATATAACTTTTAAGAATGCAAATGTGAGAAACTAACAATGGAAAATTACCAGAAGTTCAGACATCCTCACATTTTCATCTCCATCCGGGGCTCTTATAGGCTGCTGCTGGTGAGGGGTAGCCTCTGATTATGACTGTGCCAGAAAAAACAGTCTTGCAGGACTTACCTTAAGTGCAGAATGGATAGGAATTCAAAGCCCTGTGGGGGCTTAAGAAATGAAGGTAGCTTATTGGTTTTGGCAGGGAAAAAAGTTGGTTCGTAAGACCATTGAGCCCCTTGACTGAAAATGCTGACAGGCTGAACAGGAAGCATATGTGCAGGACCAAGCAAAATCATTATTTTCATTGGCAAAACGTATTGCTCACTGTTTTGGGTAGTCTGTCCATTTGCCTGTAATTTAATCTAGGTCAAAAACGGCGGGAGGTATAAATTCTGATTGCCAAGCATTCCTGCAGCTCTACCTGGCAGGTTCTATTCCAGCATTTAATGAGGAACTGACTATGCTGGGTCCTACTAGCAAGTTAAATCCCCATTTGGGGCTGTCTTTTGAATTTGGACGAAGCTGCCTGCCTGTAACATGATGTTAGAATCCTTTTTTCCTTGGCCTCCTGTTCCCTATTAAATGAATAATTAGGTGATTGCCTCTTGATGCTGAAGTAAAAAATACAGATGACATGGAATTACATTTCAGGTGATGGATTTCAGTGCAGAAAAAAGAATCCTAAGAATTGAAATGAAGAATTTGTAGAGGGAAACTAAATAAATTTGAGGTCTTCTCTGTATTATCTTATAGTATATGCCAACCCATTGTGACATCTTGAATAATGTATTTTCATACTCCTTTACTAGAGAATTAAGGTAGGAGAGATGTACAATCAGGAAATGTGTGTTGCCTCTGCTATATTGCTTCAGAAATGATTATTTTCTTTTTCTTTCCTAGGTGTTTTTTTTTCCTTCTTTCTCTTGCCCTGTTCTTGTTCAGTTGATTCTTGGATATGTAAATGACTAGTCCATGTCCTGATAAGACTTTTTTTTATTGTTGTGATTTATGAACTTGAGTCTCAGATGATGGGAAAGTAAAAGGATTACTGACTTTCTTTAAATAAAAAGTTTCATCTGTTAATGAGTCTGGCTCCTTAGAGCACTCTGGGAATATCCTTGGCAAGGAGAAGAATAGAATCTTCACACTCTGTGGCATTGTCTTTAGGTCAATTAAAGAACTTGCAGAAGGAATTTTCTAAAGTGCATGCTAAATAAGGGGACGATTGTGAAGCAGCGCACCATTTTTACTAATGAGCTTTTGGCAAGGGCTGATGGAGATCAGCTGTTCAAGTTATTCACATTAACCTCCTTTCACACTATGAGGAGGCCTGTTGTGGAAATGAGTGAGGTCCATGTGTTGGTCAAAGGGCAGGAGAGAGAGGTGAGCAATGGAGAGGGGTCCCCTGGCTACTCATTCCTTTGCAGTATAGTACAAACACTTTGTAGGGTAAGGAGTGGGTACTAATGGTCAAGTCTGAAAAAATATTAACTGCTGACTAACACTTAAGAGTTGTTATACTCTGGTCTGGAGACAAGTTTGGAATATGGGAAGACTGATAAAAATAATTTGCCTCAGTGACATCAGATTAAATTTGGATGTTGTGCAGAGAGCCATTTCTTTCTACTTTTGCAATAAAATATGGCATCTTAAGGATTAAAGGCATGATCTGTACCCCCATTTTTTTTTGCCACTTCAGATCCCAGATGGCATCACTCTGATGGCCCTTGTTCTTCTGTTCCACCTCCTTAGACTCTCAGAGTAGGGCTCATGCGAGGCTTTTCATTTGAGGAAGCAACTTTTCTTTCTAACCCAGATTTTCTGAGACTGGCTTCCTAGAACATAAATAAATATAGCACCAGTGCCTAAGAAATAAGTGTATTGCCCACCCTGCCTAGAATCTTGGTAATTTGATTTGATTAGACATATATTTTGAACAATAAATATTCCTGAAAAATAATGAAAATTCAGTTGATGTAATAAAATCAAATTTTCTGATTTATTTACATGATCATTTCAGAAGTGCTTAATTTTTATTTTGAATCTTCAATTTGCAATGGCTTCTAGTACTTTGGGTTTCATTCCTTAGTTTCACGTAGGTAAAAATCTGGGGGTTAAATAATCAAGATTCTCCTAGACATACTGTGTTCTGATATGGGTTCAACACATTTCACAGGATGGTTTTTGAAAACTCAATTAAGCCCTAAATCCGAAATGAAAGAAAAACATGATAATCTAAGGTACTTTAACTTAATTCTATTTTCAAAATTCAAAACACATTGAGGGCTGCCTTCTTTCCCATTATGAAATATTTCTGAAATATTCTTTCATCATGCCAAAAGGGCAAGTAGATAGGACTTTTTGTTTCTTTTATTTCTTTGTTAAGCTCTGAAAATATTTTTGTGAGTGCTCTGGCTCTCCTGTTGTCATTGTCACCACGAATGGAGAAAGCAGTATGTTTGGTAGAAAGTGCTTTGAGTCAAAAGACCTGGGTTCAAAGCCACTTTAATACTCATTTTTCCCCTGTAAAATGGGATTGATCATACTTGTATAGCTTCATAAAGTTGTTTTCAGAAAAGTTGTGTGGAAGTTGAATTATTCTTCTTTTTCCCATCCCAAAAGTGGGGCTTCTTCTGACGAAATGGGATTGTTGATTTAGAACTAGAAAAGAACCTTACTTACTGTTTAACTCTTTCGTTTTATAAATGAGGACACTTGAATGATACAGGGAAGACTGATTGGTTCAAGTATCACACAGGTGGTGAATAGCAAAGCCAGGTTTGGAACCCAAGACTTAGAACTCCATCCATTTTTTTTCTATTACAATATAATGTGTGATAAGAGGATAGGTAATGGAATAATTTTAAAAAAAGGAACAGGATTTGCAATGAGGACCTAGGTTGGAGTCCTGGCTCTGACATTTAATAGCTATTGTAACCGTTCCTTTGTAACCTTTGCTAATGAGGCTACCTGAGTCCTGGTTTTCTCATCAGTAAAAAGGAGAAAATGAGCAATTAACAAGCACTTACTAGTGTCTTATGTAGTAGGGCCCTCAAGGATTACTCTGAATTTTACCACAGGGTTGTTGTGGGATGGGGGCAACAAACACTTGATAAACCTGATAGTGTTATGCAAATGCAAATTATTATTGTGAATACTGCTGCTGCTGCTGCTGCTGCTGCTGCTACTACTACTTACTACTACTACTACTACTACTACTACTACTACTACTACTACCACCACCACTACCACCACCATCACCACCAACACTACCACTGCCATTGCTACCACCACTTCTACAAAACACCTGAACACATCCTAAATCTGCTCCTCAGATCCAGTGGTGTGTTACCATGGAAGAGCAGGGTGGAGAAGCCTCTGTTTCCTACTGATACTTGAAACTTCAGTTATTTCCTTTTTCACATTTGGCTGCTAAGAAATGGAGACTTGAGGTGGTGATGACTTTAAAGATCTGAGAACTGGAGCTTCAAGGGAAAGTTCATGCCCCAATGCCAAGGGCTTGTTTCTTTTTACCTTTACTTTGGTAACAACATCATTTTCTCTGTTAAGAGAAAGATTGGCTTGGTAAACTTTAGGAACCACTTTCGGAAGCATGGATAAATGAAAAAACACAAGTGATCAGCTTTCATCGTGACAAATGGAAACTGTCATTTAATTTTTATCCCCAATTATACAGCTCCAGGACCAATTTTTCAGGTGGAATGTTGGAGCCATTAAAAAGAAATAAGTAAACTATACCATATTCCATCATTTTTCTGGCAGTTAACCAATGATCTGTAGCCTTATTACATGTACATTTTTATAGAGATATTTTTCCCTAGGTTTGCAGAACATTCCCATTAACTCTTTACAGATTTTTTTTCAGAGATGGGGAGAAATCTGTTTCATAAATTAAATTTGGTACCACCCAGTGGTAGTGACATCTTTTTTTTTGTATATAAATTCTTTTTTTCCTCTTTTTAATATAAATTTATTTAACTTTTTACATTCATTTTTCACAAAATTTTGGGTTCCAAATTTTCTCCCCATTTGACCCACCCCAGTACACCAAGCATTCTAATTTCCCCATCACCAATCTGCCCTCTCTTCTATCATCCCTTCTGTCTTGTCCCCATCTTGTCTTTTGTCCTGTAGGGCCAGATAACTTTCTATTCCCCATTGCTTGTATTTCTTATTTCCTACTAGCAAGAACGATATTCGACAGTTGTTCCTAAAACTTTGAGTTCCAACTTCTCCCCATCCCTCCCTCCCCACCCATTTGGGAAGGCAGGCAATCCAATATAGGCCGTATTTGTGTAGTTTTGCAAATGACTTCGATAATAGTCGTGTTGTGTAAGACTAACTGTATTTCCCTCCATCCTATCCTGCCCCCCATTGTTTCTATTCTGTCTTTTTATCCTGTCCCTCCCCAAGTGTTCACTTCAAATTGCTCCCTTCTCCCATTGCCCTCCCTTACATCATCCCTCCCTCCCTGCTTATCTCCTTCTCCCCCACTTTCCTGTATTGTAAGATAGGTTTTCATACCAAAATGAGTGTGCATTTTATTCCTTCCTTTAGTAGAATATGATGAGAGTTAATTTTGTGTTTTTTCCTCAGCTCTCCTCTTTTTCCTTCCACTAAAAAGTCTCCTGCTTGCCTCTTGAATGAGAGATAATTTGCCCCATTCCATTTCACCCTCTCTCCTCCCAATACATTTCTCTTATACATTTACCTTAATTTTTTTAAGATATGATCCCATCCTATTCAGTTAACTCTGTGTTCTCTCTCTCTCTGTGTGCGTGCATGTGTGTGTGCACACGTGTACGTGTGTGTGCGTGTATGTGCGTGTGTGTGTAATCCCACCAACTACCCAGATACTGAAACGTTTCAAGAGTTACAAATATTGTCTTTCCATGTAAGAATGTAAACAGTTCACCTTTGGTAAGTCCCTTATGACTTCTCTTTGCTGTTTACTTTTTCATGCTTCTTCTCATTCTTGTGTTTGAAAGTCACATTTTCTTTTCAGCTCTGGTCCTTTCATCAAGAATGCTTGAAAGTCCTCAATTTCATTGAAAGACCATTTTTTCCCCTGAAGTATTGTACTCAGTTTAGCTGGGTAGGTGATTCTTGGTTTGAGTCCTAGTTCCTTTGACTTTTGGAATATCCTATTCCATGCCCTTCGATCCCTTAATGTAGAAGCTGCTAGATCTTGTATTATCCTGATTGTATTTCCACAATATTGGAATTGTTTCTTTCTAGCTGCTTGCAATATTTTCTCCTTGACCTGGGAATTCTGGAATTTGGCCACAATGTTCCTAGGAGTTTCTCTTTTTGGATCTCTTTCAGGTGGTGATCAATGGATTCCTTCAGTACTTATTTTGCCCTCTGGTTGTAGAATCTCAGGGCAGTTTTCCTTGATAATTTCATGAAAGATGATGTCTAGGCTCTTTTTTTGATCATGGCTTTCAGGTGGTCCCATAATTTTTAAATTGTCTCTCCTGGATCTATTTTCCAGGTCAGTTGTTTTTCCCATGAGATATTTCACATTCTCTTCCATTTTTTCATTCTTTTGGTTTTGTTTTGTGATTTCTTGGTTTCTCAGAAAGTCATTAGCCTCCATCTGTTCCATTCTAATTTTGAGAGAACTATTTTCTTCAGTGAACTTTGGAACCTCTTTTTCCATTTGGCTAATTCTGCTTTTGAAAGCATTCTTCTCCTCATTGGCTTTTTGAACCTCTTTTGCCAATTGAGTTAGCCCAGTTTTCAAGGTGTTATTTTCTTCAGCATTTTTTTGGGTCTCCTTTAGGAAGGTATTGATCCTTTTTTCATGCTTTTCTTGCATCTCTCTCATTTCTCTTCCCAGTTTTTCCTCCACCTGTCTAACTTGATTATCAAAATCCTTTTTGAGCTCTTCCATGGCCTGAGCCTATTGGATATCTATTTTGGATGTTTCGGATACAGAGGCCTTGACTTCTATGTCTTTCCCTGATGGTAAGTATTGTTCTTCCTCATCAGAAAGGAAAGGAGGAAACATCTGTTCACCAAGAAAGTAACCTTCTATGGTTTTACCTTTTTTTCCCTTTTCTGGGCATTTTCCCAGCCCCTCAAGCTGTAAAACTTGACTTCTGAGATTCCTCTCCACCTCGGCCTCACTAGTGCTTGGGGACTGAGATTCAAATGCTGCTCCCCAGCCTCAGGGCTTTGGGGGGGGAGGGGCTGCTATTCAGTGTGAAAGATTAAATTCAGGTGCTCAGGTAGGGGGAGGGCCGCCTCCCAGGCTCAGTTCCCTCAGGCGGTTTATGCAGAGACCTTCAGTAATGGCCCTTAGCTCATGTCTGCTTCAGGAGCCCCTGGCTCCTGCTTCCTCCCGAGGGGGCCTGAGTCACGGAGATACCCCGCTCCGCTCTTGGGAGTCTCTCTCACTGACCTGTAGCGCCTGTGGGTGGAGGGACCTTCGTGGCCGCAGGAGGTTCCGTCCCTGAAGCCTGCTCGGATTTGCTCCTCTCGGGGCTGCGCGGCCAGGGCACGGCAGGGCAGGGCTGCTCCGGGTCCGGGGCCCAATGGACCTTTGGTGATGGTTTTTCAGGGCTCTCTGGGACAGAAATCTCCTCCACTGTTGTTGTGTGGCTTCCACTGCTCCAGAACCCATTGGGAATTCTTTTTATAGGTAATTTATGGGCTATGGGTTCGGAGCTAGCATATGTGAGTCTTTCTACTCCGCCATCTTGGCTCCTTCCCGACATCTTCTTTTTGGACTTTGGTTTGGTAGCTGGCATATCATTTTTATTTGTCAATTCTTGGATTATTAGAATAGCAGAGAATGATGTAATTTCATTTCCAACTGAAGTTCTGTTGACTGACTCTATTTCTGCTCTGTGCATATTTTTGGATAACTCAATGTGATTTAGTAAGAATCATTTATAAGTGTGTAAAAACCAGTTCTCTTCCTTGCCAGGATACCAAAGTAAGTTTCTACTCCCTTTCCATTTTTATGTACTACAAATTTGGAAGATAATCTTCTGAGGACAAAGATGCATTTCAGTTAGGATTTTATTAATTATTGAGTTTGAAGCATTTTGTATCTGGGAGAAATTGTGATGATGTATTAGTGTTATTTTGACAAACTCTAGAGCAAAGGTTCTTACCCTTTTTTGTGTCATAGACCTCTTTTACAGCTTAGTGAAGGCTGTGGAACTCTTCTCTGAATAATGTTTTTAAGTACATACAATAAAACACATAAGATTACAAAAGAAACCAAAGGTGAGTGAAAATAAAAGTGTAATTTTTTGGGGGGCATCTTTTAAGCCCTCAAACCTCCAATGAAATCTATCCACAGAACCTAGGATGAGAACACTTACTCTACAATGGGTCACTGGGGATTAGATCATTTCCTTGACTTTAAATTTATCTTTTTCCACTGAGCTGTAAGGCTTTGTGTCAGATTCTACCTTCTACCTTTTGTCATAGATTAGCAAAAGTAAATATTTCATCTTAAATACATATTAACCATGTAAAATTGGAGTGGGATGAGAGGATCAGAAGACCAGGATATTTAAGAGTTGGAGTCAACTAGATGAGATCTATTTGTTAGATTATACTTGTTTTTCAAAACCTTATCCTTATTCCCTTACTGGGTAAATCATGCCTACTCTTGACTCAAGAGAAAACTGCAAAAATCCTTGCTTTATTCTGCAGTCATAACAACTAAGTCTCAAGGTAGGCTTTTAGTATAAAGGAGGTATGTTTGTGGTATATTATTAAAATAAAGTGATGATTGCTTCGGATTGAATCCTTTATAGCTATTTGTAAGGCTTGTCCTCTGGAACTCATTAAGGAATATGCAGGGAAGTGCTTACGAAATAATAACAAGAACAGTAGCTAATATTTATGTGGAGCTCTTACCTATGTGTCAGACACTATACTAAATGTTTAGAAATATTATTTCATTTGCTGCTCACAATGACCCTGGCTGGTAAGTACTCTTATTGATTTCCATTTTACCCAGTAGGAAACTGAGGCAAACAGATGTTCAATTATTTAACCAAGTCACACAGCCATTAAGTGTCTGAGGACGGATTTGAACTCAAGTTTTCCTGATTCTAGACTGGGTGCTCTATTCACTTCCCTACCTAGAGAACCTCCTTAAAAGTATTAAATGATGTATTTTATGTTTAGGAATGGTGGATTAAATAGCAGCAAAACATTCTATCCTCATCCCTATTAATGCCTGTAAGCTATTGGGTCTGAAGAAGCAAATGGCCTTTTGCAATAGTTCCTGCTAGATAAGAAATTACATTACTTTTAAACATGGCCTTTGTCAGAGATACTAAGATATCATTAGTCTAGCATTACCAACAATTTACCATTCCACCAGTGTTGTTACTAGTTTTCCCATGCCACTAAGATGGTACCTAGGGAGTAAACTAAATGAGATCGATATCCCTTTTTGCTGGTCTGTCATAAGTCATTACTTGTTTTAGGTGAGTAGCTATTTGTAAAGCTACATTAGTTCATCCAATGGGAGGAAGAGCTGTCTGGGAATTGAACTAATGTACCTTCACTAATGGAGAGTTACCCATCTCCATCTACTTGCTGTCCTAGATGAGATCCATTAGTTTTGGCTTTATATAGGTATAAGAATTTGGGATTGGTCTGTCCATTTAAGGTTGGGCGCATAGGAATATTGAGTCTCAAGTCAAGTAATGTTCCCATCAGCTTGTAAACTACAGCCCATACCACCTCTCATCCATAGGAAAAACCTTACAGGGACATTGTTGTTAAGACTGAAGATGGACATGGTCTTCCATTAGCCCCAGATTTATTATGGTAAATTCATTAAGGCCTAGCCACAAGAGTCTGATCAGTTTTACTCTTTTTGGAAAAAGGCAACAAAAAGCATGCTGAAACTTTGGATTTAAAATTGATTCCCAAAATTGTGTTAAATGAGCAAAATATAGATATAGGGTCTTTTTCGCTAAACAACCACCAAACACTACACTATTTCAAACCTCACAATTATATTGGAGATCCTTACTGCCACTCTATGGAAAGAGTTGGGAGACAACCAAGCCCCTCTGGGTGCCTCTCTCAGGATTATAGCAGCACTACTTATGGTTAGGAAGTAGTAATGTGATGGAATTAATTTTTCTACTTCTACTTTCCCAAGGTCTTTGAATTTTGTTTTTACAGGTGTTTGCAGGGTGATGTTTTCCAAACCAAAACTTGTATATGTTTGGGAAATACCTTTCTTTCTACTCTTTTTGATAACAGAATGAGGTCCAGGAGAGGCAGAAAAAGACATCTTAAAAATTTTAGAGCCTATCCAACAATGAAATGGGCTACTTAGAGGTAGTAGATTCCTTCTCCTTGGAGGCTTTCAGGCAGAGGTTGGATGACCACTAGGAAAGTATATTTTAGTGAGTATTACTAGGGGGATGGGTTGGAATAGATGCCACCAAGGTGTCTTCCCATTCTTTAATTCTGAGATTTTAGTATATGCCTTAATAATAATTGCAGCCTCTTGCATTTGTTGGATTGCTAATATTATGACTGGATTTGTGAATAATTTACAGTTAACATATACTAGAAATTAGTTCCTTATTTGCTTTCGTGGTTATGTTGTTATTAATAAGTGCCTGATTTGAGAAATTCTCTAATCTCATCAAATGTTTGGAAAGAGAAAAAGCCCACGCCCCAAACGAGCAGAGGCTCATGTTCCTAGTGCAGTCATTATTATAAGGCCTTCTATGCTACAGGAGTGTTATATGGATTTTATCTCTCTGAAAAGCCACTTGGCTGTGCTTTGTCACCAAAGGTGATTTGACAATTTCCCATAGTTAGCTGTGAAATCGGTGTAAATTCATGACTTTGCATAATCATTGTATGGCTGTAGAATTGCTGAGGTTTGCATGTGGGGATCCTGTAAGACATTAGTTAAGTACTTGGTCCCTTTAAACTGCAGTCTGTCAGCAGATCATGTCCTTTGAGGCCTGCTACAGAAATGTGCAGTTACTTGTTTCAGGGTATTAATCTATGCAAACAAGTGATTCCCAGGGCTGGCAGGCTTCATTCTAGAGGAAGCAGAAATGGTCAGTCATAAAGTGCGAGAGATTCCTAGAGCTGAAAGAGGTATGTAGTCCAGGCTCCCCCAGATAAGGGGGACTCTGTCTTTGCTATGCCGGAAAGTTCTTTGGTATTTATATTTACCCACCAGTTGTTATGGTAGTTTTACTAGTCTGTGTTTATTTATTGCAAGTTCTTCATTATAACTACCTTAATTTTGAGATGTGGAGGAGGGGGGGACCCTTCTCTTCCAACACCCCCTCCCCCAGTTGGCCATTTAAGTTTTTCTCTTGTTTTCCCTTTGGAGATAAAAAGCAATAGCCAGTCATTTTATTTAGAGTCTGTTCTCCAAAAAGAACTTCGTGGGCCCCCAATGCTGTCTTTTATAAAAAAAGTCCTATTTTTCTGCAGTTAAAGTTTTTCAGCTGCTGTGTGTGGCAGGGGGAAGACCTGCTGAGTCTGCCTCACCGCCCCCCTCCCAAAGTAGGTGCTCTGAAGATAATGCTTCAATGTTAAAACTGCTTGACAGGGATTTAACCACACATGCAACAAATCAATGAGGTCTAGAGCACAGATGCACTTGATCTATATTGTCTGTCTTCTTTGTCCTGACTCATTCAGGCAAAAGAAATCAGCAGATAGCCTCTCAGTTCTGAAAAGGAAACGATATACTTTTAAGGTGCGTTTGGCCAAGGTCTGAAATTATCAGGGTAGTTCATGAGCCTTGACAACAAAGTCTTTCTGTAGTTCATCCCTCCAGTAAAAGCACGTTAGTAGGATCCCCTAATCTTGTATCAATAGATTTAAAAACAAGCACTTGCTCGGCCCCTTTCTTCCCCCAACACATTGCAATGGAACTTTGTTAATGAAAACGATAACGTTCTAAGTGGCACCCACCTATGTATTTTTTTCCAATTCTGTGAGAATAAGTCAGACATCAGGCTGCAAAATTGTTTTTTTTTCAATCCCTCCCAAACCTTGGCGAACAGTTTCTGTCTGTCTGATTTGTTTCACTGTTTCCTTCCACTGCCTGTAGAACATCTGTTGAAAATAACGCTTGTCCTGTCAGTTTCCAGAACCAGTGGCAAGCTGAAGTGTGTGCTCAAGGTAGATGTCAGCATTGTGCTGCCACCAAGACCACTGAGAGACAGCATTAATCCTGTGCTGGTAAAATAAATACAGAAATAAATAAGTAGGAAATGACTGAGGCACTCCTGTTCAGGAATGGGAAGCAAACCCCCAAATTGACTAGGCAAAGTACCAGGAAAAGAGGTGGGTTTAAGGCAAAAGCTACAAACAATACAGGATGCTTATTGCCCCTTATTTAGTGGATGATTCTTTGTTCTGAGAATAGGTTATACTGTTTTGCTGGAAGCTCACAGCAGATCAATAGTAATTTTGTTATGGGCCAGATGTCAAAACAGAAATGTGCTCTCCAATCCAACTGACTTGCTATGACAACTAGTATGCTAAATAAAAAATATTTGCTCAGCAATTGGACATTTCATAATGTTTCCCTAGCCTTCTCTTTCACATAGAGGTTTAAAAATCATTTTTGGATTGATAGCCATGATTTAATCTGTTTTCAATTCTTTTCTCTCCCCTCTTTCTCTAAGTGCATTTTTGAATGAAAACGTTGAATTTTCTTCTTTTCCTCTTGATGATGAGGTATGTATGGTCCATAATGTAGCTCGTAGTTGTATGTTTTATGTTTCCACTGAAAAGCAGAATTAGAGGTGCCAGGCTGGTTCTGAAGGAAAGTGTGAGATCTAATTTTAGTTATTCTGCAATCTGCTTTTGGGCATTTTATTTTGTATTAATAAAGAATTGGTACCTTAAATGTTCTTGAGTAAAAGGGAGTTAAGAGACTTTGATGACTTATCTGTTAGTTTATTTTGTGTGTGCGATGCTGGTAAGTATCTCTGGATATTTTAGTACTTTCCAATAGATAAACTCCTCCCTTGGCTGTTTTGGTTTTTAGCAAAATCCAAAATTAATCAGATGACAGCAGGCGGCACTTTTTGGCAGATTCAGCTTGGAAGTTTGAATTAAAGTAGTGTGTGATTTTTTCAGCCCCCAGAGGATTTAGTATTTTTTATTTTACCTCCTTCATGGACATACGGATGGGTCAGAGACTTTCAGAACTGTCTATTCCATAATAAGTGGGTGGAGCTCTCATACTACTTGTAGGGGGCAGGCCTTTAGCTTCCACCCTATCCTTGTATTTTCTTAAAGGAGGAATATCTTTGGAATTTAGAGGACTGCCAGGAAAGGAGCTATTTCAGTTCCAGAATGTGCTGTGGGAGTTCATAAAGAATAATAAAAGTATAAATTTAGAAAATCCTATGTTTTTGAAAATGTGGCAAATTCTCCTTTGTCAATATTCTTAATATTTTTACAACCTGTGATGGTGCAGTTCACCAAGCTTTTTCTAGTACCAGCCATAATTTATTTGTAGCGATTGTGGATTGGACTATGCTATATTCATTCTAGACTAACATCTGTATTGTTTTATGAGCAAGCCTCCCTTCATCATAACCTTCCTGTTTTCCTTCTTTCTCTTATAAGCAAAGGAAGAACTGAATAGCTTCTTAGATGAGACATGGGAAGGTTAAGGATTGGAATGGAATTGTTACAGCAAGATAAAGTAAATGAAATTATGGTACATTACATATGGGGGTCTTGAGAGTGCTGGGCCTGGAGGGAGGAAGGCTGGAGTTCAAATGTGGCTTCAGACACTTACCAGCTGGGTGATCCTGGGCAATTCGTTTAACTGCTGTTGTCAGCCTCTGTTTGCTTAACAGCAGAATGGGGATAATGCTAGCATCTACTTCCCAGGGTGGTTGTGAGAATCAAATAAGATAACATTTGTAAAATACTTAGCACAGTACCCGGCACATTGTCGATGATGAATAAAGGTTTATTTATTTCCTTCTTTCCATTACTTACAGCTGGTGCTATGTCAACATATATATGCATATATGCATACATATTTTGAATTTCATTTGATTCATGTGAAAGAATAGGTGATGTGAAAAAGGGACAAGGGGACAAAAGAACAGTGATGCCCTCCTTGATGATTTTGAATCTTGCAGTCAACCTGTTTCTTATCCAGAACATGCCATGGGAGCCCAGGGAAGAGTAATAAAAATGAAAGTTCAGAGAAATCCATGTATTTAAAAACGTGGCAAACTGTAGACATGGAAAACCCTGTGCTAAGGGCTTTATTACCAAGTTCATGAACTCCCATTTGATAGTTATAGTGTCATGTTTTAGAAAGCCAGAGGAAAAAAAATTGACTCACTGCCAGTCATTTACTTAAACTTAAAAGATCCTAGCATTAAAATTACTTATCTGAAGTGCTGGCAGGCTAATAAATTCTGGGGACTATTTTAAACATTGTCAATCCGAAATGTAATCCTATTAAAATAATTGAGTATTTTCAGGATAGAGAATTCCCTTGTCCTCCTGTCCACAGCTCACAGGAGAACAACATAAAAGGCATCCTCGATTGTCCTTTGAACAACATTGAACTCAGCAGCGTGTTTGTGCTGTCTAATTCCCTCCAGTAAAGAACTTTGTAGCTGCACAACTTTTTGGAGGCAGACAGCTTATCCAGATGGGCAGGTTGATTTCCAGTGATGAGAAATGTGGATCATATTGGAAATAATACCAGAAAGGTCCAGAAAACCTTGTTTTGTTCATTTGTGTGCATTTTTGTCTGTGATTGAACATCCTCAGCAAGTTGAAACATTTGAGACCTTCCCCCTCCCCCTTTTAAAAACATTCTGTCTTTTTGAGTTTCTTTTCATAAAGCAGCTTGTGTTACCTTGAATTAAATTGGCGAATAGCGAACCGTTTTCGGTGAAACTCCACGAAAGAAATGGTCACATAATTCAGAAAGGTTTGCCCTTGGAGTGATTTAGTCGTGCTGGATGATAGCTGAGGAGGCTTATTGACTTTGAGTTCCCTTTGGAACCAGATTCAGAAAACTGTGCACTTCTGTGGTACCTGTGAGACACTCACTTGAATAGAGCTACTGAGAAAAGCATTTCAGTTATTGGCATTTTTCCTAATGCATTTTGTATGTGTCTATACCACAGGGAGGAATGTGTGGTTATTGTTGAAATATTATCTACATGGCTTTTCAGAAGGAGAAGAAAAGCCACTTTACAGCAGTAAACAGAGAGCATCATATTGTGGTAATGGTGTCTGTGTGTCATTGTGTCTGCGTATGTCTTAACGCATGCGTGTGAGTTTCCCCCCAAATACTGAAAACACACAGATGTGACTGAATTAATTTGATGCTGCTGCTGTATTTTGTGAAATGATAATGTGGGAACTGCCGCTTTATAAGTTTGTGGGTACTAGGTGTGATTGGAAATCCTCATTTCATGGTGGCTTCTGTTCCTTTTGTTGGGTCCCAACCGCCAAAATATGTGCCTCACCTGTGTAGATAGCCAGGCCCTGTTAGTCCAGGACTGTCCACTCAGATGCTTTGGAACATAGAGGAATAAATTAATTTTTCAGTTCCACTGACCAGATAGATTTTTGTTTAAATACAAATTTATATGGCCAGTTTCAGTTCATTTTGTATGAGCTGTGATGGGAACAGTCTGAAGTAGGTGAATCTTTACTAGCCTTAGGCAACCATTTCTACCTTCATCATTTCAGCAAATCCCTCCTAAGATTACAGCCTTGCCAGAAGTTGGCTTAATTGATACTCCGGAGCAATACTCATGCTGTTATTTGTAATCATTCTGAAAGATGATCTGACCAGCAAACCACTGCTTTTGGATATAAAAATGACCTGTTTATTGTTTGAAACTAGCAAATGACATTTCAAATAACAGTCTAACACATTCTTTTGTGTTGCTTCTTTCCTCCTCTCCACCCCTGCCCCCACATTAGGGTATATCTGTTTGTGATAATTGTCAGAAATTTATTCAACTTTTTCTTTCCCTGGTATTTTTCTTTGTGCCTCTGAAAATAAGATAGAGTTCTTTCATTTTATGTGCTCTTTCCTTTTATGTGCCCAACCTTTTCAAATAAGACCAATTTAGACTTTTGTTGAATTATTCCTAATTCCAAAAAAAGTATACGGGAAGTTGTTTTTTTTTTAAGCAGGAATTGAGCCTGAAGATTATATCAAAAGAAAATATTTACAACAGCCTCAGCAATATGTCAAAGCATCTCCTAAATTGATACAAACATTTACTCCTACCTTTCCCAAAGATTTTAATTCAGTAAATTTAAATGATTTTTCTCATATCAAAAATGAGCTAAAATACTAGGGAGTCTTTTATTCTTCATAAACTGAAGTCAGAGTAATTTATTTTATCTGGAGGAGAGTATTAAATTAGCTGTCAGCTGTGCTACAGAGGTGGATGGTGACTTTTGAATGAAATGACCAAATCTCAGTTCCCGAGGCATTTATTTTAATCTCTGCTCCATTGAAGAAGGTAAAATGTGAAATGTGGAGATAATAGCACTAAAATTTGAAGTAATTGCTTTTGTTAGCTCAACTCATGTTTACTCGTATTAATTACTGAAATTTGATAACCCTTTTGTTTTCTGCTAAGCCTGACTCTGAATGCAGTGGACGCAACTATAAATCAGGCAGGTGGTTCTCAGGAACGCAAACACTTGTGAGCTCTGCTGTCGGCAGCTCCGGGCAAATTTCTTAAACCTGATGGGTTTATAATTCAACAAGATGTAATTTAATGTTGATAGAATTTATTTGTGAAATACATTAAACAAACAGAGCCCTTTAGAGTAACAGAGTAACATTTTGACTTATAGCTGGAGAAAACCAAAGCTGTCAAAATCTCTAGACATCTAGGCATGAAAAATCTCTTTAGAAGAATCATGTCTCTAATGTTTGAAGCCATTAACTGGCAGCTGAGAAAGATGCGTTTGTGGAGGGGAAACTTCTAGTTTTGTCACTATGCCATGCAGGTAAATAATCGTAGCCTGTAGTTTCCATTTCCCTTCTTTAGTGTCTATGACAATGCTTTTAAACTTAGCACAGAGGAACATCATTTTTTGGTCAGTATTGGGGAGTGCAGTTATCCACAATGTGAAATTTCCAGATAATTGAAATTTGCTACTCAAAACATTAACAGTGATAATTTTCTTAATGAAAATCTTTGTAAAAATGTGCCACACGTTTTCCTGCCATGGTAAAAAGAGTATATGGAATACCATCTTACTTTTTCTTGGGCTTCTAATTTTGAATATCTATGATTGTAACATGCTGTAGATTAGGGTGTGTGTGTGTGTGTATCTGTGTGTTTTGGCCCTTGGAATTGGTGTCTCTAGGTTTTGATAATAAATTTTAAAGGTCTTTATTAAGCACCTCCAATTTATGAAGCATTGTGCTAGGTTTAAGTATCCAAAGACAAAATGGAAGTGATCCTTGACTTTATGAAGGACTTTGTAGTATAAGATTTATTTTTTATACTCTTTCCATCTCTTCCCTTGATGTCATAAAATCATAGAATTTCAGAGTTGAAAAGGGACCTCTATTGAGTCCAACACCTAATTTGAAGGGCAATCTCCCATGCAGCATACCAGATGAGTGGTCTTCCACCCTCTGTTTGAAGGCTGCCACTGAGGATAAAACCACTGTCTCTCCAGGCAGCCCATTCGATTTTTGGACAGCTCTCATTGTTAGGAGGGATTTCCTGACATTAAACCCCAAACTACCGCTTTGTGACTCTCACCCATTACTTTTGGTTCTGTCATCTGGGGCCAAACATAAGTATAATTGTTCTTCCACATGCCAGCCCTTCAGATATTTGAATATAATTATCATGCTTCATTCACTTGAGTCTTCCCCAGCCTTCATATGCCCAGTCCTATCAACTGTTCTTTATATGAGCCTTGCAAGACTAAAGGCTGCCCTTTCTGGACTCAAACCGATGTAGACAGAAGGGAACACCAGATGACATCTGATTAGGGCCTATCATTCCTTTATCTCCTGGAAGTTATTCTTCTCTTAATGCAATCCGGTGTTACATTGCATTTTCGACCCCTCAAATACTTCTTTTTTTCATACTGCCTCCTTTTAATGACCACAGTTGATCTCTCATGAATTGGGAATTAATTAAACTCGTGTATAAATTAAGAGTAGATAGGTTCTGAATTAGGGCCTAGGAAGAACTCTTCAATGGAGCACATGAGATTGAACTTGATGACTTTGTGGAGTTTTTTTTGGCTTTTTTCATGGTTTCTGGCCGTTTTCCTGCTAGTTGAAACTGCCAGACAGATAAGGTGTCACTATAATTATAATGTCACAAAGATATTTCTCCATGAACTTCTTTGAGATGGTGATTTTTTTATTGCAATAAAGAATTTTGGTGACTTTGCCTTTTGGGTTTTTGTTAGCGGAGGGGTGCTGATGACTAACACATAAGGCTTTTGTTCTCTTCTTTTTTGTGGTGCCTACCTATACATTAAGAATTTTAACAAAGCAGGGAATAGTGAGAATCAAAATTGAGGGGCTTATAGACAATTGCCAGGCCTCTAGATTGTAGTCTACATTACTTGAAAAAACAATTTATTAATTTGGGAAATTGTATATATTTATTTAAATTCAAGTTATGACAGATGGGGCTTCACTGCTAACAAATCTGATGTCTTCTAGGCACAGTTCCAAACTCTTAAAAAATTCACCAGATGCAAGGGGCACTTTCTGTATTTAATGGATGCCCTTTAACATAAATGAGTCACTTTTACACATTTCCTCCTATGGCCAAGGATCCTAAAAGTGCTATCAGAATTGTTATTTTATTATTATTTTTCCATTTAAAAGATGTACTGCAGTATTATAATTGGTCACTTATATTGGCACAGTTACCCTTTCTAAAAGGAATTTATAAATGCCTGGGGCTTTTAATTTTTTTCCCATTTAAAGATTATACTTTGAAGGAGGAGGGATGGGACCTGGAGGTCAATCTAATTAAATCCTACCTCTGACACTTGTTTTTGTGACCATGCACAAGCCACCTAAATTCTGTGGAATTCAGTTTCTTCATCTGTCAGATGTACAAATGGCTAACGACATTTGCGATACCTATCTGTTAGGGTTGTGGTGAGAAGAATGTGATGTGATTCTTAAAGTAGTATTTAGAAGTGAGTTAGATTTATAAATTGCATTTGTGCTTGTGCAAAAATTATAAATGGCAGCAATTTCTAATTTGTTCCAAGATGATGAGTCTAATAAGAAATATGAATTAAGTGCTCAACCTTACTGAATCTCTTGTGATCTTTTTCTGACCACTGTCAATTTAGAACATTTCATTCAGTTGGATCAATAGAGTGACCTGGCTTGAGAGCCAAAACTGGGTGATTCTTTTCATTTTTGGGGGTCCCCAGAGATGAGCAGAATAGAAATTCATCCACCTGATAGAAAGTGAGTAAGTTTATAGAATTTAAAGGGAGATCACAGGAGTTACATGAGGGGTTGTATTTAGGTCATGAGAATCAAGACTTCCCAAGTCTGCTGGGTCTTTCTGACCCCCATGGTGTCTGTTGTATCGATTCTCCTGCTGTTCTGTATAACCACTGCAATTATATTTATAATTATATCTCTGGCAGAGTAGAGCTTAGCCCATCTGAAACTATCCACACTGAAGAAAGAGAAAGAAGCATCAGTGCTATGGGGAGATCTGGGCGAATGAGGTGAAATGTGATGGATGGAAGGGAAGGAACCAGACCTGATGTGGAGCCGGTAACAAAGGCCTTGTCTTGACTGAAATGTATGGCTGCTGTAATGCTGCTGCTAGAGATACTTCAGGACCAAACGCACTCCAGGGAGGGCCCGGAGGCAGAATTCTTTGAAGTTTTACTTCTGTCACCGCTAGGGAAAAAAAAAAGAGAGAGAAAGCAGAGGGAAAAAGGCACCACTGAAGGCAAGGTTGCTTAGCCAACGTTTAGCTGACGAGCAGGCCTGTGACTCTTCACCCATGTTGGGGAAATGTGGACCTGTACCAACAGGGGCTATAAAGCCAGCCGAAGTTGTTATACAATTGCCACCGCTTGAGGGGTTTGGGCCATCAGAGCGGCCCTGTCTGTGGTGCTTGCAGATGTGATTTAGTCATAACTTGTATTGAACATCATCCCTGAGTGAGAATGTTCGAGCCTCATTGACAGTATCATTGAATATTTAACTTAGGTAAACATTTCAGTTTAGCACCCACATATCGTTTAAAGTGAGATTTTCTTGAATCTGAAAAGGCAGTTTGTGGTGGGGGAAGGAGGTTGTCTAGCACTGCCTGTTAGGATTTATTTTCTTTTTCAAATGTCAGTGTCTGTTGCCTTTCCTGCAGGTAGCCCTCCTGCTTCCTTGTCACACGAGTCCTTCCATATCTTAGGTCGGGTTGCATCTGTTCCTGCAGAGCGTTCCCTTTCTCCTGCAGAAAGCTGGTTTGTTTGGATAGCAGATGGGGTTCCTGCTTTGGCCTAGATGCGCCTAGTTAAAAGATTTCTGTTTGAAGCCTGCAGGTGAAGCCCAACTTCACACAGATCCCTGCTTACACAGTTCCCTTCATGCCTAGGTAAAGCAGTAAGGAAGTTTTTAATTGACATTGTCTACTGTTAGGAGGATGTACAGTGGACATCTTTCAAGAGAGTTTACTTTATCTTTATGGGAAGTGTCAGTATCAAGGCCCTGGATGATGTAGTAGGTTTGCTTTGGGGGAGATAGAGATTCATGCAAGTTATCTTTCAAAATCTCTCAATCTTCCTCCCCCCTATGCCCCCCACCCCCAACCCAGTTGCCCCAAAGCACCCTGCCAACCCACATGCTAGCCCAAAGCTTAAACTGTCTGAATGATGTGTATTGTTAAAATAACAGTATTTAATGCCCAGAGTACATCAAATTTGGGTGAAGAGGCTGCATTCTGCATAATGTCTAGAGATGTCTCGTTATGGTGTGGTTACCTAGCAACAAGTGGAAACTGTATGAAAATGAGGTGCTTATCTGTTGTTGAAGTGGGTGCAATGAAACTTATTACGCTAGCTTGTTTTGCTTGGCATGTTATTAAAAACACAACTAATGTGGAAAAGACTTGAGCCTGTGCTCATTTGATACAGAGGCAGTGTTCAGGGCAATTACTGTAAAATATCCATGCCTTGGATAGGAAAGTGGGAATCACTGGTCTCCCTCCTCCATATCCAACTTTGGGCACTATGAGAATTTGACTGATGGTCTCTAAGCATTATTCATTTGAGAAGCATCTGGTCACTCACTCTACCTTGCCTCTGTCTCCTCATTTCATTTATAAGTTCTTTTCTAAACACTGTATATTTCTTTTAGCCAAATTGTATTTAACTGTCTGCTGAGCTTATCGCTGATTTTGAACCACAGTGGCTCAAAGCTCATTTAATATACAGAAATGTACTGTCAGCCCTCAGGCTCAATTTTGATTTGGCCACTTAAAAAACAAATTTTAAAAATCTCCTAGTGAATTAATTGCTTTACATTTTGGTGCAGCAGGATGGATCTTGAGTTTTCCTTTTTTCTTTTTCCCTTGCTACGTGCGTCTTACTTGCATGTGTAGAATTTAGGTAACCTCTTGAAGTCTTGTTTTGTAGCAATCTGAAGAGTCCAGATGGAGATCTCCTACCACCACATTCTCAACTCTGTGGCCTCTGATCCAGGCATGCTATCACACAGGTTATGCCAGAGATAAAGGAAGGTTCCAGTGCTTTTCATGTTCATCAAACATCAGTGTTGACAAACAGAAATCTGGCACATGAGAACCAACTCTGTTCGGAGCATTCTGACATGACTTCTGGGGCTTTGGAATGTGTTTATGTGAAGCAGATGGAGCTATTAGTTAGCTGTGCTCTCTTGAAGAATTGCTTTCCCAGGTAATCAGCTCTGCTCATTTAGGATGTCGTTTCCCCACCTCGATATGTCAACCTAAGAAGCAGGAATGATTAATCGCTGCGACTGGACACTGCACTAGAATAACTCTGTAAGGGGAACCATCCCCTGGTGCTCCAAGACAGCAGGGATTTTGGAGTGCTGTGATGCAGAGCAAACAAGATAGAAAAGATGACCAGGATGCTTCCTGATGCTCACCTATCAGTTTATAGAGTTGCTGTGGCAACCTGAAGATTTGTAATTCATAGGCAGAGTAGAGCGAGACAAAACCTTAAGTCATGGCTGTCATTACAGTGGAATGGGTGCCACCAACACCTGGCAACCTCTATTACTTCAACTTGTTTCCTTTCACGCTTGAAAGAATAAAATGCATAAAAGATTAATATGCATAGTAAACCTTTTGGTAAAATATGTATGTGCTCTGCATTTCACATGAGTTAGAACTTCAAAAGTTTTTTTCCCCTTTCAATCAATATTAGTTAATAATCTTCCATGTTACTTTTGAACAGTAAAGCTGTGTTCTCTTTGGCAGACTGTTTAGATCAGGCCAAGAATTATGGTGACTAAACAGTGCATTCCCACCTCAAAGAGAAACTCTAAATCTTGGTTTCTCTTCTCCCCTCAGCCTCTTCCTCCCACCTTTTTTTCATCATTGGGAATCCCTACTCTGATGAGATCACAGCTCCTTTTACAAATGATATGCATGTTCACATATTTTTTAAGGAGTGGTGTACTAATACCTAGGGGACATACTGTCGTCTATCAACAACAGCAAAAAACTATTGGGACGGAGCAAAGAACGCTGACGTTCTTAAGACCTAAAATCAAGAGATTGGCCCTGGCAGTCCCCAGGTGCAAGAGCTTTCTTTCCAGCTGTGAAGATGAGGTGTTGAAATGGGTGATTGAGGATTTCTTTCTGAAAAGAGACCAACCACAGCTTCTAAATATGATCATATAACTTATGCATATTCTGTAATTTAGTATTTTAATGGATGTGCAGGATTCCTGGTGTCTAACCATCATTAAAGTTGCTCTCCCTGGGCCCTTCACTCTGACCTTGGTTGGTGGTTTCAGAAATCCCTAAGTAACTGAAGAGTTACCCACCTGTGACATTGTGGCTTACCATTTTTGTCGCCGCTGAGTTAAAATGAAAGTGTAAGTTTCTTGTTGTCGTTCGTAAGTAGGCTTTCAGCATTATTCTGGTTCCCGTTACAGTTCATCTTATATAAGAGCGATACTTGTTAATTTGCTTCTGTTGTTGAAAGTGAAACTTATCAGTAAAAGACATGATTTTTTTTTCAAGCATTTGTTTCCAACAGAGTTTAGCTGAACTTAGATTGGGATATTCAGTTATGCACGAGTCTTTTGAAATTCAGCTCACTCTAAATGTCAGAAAAATGTGTAGCTGCAATAAAACCAAAGCAGTCAGTTTCATGACAGATGCATTAAGTCTGGAATTAAATCTAAAGGGGTGATATGTTAAAACACATTAAATATTTAATATTAAAGATCAGACTACAGGTTTTTCCCTCATCCTTCCAAAGGCTGGAGTGAACTATCAGTGCTGTTTCTAAGAGTCTTGCTTGTAAAAGGGGTCAATAAATTCATGCCTATTGGGTTTAAACTGGAATCCAGAAATCTAGGTTATTGCTAAGAGAACCGTTGGTGCATGAGAAAACAAATAGCTGTGTTCAGCTCATACGACTAGCTGAATAGCTTAGCTGCCATGTTGTCCCCATTGAGATGGGAAAACCTTTTGATTGGGAAGTTGCTGCTTACTGCTGCATTGGGCATTACTTCAAACCAGTACAGTGTTGTAATTGGAGATCATCTTCTTGAAGATGGAGGCTTTTATTTTTGTGGCTTTCCGGGGAGTCGTAATGCCTGCTGCTTTTCCTTTTAATCAGATGTTGGAGAGCTTGAGGCTTCAGGTCAAACAGCCATATTCACACCTGATTTTTCGGCTATTTTCAGTAGCTTGAGTATTATGTTTAAATGGAAAACCTCTCTGAATGGTGCCCTTTCAGGAAATAGTCTGAGCAGGAACAGTGCCTTTTTCAGAATTTGCTGGATTTAAGAGAAGGCTTTGACACCTATAATTTTGTAACCTTGCTACACTTGTTTACTTTGACTGGACATACTTGTGAACCAGCAGAAACCTGCTTATTTTAAGTTTAGTAGTATGATTTTACTTATATGTGTTTAAATGTCCTTTAATTTGTTTTCCAGGTAAGTAATGCCAGTAACAAGATTTTGAAGTTAATTGCCCAGCCATATACTGCCGGTAAGCTGAAGGTGGTACAAAAGAGACGACTGCCATCCGTGAATTGCCTGGAAGGATAAATTTAGGACCCCAAGCCTTTATGGAAATGCCAAATAAAGCATTAACTTTGACTTTAAAAATCCCGTATGGAAATATTTAGGATAGAGAGCTATCAAGTTTTATCTGTTGAGACGTGATCCCTTTTGTGTCTGGCAGGACTTGTGCATCAAATTTTCTTTCTCTTAAGTGATCTCCGAAGCTGTCAAGTTCATTTGAGTGAACAGTGCTTGAGGGAAACATGTACGATTTTCTCTGGCAATAGCACACTGATGACATATTTTTAGAATTAGCTTCTTTTCCCCCGCCCTATAGAAACTGAACTTTTATTTAAACTCCCTGCTGTTAACATTGGGAAGAAAGTTTAGCGTGCCAATGTTTGCCCAAATGGAAGAAAATGTTTGCATTTTATATGCAGTGTTCATAAACTTGATGAGTATAACAGTTTGGCACCGCTGGCGATAACGTCTGCTTCGTGTACTGAGGGGCAGGCAGGGATGGTTTAGTGAAAGCACCCAGCTACTGTAGTAGGGTGTGGCAGACTTCCTCCATTAGGGGAAATGAGCCCAGGAATTTAAATTTAATTCCTCTAAATGCTTTTACATCAGCACACATGACAAAATTTCCCTTTTTCAAGTTTTCCTATTTGATTGTGGGGAGGCATTGAGTTATTATGAGTTAGCCTTGGGGCCAGGAAAATCTGAGTTCAAATACCGTCACTTGTCACATACTGGCTGTGAGACCATGGTCAAGTTATTAACATCTCTGTGTCCCAAGTACAAGTAAGAGATTAGTCAGTA
This sequence comes from Bettongia penicillata ogilbyi, assembly GCA_023548195.1. Lineage (NCBI taxonomy): Eukaryota > Metazoa > Chordata > Mammalia > Diprotodontia > Potoroidae > Bettongia > Bettongia penicillata. The sequence continues at coordinate 867,932 of JAJHZJ010000697.1, forward strand.
GGCAGTATATATAAAGAAAGCTTTGTAGGTTTGGATTCAAATGCTGCCAGCCTTTCTTTGTACTTTTTAACTGCAGAGCATCTTTGGGCTTCAGTTTCCTAGCCTGTAAAGTGTGGAGATTAAAACTAAATCAGGGATTTTTAATTGAGGGTCCATCTACTAAGAGGGCCTTGGATAGAGTTCAGGGGGTCTTTGAACTTGTCTGGGAAATTCAAAGGAAATTTATTTCAATATAATTGGTTTCCTTTGTAGTCTTATATACTTTGTTTTGCGCATTTGAAAACATCATAGTCTGAGGAGTCCACGTTCTGGGGAAGGGCAGACTTCCCCAGACTGTCAAAGAGTCCACAATAAAAAAAAGATTAAGAACTTTTGGACTAGTTGACTTCTAAGGTCTAAAGTTAGGTTGTCCCACGTGCACCATTCCTTTGGCAAGGGCAGTTGTTCCTTACATTGGGAGTTTCTTACATGGGTCTCCTCCCTTTCCCTCTACCCTCACAAATGACTGTGATTAATACTATGTTTGGAATTCCCCACATTTCTATAAGCTGTTCTGTTCAGTGAAAATACAATACTACCTTTACTTCCATGGTTACTAGCATTTGTTTTGTCATGATCCCCTTACCGGAAATTATTATAGAAATATTTAATGTTAAATGTTTACATTCAAAACCAAAGTTAACAATGATAGGTTGAGAATGTATGTATGCGTGTAAGTATTAATAGGTCATATGAAATGAAGATGAGCTCATTGTTCAAGAAGAGGATGTTTTTGTCAGATGTAGAAGATAAGCAGTGTAGAATAATAATGATAAAAAAAGAAAACCCTTCACAAATGAGTCATTTGACTAGAAGACGCTTCACTGACTGTTGAAGAATGTGCACCCAGTAGGGAATTAACTGATATGTGTATTGCCAGTGACCTAGACAAGGATCCAAAGAAGAATTACTTGTTCCAAGAAGCTGTGTAAGACGATTTAGGAGGATGCACTTCTCTTTGGCCCGTATCCTATAGCAGTATTGAATCAGGTAAATGAAACGGCTTTGGCTTTTCTCATCCTCACTAAGCCAAGAAGAACATGGCATGGGTCATTAAGATTTACAGCTCAAATGTAAATAATTCAGAACCCACAAACAGTAATTAAAAAACCAACTGTGGCACGGCATCGAGTCAGGTCCTCCGGGCCTCTTTGAGGGGGGACCTCTCAGGTTTTGGCTAGAGACCTGTCCATCTGGGTACAGATGGTTGTAAGAGCCTTTTAATGACCTTTCCTGATGCTGGTGAATGTGTCTTTGGACACCATCAAAACCAATGGATGAGGAGGGCGAAAGCAGCAGGAAGGCGGCAGCTGAGGAATTAAATGTCCTGAATTTGTTAGACATCTGCAGAAACATGCAATTTGTTGGGTAGGAGACTGTAAACAAAACAGACTGAGTCAATTATCAATACACCTGTGACACCCCAGGATGCCAGTTCTGGTGGAGTAACGGCAACTTGAAAAGTCCAGATCCCTGGAACAACTTGTTGAATATTCTAGACTAGAGCCAGAGAAATGGGGAGATACTGGAAGCTTCTCATTCCCCCAGGGCCAAAGTCTGTCAGAGGAATATGGACCAGCCTAATCGCAGGAATAAGCTCGGAATGAACACAGGAGAAATACATCAAGGGAACAATTGTAACTTGCTGGAGGTCAGTTCATTCCAAGTTTGTTGGTGCCTTTGGCTTCCTTGCCCTTTCTGAGTATATACCCTGCCTTGAAATTTTTTGAAGCACTCTCCTCCAATTTTCAATGTCTGAAAATAACTTTGTCGTCGTGGTAGTCTCTAAACTCCATGATGCAGCTTCTCAATTTGAACTTGTTGATCAAAACAATCAGTAAGAATAAGTAGATAATTAAATATACTATTTAGAGACTTGGGCACAATTGAGATGAAAATGTCCAAGGGCAAAATGTGTTCCCTGGTAAAGTCATCTCTGCAGAAGAGCCAAACCATCTGAGTGTGATTTTGGATACGAGCCACATTCTGACTAGCATCTGTTCCCAGTTCTGGATCTAGGGTCCAGTCTATCATCTCATTCACCCTGTTTAACTAATCAGATTATCTGTGGAGTATCAGGGGCTTGCTTTCCAGTTCATGTTCAAAGATTTCACTTTTCCCGCGAGTATTCAATTTATTTCCTGTTTAAAAAACAGCAGATGGGATCTTGGTTTCAGTAGTATGAAAATACAGTTTTCACTGAGAGATTTTGTGAGCTAGTTAATCATTGCTGATGGTAATCTATAATAAATATTTTGAGTGTCTTAAGTTTAAAACCTTGAAAGAGCAAGTTTGTTAACGTAGCCTGTACCCTGTTGTCCTTTCCAACTTGTCTAGCCAAAGCAGGCTCTAAGCCACCTTGTTGTCTTTGTTGGGTCTTAGAGGGAGAGTAAAGAGGAGGGGCTATAATGTGATATGGTGTATTTCAGAGGGTAAAGAATAAAAGAAGGTGTCACAGGTAGGTTTTGGGGGGAAAAGGGAAAGAGACAAGAGTATACTAATTATCTAACTCGTAAAGAAAAATAACCCTGAAAATAACGTATTAAAGAATATTAAGTACAGGATAGAGGAAAGTTTGATTTACAGTTTTGGAGAGTTTAATGTCATAGTTTTAGTTTTGTGCCTATTGTTACCAGAACCCCACCTTGGGCCTGCTCCCCCTCTTCCTTTATCAGTGTCAACCTGGACTATTGAAGGTTATGCCCATGCTGAATAAACTGGGACATTCTACCATTCTATGGAGGCTCTGACTCGGTTCCAGCGGATAGCCTGGCATCTGCCTTTGGAGGACCAACAAAGCTCAGAAGCAAATTACCACCAAGTGGTCCATGGAGCCATGTATGTAAAGGAGCTAGAGAGGGAACTTTAAAAAAAACTTTTATTGTACCTGTTGCTTTCACCCTTTAGTGATACATGCTAGCAACATATCATAGTGGATGTCATCCTAGCTTTGTCACCAGAAGACCTGAATTTGAATCCTAGCTTAGATAATAAATATATGTCTCATGGCAACTCCATTTGATCTCTCTGTGCGTCAGTTTTCTTGCCTTCAAAATAATAATAATGGATAACATTTATATAGCACTTGACATGTGTCAGGCACTGTGCCAAGTACTTTACTCTTATTATTTCATTTGGTCCTTGCAACAACCTTGGGAGGTAGGTGCTGTTATTATCCTAGTATTATAGATGGGGAATTTGAGGCAAATGGGGGCAAAGTGACTCATCCAGGGTCACATAGCTAGTAAGTATTTGAGGCTGAATTTGAATTCAGGTCTTCCTTACTCCAGGCCTATGCATGCCATCCACTGTACCACCTAGCAGCCCCTAAATGGAGATAAAAATATTCACGTTACCTAATTTGCAGGAAAGTGCTTTGTCAACTTGAAGATGCTATGTAATTATGATTTGGTGTTAACAGTAACAATACGTGAAGGATCTGTGATCTTGTTGGCTCTGTCTGTGCCTTTATTCAGTATGTAACTCTCGGGGACCTTGCCTGATGCCATGGAGTTTAACTACATTGTTCATGGGCAGACAGCAAATTAATGTCAGAGGCTGAATCTGCACCCAGCCTGACTCCACGGATAGTACTGTATCCACTATATTAATAATAATACAACGTTATTAATAGCTTTAGGAAACCCAAGGTCACTTCCATGTCTGCTTGAGTCAATGCAGTAGCGTTTAGGATCATAGGATTTAAAGAACATCACTTCCAAACCCCTCATTTTATGGGGAAGGTAAATTGATGCCCAGAGAAGACCATTTGTCTAAAGACACCCAAATAAGAAGGTTCAGTGCCACATCTGAAGCCAGGTCCTCTGACTTCAAATCCAGTGTTTTTTCTAGGTACAAGACAAATCATTGCTAATAATCCTCACAATTAATTAGTAGTTAATGATATTAATTATGAAAAAACAAATAACATTATTAATATCAACAAGATGATAAACTGATATGAATTATCTTATAATTTATTTGTGCATTCATGTTAAAGGGCCCAATTAATGGGGAAATCTTTTCTTTTCCCTTTTGTGACAGTTGCCTCCTAAACTGTGATTTAATGGGTTCTTGAAGCCCTTATCTTTTGCAGATTTGATGCTTGTATAGTTTATGTAAATATTTGTCTTGAGGTACTTTAAGTTCTAGCTCCTGTAAAGTCTCACGTTTGAACTATCCTCTTGCAGTTATTCTGTTTAAATTAAGGCCTAATCTCCTCAGTCCTATTGTCAAGGCCTCTCTCTTGGGTTGAGTTTAATGGAGGTAGAATTCGGTTGCTTGCTTACTGCGGTATATTTAATATAATTTTTTGGTTAGTGATAAACATTGGGGTTTGGGCTACAGTATCTTTGACATTAATATGTATAAACCCTGATCTCAAGTAGGGAGCAATTTAAAGTGGTGTTCTGAATGTAATTTGCAGTAGAATTTTTTTTAGTGCATAATGTAGAGGAATATTTCTGGTTCAGATTTGCCGTGGATCTTAACTGAAGCAAACCCCCAATGACTCGTTCTTTCCTGGAGGCTAATAGAAATTTTTGGAAGCCTGGAAGGGTAGTAGTTTGATATTTATCCCTCAGTTCACATATAATGTAGAATTCTTCTAAATATAGCCATCTTGACTGTAAATAGATCACATGAAGCAGTAGACCAGTGAACTATCCGTTCTTGTTAAAGGTAATAATCCAAACCACTTGAGTGCTCCACTCCCCTTATACCCGGGGGCTACACATTAAAGAAGTTTCATTTTCTTCTGTGGGTTATCAGAATATACAGTGCACAGCCATTGAGCTGTGGGTGACCTTTGTGTTCCAGGATGTGTAAGGCAAAGATCTTCTCTTCAGTGGCTATATAAGATCCCACTTTAAGAAGTAGGGCTTTTTCTTTTTTTCAAGAGGGAAAAGAGAATAAAGGAAGTAGTAAGTTTTATTTTCAGTCTGGCTCAAGGGGCCCATGTTGGGACACTAATGAGGGCTCTATCAACATCTGTATTAATTCAGACCTAGTTACATGGTCACTTATGGATATTTGAAACTCAAAATGAAAACTGTGGTGTTTATAAAGATGTTCGTTACAGATATACCTTGCGTTTTGGAAAGCCTAATAAAGTAAACAATAAGGCCTATATATTAAAACATTGATTTTTTTTTTTTACTTTACAAATTCTATGTTTCTGGGCTAGAAAAGACCTTAGAAATCCCAGAGTCTTCATTTTGTGGATGAGTAAAGTCCATCAAAGTAACTTAATTCACCTGAAGATTGTTTAGATTGTAAATAGTAGATTGCAAAACAGAGATTAGGAAGGAAGGAAAGGAAACAAACATTTGTTAAATACCTACTGTATGCCAAGCACTGAGCTAAATGCTTTCACAAATATTGTCATATTAGAGATCCTCACAACAGTCCTGGGAAGTAGATGCTGGTATTATCTCCATTTTACAGTTTGAGAAAAGTGAAGTATACAGAGTGAGCAGCTTGCCCAGGATCGCACAGATAAGTGTCTGAGGTTGGATTTGAACTCAGGTTCTTTGATTTTTAAATCCAATATTCTTTGTATTGTGCCATGCTGATTCCAAATTTGCTCAAGATTGTGTTCCCCATTTTTTAAATTAGTGATTTCCATTAGGCATTAAATAATTAATTCACTTCAAAATTTTAAGAAATGTTTTACATATCCTTTAAGGAGTTTATTGTCAGAAGAGGCAGATAATGGATTAGAAGTTAAGAGATCCTTGGTTCTAATCTTGGTTTTGCCACTAACTAATTATATGGTCTTTAGTAACTTACTTTTAGCTGTTTCCTCATCTGTAAAAGGATGAAGTTGGAGTAAACGCTTTGCTACTGCAGCATTCAGTGCTGTTATGATTCCTGGTTCTGTCATTTATTAGTGAGCGTGACTTTAGGCAAATGGTACTTGTATTGTCAAACATTGGGTTGTGAAGAAAAGTATGATACTGTAGAAATATTAATGATCATTATTTTAAATGTTATATAGATTAACATGTCCAAAGAACTGTCAGCTAGAGGCCAGTCTTTTGCTGATGGACCACTTTGTGTATTGGCTTCTCCTTTAAGGCCCAAATAAAATCTCATCATCTACAAGTAGCCTTCCCCAATCCCTCTTAATTCTACTGCTTTTCCTCTTTTATTTCCTATTTATCTTGTATATAGCTTGTTTGTATATATTGGATTATTGGCTCCACCTCCTTGAGGGCCCAGATTCATTTTTGCTTCTTTTTGTATTCACGTAGTGGGTGATTAATTTTTTTTAAACTGACTAGCTGATTATTGCCCAGGGTGGTCCCACTGGGCCGTACATGAAACCTTTGCAGTTTTGTAGAAACTTTAGGAACCTGGGGTGGTCCCATGCTACAAAGAACTTTAGTGAAGGCACATTTATAATACTTTAAAGTATATTATGAAACTGGAATGATGGGATGTGTTATTAAGGGAAATTCTAGAGCCCTCATCCACAGATAGCTAGTTGTCCTACAGGATTTAAATATCACATGGCCCTGGGCAAGCTGATCACTTAAGGCTTCTTTTACTTATAAGACTCCTTTTACTTCTCTAGGAATTTGCCAATTTCTTTTTATTTATTTTGTGAGTGTATCACATGTTATATGTAAATGTATGTGTAGATAATCTGTATCTATATAAAAATTTTATTACTCGTATTTTTGACTTTGCCCAGCATCATACAACTAGTGTCTGAGGTAGAATTGGATGCAGACTTGAGGTCTGATTCTCTATCCATAGGACTCCTTTTCTTGTGTATTGAGATGTTTGTGTTTGTTTATGATGAAGTTTACACTTAAACAAAAACACAATCAAACTTACAAAGTTGTAAGTTGTAAAAACCACAGACATATTCAACATTTTAACGTAGAAAGAAGCAAAATAACAAATGAAAAGTAAACCTGTTGTGTGATTTTAGTCTGAAACTCCTCACAGCTAGGAAGATGACTTATGCAAGTCAAGGCTTACTCTTGTACTTGTCACTGACCTCTGTGGTTTCTTGCTTGCTGGAAACTTATCTCAATGGTTTATGTTAGTGGGAATTGCATTTTTTTTTTTTTTTGCTGTTCATCTCACTTGCATTATTTCATATGTAATATTAAAATATCTTTCTTACATTCATTAAAAAAGTCATTATTTCTTGTCTGAGAGACATCTTGGAGTGATGAATGTAAGCAGGGTTGGCCTTAGAGAAAGGAAAACTGAGCTCTAGTCCTGCGTCTTGACACATATTACCTGTATCAATATGGGCCAGTTACTGAATCTGTCAGTGCCCCAGGAAACTCTTAAGACAAGTTGACAGTTTGCATTGGCAGAAGGTGTTTCCATCCCAGGAATGCCACACACTGATGAAATCATTATTTCAAAATGAAGATTGTTCCATCGAATGAAGAGTTCATCATTTATTCAATCATTCTCTATTTTTTTGGTCAGATAAGCCTTTTCTCATTTTTAAAAAGTACGCAGCTTGTTGTGTAATGCATTCCTTTTTAATGTTATCTTTAGGAAGGAAAAGACTGCCTTTTTAAAGGACTAATTTTATTTTTTTTTTAACTAACCCAAATCTGTTTTTTCTGTGCTACTTCTCTCCTTTGTGCTCCCCTCCCCAAATGGAAAAGAAAAAGAAACAAAACTCTTGTTACAAATAAGCATTGTCAAACATAACAACTTCCTGCACTGATCAGACTTAAACATATGTTTTATTCTGTACCCTCAGTCAGTCATCTACCTGTCAGGAGGTGGATAGCATGCGTTATCATTGGTTTCTTAGAAATGTGATTGGTCATTGTGTTGAACAGAGTTTTTAAGTTTTTCAAAGTTCCAGTGAGATTTGAATTTGCATTTTTTTGACCCTAAACATGTATTATGTAAAGTCCTAACAAAAATAGAATCGTTGTGTCAAAGTCATTAGTTTTATAAATCTTACTTCATATTACTCCTACAGGTTTATAGTTTCTTCCACCTCACAAACAACATAATGGAAGGTCTTTTGTTCTGAAAACCTATGAATATTCATTTTATTATTTTTGCTACATGACTAATAGTTTGTCTAGATTTTCATTTCTGTGATTGTTGGAAAATTAAGAAGTCTTTTCATTTGAACATATCTTTTCCGAAACATTAGATGTACCAAATGCCTATTCTTAAAAAACTTTTGTTATATTATTATTGGTACTAATTTAAAAAATTGAAAAGATCTGCATCTGCATTACAGATTTTTCTAGACATAATCCTTCTTCTCTGTCTCTTTTAGGAATCCCTGTTGCTATCCGAAACAAAATACCTATTTCTGATAAAAAATATACAGGAGTTTGTCCTAACTAGGGCTGGCAAGTTTGGATTCAGTCAAAGAGCTGCACTTGAGGACCTAGAGGGCCACATATGGTCTCGAGTCCATAGGCTCCCTATCCCTGGTCTAAACAATTAATGTATTCTTTCATCAAAAAGGAATTATGAAAGTTACTTATTTTCATAAGAAAACACACATCACCTGGTTTTTCAGGCATCTATGTTTAAATAGGTTGTAAAACTGTGATTCCATCATTTCCCTTTGGTTTCCTGTTTTTCCCTGGCACAATTCCAGTAAGTGAGGGTCAGTGGCCAAAGTCTCTAACAGTGAAATCAACAAGTTAGCACCTGAAGACTGCTGATGCTCATTCCCACTGTGTAGATTTCGAATCCGAGAATAAGCAATCTGTGTTTGTGCAGGACAAAAATACAAGATGAATTTAAATAGTGTGGGGTGCTTTATCTACAGTTGCTGGCCCTAACTGTCTCTGCTGCTTAAATACTGATAAGGAGAGTCTACACAGAATACGAGATGTGATTTGTGCTACTCGAGTTGACTGTTACCCAGCAGATTTATTCATTCCATGTTTACAATCTGAGCTGTTCGCTTCCTATCAGGGCTTAGTGGTTCTGATGGGCAAAAATAGAAATATATTGTTTCATATTTTTACACTCTGGAGATTTAATACAGGAAAGTAGCGGACAATTGGCCAAAGATACACCACTTTGAATGTGATTCTTGCTTCTCACAGAAATGTGTCTTTGATTATCTTTTCATAAATGCATGACCTGGAGCTGGAATTTTCTGTCACTGTCTCCAGTGAAGTTGTGTATTAACGGTTTGACTTGGCATTATCAGTGAGAGAGCTACAGCACTACAGTATTTAAACAGCGTGCCAGACATGGCAGGTGAAGGGATAGATAATAGTAAATTGGAGTCCTCTGTAAGCACTATTTCTGTGTGTCACCATAGTTGGTGTGTGGTGGGCTTCTTTAACTTAACCAAAAAACGAGGATGCCCTCCTGAGGACAAGATAATTTGGATTACTGAGTTACCCTCTTCCATGAAGCCTTCCCTGATCACCCTACCCCTAAAATGTCTTCTCCTCCTGCCTGTGAGCTCCTCAGAAATCATTTGTATGGCATTTATTATTTATTATGTTTTAGTAATTTGTGTATGTTTTCTAGACGGCAAACTTTGGGTGGAGGGTAAGTGAACACCTACTATGTTCCAGGGACCGTGATAAACACTTTACAAATAGTATCACGTATCATTTGATCTTCTCAACAACCTTAGGAGGTAGGCGCTGTTGTTATTTCTATTTTATAGTTGAGGAATCTGAGGCAGATCTCTAGTTAGGGTTTTGAGTCCAGATTTGAACACTGGTCTAACTAACTGGTCTAGTCGTCTTACCCCCATGCTACCTAGCTGCCTCCGTTTTAGCTCTTGTAGACCAGGGACCATGACTTATTTGTCTTTGCAAACATCCCTTCCCCCCCGACATTAACCTCAGTAAATATGTTTCATGAATAAAAATGGTTTATACATTTGTTCTAGTTAACCACATATTCTGGACATCAGAAAGTTAACATTTATTGCCATATATAGATAAATAATACACAAATCAGAATCTTTGCTTAATATAATGAAAATTTTTTTTGAAAACACTTCAGGATCCCACAGTGCCTCATGAGCACAAATTTTTATTGTGTATTCCTGTACGTAGAGGTTTAGAATATTAGTTTAAAATTATATGGGTCCTTCATTATCTCAAAAGATTTCTTTTGTTAAATAAATCCCTATAGCCCCTTTGAAAAAAAATTAAAAATAGGTTTTAATACATCATTTCATGTAGCCACCAGTGCATTTTATTTTTGGAATTATGTTCAACATTACCATCACAGTCAGATGGTAAAGTTGTTGGTCTTTCCCTTTCCCTTTTCTCTCTCTGTTGTCATGGATACCAGTTTCATTGGTTTAACCATAGTTGTGCTCAGAACTGTTACTAGTAGTAGAAGAGAAGGATTTGGATAGGCTTAGGTCTTTTGTATTCATTTGGCAATCATTTTATGGATTAACTCTGGTGTTCTGATATGTGTTCAGAGGTACATGTTTCCTTTCTATTTTTTCCAATCTAGTGGTTAACTCCTAGGGAGTTTGCTCATGCAGCCTTTGACATCAGAACTGATGATGGTAGCCATTAAAACACCTACCATATGCCAGGCACTGTGCTTGGCACTTGGAATACAAAGATATAAACAAAACAGTCCTTGCTGTTTGAGGAATCTAATTCTCTTGGAGGATAGAGCATGCAGAAATACACGCACACACACACAGAGTAAATTTTTTTTTTTCTTGGAGGATGAGCAATTGTGAGGAGAAGGAAAGACTTTATATCGATGGTATGTTTGAGAAATTTAAGTATATTAGAAAGTTTAGAGAAGAAGAAAGAATTGTATTCCGGGCATAGGGGACAATGAATGTAAAGGTAAGGAACTGGAATATGGTTTGTCACATATGAATGATAGTAAGAATGTCAATTTGGCTGTATTGTAGAGCACCAGAAGAGTAATGATGTTTGAAGAAGGTTTAGAACATAATTTTGGGCTAGATTATCTAGGGCTTTAAAAAAAAATCCAACAAAAGAGTTTATATTTGGTCCTGAAGGCAAGAGGGGAACTCTTGGAGTTTATCGAATTAGGAGAATGACGTGGTCAGGCCTGCACTTTAGGAAAAACACTTTGGCAGCTGTGTGGAAGATGGATTGGAGTGGGGCGAAAATGCGGCAGGGAGACCAGATTAGGAGGGTATTGCAATAGTTCAGATGAGAAATGATGAGAGTGCGGACTTGACTGGTTGCCAGGTGAGTACAAGGAAGGGGATGGCTGTGAACGATGCCGTGGAGGTGGTAACTGATAAGATCCTTTAGCTGATTAGGTATATTTGGGTGGAGGAGAGTGAGGAGTCAAGAATGGCGCTGAGTTTATAAAACTGGGTGACTAGGAGGATGGTGACGTTTCGAAGAGGGGGAATAATAATGAGTTGACTTTGAAATGTCTGTAAGATGTCTGGTTTGAAATAGCCAATAGGCAGGTGGCGATGCATCCTGACTGGAGCTTAAGAGAGGCAGCCAGGGTTGGATGCATCGATTTTTGGAGTCACAGAATCATAGAATTTCAGAGTTGGGAAGGGCCTTGGCAGCCTCCTGATCCAATCTGAAAGGAATTCCCACTGTAACATATTTGACAAATGGCCGTCCAGTCTCTTCTTGAAGACCCTCAAAGAGGAGAAACCCACTATCTCTCTAGGCAACCTTCACATATCTCTAATCTAGGAAATTTTCTCTGAAATCAAACCTAAATTTACCTCTTTGTTCCTTCCATCCATTATTCCTGTTTCTGTCCCCCTCCCTCCTTCCCTAGGGCCAAGTAAGTATAATTCTAACTTTACATGACAGCCTTTCCCACCTGAACAGAGATGATCTATCTCCCTCCCTCCTCCTCCTCTGCTTCTCTTCAAGTTAAACATGTCAAGACTCTTCTATCCATCTTCATCTGACATGGACTCAAGACCTGTCTGTCATCCTGGTTACTCTGGGCTCTCTTCAGCTTACACCTGCTTAAACTAGGATCGCTAAAACCGAAAACAGTACTCCCAGTAAGGTCTGAGGAAGGCAGAGTACAGTGGGATTATCACCTTCTTCAGGAAAGTTTTTTGTTGTTTCCTATTCAGTTCATTTTACAAATTAGGAAACCGAGGCAAAACAGTTAAGTGAATTGCCTAGATAGTAGGTATCTGAGGTCAGTTTTTAACTTGGGTTTTCCTGACTCCAGGCCCAATGCCGTATCCACCGAGCCATCTTGCTGCCCTCTCTCTTCATGTAGTGTAGATTTTCATTTGCGTCTTTGACTGTTATGTCACACTGCTGACCCTGCTTGCAGCCCACTAAAACCCTCAGATTTTTGTATTCCGAATAATGCTCTCTAGCCATTGCTTCTTTCATCTTGTTCATGTGAAGCTAATTTTTTTATACCCAAGTATGCACAAGTATAAGACTTTGTATTTCTCTCTATTGAATTTCATCTTTTTCATCTTTCCTCTTTTTTTTCACCTTTTCATCTTTTTAGATTCAGCTCAGTGCTGTAACCTGTTGAGACCTTTTGGATGTTGACTTGTCTTCCAGTATGCTATCTGTTCCTCCTAGCTTTGTGTCATTTGTAAATTTGATGCCTGTGCCCTCTATGCCTTTATCTAGGTCACTGATCAAATTGTTAAAATGACAGATCTTGAGAGGGTAGTCCATTGGAGGCCTCATGCCACACTGACCTAATCCCACTACTCTCGGAAACTGACTATTTACTGAGTTTTTAATCCATCTAATTGTATTACCATCTACTCCACCATCTCTCCATTTTTTTTTACGAGTAGTATTTGAGACATCTTATCAAAAGCTTAGCTAAAAAACTGGGTAAACTATATATTCTTCATTCTCCTCATCTACTAATTTAATAATCCTGCCAGTGTAATGAGAGTCATCTGAAATCATCTGTTCTTGATGCTGGTTCCTTGCAGTTGCTGCTTTGTCTTCTAGATGTTCACCAAATACATTTAATGATCACTCTCAACATTTTCCAAAAGTTGAAGTCAAGCTCGCTAGTATATAATTTACAGATTCTGTTCTCTTTTCCCTCTTTTTATTAACAAAAAAGGGCATCATTTCTTCAATCTTCTGGCACCATTCCCATTTTCCATGTTCATTCACATGTTATTGACAGTGGCTCAGCAGTGACATCTGGTAGTTTTTTCAGAACCTGAGGAAATAGATTATCAGGGCCAGATGACTTGAATTAATAAACAAGGGCAACGAGGTGCCTTCTTACTTTCTTTTTACTTAACTTGGGCATCAGCACACTTAATTATATTTCTTAGTTTTATTGCAGAGGTCATTCTCACAAGTAGCTAAAGACTTGCCTTTCATCATCCTTAGCTTCCCTCAATAGTCTCAATTCATTCTGAGCTTTGGACCTTCTGATAGGATTTTTATAGGGCGCTGCCACACTTTTATTTATCATTCTCTGTTACCTGGTATCTTCTGTTCCATTTTTAAAAGCTAAATTCATTAATCCTATTTTCCCTCCTCATTGGAATTGTTTTCCTTTGAACCTTCAGAATTTGATTTATAAGCATCGCATGTCTCTCCAGGCCTGACTTCTTCCATAGCATTTTCATGAGGAGTATCCTGTCTTTCTTCTGAACCTTTTGAAATCTGCTTTCACAAAATCTAGGTTACATGCCAGATTATTCTAAGTTGTCCTCTGTTTCATAATCCACTTAGGAAGTGATCTTTCTCCCCATTATTTTCATCTTAAAAATCATTTCCAATCTGGCAGTGAGACTCCAGTCTCCAGAATTTCCCCTTGTTGGTTTCCTTCATTTTTTAAAGAATAAAAATCATAATTTAGTCAAGTCAGGAAGTTACTACATATTCTTCAGTTTTTGGCTGAGGTAGGGCTACAGCTCTATGCTATTTATTTCCTAATAATAATTATTATTGTCATTTATTTCCTAAATGGTTCTGTGTGCCATTTCTGTCTGAATGGTCCTTGCTTTCTTGAGAAGACTTCGTAGTTGTTGACTATCCTTTTTAGGTTCCTTTTGGCAGTGTCATATTTATGCTGTTTGTAAGTCACTGAGTGTGGTAAGAAGTCATCTATTCTGGTAAATCTTGAGCAGCTCTCTGTTATGTCTTTAGTATGTACCCCATCAAGACAGTATACATTTCTGTTGTTTCCATGTTGACACAAACCCCTGAATAGTGATAGGTAGCTTCTGTGGTTCTGCTAACTCAGCCTTTGGCGTGCAAGTAGCTTCTTCTTCCTCAGAGCATCCAGCTTCCTCCTCTTCCTGGAAGACCCTCAAAATCCATTTTTAAGCTCTGACTGAACGAATGTTCTTTTCTTTCCTTTCTCCATATAATAACACTTGTCTCCTCTCCACTCTCTCGACAAGGTCAAGTCACCCCTTTACTACCTCAGATTACTTTTTTTCCCCCATTGAAGCCTCACTTCTGCTTCATCCAGGAACATTTCATTCTCATTAGTAATCTAGAAAGGCAATTTTTGAGTACGTTGCCTTTTTCCTCCAGGAATGAGATCAGCCTACACTTGAAAGAGAGAACAGTCACTTGATTGTGGCAGAAATTTAGACATTGTGTACTCAGTGTAATTTGTAGCCTTGTTTTATTGAACTGTCTGTGGGTATTTACATATCAACCATAAACACCTGGTTAAAACTTTTATAGCCAATTATCACACCTTGGTAACTTGATAACCTCACTCACCTTCCTTCCTATCTTCCTTATTGCTATCCTTTCTACCTCTATATAGTGATGTCATTTTGGTCCTCGTTGAGCATAAAGCATGACCACCATAATCTTTCCTATTCCTCTTTCATATGGGAAGTGGAATCTGAAGCAGGATCTGAGGCCTTAAGAATGTTCTCCTTCAGATTTTCATTTTCCTCTCAAATGTTGCCAGATTTCTCGTGCGAATTCAACCCCTGAACTTCTCCACTAGTCCAAATCCTTTATGTTTTCCTTATTGATTTCCTTTTTATTTGACTCAGGTTCTGTTAGTCCTCCCACTAATTTTTGTTGCAGTAGGATCATACACCTAGAGACGTTAAGTGAACCCACTGGAGTTCATGAGGTCACCGAGTATAGAGAGATACTAGAGAAAAAAGCATAGGATGGTGCTTTTGGGGTACATCCCTAAGTAGGGGGTACATGATAGGCAGAATTATCCAGAAAACGACACTGAAGGGGAACAGTCACAGAGGCAGGAGGAGAACCAAAGATCCACATAGTTCTTTCTGTTTTTGCTATTAAATAAAGTCCAAGGAGAAATGTTTTGAATTAGGAGTGTGTACCCTGTGTAGTCAAGGAAATGAAGTTTGTGTCCCCTGGATCAGACATCTCCAGATTGTAAAACAGTTTAGGCTTCTTAAAGGCAGAGTGTTATACGTACTCCGAAACTTAGTGTTGTAGCAGTTTCCTCCCTTTTTCCTTGGGTGAACTGTCATTCTTTAGGTTTTTATCAAGAAAGCTTAATGTGACTCGGGGACTAGTTTAATGACAATATGAAATGATAGGTTTTAGCTTCTTTTCTCATGTATCAATGCAATGAAAGTTCAGTGAGAATCTCTCTTTCATTTGATTACCCACTAGTGATTTTAGGAGTGACTGTGACAGATGAATAGTAATTGAGGTGTGAATGAAATTTTGGAAGAGACAGATGGATGATACCGTGTCTTGTGGAAAATTTAGCATCTTTCCATTATGATCATTGGCTGTTAATTATTTTTTCTTGTATAAGGGCTCATTCCATTAAAAAAAAAAATTCCCATCTTTTATAAACCAACAGCACGTCTTTGGTGAGTGATGCAGTCAAGAATAAATGACGATCATAGGAGATAGCAATAAAGCTCCTTTTGTAACTTCAGAAAGAAAATTTGTCAATGACTTATACTCTCTGGCAGTCATGTTGAGTGCAGTGATGGTAGACACACTTAACTGCTAAAGCTCATCTTGCACCAAGCCTTAGCCACCTTGGCATCTCTTCGTAGATTTGAATCTTTACTTTGGATGTGAAATTGTGAATAACTTAAAAAAAATTTCTAATCTACTGATCATTGAAATCTTTGCACAAATTTGCTTCAGAAAGTTTTTTTTTTTTTGCACATTTATAAGGCATCATTGATTAAGTAGTGCCAGAAGTGGAAACTAAAATATTTCCAAGCTTTTAAAAGCTGTCTGGTGGGTCCCTTTTAACACATTTAAACTTTTGCAGAAGTTGTCTCTTACTAAAGGTAAGATGGTTTTTATAAAATTTAGATAGCATTCAGGAATGAAGGATAGGAAGAATTCCTGTGTTGTACTGGCTAACAGATAACTTTGTACTGGTTGCTACCTGCCTTAAGGCAGTTAATTTGGAATTTTCCAGACCCTGGTTCCAATGGAGTGAAATTAAACTCTTGTAACATTAAGTTCCAATTCACCAATGAGGGTACCAAAATAACAGGAAGCCAATTAATGGCAATTAACATTGCTTTTGTAAAACCCTTCTAAAATCCGATTTACTTTTATCCTTGGCCCCAGGAACTCTAAAACCTCTGTACTTTTTCTTAATTGTTCATTTTATGGTTGAAATTAAGTTATAGGCTGCATGGGGTTGGCAGTGGGTAGGTCTGTTTGGCTACTTAAATACTATGTGGCAAATTGGCAACGAGAATTGCCTAATCTTTTGACTATTGCAGTTTTTATTAAGTTTTAAAAATGTAAGCATTTCATATCATTCCATAACTAAATATAGTAATGAAATTTTATCTGAAGTCAGGAACATTATCCAAATCTGAGTTGATGTATGTAGGATACTGCACATTCACTGAGTGGTACAGATTGTGTTAAATGGGCCTGAAATAATGTTCAGGAAAGAGAATCACTTTCTATTCTTTTTGACACAAACAGTTTGTCACAGATATGCATTCTTATCCCTATCTTGTTAGAAGAATCGTATTTTTCATTACCAAGTTTTATGCAAATATTCGAGTTTTCCTTGATTAGGTTTACATGCATACCTTGTAATTATAGAGTGAGATGATATTAATATATGGCGATTAAACATGTAATTAATATGTGTAATTACACAGTGAGGTGTGCCAGAGTGTTTCTGCACTGTGCTGATTTATTGTAGAGGTACAGCACACACAAAGACATAGTTAGGATTTTATGCTGAACATTTACTCCCACTGTAAATCTGCAGTACTTTGTAGTCAGGGTACATGCCTTTTCATTTGAGTGCAAGGAAAGCATTTTATAGTTGTGGGAGAGGCTGGGTTATTGCTATCTCTTCTCTTGGCATGTTGTTACATCAGATTTTCCTTTCAGAGGCTGCTACCATAGGAAGGTTCAGAGTGATAATGTAGTCTGGAGAATATTGCCACTAGGATGACTCTTGTCACTTTTTCTACGCATGTTCAGAAGGATGATGGCTTTTATCATGGAGACAAAACAAGCAAATAAAACTATGCTGGTGAGCCCAGTTTAAAAAAAATTCATTTTCCCCCCCTCCTTTCTTTACCGGCTTGAATAATTAATTACTCTGTTGCTTAGTTCACACTCTTTTGTACCTTTTCACTTCTTCCTATTCTCATCTCCCTCCCCAATCTGTGTATGTTCTTGTCCTTTCCTATTAGAAATGCATCAGTTCAACTCTGTATAGCAAGCTTAATGGGTTTTTTTTTTAACATCAGCAGTTTTTCTATCACAGTATTTTAAAAAAAAATAATTTTTTTTCAATCAGTAAAATCTCTATATTTTTCTGATCTGACCTTTTGACTCTGAATTTTCTTACAGAAGTTACTATGAAACCATACTCCATCCCTATTCCTATGCTCCAAATAACCCAAAATATCAGCTGTTGCAGAGTAATAGGTCTTTGCAGGGCTAGTAACACTGCAAAGAGGTTGAAAAGGATTGGAGTAGATCTCTAGGATGTCAGTGCAACAGTACGGCCAGTGGAGCAGCCTTCCGAATGAACCCTTCTCTGAACAGTGTGATGTTTCACATACACTACCCCAAGGCAAAGCCAAGGAAAGGCTTGTTTAGTGGGGCAGCATTTTTTTAGGGTCTTCAGATGGCAGTAGAATCCCTATGAATGATCCTGACTTCTTTAGGAGGTGATGGAAGGCCAGGTCAGAGTTGGCTCGAGTCTGTTCACAGCACTGTGTAGTACTTTGTTCTCAATGTTGTGGTTGGGATGTTGGGGGATGGCCCAAGGGGCCAATAACTATCGGCATATAATTTTGATTTGAGTGCTTAAGTAGGTATGTTTTCCTGAAAAAACATGAGTAGTAAAGGTTGACTTGGATTCGTATGCAGCATGTTCCAAGGGGGACCTCAGAACAGATGTGTTGTCTGCTCAGAATGCATTGGGAACGATCCATGTTTTGCTTACAGACCCCCTTCTGTCTGGTGCACTCTGCCCTCTAAAAGCTTCCTGAATTGCTTTGTAAACAAGGCAGCTACTACAGCTGCAACTGTTGGATTTGGACTTTGGCCAGCTTGAAATTCATCCTTGCCCTGCTGCTTGCTGTGTAGATCTGAGAGCAGGCAAAATGGACGGTTTTTTTAAGTTTATGAGACCAGCCCCTAAGGAAAGGGGGATGGGATGCATTTTAAGGGTAGAGAAACTCAAAGTGGTTAAAACTGCTTTAGTTCCTGATCCTCGGTTAACTCGGTATGTTGACTTTTTATCTTTGCAAGATGAAGGTTTCAACATCTTTTCTCCTAACTAGTGCTAGGAGCTGTGCTACTCCAGTCCCCTCTGAAATTCCCAGGATTCCATGGATCATTTATCTTTGTCGATAGGCCCCTTGTGGTCAAGAGTGCCTGGCCCCAGCTCTTCAGGGTTTTTCAAGATTCCTTTCTCAGGTGTGCTTATATATATATATGAAAAAGAGAAAAAGCCAAAGATATGAAGTGTGGCCGGAGTGGTGGATGAGATTTCTGCAGAAATCTTTCAAGAGTAGCTACACACTGCACAGAATGTGTTGGCTTTGTATGTACATATGCTGGAAGGTACTGGGCAGGGCAGGCTGAGGAGAGGCTTCCTCTCTCCGAATACTGCCCATCCAGTGCATGCTCCTCTTGCTAAAATTGAGGTTTAGCTTCGCTTTGTTAGTCACTTGGCTTGTTGTCAAGATTTTCCAAATAAATCCTCTTCTTCCCCCTGCCATACCTAGATGTGTTATTCTGCCTTTGAAGTCTTAGGCTCAGATGGGCTTTTTTTATGCCTTCTTTCTAGATCAGAACTTTTTTTTTTGGTTCACCTATCTAAAGTAAAATATGTTTTTAACCCTTTTGAGCTGGTGTTGTGTAACATTGTGTTGGTATTTCCTGTACCTACAAGGTTTTCTTTTTAAATTGGAAATAAACTCCATTTCATTTTACTAACAGCAGAAAGAACAAACTTGAGTTACCTGCTAATATTCTATATTTGGGAATATGTCAAATAGTAACTTAAAAAACAAAACACAACAGGTTTGTGTTTTGTAGCAAACTTTTTCCCACTTTGGTTTTTATGAAATGGGTTGAGGGGGAGGATCTTTTTCTTTTATCTCAGTTTGACACTGGCAACGTTATTTTTTTAGACTTAACAGATGTTTTTATAGTGACATGGCTCATCACAGAAATGGTCTTGGGGTGGAGCTAAAAGCATCTCTCTCTATTCCTTACGGATGCTATGTAGAAATTGTGTAACACAATCAACGCCAGTTGAAGATGTCAACTTTTGAGAAGGTGAAATGAGTTTTTTTCTGGACCATGGTAGGCTCAGATCTTCCCTTTGTCATAAAATTTTTGATCAATGACTAAGGCAGCTGTGAACTTCTCTGTGGCTTCTGGCAGCTCTTCCTCTGCTCAAAAAGTGCCTGCCTGCTCTATTGCAAAGTGTGCTGGAAATCCCTGCATTAATTGACTTATTACTTTTGGTTTGAGCCCCAGATCTTGAACTGTGATGAGATTTCAACCGTTCAGGGACAACTGACTGTATGTAATATAAAGAAGTGAGTTATTGTGGCCAAGCAGAAATTTGTTGTTTGAAGAACTAAAAAATTGACCCATTTCCTTTAGGCAGAGAAAAGTTAACAGTACTCTGGAGTGTTATTTTGTACAACCTGCTCTGATTCAGGGGATATAATTCCTTAAATTCCTATGCTAATGTGTATGTATAAATATCACTGTGCTTTTGTTAAAGTTGTAGCCTGTTTCAGCATTTATTAACCTCTCCTTTAAAAAAAAAGGTTCTTCATTTGGCTGTGAGAACTTGCTTGGGGCTGAAACTTGTCATTCTGTTTCTCAGCTCAGGAACAAGTCTATCCTCCTCCTCTCCCCTCCAAGAAAGGAAAGCGCCTTAAAATTGATAATTAAAAGTGCCCAGTTGACATTTAAAATTGCTTTTTCTTGCTGAAAACACACACACACACACACACACACCGTCTTTAAGTGACAGCCTATTAATTCAAAGCTAAGTATGAAACTCTGTCTATAAGCCTTCTTATTAGCACGGCTGTTGAATCACACCTGGTGGGTAAAATCAGATTCGGGGGCTCTTATAATACTTGAGGTGGTAAGAAGCATGGAGATTCATATTTTAGTCATTTCTGTAATACTTAATGAAAATGAAAGTGCTGTCCTTTGAATATTAAGATGATGATGCTGACCCACATTGAGTAGGAGATAGGCTTTTGAGCCCTTTATCCAGTGATAATATATTTGCTGTGAAACATCTGTACTCCTATTTGATCCCCCTATCTGTGTTACTGCATACTTGGCAGGACATTGAATGAAGGCCAGCGAGGAGTTTCTAGCTATGTCCATGGAGTAGGGTGTGTGTGTGTGTGTGTGTGTGTGTGTGTGTGAGACAGAGAGAGAAAATAGTGTGTATCTCCTTCTGACATTTTACGTTTATATGGGGTTTTATAGTTTAAAATACTTTTCTCACAACTCTGGCAGACTGGTCAACTTTTATTCACCTAGTCAGTAAGCATCTGTTAAACCCCTGTTTTATAAAGGCAGCTTGATGTCACGTGGATAGAGTGTTTGGCCTGGAGTCAGGAAGACCTGAGTTCAAATGCAGTCTCAGACAATTATTAATTGTGTAATCCTAGACAAGTCACTTAAACCTGTTTGCCTCAGTTTCCTCATCTGTAGAATGAATTGGAGAAGGGAATGACAAACCGCTCCAGTCTCTGCCCAGAAAACCCCAAATGGGGTCATGGGGAGTTGGACATGACCAAAACAACTGAACCACAACAAATGTGCCAGACGTTGTGCTAAACTCTGGCCAAGAAAAGCAAAAGATAACCTTAAGAAAGTTATAGCCTGGTAGGGGAAACAATATGAAGCAACTATGGACAGGCAAGATACGTGCAGGATAAATGACTGTTCTTGCTGTGCAGAAGAGGAACCTGAGGCTTGGAGAGGATGAAATTCCTTGCCTATGTTCACCCAGCCAGCAAGCGGAGGAGCTGGGCTCAGCCCCATGCTCTGGCTTAGAAAGGTGAATGGATAGGGGATGGGGGCCTGAGGAAAGGTATAAATAATTTTAGTCTTGACTCCAAACTTCATCTAGTTTATTTCTTGGAGTCTATCTTTAGTTTGCATCTATCCTCTGATATGTCATTACAATTAGTAATTCAGCTCCGCAGTATTTTGAGTATTCTCGTTCATGTGGTCAGCTGTCCCTTTGTGTGTTCTGTACATACATATATGCATACTTTAAAGACAGGAACAGAATTTAATTATTAAGAACAAATAGAAGGGATTTTAGAAATGGAGGGATTTGGAGGCTTGTGATTTGGAATGTGAAGATGTCTGTGACTCTTTGCTGGGGAGCATTGATAAAGACATTTAGAGTTCATTTTTAACCCTGACAAATTGCTGAGAGACAACTATTTTGTAATCACTCTTTTTTTCTCTCATCTTTATTCTAGGTAAGTGAAGTCAATCTTATACTTGGATGTACAGACGGCCTGCTCGGTAATGCCAAAGCTGAAGGAAGTGTAAGAATTCCATACCTCGACTCAGATGCTGGGGTAGTAAGTTGTAGCTCCCACATGGAGTAGAGGGGCAAATGAAATGGGGTCAGCTTAGCTGGAGGGGCCTCACAGCAGCAGCTCTTTTGCTTATTTATTAACTGCCAGCAATTTGTAAAATGTCCAGTATACTCAGTACTGTGCTGGGGTCTGGGATTGCGTGAAGAACAGAGCTTTTGCCTGATTCAAAGAGTTTATATTCCAGTGAGGATAGCATATAGAAAACCTTTCCTGCTTTTATGGTAGCAGCTAGAGACACAACCAAGCTAATCTTTGCAGCTTGATTGTAAGGAACCACCCTTTATCTACAATGCTTTTGGTTAAGATAGGAGGTCTCTGGAGGAGAATGGGAGCTGTGGGTCCTTTTGAAGAGTCTGTAGTAGAAAGTGGGAATTTCCCCAAACAGCAAATAGAACAAGCCTTTGAATTCAGTGTTCACATTTTAAAAATCTAGTTAACTGTTTAGGCATATCTTTGCTATTGGGCAAGGAAAATAGCTTCCTAGTAAAACATAAAGTTGGGAAACTTTTCTTTTGCTTAATCCAAAGTGGAATTCAAACAAATCCCCAAAGAATGTAAACAGATCTTTTATCTCATCCTATTTTTAAATAGTTGTCACATTGTCTCACTTGGCACCATCATGATGGTCACTGAAAAGAAAATGTCTACAAGCTCTAGGGTTAATAGCTTGGAAAGTGGGTAGAGACTGCTGCTCATCAGGAAAGGGGTGTGAGGATTGTGTCAGGAGAAGTAGGCAAAGGGACTGATTTAGCTTGTGTCACACAGATACTGCTTAGCCAATCACAGAAGGACCAACTGCCAGTGTCCCTAACTGAGGAGAGGCTGGGGGCCAAGGGAGACTGCAGTTCAGTGCACATTCAAAGATTAGAATATCTCCAAATTAGTTCCAGTGAATCATTTTAAATTATTTTAAAAGCTCTTTATATTTTAATCAGAGCCTATTCATGACCAGTTAATTTGGACAGCACGTTCTAAAATTACTTTCCTTAAGTGATGTGTTGTGCCAATGGCATAAGAATGCTAAAACCTTGTAAAGGAGGGGAAGCAGGAGCTTTGACAAGATACAGAAGAGCTCCCCAGCCCAGAATCTCGTCTTTATCCATCTCCCTTAGAGTTAAGAGCAGGAGGGTGCATTGAATTAAGTACAATTCCATACTACTGATTTAGAAACCACTACGCACTTGGGGAAGGAGAGTACTTACTACAGTATGTAGAAGTTCATGGCTTTTCAGTCCATTTCCCCCATTATTTTGTTTCTCTTTTTTTTTTAACTGAAGACTCTTGACAGTGATACTGATTTCTTCCTTTTTTTGGATAAAGCTTTTGGTTTGATCAGGCACCCATTCTGATAATTGTATCAAAGCTTTAAACTCCCACTTTCCTAAGTCTTCCCTGTGCTTCAAGGTTAGGAAGATCACAAGTTTCATTAAGTAAAATTAGGACTCTTTGGCAGAAAATTCTTAATCTTTTGATTTTAGTTTTGTGGAACATATAGTCTAACGGAAGTCCTCTGGTTATGGTGAGGGGTTAATTAGTAGGGTGAATGGACCAGTCCAGCGTGGCAGCGCCATTCCTTAAAGCTATTCCCTTTTAGAAATGGTTCAAGAACAAGATATTCTTGAGATTCTACAACAAATTAGTGGTAGCACATAGTAGCCAATCAAAAAATGTGTTGAATCAATGAATATAAGTCCATGAACTCAAGATTCTTTCTGTCACTTATGTATTGTGTTATCTCCTGGAATCTTCTCTTTTTAACACTATTATTGGTGAGGAAGAGCCTGAGGGGCATTGTGGACGAGCGGGGAAGCCTCTACTCTCACCAAGAGGTCAGGGTTTCTTCCTTCCTTCCTTCCTTCCCTCTCTCGCTCCGTTTGTTCTGTCTCTGTCTTTCTCTCTCTCTCTGTCTTTCTGTTTTTGTCTCTCTCTTTCTCTCTGTCTCTCTCTTTCTCTCTCTGTCTCTGTCTCTTTCTGTCTCTTTCTGTCTCTCTCTGTCTTTCTCTCTGTCTCTTTCTCTGTCTCTGTCTCTTTTTGTCTCTGTCTTCCTCTCTTTCTCTATCTCTGTCTCTGTCTCTCTCTGTCTCTGTCTTTCTGTCTCTCTGTCTCTCTGTCTCTCTCTCTCTCTCTCTCTCTCTCTCCCTCTCCCTCTCCTCTTTCTCTTCTTTCAAAATTTGTTGGTTTTAAGAGGTCCTGAATTTAAATTTATGCTCCATACTAAGTCTTCCCTTTTAGAACCCAATTGTATATTTTCAATTTGAAACAAAGTCTCTGTCAGGAGCTAAAACAAGAGAGGAAAGAGATGGACATGAAGGATTTTTAAATTATAACATCAAGTACAAACTGTTAGTCATGAATTCTTAGGCACTTTGTAAGAATCTCATTTTAAAGCAATAACACACTCAGAGTTGTATTCAAACACTGAGATAAATGCATCAACCTAAATTCATGGGTTTTTTTTTCATGTAGCTGCTAATTATTGAACATAACGAGGCTTATTCATAATTTCTATTCTCCTTCTGGTTGATAGCTGTAATCCTGTATTTGTGCTGCTGTCATTCCCATGGTAACAGACTAATGTCTGAAGCATAAGATTATTAAATACAGAACAGTACATTAAAATAATGTTAAGGTTCTGACTTACAGAGAGACTTTCACACTGGGGCAAACTTCAAAAAGGAGAACACTTTTACAAAAAGCAATTTACTTGGCCAGTAATGTTCAGTATTCCCATAGCTATTACTGAAGAGATTTGTTTGAATTACAGCCTCTTCCCTACCAACCCGTCATCTCCTTTGGCTTTGCAGCAACTCTTAATCTGGTGTTTATGATGGCAGTCTGTTGCCATGGGAGTTATTCTGTTACAGTTATATCGTGATTTCACTGCAGGATGGAATTGGAAGAAAATGTCGGCTAAAGCAAACAGATCTGTTTTCAAGCCCTTAGTCTACTAATGTACCTAAGAAGGCTAATTAGCTATCTGCTTTTAAATAAAGTCAAGCAATGTGTTGTAGAAGTTTAGTCTCTACAGAAGCCTGTCTTAAGATCACCAAGGTATTGGGATATATTAGATGTAGCAACAAAGTTGGGTAGACTGTAGGCTACTGGAAAATAGTTGTGATTTATGTTTTTGGTCCTCTGTAACACGGATGAAGAATCACCATGTTTGATGCACACTGTGCCAGATTTGTGCTTTTCTAGTGAGATGATTTTTGCCACTATAGATCTCTGGTCCCTGTGTTTCACTAGCTTTTGCTCCTAAAAACCCAGAAGCACCATCCTACAGACAACATGTGCATCTATACCATGCACTGAAGTACTTTTATCCCTTCCACATTGTGACTTTCCTCATGGAGATTTTGATATTAAGAAATAATAAATGGTAGTTTTGGGGAGTTTTGAGAAAACTACAGATAACATGCAAAGGCCAGCAGACAACACAGGAAAATTTTTAGAAACTCAGAAATGCATAAACTATATGTATGGTGTTCTATAACATCAACATCTTTTATATTTTAATACAGTAAGAATTACTACTTCTTTTCTGGTCTGAAGGGGGGACCAAAAACTTTTACCTGGATTTTCCAGACTGAGGGGGCTCATGGCCCCTTAACCCTTACATTGTGGAAGGGATAACTTTATATTAGAAACCTGTCACCTTTAGAGGTCCGTGTGAAGTGAAAGTTCTCACAATAATTTTGCTGTGATGGTCCCTTGTGGGGCTTCTTCATCGTCTACTATTTGTGACATCCTAGGGAGTAGATTATTTTCATGACACATAAATGTCAGAGAGACAGCTCCTCGACTTAATACATGGAGTGCTACCTCCCTTTGGGAGTGCCTCAGCTAATGATGAGGAGAATAACTCATGTTTTTGTATAGTACTAGTGTTAGGCTTATAAAGCACTTTCCTCATAACAGTCACTCCTTGAGGTATGTAGTGGCATAAATCTGATCCATATTTTACAGATAATTAAACTGAAGCTCATAGAATTCAAGGCATTCCCAGTTGGTCACATCTGAGTTTTGGAGGATAGGATTCCTGGGCCTCTTCACCTAAGTTCAGCAGTTCTTCCATTATACCAAAATGGCTTGTATTTAATTAAAAAATAAAAGAAGAGGGGTAAAGTATAAAGGGGGGAAAAATGGTATTTAATCAATTTTTGGAGATTCTACTTCTACTGTACATCAGAGTATATGATCATGTGCTTGATTTTGATGGTTCTTACATATTTTTAGGAAGTAACATACGCATAATATGGAGACTTGCAGAGTTTAGGATTTTCTTTTTTTGCTTGTAGCCTCAACCTGTATGTCAGAATGAGGAACCCTTTTTACTTATTGGGGAAAGAAAGAGAAGTA
Organism: Bettongia penicillata ogilbyi; assembly: GCA_023548195.1. NCBI lineage: Eukaryota > Metazoa > Chordata > Mammalia > Diprotodontia > Potoroidae > Bettongia > Bettongia penicillata. The sequence goes on from JAJHZJ010000697.1 coordinate 894,315, forward strand.
AAAACCAACATTATACCAGCTCAGTGACATTTGTGGTTTTGCTTTGTGAACAGCTTTTTCTGATTGACACCAGTTTGTCACTGGGAAGATGTGTCTGTTACCTTTAAATCACTGTGACTTCATCTTAAACTTGAAGTCTCTTCAGCTCTGTGGTTGGCTCCTTCACTCCAAACAGCATCTTTCCTCAAAAGATGATGTTCTGCTGAGAGATTGATGGCAGTCCAATTTTCTCCGCACTTTTTACAATGCCTTTTTTTCCTGCATCTTACCCGGCCTTCTTAAGTTAAGGCAGTGACTGTGTGTAATACGTGTTTACATTTTTTTGCTGTTGTTTTTGTGGGGAACTGTTCCATCACAACAAGAAGGGATTAGCCTTACTGCATTAGGGACTTAGACATTGTTTTGTACTTTTTTCCCTTGGAATTACTAAGGTGGAAGCAATGAAGTTTACTTGCTTTCTTCTATACCTTTATCTGCTCTAGCCAAGTTCAGCCTTGTAATAACAAGGAGTATTGCAAGGAAGGACCAATTGCACTAATGTATTTGGATGCTGGAAGTTTGCCCAGCTGCTCTAGGCCAAATCCGGCCAGTTCTCCCTTACACTCACTTCTCATAAACACGATCTATCAAAGCAAGTGAAAGCCCTGAATGCTCATGATTTCCTCCTCTCTTAGAAGGGAAAAACAATTGAGGACTGCTAATTAATGCTGATACTTCCTCTGAAATTCCACCTATTTCTTTTAAAAAAAAATGACCCTGAAGTCTGGAAAAATTTTGAACTATGACTAGGTAATAAAAATAATCAGGAAAGGAACTAGAGAGAACATTCCTCCTTTAGAAACCTGATTTGTGCTGAGAATTGAACCATAGTTCTTGAGACTAGGTCCCCCAAAGCACACCATCTCAGTGTTGTGTGCAGTCTGCATGCAAATTGTTTTCCTTAAGCTCTTTATAAATGATGAGATGACATTAAAAGAATAGTTTAATCATGTTTTCATTTTGCAATGTATAATGCTAGAGGAGATGGGTAAAAGGAGATTTCTTCATCTCATAAAGCAAACTTCTGGTGTAATAAAGTTCTGACTAAAACTTAAACCACCATTTTTTTCATTTATCTTAGTTATTGCTTTTTCCCTGTCTTGTGGTTCTTGTAAACATGATTTCCCCCTCCAGAGGTAGATAGAAAACAAAGGTTATAAAGGGGGAGTCTTGGTATCCAAATATGTTGCTTCTGATGTTTAGTCTTAAGAAAAACATTTGAGGTTAAAAGAAAAGTAATAGGTCGTCTTGATTTTTTCCTTTTAAGTTTTTTTTTTCTCAAACTGGGAATCTAGATCTTCCGAGATTTAGTTTAGCTAGAGATCTAATATAACTGTGTGATTTGGGGCTGTCACATGATTGCAGAGAAGGTTAATGTTCCCAACTGTTATAACCACTGGGTATTCCGCAGAGATTGTGTATATCTGAATATACACACCATTGTCTCTCTCTCCCTGTAGATTCCCCCCACCTCCTTCCAGCCTCTTTCTGGTTTATTTTGCAATACTCTAAATGACTTACTTACTTATTTACCTTCTCAGAGTAAGAAGAAAAGCTTGTGGAACTAGGGTAGGTTTTTTTCCCCTGATCATCCATAAAGGTGGTACTGTTTTATAAATTCAGCCCTTTCCTAGTGGATAATTTATCACTGAGATCAGTGAAACTCTATATTTGGCTGATCTATTGAAAAGTCCATTTATTATCAATGATTTTATTTTATATTAAAAGAAGCAGATTTATGGGGAAGGATGGGATGAATGCTATAAGTGCCCTGTATTTTAACTCTGTTGCAGGTTTGTTCTTCATGCATACGCATGTGGGTTGAATACATCTAGCCCTGCTGTTCTGGAAGGTTAAGAATTAAAGCTATAAATTTCATTTTGATTTCTAAAAGAAGCCATCTTAGTAGTAGTATTTTTTTGGAGCAAAAGTCCTTCAAAGTACTTTTAGAGTAGAAGTTATTTCTTTGTTAGATTTTAAATGGAATTGAACATTTCAGTTCATTCAAAATGTAGAAATGCATTTTTAGATAATAATAGTGATAAGTGTATAGCATTGTAAAATTTGTAAAATACTTTTCTCCTTTTGTTTATCTTAGAATAAATTTTATTACATGTAAAACAAGCAGTAATTTAATTGGTCTCTTCGATAGCCTTAGTGATTTGGTTTAAATAATTCAAGACAATCGAATGATGATAGACCACTATCAATGTAAATTGCATGATTATTGTTGCCTTCGGGGAGAGGAGGGGAGAGGAGAGGAGAGGAGAGGAGGGGAGGGGAGAGGAGGGGAGGGGAGGGGAGGGGAGAGGAGAGGAGAGGAGAGGAGATTTATTTGTATCCTTAGCTTCTGACATGTAGTAAGGTATATAATAAGTGCTTGATTGCTATTATATATATGCATAATATATAATATATATGATATATACGCTATTATATATAATATATATAGTATAGTTGATTGCTGCATGCACTTTTTGTGCAAAGTCATTTTGAAATGCTGATGACAATCTGAGCTTAATTTTTATGTGTCCTTAACCCTTCTCTCTAATCTGAGTGTTTCCTAACTTTTGCTGTTGTTCAGCTGTTCCCTATTTTTTTGTGAACCCATTTGGGTTTTCTAAGCAAAGATACTGAGTGGTTTGCCATTTCCTTCTCCAGCTCATTTGACAGATGAGGAAACTGAGGCAAAGAGGGTTAAGTGGCTTGCCCAGGGTCATGTAAGTAGTAAGTGTTTGAGGCCAGAGAAGAGCTCATGTCCTCCTGACTCCAAACCCAGGGCTCTATCCACTGCTGCCCACCTCCTAAGTTTAACATGTTAAAGATGATACTGGATGCCACCTGCTCATACTTTTTTTTTTTTGCAAAAAATCACTAGAAGTGATATTTGTGAAGCCTCCTCACCTTTTTCTGTACCTGTTGCTTTGGGCTTAGTTTGGGACCTTCTCACACTTAGCTCCTGACCTTTGTTTCCAGAACCCTCTTTCTTTTAATCTGTTTACCCTTTGTAACCAGGAGAATCTTTGTAAAATACAGCTTTACCATCACACTCTTGTCTAAAAGACCTATATATAGCAACCTGGCCTTGTGGGATAGAATCTAAACTTGTAGGTCTGTAATTAAAGGCATTTCACAATGTGACCCCTAACCTAACTTTATTATTATTATTTTTTTAATATTCACTTTATTTTCTTAACCTAACCTAACTATATGCCCATATTTCGTACTCCTGTTAATTGTGAACCCTTTGCTTCAGGGATGTAAGTCTACTCATTGTTCCAGGGATATATCCTCCACATCACTCCCAGATCCAAATCCTATAGAATCATCAAATCCCCTCTCAAGCCTCATTCTTCACTCTATGAAGACTTTCCTGATCACTGCAGCTTTCATTTCTTTGTTCTGCCTCTGAATTCCTATAATACGGAACCATTTCTCATTAATTATGACACATAATCCTGGTTAGCTTTGGAATCAGAAAGACTCATCTTGGTGAGTTTAAATGTGGCCTCAGGCTCTTGCTAAATATATAACCCTGGACAAATCACTTAACCCTGTTTGCCTCAGTTTCCTCATCTCTCAAATGAGCTGGAGAAGGAAACAGCCCCCCCCCCCCCCCCCCAGTATCTTTGCCAGGAAAACCTCAAGTGAGATCACAAAGAGTCACGCAGGACTGAAACTACTCAATGACAACAAAAATCAAATAGTAGTGATTAAACTTAAAAACATCTTTGTGATATCCTGTGTGTATTTTTTACCTTACTAGATGATAAGCTTTTCTTGAGGGCATTGATCCTGCCTTATGCTACTTCATATGCTCACCCATGCCAGGTTCAGTGTTTTACAAATAATGTTCTGGAGTTAGAGTCACAGGATTTAGATCTGGCAGAGGACAGACATTAGACATAAATCCAGTCTCGTCATTTTCCAGAGTAAATCGAAGCCCTAGAGTCATGTAATTGACTTGCCCAAAGTCATTTAAGTAGAAAGCTGGGATTTGATTCCAGGTCACAAAAATCTCATTTGGCTGGGACCTCAGTGGCCAGCTGGTCCCCAAGAATCCCTACTGTAATGTATCTTTGCTCTTACTCCAAATCAAGTGTTTATTCCACTGTAAGGCATGTTTTTGACTGGCTATTAGATGGTTAGGTTCACTCGGAATTTGCATTCAGTTGCGGATGCCAAAGTTATAGGTTTGATCTCCATCTCCATATGATCATAAATTTCATATTTCAGTGAGTCAGATTGTAGGTATGCAGTTTGCCATTAAGGAGATGGGGGCAAGATTATGTGGGGACTGAAGGAAATCTCTCTACTGGGAAAAATTAACTCAAATGATAATCTCTACAAATAGTAAATTTAGGATATATAATATACCAAGGCATTATATTTTAGAAAAGGTGACTTAAGGAATCTACTTACACAAGAGACATGAGAGCTATTTAGTTTAATATATACTGATCATGAAAAGTTTGGTTTGAAGAACAACAGACTTTAACTTGTTAGTGATAGTTTGGTGGAATACCTTTTCTTCTCTTTTAACCAGAATCTCTTTTTGATTGAAAACCTAGAGGTAAGATCTTGCTGGGTTTTCTGTACATTTGTATTTCATTATTATTTCATTAGTTTAGCCAGTGAGCATTGATCATGCTTTGTGTGTTAAGAACTATTTACATCAGTGATAGAGTTGGGAGGTAGTTTTTCCCTAAGGGAGGACATGATAGAAACTCAAGGTTTGAATCTGACCCATTAGAAGAGTCTTCATTCATTTCATTTCCTATGTGGACTCAGTGTATGGCAATGTTTTTGAAAAACTTTCTTGTAGTAGATTTATAATTACAAAAAGGGGAGAGGGAGAACTAGACAGGTTTATTCACCACATATCTCTTGAGTAAAGGATAAATCTAATCACTTCTACACCAAACTCTTCTATTATCTTTTGTTTAGAAGAGCAACAGGGGGAAGGTATTGGGTAGGAGTGGGTTTTTCTTTTCAGTGCCCAAGTTCACAGTTTTATACTCATAATGATAGCTTCCAATACATGGAATCACATAATTCATGTCTTTTATTTATCTAATTTTACAATTTGAAAAATGTAGTTGGGTGAGTTATTCTTTGCCATGTGGTGTAACCACTGCAATTATCTTGTTTTGGAATTGTGTTGCCAAACCAAGGCCATTGAGATTTCAGAGCTGAGAGCTGAGTTGTTTCAGCATTCATCGTTGAACTCTGAGAAGACCATTGTCATCATTTTGCTGATAAAAACCATGAATGCTCTGAAGGAGAAATAGTGGTAAACCAGACTACAGTGAAAGCAGTTTCTCCTTGAAAAGAAACATGGATTAAATGGGAAAGTTCTTTATTTTTGTTCATTCATGTTGATGAATTCCTTAAATTGTATGTTTAATTGTGCTCAATTATTACATTTTAGTGAAGATAGGTTAATAGATTCTAGACACTAATGCACATTGATTTCTTTCACAAGTTTGAAAACAATTGTCGATTCACAAAACACATGACGGTAACTTAGGGGGACTGTCAATTGTTGGCTGTTTTTTTTTTTTGCATTCCTATTGCTTTGCTATCGGCAGTCATTAAGTTGATTCAATTTGAAATATGAATGAGAAATTAGTGTATTTTAATGTGAATGTGTGTCTGTTAAATTTTAAATGAAGTGTTTGACTTTTTCCATTCATATCAAGCTGGCAAAAAATAATTTTAATTATTGCACTGGCTAAATGACTCTCCTAGATATGGTTGAAGTTCAGGGATTATCCCCATCTAGCCAGTGTGTTCTTTATAATCTAAAACAACGGAAAAGATTCATTCAAATGCTTAAGGATGTTTATATCTTAAACAGGATGTTTATATCTTAGAGGATCTTAAGGATGTTTAGATCTCAAACACTGCAATCTCTATTTCATCTAGAAACTTTCTTTCTGTTGTTGGTTTGTCTTTATACATTTCCCTCTCCTTATCCCTCTCGCCTCCCCTTTCTAAGCATCCTGTTCCATTGCCCTGGATCTTGGGATCCCCATGTACCTAGCATTCCTGTTTGTCTTCCAGTTTGGTTTTAACAAAGTCACTAAGCATCTAAATCTGATCATTCAATTTTTATGAATCATGATGTTGCAGATTTATATCCAGGTGATGGATTCTTTACTGACATGAATATTTTGTATAATACCATGTTAAAGTTTAAAGGAAATAATTTCTCTTTTCTGGATAATGAATAGCTTAACCAGTCCTTTAGTTGAAACCATAGAATATTATAGCTAGATCAACTGTCCTTAGAGATGATCTAGACCAACACTTTTTATAAATAGAACAAAAAAGAAAAGATTAAGCTTCAGTGAGTTGAAATGCCCTGCCCGCAGTTAGATAGCGAAGTTAGCACTGGTGCCTGGACTAGACCATAGGCCTTCCAAATGGTAGCTTGTTCCGTTGTACCACACATCAAAGGAATTCTAGAGATGAAATGAGGGAAAAACTATGATGAGGTTGCAAAATGTCAGCTCAAAAGTATATGCCTATGGCTATGTAGCAAAATTGGTAAAATCCCTTGGTTAGAGTCCTGGACCAGTGAACCTGATGTTATGGTTTTAAAGTTCTTTATGTTTGTGGAGAGAGTTTTTGCTCTATTTCTCCCCCCCCCCTCCTTTTGTTTATTTTATAGATGCTTGTTGACTTGATTTGGAAGGAGATTTGATAGAAGGTGAATGGTTATCATGATTGCCAGGAGGAAAGGAGAAAGCAGGCACCAGTGGCGAAAGAGAGAATCAGAAATCACAATCAGATCGACTTCCCATCTGTTTTCATTTCACTTCCTTATTTTAACTATTTGCAGTACCAGAACTCACTTGCCCATTTTTATTATCAGATTTATTAATATTTCTCCATGAGCTTGGATAATTGTGTTGGCTACAGTCTTAACTCATTTTATGCAACAGATGTTCTCCTGAAAGGGGTTGTATAAATCTAATTTTTGTAAATTGAATCATGTTTTGTATCTGTTGGGGGTGGGTTCTCTATTTAAAGGCATTCTCTTGACTCCCTTTGTTGTATGTGTAATTACCTTCTAATTTATGTGTTTTGTAAATTCTGATTTTCTTGAATCAGGGCACACCTGTATGTTTGAAATTCATCAAAGTCAGAGCACCAACCCTTCCCTGCAACCTACCTTAAAAAAGAATGCTTTCGTATTTATGGAATGCAAATAAGATTGACTTTTATTTCCTACCTGGGGAAAACGTCTGCCCTTAACAGGCCTTGTTGTTTAGCCCTAGTATCTGTGTCTCCTGGTGATTAAATCCTTAGCTTTATTAAGTTCCTTGGCTACTGCTGTGGGTTTGGGGCTTTAGCTCTTTATTATGGGATGACCAAATGATCAATTCAATTAGAAACCACCTTTATTGTTTCACTTGGAAAATGTCTTACCTACTTAAAGCATTTAGACTAAGTAGCTCACTATTCTGTTAAGGATTCTAGATCAAGTAAGATTTCAAGAAGTTTGGAAATGTTTCATATGAATGAATGAGTAGAGTGTATTTTTCATCTCTTAGAATCCTCAGCTCCATTTAAGACTCATCTTCAGCACTTTTTAAAGGAAGATTTTTGTTCTTCATCAAATTCCCTCCTTCTTCTGTAATTACTTTATCTTATAAAATATTTTACCACAGTAGAATGAAAACTTCTTGAGAGCATAGATTGTGTTTTTATATTTCTATCTATCCTTTGGGCCCAACATTGCGTGTGTGTGTGTGTGTGTGTGTGTGTGTGTGTGTGTGTGTGTAATATATTTATATATATACTTGTTGAATAGAATATAAGAAGATAGCTATTTGATGACTTTCATTTTAGTGAGACATGTAAAGGTTTTCCTATCAATTTAAATATTTGGAATATTTGTAAATGCTACTTACTTGAAATGACATTTTTGTATGTAGTACATGTATATTGTTTTCTATGTACTATTAAACCATATAAGTGTCCAATAGTTTCATATAAAATAATATGCCAGATCTTGATTTGTTGGATGGAGAAGATAGCAGCATGCATGGGACATTGCTTTGATCAATACCAAGGGTCATTTGGCTAGTTGTACCATGTGTAATCTTACTGCTTAGAATGTGATCAATTTTATCTGTTTCTTACATAAGAGATACACTAGTAAAAACAAAACCAAAAGCAGCATCAGTCCCTGAAAAACTATAGCCCTGTGGTGGAATGGGGTTGGGGAGGCGAGAGGTGAGGCAGTCTTAGAAAGGTTTGGCGTTCAAGATAACAAATGTTTTCATTTGGCTAGTTGTGAATCTTGAAAGTCAAGGAAATTAAAAGGAAATTGAGGAGGAGCTGCCTTTGAAGAGCTGATTAGCTGTTGAGGGAAGCTTATTTCTAGTGATTTGTTGACTTATTTTTGGAAGGGATTTTCTTCTTTGTCTCTCGGTTTCTATCTCTCTCTCTTTCTCTCCCCTTTTCTCTCTCCCCATAAGCAGATTTTTGAAACCTAATTAGTTAAGTTAGTCACTAATGCATCATGTTTCTCAATTAGTTTATTTTTTAAAAAAATTACCTTAGCTTTTCCTAACAGAAATACTTTCAGATTCAGTTGGTGACAGCAGTTGAGTTAATTCTCATGGTTTTCTGTTGGATGTGGGTGTAGCAAAAATCTATGAGGCATTTCTTTGGACATGTATGTCCCTTGTCACAGTATTTACTTTTCTTCCCAGCCCTCACTGTCTAGATTTGACTGGGTGGGTGTGCTTCTTTACTTGTCAATATTAAATGGTAAGATAAATGAATTGATGACTAAGTCCCTGGAGGCCTTCTTGCGTAAAAAGCATTCACTTCTGGAAGAGCTGTGAAAAGTTTTAAGTGTTTACTGGAGGATAGGAGAAAGCAGACAGCAGTGGTGGTAGAAAGGGTATGTGAAATTACCCTGATTTCGGAGTAACTAACAGCTCTTCTTTCCACAGTTTAGAATTTTGCATATTACTCTGAGCCAACACTTAATCTACTATTTTTACCCTTTCCATTTGAAGTCACATCATCTCCTTAATAAGTGTGTATGATACTCAGCAAGGTGGTAGAAACTAAAATGAGTATGAATGTATGTTTTCTGTAAGGTTTCTGAGAGCAATAACAGGATCTCTTTAAGCTATACAGTAGAGGAAGGTGGGCGATCCATCAAAAACACAGTCTTTGATTTGGGTCTTCTATTTAGATTAGGAATGTTAAGAAAGATGGATGGTAAATGTCTCTTTGCTGCATTGTCCCCAAAACATGAAATGAAATCTAAAGACTCTCAAAGAAGGTTTCAATTATGATAGCAAATGGCTTGAACAAGGATTGGGTTAAGGGAGGTCATGGGCCGATGGAATGCCAGTTGTGGATTTATATTGCTTAAAATGAAAACATTATTTCCATTAACCCCTTTCCTCTAACACCTCAACCAGAGTTATTTTCAGATTGTACTTTTGTAGGTGTTAGTCATACTTGATAAAAAAATGCTTTATCGCTAGTGTGAATTGCACAGTATTTCTGTATGTATACCTCCCCCTCCTGAATGCACAGTACATGGCTCCCTTGTCTAATCCTCTTGTGAGATATGACCATTGCTTTGTTCTGTTGACTCAACTTTCGAAATATAGTGGCAAGCTACCCAGATGCAAAGAAGCATTTCTAAATGTTTTAATTAAAAATGTAGTAAGTGAGTTCTGTGTTGTGGTTTTCAGTGATAACAGCTAATCAACTGCCAAATCACGTCCTGTACTTGAGTTGAGGGAGTAAATATTGCAGGTTTTAAGGGGTGGCTCTCAGTAGGTTTGCCCTCACTCAGGTGGCTGTGGTTTGAGTGTGGTTTTTTTGCCCTCTTACTACAAATGGAGAAAGAGTTGGTAAGCAGAAGATGAAACATCCTTTTAATGAATCGGCTCCAGTGTGCACTCGGGGGCAAGCACTTTAAAAGAGCACCATTAATTTGAATAAAACAGGAGAAGGTAGGTACTTTGTACATCCATAAAGCACTGAAGGGGATAAATCCAATTATCTGTTCAATATTTAATGGCCATAAAGTTAAAAATTTTAAAGGCAGTACCTCTGAGACTGCTTAGTCAATTTCTGTCCATATTATTTTTGACATTCAAAAGTCAAGGTAGAATAGCCATATTGATGGCAGTGCTCATCACAGTGGCCTGCAAGTTCAGTGCCATTGACCCTGGGATTTGTGGTATTCCTCTGTGGCTGTCAAGCAGCTGCAGTTTTGAGGTAACTCATGTTCCGTTGTTATGGTGCCCTTCTTAAATGCTTGTATCATCTCTTGCTGGTGGTTTCTTACCCGGCATAAGAGGTCAATTAAGAAATGAATGTTAGCTAAGGCAGGTGTGAAACAAAGAACAAGAGCTAAAAAGATGATTGTCAGGCTTGGGATAGACCTTAAAAAAAGACCCTGGAATGATTATGTTTTAATAATTTACTCTTCAAAAAACTTCATTAAAACCAAACACTGTTTTCATTGATTTCAGTTCCATGACAGTTTCTTTCCTTAAGCAGCCAGTTGAATAAAAAGGATCACCATTTCCTAATTTCTCCAACCCTGTCTCTTCCTTTCATTATCTAATTTTATATAACCAAGTTTTGCAGTTTGGTATTACTCCATATGTGATCCAGAGGGTAAGCTGATTCAGAAGGTTTTTTAAAAGAAAATCAATGACATAGCGACAGTAGGAATTAATGTCAGTATGACATAGTGATTGTGTGATAGGCCAAAGCTTTTTTCTTTTTGCCGATTAGTTATACAGGATCCTAATTAGCTATTAACATGCTCTCACCTTGTATGGTCCAAACTACAGAAGCATGTCTTATTGTATTCTAGAGAATGTCACTGCTAGTTATCTTTTTACTTATTCTGTTTTATGTATTGCATTTTGCACTAAATTTTACCCTTTTGGAAATCCCCGCTGCAGAACTCTACGCTTCCTTGGGCACAGGATCAGTTTCAAATTGGATTTTATTGACTTGAGTTTTTCTAGCCAATATCTTTTGGAGATGAATTATTGGATGATGCTGATTTTGCTCTTAAAAGACAGTAAAGAATTAATCGGAATGTAATCCCTTAGTGGTGATGGGGGGCAGATATAGGAAAGTAGCAAAAGCTATTTACGAGATTTTATGAACCTTGACCCAGAGAGTTGACCTCTTTTTAGGTAGAGATTTGAGGAGGAGAGTTGCAGGTAGGTTTTAGGAAAATGAACTAAGCCTCCATATTGTAGTGATAATAGTATAGCCGAAGATTTTTTTTTTGATGGGGGAGGTGGGAATTTAAGTTTTGCAAAGCTTTTATATGCACATTTTCATGTTAAATGAAATTTTGGATGGCTGATTGTGTCTGAAGGATGGTATCTACTAAGCTGTGTAAATCCATGGGAAGTAGAGTCCTACTTTTGGTTCTAAATGTTCTGATTGATTTGGGTGTCAAACCAGTGGAAATCTTTGTTTCTTTTTTCCTTTCCTTTTAAAATGCAAAATGGTGTGACAGTACAAGGACTTTGTAAGCATTTTATAATCCACCATACATTGCTTGTTAATTTGTATTGCTTCATATTATTATTTTAATCGCAATATATTAATTATTGGTATTTCTAAAGCACTAAACATTATGAAGATATTTCTGCATGTATTAAAGAACTTAAGAACTCATTTTTTGGGTCTGTTATATTTCCAAAATCTTACTGAAAGTTTGCTCCCTGAGGTCAGAGATCTTTGTTGTATCCTCTCAAGTGTCTTACACTTGGGTGCTCAAATAATGTTTGATGGATGAGTGAGTCTCAAGTCTCGTCTATTGCTTTGTGCATTGCTGCATGTTGCAAGGATTATCCACATTAGCTTTCTTGAATTGCTCTTAAAAAATAGCAAAAACAATGGTGTCTTATTTGGGCCTTATATCAAGTGTGAGCAGTTGTAAAATTAAGACCAAATGCTGAGGTTTTTCATTTTCTGGAATACTGACCATCATAAATTTTCAGTTGGAAAGGACTTAAGAGATGAAGGGATGAGAGATGATTTAAGCCTGCCTCCTACATTTACAGATGAGGAAGAAGGCAATTTGTTGTAGTGGAAGTAGTCCTTGATCAGAAGTCAGAAGATCTAAATTTAAATCCTTTAGATACTATCTGAATCGCCTTGGGGAAGCCATTTTACCTCTGGTAGATCATATTCTAGATTCTTCCTAGATCTAAATCTTATCATATTATCCTGTGGCATGAGGAGACATAGAAGATAAGATTCTCCCAGGGCCACTTTGATGGCTAGCCACCACGCCAGAATTAACCTTTGGATTGCTGATTCCTGGGCTGGGATTCTTCCCATTTTACTATGTTGCCATTCACATGTGTTCTCTGATCACATTAAATTTGACTCAGGACTCTCTTAACCTTGGCTGACTTCATTGAGAATTGAGAGTTATTACTTTGAGGCTTGTGTCCCAGGACTTCCACTTTGCTGCTTTTAGATGCTGAGATGTTGAGTTCCTGCTTAATGAACTTAGTCTGCAAGGGGCAGGAAAAGTTTTACTAATTATTGTTCGCTTTTGAATAAATTCAAGAAACATTTTCAACTTCCCCTTAAATCACTTGGGTCCCATTTCAGATAATCATTAGGGTTTCATTTTCATTCAGCTGGATGGCATACCCAGAGATTGTTTAATGGGATCACTTACAATGATGGATGGTTTAATATTTTGAAGATAGCACACAGTAGCACTTTTAAGAGAATAATCAGGACTGGCATGTGAGGGATGTGAATTGCATGCATTTTGCATCAGAGGTAGTCAAGTGCAATTTATGGAGGTTTTTTGGCTTTCTTTATATATATCCCAGATCCTAACCTGAATTTCCTATCTAGATTATTTACCTGGATCTGATGATGAATTCAGTAGAATGTCTTGATATAGGGTCTAATTCAGTGCTTTATTTGGAGTATGGTGCTTAATTGTTGAATGTAATTCTTGTTGAATTGTTGTCAATGGGACAGGAAAGAGATGATGGACTGCCAAACTGTTGTAGAATAAAGGAGTCTCTCCTTGGTTTCCTGTGGCATGAGAATGGATGGAGGAGCCATAGGGAAGTGAAAGAGTGGGAGAATATGGAAGGGTCTTTGAATCAGTATATCTTCATGGTACACTCCCTCCCCCTCCCCAAGCATGTTGTTTTCACCCCATTGATCTGGCCCGGCCAAGATCTGTTGATTTTATTATATAATCTATGCTGCAGGGGGAGGAAGAAGCTGCTGTTTTATTGCTCCCTCATAAAATTAATTGGCGCCTAAAACAAATATTATTAAAGATACTGTATCTTTTTCACACCATGATGATTGAGGTAGTTTCAGTGTGGACTTTATATTTTACATAAACTGATTATGACTTGATTCAGGGAAAAGCCTTTTTCAGTTTAGGGAAGGAGTGGGTCAAAGATGGCGAATGCCTTCTCTTAATAGGAAGGGCCCTAGTGAGGGAGGCTGGTGAGTAATGGACATCCCCAGAGTGTACTGCTCACTTCAAGACTGATTCCCCCCATCCCACTTCCTTGATGGAGGAAATTTAATCTTTACTAAAGCCAAAATCTCGCGCAGCACTTTGTCAGTGAGAGAATATTTTGAGCTTCTGTGTTTTGCCTGTTGTTTTTTTTCCACAAATGTGTGAAATGTTGGTATCACAAGAAAACCAGGCTATTTTTGGTTTTTTAAAATGTAACTCCATGGTCCCCATGCTGGACTGAATTTCTTTTTAATATGCTGTTTTCTTAAACCTAACCTTTCTATGGGGAAGAGTAATAAGTTTATTGTCAGTATTGTGAATATTTTAATTGAAGATAAACGAGTTTCCTTTTTAAATGTCTTCAGCATTACATATCTTCAGCTTTATTAGCTTAATTTCTGGAGATTCTCAAAGCCAGATAAGCTTAACAACTCTAACCTGATTCAGCGTTCATTACTCCTGCTAAATCAAATAAGACCAGGCTAATAGAAACATGGCTTGTGCAACCATTCTTCAATTTAATTAGAATATTGTACATTGTATTGCACTTAGATGTTTATACCAAAGGCAGAACTTTATCAGTCAATTTGGATACTCTCATGGCTATGTCCTCCAGCTGGAGAAATTTCTCAACTGTGGTGTCATGCTTTTCTGTGAGGTCTTTAAAAACAGAATAGATTCTTCAGCCTTTTTTTTTCTCCAATTGTGGTTTTGTTGAAAGAATAAAGAAACAACACCTTGACTTCACATCACTTCTAGTCTTAGGAGTTCCTGGTACCTTTTACCATAACTTTCCTAGAGAGGCAAGGTGTTGTACAGACAACACCATACAACTTGGAGTTAGTAATCCGTTTTGTCATTTCTTCGGTGCTTACTTTAGTAGCTACCTAGACAAAAGACAAAACACTTTAGAGCCTCAGTTTCCTTATTTTAAAATATGTATACTATTTGTACTTACTACCTAATGGTAGTCTTAGAAGAAAGTATTTGTAAATGTTAAAATGCTACATAAAAATGAGTTGGTTGTTATGCTATTACCGCGTTCTTAGATTTCTGGCTGTATTACTGTTGCTTGATACAATATTTGTACTAAGTTTGCTTACTTGGGAAGGTCAGTCAGTCAGTTAATATTCATTAGGCACTGACTATGTGCCAGACACTTTGCTAAGTGTTGGAGATACCTCCCCGCCAAAAACGGCAAAAAGTATCTGCCCTTATTGACCTCATCTTCCAATGGGGGAGACTATAAGCAAGCAAATTTGTACGAACAAATTATATACAGGATAAATAGGGCTGTAACATAGGCTTATTGAAAAATTAACTTCATTTAAGTGATTGAAAAGCTTATAGCTGAGTAATTGCAAGATTCATTTAACTGGAAGGGACCTTAGAGAGGATCTACTCCAACCCCCCTTCCCTTTCACAGGAGGAAATTGGGATTGAGAGAGCTGAAGTCCCTGGTACTTAACAGAAGTGAGAGTTGAATCCAAGTGTTCTGACTCTAGAGTCATTACTCATGAAACTATTCGCTACTTGAAATTAATTCTTATGTCTGAATTAGTATTCTTGCATCTTTTTGCCATGTCATTATTGGCATTGGCAACACCCAAAAGACATCATCACTATAGTCACTGGAACTGGCCAGGTAGCCCATCTTAAACTTGACATCACTATAGATTTCTTTGCGTCTCAACTTTTAAACTAATGAACTGGTTAATTGCCAACATCTGTTGGTTACATCTCAACATAAAGTGGCTGTTACAGAATGACTAGTTATCAGTGAATTGCATTCAGCACCAAAGAAAGAGCACCCATCCTAAGGGGATCCTAAAGGTAAATGAATAAGTAGGATTTTCATGTCCTTCTCCAAGCTTTGCTTTTTAGGACATCTTCATGAAAACATTGTCAGTTGTTTTAAATGAGTAACCATAGTTGACTAAATAGTACTGAGAAAGCATGTATTCACGTACACACATGTATACACAGAGAATCTTTTTCTTAGGGAGGTTTAGAGTTTGTCAGTTTATTTTAAAATAGTATGAGAGTTTTCAGGCCATCATCCAAAGAAGTATACTTTTACTACCACTATGTAGAATTTCAATATATATGTATGTAGGTGTGTGTGTGTGTGTGTGTGTGTGTGTGTGTGTGTGTGTGTGTATGAAATTTCTTTTTGTTTTAAAAGATTTTTGTTGATCTTTTTTTTTATATTATCTGAATTTCCCTTGTATCCTTTGTCTTCACCCTTTCAGCAGACTCATTCATAAGATAAAAAATTTTTGGAAGAGAAAAAAGGTCATAAAAACTGATCAATACATAAAAAAAATCTAATGAGCACTATTCCATACCCAGATAGCCCCACTGTAAAGGGATGAAGGAGGTGCATTCTATATTTTCTTTGGAGTCTAGCTTGTTTTTTGAATACATGTAATTTCTAATTATATTTCTGTAAAAATCAGTAACTAGATTTGATGGTTATTTTGCCTGTGTTCTCTGATATGAAGTATTTAGGGAGAGTACATGAACTCTTGGGCCCTCGTTTTTCTATTCTCTGAAATGAGGAGATTGGACTAAATGTTTTTAAAGATTTCTTCTAACTCTGAAAGCCTATGAGTCTCTTGATTTAAAAAAAACAATCTTTTGGAATGCCTTTTGGATGTATAGTAATCCCTTTCAGGGACCTTTTACTCCCTCTCCCTGATTCAGAAAATTTGTTCCAGTTGAAGAGGCAAAATTAAACAGCTAAAGAACATTTATGTAGATAAATATTATAAAAAGGTACAAAAGCCGTATACCTGTAAGTAAAACGTATAACTGGTAAGGGGAGGCCAAGTGGAAGAAAGACTGTGTTACGCTGAAGGAAAGGGGAGTATGGCAGAAGAAAGGATCCTGTGCAGAATATGGGATTTGAGCTGATTCTTGAGGAACTCAGAAGCTTAGAATGAGTAGGTAGGTCTTTGCAGGACGTGGGAAAGCCAGTGACAGGTCATTTTTATGTGAGGAACAATTAAAGGCCCAGTGTTGCTGAGTTATTGCTTATGGGGACAGGAGTAAAGTGTGTATAGGTTGGAAAAGTAGGAAAGGGCCAGGGTGTGAAGGGCTTTAAAAGTCAAACAAAATATTTTCTATTTGATCCTAGAGGTAATAGGGAGTCATTGGAGTCTAGGGGAATGGAGGGGAAGAAATGTCACATTGTCAGACCTGAACTTTAAAAAGACCCCTTTGGTGACTGGATTAGGGAGAGGCTTGAAACAGAGAGACCACTTAGAAGACTGGTCTGCAATTTTCCAGGTGGGAGGTGATGAGGATGCACTAGGGTAGTGACCATGTTCGTGTAGAAAAAAGGGCTGTGTACAAGATGTAATAAAGGTAGAGAAAACAGAAGTTGGCTGGCAACGTGTGTGATGAATGAGGACAAGTAAAGATTAGAAGAGGGATGGCACTGAGAGTTGTGAGTTTGGGTGACGTTGGGTGTGGTGGTGTCCGTGATCATAATAGAGAAGTTAGGAAGAGAAGAAGACTTTGGAAGAAAGATGAGTTCTGCTGCTTTGAACATTTTGAGTTGGAGAGATCTGTGGGATATCTAGTTTTAGATGTCTAAGAGGCACTTGTTGATAGAGGACTGGAGGTTTGGAGAGATAGGTCTGAGGATTATCTGCAGAGAGAAGATAATTGACCCATAAGGAGTTGATGAGAGCACTGAATGAGATAGTATAGAGGAAAAGAAGGGGAACCCAGCTCTGAGGCTTGGAGAACACCCCACAGTTAGAGAGTGTGACCCGATCAAAGACCTGGCAAAGGAGACTAAGAAGAAGTAGTTGGACAGGAAGGTGGCAGACCAAGAGAGGAAAGCAATGTCATGAAAACTAAGAGAGGAGAAAGTATTTAGCAGCAGAGGATGATGAACATATCAGTGTCTGCAGAGATCAAGAAAGTTGGGGATTGAAGAAAAGCTAGTAGATTTGGAAAGTAAAAGTTTGTTGGTAATTTTGGAGAGAGCAGTTTTAGCTGAAGATTAAAATGCAAACTGCAGACGGTTTCGAAGAGAAGAAGGAAAAGAGGTACACCTGGTACAGATGGCTTTCTTAAGGAGTTTAATTAGCCCTGAAAGGAAAGGAATATAGGACAACATCTAGTAGGGATGGCTGCATCAAGTGAGGTATTTTTAAAGGGTGGGGAGATATGAATGTCTTGGTAGGCAGCAGAGATAGTCAGTAGAGAAAAAGGAACTGAAGACTAGAGACGGGGGGAGAGTATAGGATGGGGTGATGACCTATACAGACTTAAGGGTCGTCATAATGCAGAAGAAAAGATGGAATGAAATACTATAATTAGATAAAAAAATGTGACTTTTTATATCTAAGTCATATCCATTTAGAGTTTCTTTTGTTACGGTGTAAGTGTTGGTTAGATTATACATTTAGAGGATTGAGACATAAGAGGGGCTGTTCAAGTCATAAATTCCAACTTCCTCATTTTACTACTGGGAAGAAAAGAGGAAGAAAAGAGTGACTTTCCCAAGATTATTCAGACATGTCCCAGATGGCCCAAGGTAGCTTGGCTGCAGTGGGAAAACTTGGATTATACAGTAAACATTTTCTGTTGGTATCTTCCATAGTATCTCGTTCTCAACTTGTGAAAACATGAGCATTTTTTGTTGGATGACTTATTTTATATCTTTTTCATAATTAATCTTTCCTTCTGCAGGAGATATATTTATGAAGGGACATGCTCTCCCCTCTCCCCTTTATTAGTTCTCTTGTCTGCTTGATGTAGGAAAAAGAGATCAAGCATTCAACTTCCAATTAGGGTAATTTCTGTTGGCAAATGATAATTGATGTTTAATTCCTTAGGAGCAGACAATACAAGTGTCATCTACTTTGCTCATTTTAAATTCCGAGAGGTGATCTCTTAGTCCTGAGAATGCTGTCTTTTTTCTAGTGTTACTATTTACTATCTCAGCTTAGTCATTAACATCAGCAAAGAGTTCATAAATTGACTCCAGGTTTGAAGTGTAAATTCTTGGTCCTGAAAACATTGTGAGCAAACTTCATTTTTCACTGTTTGTATTGATCAAGGTAATTTAAAATTGGTTTTACCATCGCATTCTCACAGAGAGGTAAATGTGCCAGAGACTTGTTAGGTGATATTGCCAGAGGTTGTCTGTTACTCACTTGAGATTTTTGCCAGTCAGTGAATCTACCTTACTAGTTGGAATTAACTTTTTAAAATCTTGGCAAAGAAGAGGTAGATTCAGAAGAGCCAGATTGGGGAAACTTTGTTCTCCTCAAAGTTCAATTTGCTATTAAATCTTTAGGAACTCTGTCACATGACATAATGAATGATTTTCTCTTATAAATATAAAAGTAGTCATTTAAACTTGCCATTGGCACCTCTTGCAGGAGTGGGCATGTTTTTGCCTTTTCTCTCTTACAGTATTTTGCAGAGGTATTCAGAGAGGATTTGGCATGCTTAGTAGCCTCTTGTAAAGTGCAGCTTAAGCACGTTAGTCAGTAAAAGCTGCAGATGTCACCTGCTGTGAGTGATGGCCACTCACCTGGAGTGAATGGAGTGAGCATCTAACCAGCTTCTTCTAGAATAATTTATCAGCTATGGAGACTAGTTGTCAAGTTGTTAAGTCTAGAAATGAACCCCAATAGGCTCTTTCTGTGTTTTTCCTTTGAGGTTATTCGGTCTTCATCCCATACCAAAAGAGTACAAAACATTAGACATAAAGATGAGTGATGGTTTTGCCTCTTGGGAAGGTTTTTTGTCCTGTAGCATGTCAGCATTCAAGTGATTTAAACTTCTTGAAAAATATTCTGCTCTCCCCTCTTTGCCCTGTGAACATATAGCTATAAACTTCCTTTTTATAACTAACTTCAAATAATTGTGCTACAAAGCCCAGATAGCTAAGTGTGGTCTCATCTTCCCAACCAGCTTTGCTAGTTCTTTTGGTAGTACACAAAGTTCTGTAGGTCAGCTTGAAATCATAATGCTTGCAAGGAAAAAAATTAAAATTGACTTCAAAGGACAACTCTGACACGGTCAATTAATAATTAAAACAGTTTTTTAATGAGCTATGCAATTACCTGTGTGTCCCTGGAGATGATAGTTTATGGTATTATTGCAGTGCCCTTTCTTTAGTCATGGCGCATGACATTTGTAATTTAAAGCCGGCTAGACATTAAAGTGACAGAACTTTCATTAACCTTGTCTAAAGTTTGCTGATGACAAATGACTTATAAAAATGCTGTTGTCAGAATACACCACCTGTCTGAAGGCCTTAAAAAGTCCCCTCTGGTCTTGAAGATCTGTGTGGACTTAGGTTGGGGGAAAGTGGACATTGGGGTGTTGAAGGGACTTAGATCTCACTACTGGTGTTGTGTATCATTGCTTTGGACTCTTGGAAGTGATTTATGCATCTTCTCCCCCCCTCCCCCTTTCCTGATTGAGGTGGGGTTTTCCTTATCATTGTAAAATTTGATTCCCTCTGTGGTTGGTAACTATAGTATAATTTCCTTTGAGTCAGGGCTCAGCATGCAAATTAGAAAAAATAGTAAATGTTCTCATATTGGCCGATTAGAGTAATTATGTGTTCATTTTGTGCTCCTCTTATATTTTACTGTTGATTTTTTATGATGCAACTTTTTTTTTTGGTAAATAGCATTTTATTTTTTCCAATTACATGTAAAGATAGTTTTCAACATTCATTTTTTTAATAAGATTTTGAGTTCCAAATTTTTCTCTCTCCTTCTGTGCCCTCCCCAAGATGGTAAGCAATCAGATAGAAGTTATACATATGTAATTTTGTTAAATATATTTCCATATTAGTCATGTTGTGAAAGAATAAACAGAACAAAAGGGAGGAACCATGGGGTTGGGGGGGAAACAAAAACAAAAAAGTAAAAATAGTATGTATTTTATGGAGTATTCAGACTCCATAGTTCTTTCTCTGGATATAGATAGCATTTTCCATCATGAGTCTTTAGGAATTGTCTTGGATCATTGTATTGCTGAGAAGAGCTAAGTCTATCATAGTTGATCATTGCACAATGTTGCTGTTACTGTGTACAATGTTTTCTTCTCACTTTACTCAGCACCGTACTTTTAATTTTTGAACCATTAAATCTCCACCCCCTCCCATCTCCTTTTGTCATTTTATATATCTTCTTTCCTAGTTGGAGATAAATTGCTATTTGTATTCAAAGATGACCACACAGTTAATTTGCTAAGCCATGCTTTTGCTTTGGAGCATTTTAGAAATGTACACAACTTACATTAGACACAAAGTAGATGACAGGTAACTTCAGCTCTCTTGAGAATAGTTACGTACCCATATGATGCCTTCTGTGTTTTCATTTCTCTGACTTAGACTGTCATTAGGACAGAGACCTCAGCTTTGAATGACATTGAGTAGCAAACCAAAAATGAGTCCATTTAGGATGTTTTTATCTTTATAAATATTCTCTCTCACACATAAACATACACACGCGCACACACGCACACACACAGAATGATCCCCAACATGGGGGAAAAAGTATTTGTTGGTAATCTGGCATGGGTTATTTCTTTTTAGGAAAGGAAGAAAGTAAATCTATTACGGAATATATTTTTAAGCATTTAGAAACTGTACTTATTCAGGACATTTCCCAGCAGAGGGAGAGCTACAAGAAAAATTTCTAGCATATTTTTAATCACTAGTTTCCTTTCATGCATCTTTCTCTGTACATTTTCCTATTGTGGGATCTTCTGAAACCATTTCTGCTAAAGCCACTATCAACTTTACATTCTTGGGATTATCAGAAACCTGGGATGTTGCATCTGGTAGCACTAAGCAGCTGAGAGGCAGGTCAGCATCTAGATCGCTCTGTTTACTTGACCAGTCAGAAAAGTTGAATTCCAGCCTTGTGCTCCACCTCCATTCTACATAACAAATAAAACTATATAATAAGCAAAGGAGTACCTGAACAGGGGCATGGGAACTTGACCTCGCTTCATCTTTAGAGTTCCTTTATTCCATCTGAATTAGCCCTTTCTTTATCATCTTCATGTACTAGTTGTCCTTTGCTATTGCGGCCAGATTGCTGGATTAGAATTTCGAAGACTTGCTCCGCTACATACCACCTGTGGAACCCTGGGCAACTCCCTCCATCTCATCTGTAAAATGAGCAGGTTGGACCAATTGGTCTCTGAGGTCCCTTCCAGGTCAAAATCTGCAATCTGATGATTCTCATTTCCCCAGTTCACTGGCTGATTTATACACGAAGGCCAGACTTGATTTCTCTTTGGGCTGTGTTAGTGTTGTGATGTTCTAGGTCTTCCTGGCATCTTGAGGTGTAAGTGAACATAATAAAAATGCCTCCGCCTGGGGCCAGAAGGGGAATCCTCTCACTGGTTCAGCAGCCTGTGTATTTCTGTAGTGAATTTGCTTAAGGGCAATTGTGCTTTAATAAAATATCAGAGCAGTTTTATCCTCATATGCTTGTTTCTATTTCTTCCTTTTATATAGAAATGTTGATTGACAATCAAAGCTAAAGAAGGTGCTTGAATTCACAAACCTTCGGGAACCCATCTTAATCTTCCTAGCAGGATCCAAATCATGTTTTGACCAGACCTGCTGTGGCGCATGTTCACCTGAGATTAGAAATCTGATCATTTTTGCTGTATGTATGCTTTTCAAGTTCTGAAATCTTAATCTAGCTGGCCATTTTGTCACCGCTCCACAGGCAAGAAAGAATGCAGCTGTCTCCATGTGCCCTTGCAGGATTCCATGGACTGGACTGACTACATGATAGTCAGACACAACAAATTTCTTCAGTTAATGAAAAATCACTAGGAAGTCATGAGGGCAGATTTTCATTTTAGGCCTCGGCTCACATTTTAAAAATCCTTAGGCATCATCTAAAAGCAGTGGCAGGCTTTCAGACTTGGATAAGTCACAGACCAAATTGGGCAAGTGCACGATGGTTTCTTTTAGGGAAGGGCTGACATTTATTTTTGATGTTGCTTTGAAAGGCAGGGGATAATGCTGTTTTTAAAACACTTTGAAGCAGCATTAGATATTGCACACTAGCAAGAATGTCAGCAATCCTGATTCTTTCGGAAGTGTGTGTGCGCGCGTGTGTGTGTGTGTGTACGTACTAGGACTTCTACGCAGGATCAGCAATAAAACACTAGTTGAGGCATAAATGTAAGTGACATACATTGTTCCATCAAACAGAATCTCTTGCCATGTAACTTTTGGCATTTTCTGGTTAAGGCCCCAGAACATCCGCCTTTACTATGATCTATATCTTACTTCTCTTGCTGCTGTAGGAAATTCTCTGATAGTACAAGAAATACTTTGCTCATCAGTCGAATAGGTCCCTCCCCACATATATCTGGTGAGTGAATTTTTGTTCCCATAATTCCTTTTGAAGTGCCAAGAACTTATTCTGTTTCCACTGGATTAAAGAGAGTAAAATTATCTGCTTGAATCAGGAGCAACTTGGAGGAAGAGATCAGCACTACTGAAGCCTGTTGGGAGATCTGCATTTATAAGAAGATGGTTTCAGCGAGGATAAGTCATATCTTAACATCTTAGTCTTAAATGACAGATTTGTTGCAAAGAAAATGGAAGTGGACGGAGTTGGCGCTGTTCTATTCAGTAGCAACATTTCAGAATAATATACTATGCAGAATTTTGCCTATGCTAGACTTTTCAGTAGTTAGTAGAGAAACAGAAGAAGCCTGATCAGACAGATCCGCTCTTTCCCCCGCCCCCTAAATCATTTTCCTTGGACAGCCTGAAATCTGTAGGGTTATTAATGAAATTAGTAGCATCATGTGAAGGAGGCTGGACTGTTGAATTTCATTTGTTGCTAATAGTCTATGATTATAAATATGCTTCCTTCCTTACACAGACTCAGGTGTCTTATTGTACCCTTGAATTTCTTCATTTCTGTGTAGGAAGTAGGCTTCCCTTTTAGCTTAGTAATACTACCCTGACTCAGCAAGTTGACCTTTCTTTGATCCATGTGAGAGACATTTTGCTACCTTTGGAAAAAAAAAATTTCATTAATTGAAAAAGAAATCTCTGACAGCCTCCATAAAGTGAACCAGCAAAAAAATTATCATCTGCCATGTTTCGGGGCAATTGGCACTTAAAGCTTTTACCTGTCCAGTTTAATTGTGCTGTTTCTTAGCAGCAGATTAACCACCACCCTCCTCCACCCCCAAGTTTAGAGTCCATAATGCATTTTAAAAAATAAAATGATAGTCTTCTTAATCTTTATCAAGTTTACCTAAGGATTTTAATGGAGTTGGTGATTTGTCCTTTTCATAATATTTTGTGAGAAGGCATTAGAGAATTTCCGTATGGGTAATCTCTTCTGTTTAAAATGTTGCTTTGTTGTTCTGTCATTTCAGTTGTGAATAACAGTTTGTGACCCCATTGGGGGTTTTCTTGGCAACGATACTGATGTGGTTTGTCATTTTCTTCTCCAGCTCATTTGACATATGAGGAAACTGAGGCAAACAATGTTGAGTGACCTGCCCAGGGTCACAAGCTAGTAATTATTTGAGACTCGATTTGAATTCATGTCTTTTTGATTACAAGTCCAGTGCTCTATATACTGCACCACCTAGCTGTTCAAAATGTCTTTTTTAAAAATTTAAACATTGCTTAAGAGCACGAAAGTTCTTTCCTTCATAGGATACCTATTCTTTGTTCTTACTGGGACCACCAGTTCCTCCACCCTTCAGTACCTTCTCAACCATATCCTTATTCTGACTTTACTCTCCTTTCTTCCTGATCCTATAGTTAACCATGAACTCTATGTTGTCTTTTACTTTGGAATCTCTCCCTAGCACTCCTCGTTCTTTGCCATAAAATTACTCCTGCCATTCAACTCTTGTACTCCTGTGGGTTTAATTATCACCTCTATGCAGATGACTCATAGTTCTGTATATGCAGTTCTTTCCCATGAGCTTCAGTCTCTGCTCACCAACTGCCTAATGGACATCTCAGACTGGATGTCTTGGAGACATCCCAAATGCCCCATGTCCAAAATAGAGCTCATTATCTTTCCCCACCAAACCCACCATTTTTCCAAAATTCCCTATTTCTTTCCAAGTCACAACCATTGTTTAACTCTCCCAGGTTAGTAACAGTGTTATGCTTGACTTCTCACTGTTTCTTAGCCAGTCAGTTGTCAAATCTTGCTGTTTTTACCTCCACAGCCTCTCTTTCATCTGACCATTCTCTCTCTTCACATAGCCACCCCCTTAGTTCAAATCTCTTGTTACCTCTCATCTTACCTAGCCTATTGCAATGGCTTTCTAATTGGTCTCCTTGCCTCAGGTTTCTCTCCACGCCAATCTCTCCTCCACAACAGCTGCCAAAGTGTTTTCCCATAGCACAGACCTGACCTTGTCAGTCTCATATACAATAAACTCCAGTGGTTCCCTTATTGCTTCTAGGATCAAATAAAAAGTCCTCTGTTTGGCTTTTAAACCCTTCACAAGCTGGCCCCAGCCAATATCTTGCCGGCTGCATCGTTCATCGCTGACCCTACTGCACTTCTGTAATCCAGCTAATCCAGCTTTGTAAACTGGCTTTCTCTCGGTTCCTCACACAAAGCACTCTATCTCCTATCTTCCTGCCTTTGCCCTTGCCATCTGCTATGACTGGAATGCACTCCCTCCTCATCTTCTGTACCTTTGTGTGCCTAATGTGTAATGCCTGCGTATGCATTTGTTGACCTTAATTGAATATAAGCTCAGAGAAATAGGAAGTACAAGAAGATGCTTAGCAAACCCGTGTTGATTGATGCCATTCTGAAGACATTAATAGTTGTCATTGTCTTATATGGTAGCAGGTGACTTATTGGCTGTACCAGTAAGTTCACCATTTGGCAGCTAGGCTAGTGTCTCTGGCTTAAATCTTGAGTGGAGGCAAAATCTTACTCCTTTGCTAAGTAGTCATGTCAGTTTTTAGTGAACTTTGCTTCAGTTTTACAGTATTCATCATAGGTGACAGTGGCTGATGCTCAAATTGCTTTTCTTAAAAATGCATCTTTAAAAGAAAGGCACTTACACCAGAACACTGGGTTCTTACTTTCACACAGTATAGATTGGCTCAAGAAAATGGAAATAGTGTTATTTTAGTGGACAAAGATCCATGAAGATACTGCATAATTTTCAAAGGGAAAATGATAGGTTGTTTTTCTCTGGTCATCTATACCACTAAAATTCAGTGTGTCATTCAAAAAATAAAGTCTAATTTAAAAAAAAAAACAAATATAGCTTATTAACTTTTTTTTTTAACACCACGCCTTAGTAATTATGCATGTTCACTCAGGGTTTCTGGGAGAGAGAGAGCTCATCTTGCATGATGATGCAAGAAAGAAATTTCTAAATCTCTTCTGAACACTGATTAATTGCTGGAGAGATAATGTGGAAAGAGTACTTCTCTCAGTGACAATAGATTCTGATCTGTTTCTGGCTCATTTTGACCTTGAACAAGTTACTTAATCTGTCTAACTTGACTCCATCTGTAAGATGGGCTATTTCTTGCTTACTTATGACCCTTGGGAGACATTATTTATAAAGCACTTTGAACTCTTTGGGAAGAAATGTACCTTGTAAGCAGTGGGGAGGAGAATCTCTCCCTGGTGTGCCATTTCTCCTCTGATTCTGGGTAAAGATTTCTTGTTCTAATCCAGATTGAACTACAGAAGGACTTGTTCTATTCATATCAGTATTCTGGAGGCAGTGATCAGGAAAAGATGAGAAATCCATTATGCCTGGGTTATTTGAGATTCCTAAAGGATATAACTCTCAGGTGCTGCAAGACAAACTCCTTTCAGTTCTTTACACCATGCTGTACAGGTGACCTCCATGTAAAATCCACTGCCTGTTGCTTTGGACATCACTTGACACTAGAAAGCCATGCATTTTGTATTTTTGCATGTCAGAATCTTAGCCAGAGGAATTAAAAATAAATATTTAAGCAGGTTCTTGACTCTACCTATCAAGGAAGCATGGAGACAAGCAATATGCTTAGGAAATCTTCTTGCTCACATTTTAATGTGGCAGAGAAATGTGATGTTTGCTTCTGACAATTCCAAATGTGCATGCGTTATGTGACGAGAGCTGTGCGTTGAAAATGCCAGGACTGGCTGTGGAGAGCCATGTGATAACATGTGACCGACCCCAGTGATGGAAATGAATGTGCCCTGGCAAAAAGAATCATTAATCTGGATGAAAATATTACCACATAGTGTGCAGATTAATCCTGGCAATCTAATGGCAGCAGCATTCATATATAAAACCTACTCTGTGGTCTAACAAATGCCAAATCCATAGACAGCTGCGCTGATGTGAACTGTGACTGCAGTAGGTCACTGGGGTAAAATCTTACCATATTAGTAAGACTCTGCATTTGCAAGTGCTGCCCTCCTGAAATAGAAATCTTATGCAAAATGTAAGCAGGATGATCACTGTGGGTTTGTCCTTTTGAAAATATTCAAAAGTGTGGTCCCAAAGTTTATACATACACTACTGCATCCAGCACTTATTGGCAAGCATGAATTGATATGGAAAGGTGTAAAAATAAGTGTCCACATCTGAAAACTGGTCAGAGAATTACTGTTTTCTATTGTTGTAGCCTTCTCTTATTTAAAAAAAAATCAGATTCTTCTGTTAAGTGAATGTTCAGTAAGTGGTATTCTTTTGTTGTCATTTTGCAGTCATGTTCAACTCTTTGTGATCACATTTGAGGTTTTCTTGGCAGATATGCTGGAGTAGTTGGTCATTTCCTTCGCCAGCTCATTTTACAGATGAGGAAACTGAGGTTTAAGTGACTTGCCCAAGGTCACACAGCTAGTAAGTATCTGAGGCCAGATTTGAACTTGGAGAGATAAGGTTTCCTGATTGCAATCCACTGTGTCACTGAGCTGCTTTGGTATTCATTTAGAGACAAATGAACATATGGATACTTTCTTTTTGAATGTTAGACCATTGCTTAAGTTTATATGATTTTTTGTAAATGGTGAGGTACATAAAAATCACCTGAGTTCTTTAGGGTGGGGCAGGGGTCAGGGGAAAGTAGTCATTGGTAATAGTGTTGGAGTGTGTGTGTGTGTGTGTGTGTGTGTGTGTGTGTGTGTGCAGGGAATAAATTTACATGGTGTGTCATAGTAGAGAAAGTAGAGTAATAGAACATGATGCCTGCAAGGTGATCTAGCCCATCCCTTTCCTTTTGTAGTGTAGGTAAGTAAATTTAGCTTGGAGCTGAAATGAGTTGTCCAAGGTCACACAAGATATTCCTGGTAAAGCTAAGTAAGACACTTCTCCATGTGCAGCAACTAACCTCAGTCAAGAGTGGGAAGAACCCTAACTTTTGGACCAAGGCTCCTGCAGCTTTCCTGCCCTAGGTCCATCCTCCTGTACCATAGGCATCAAATCCTTAGCCGCAACACTCCCCCAGTGCTGCTGAACGGGATTAAAATGTAATTGGTAACATTTAACAACAGAAGTAAAACTACAATAGGACAGAGAAAATTTTTAATATATGGGCCAGCGGGCATCCTTATGGAGATATGAGTGGCCTGCATTCCTATTTGAATTTGACAACACTGCACTGCACCGCTTCCACGTTATATTATGCTCTGATGACCTAGGTTTTTAATGTTGTTTTTGCCACTTTCCAATAATTCTGGGTTTTGAAGACCAAGTGGTCTCCTACAATCTCTAAATTCAGAAATTATATCCTCTGAATGAAGAGTTAGGTACATTACTGAGGCATGGGAGTGATTAGAAGGTAGTTCCTGATCACCTTGTATAAGGTCCATTTGATAGGCCCTCCAGATAGGATGTTAGGTTTCAGATTGGTCAGGAAATACCTCCATGCTCCATAAAGTTGGTCATAAGTATAATTTTTCCCAGGCTATGATTTAAGGGAAATCGCTGGTCTAGGCCATATCCATTTCCCTATGATGTAAGGGCTGGATATATTCTTGGCTAGGAGCAATAGCTGAAATGCAGGCTCCAGTGTGATCCTTCCCTGCAATGCTGCTTTTCTTTGTTTATTCTTAGAGTGCCGAATACTTTTTCCTCTATAAAACATGTGGTGATTTTTTAAATGGTGAAATTTATGGCCCTGAGAGATATATACTTCTGCCAGACTGAGGCCAGGTGTTCCCACTGGAAATAAGACCAAGGGGGCGTAATTCAGACTGATGTTTGTTTAAGAAGGAAAGGAAGAAAAGAAGAGCAGGATCCTAGGGAATGTTAATTGGAAGGCTTCCAAGTATAAAAGGGTGGCATTGAAGAGATATAGAGATGGGAGTGAGTGCTCAGAAATACTAGGAGCTCTCTTAAGGGAATCTTGGCAATGCAAAGGAGTTGTAGGAGTAAATGAGAGGAGAATTGTGGAAAGATTTTGAAATTGAGAAATTTGAGCTTTAAGCACAGTTATGTACTCATAGCTGTAGTATGTAGATGTTTCCATAATTGAAACCACATCTCCAACCTCAGAGTTAGAGGATCATGGAATTATAGAAAAATACAAGAGGAGGCCATCTCAGGGTCATCCGTCCCTGTCCCCTAAGATGGCACAGGGGCTATTCAAATGATCTTAGTATGTCCTTTCAGGAATTGAGGAATATTCCCCAGTTTTCCTAGTTGAATCAATGCAGCAAGTATTCTACTGACCTTGAAGACAAGAAAAAGAAAGTTTCTTGTCTTCAAGTTAGAGCCTCCTTTGTTATGCTTTCTGATGAATATATTCATCTTTCCCTTCCCATTTTCCTTAACTGTAGTCATTTAGTTTCTTATGTAGAAAAAAAGAAAATCACCCTAAAACTGACTTGGCAAATAATCAGATGTTCCACTGTCCATGTTGATGATCTCTTCTGAATGTTTTTCCTACAAGAAAGGCAGGCACCCATTCTCTGTATACTATAACCATCCCTAAACAAACTAAGCCCACAAGTGACTGCATGATTCAGTGGAATTTAGAGTGCCCTGACATTCAAAGAGCAGCAGTCGGCTGTCAAAAAACGGTGGGAGTTAGTAATTACGACCTCTCTTTAAGGTCACTGGCGCTTGAATGCTTGCGGTACTTTGGCACTAGCTATGCCATGTCCTGCTGATGAGAGAACCTGTGCCAAGGCATATACTGTGGGGCCAAAAGGATGTTCTGAGTAATGGCAAGAGATGATGGAGTATAAGTTGATCCTAGAGCCTTAATGGAAAATTTAGGAGGAGATAGAAGGGATGGGGCTAGGATGATTTTATAAATGACACCTTTCAACTGATGGGAATTGGAAGAAATCTTTGAACAAGGTGAACCTTAGTCTTGAACCTAGTCAGTGAACATCCATCAGAAAGTATTGATCATTCTTTGCATTCTAGCTAACTTTTCTAGCGGTACAAAGGCATTATAATTACTAGTGGACTAGACTATTAAAAGGACATAGTACTCTGCAGAAATGGCTAGAAAACTATAGATCTGTTTTTATCCAGGTTCATGTGAAGCTCTATAATGTGATAGATCATTACATTGGGTCTAGACAGTCAAGCTGGATACTTAATACCTTGGGAGGTCTCTCTTGTTTCTAGTGATATAGCCTAGATATAGAAATAAGCTGTTAGAAAAGCTTCAACTAAGGAGCTTAATGTTTTTCCAGCCACTAACACAGTTCCTTGCATAGAGTAGGTGCTTAATAAATGCTTATTGAATTTAATTATCATAGAAATTGTGAGATCACTGGGTTAATTTCCTTATCTTTTATACATACAGAACTGCTTAAAGACTACACAGCTTTACAGTTGGGTTTTTTTTTTTTTAAGTAACATGGTGGAGTAAGGAAGGTTATAATAGTATCTTCATTTTTTATTTTGGTTGTAATCAGATCATTCACTGCTAAAAGGGGCCCAGGTCATTTGTATCCACAGATAGCATTTGTGTACTGTACATTTCTCTAGTGAACTGTTTGTTGATAATGCTTTTGGTCAATCTTTCTCTGAAACTCTTTTTAAAATAATTTCTCGCTAAGCCGCACATTTATCTACTAACTCAAATTGACTACTTTGTTGACTGTTAGTCCACCAATACACTTGAGGTCTGTGGGAAACTGCACATAGTATCTTTCATCTAGAAGATTGGCTGTAATACAGCAAACTTCATCAGGGTTAAAAAGAAAAATACCAATCCATCCATTTTCTGACACCAAGGTGCATTTTTCATAATTAACATTCCAAAATAGCTAATCCACTTATTCTCTGTGGTACAAGATGGGGCAAAAGGGTTTGACCGTGCATTGGCACTTGATTTGATTTGATTTTATACCAAGTGCTTGTTAGGCAATTCTAGTCTCATCAGTATTCTACTGGTGTAGGGATCATTAACCTCCGTGAAGAGTTTATTACAACCCACTGTTAGAACTTGTTTTTGAATATTTAAATGAGAAAAAAGAAACTCTAACCCTAAACTGTGCTAGAGAAGATAACTATTATTACCTATTGGGAACAGAGTAGAAGCTATGGACCGTGGAACTACAAATGTAGGAAAGAATGACATTGTTTACTTCCATACAACTTTGGACTGTCATCTTTCAGAAGATGTTTTGTCTTTTTACTATTTGCCTGGAATTGTTTCCATCTCAACCAGAAGCAAAATATGGTAGTCATTGAAACCACAAGTTGTCAAAAGGAAATGGTGACTAGGCTTACCCTGCTTAACTTTTGAGGCATTCTGATTCTTTTGGGCCGTGTGATAACATCCCTGAGCCGCTGAAGGATCCATTTTGTTGTCTGCAGAGGCCAGAGTGATAAACTCTAATGTAGAGTTTTGGTAACTTTTAAAGTGGCAGAGAGCATTTTAGATGGTTTAATGTACGTGGAAAGAGGGACGTGAGTATAGATTTGGTTTAAACTATACAGTGTAAAATTTCTTGATGACATTTAGATGGATTAATGTGCTGGTTCTTTATTATTATACTCACTACTTCCTAGCAAGTGATTTTTAAGGGATCTTGTTTTGCAGGTCTGGAAAACTGTCAGTAATCCTCAGTTAAGGAGAGATTGTTAATGAGATCAGAACTGAGAACCACAACATACTGATGATGATTCGGTGTTGTATGAACTGCTTTCTTGGTTTAAATGCTCTTTTTTCCTTTTCCGTTCTGCCTTTCTGTGTTCTTTTTGTTTGTGTTTGTGAGACTTCAGTCCTAAAGGGCAAGGAAATAGGCCATTTGGTATATTCTGCAGGGTGTCATTCGTGATGTCAGACATGTGGAACTCAGTTCAAGTGAGTCAGGAAGTAGTCTTCATGCCAGTGCGATCCTCTGGACTCAGGTTATGCTTAATACATATTAAATGATTATGACAAAACTCACAAATGTGCCTTTTCTTTGTTAAAGAGAGATGGATTTGCAGGGCAGTTGAATGCTGACATATTTTTGATTTTGGTAGAATTTGGGCAGATAAGAGGGACAAAGAAGGAGTACAAAGAAAGGGGATTTTTTAGAAGAAGCTCACTTTCCCTTTTAAGATCTGGGAATTGCTTTCCAGACACTTCATTTTGCCTTAAGAATGCAATGGTGTTTCGTCAAGGGGTTCTGCTGACAGCATGAACCGCTCGAGCTAGCACAGTTCACTTTGTGGGCATCAGCAGAATCAGAGATTGCAATGCCGCTTGTAGCAGTTATGATTTAGTCATGGAATGTAAGGAATTTTCAACAGGAAATGTATCTGGCTTTGAAATGTTTTCATCTGCTGCAGACTTTTAACCTGCATGCCTTTTGGGTGTCAGCATTTAATTTTAGGATTTCATCCGGAATGTGATTTCCCCCTTTCTCCCACCTCAACTTACTGGCTTTTTTTGCTGTTAATGCTCAGGTCATGTAGCCATTAATAATCACATAAACAGCGTTAGCAGGTTTTGGCAAATGCTTCATTTTGTCTGTGCTCAAAAATGTTAACCTTTATTGTCACTATAATTTCATTTCACCATACCTTTGTGTTAGGATGCAACCACAAAAGATCTTGAAGTCAGCAAAAAGTGTATGTTGCAGTCCTCTAGATTTACTTACTTTGTATCCATACTTACTCATATGATTTGGCTGCTTTTGCAGTCAATAATGCTAGTACCATAGCTCCCACAGCCTTTTACTTTGGGGCATCTGGTTCGCCTAGAAATGAAAATGAGCTGTGTTCTATTTCCATTCCTAGGAAGGATCTCTATTAGAGGTCCCCTCCCCTGGTTTTTAACTCTGTACTCCAGGGTCTTTCCATAGCGATATAGCAAAGTTGTTGTACAGGCTGGAATCGAGGAGCTTTGGGTGAAGTTTAAGTAATGCTAAGGCAAGGTGCAGCACATGCTTTATCATTTTCCTGTGCCTCAAATGTAGCCTAATATGAAGATAAATTGTATTTGGAATAGTGGATGGTTATCTTTGCTAGGTAGAAGGATTGTTTGTGTGTGTGTGACTCTAGCAGCATTATTCTACTACATGTGAATTGAATTAATTCAGAGCATTCAGCAAAGATTGACTCAGAACGCAGAGCTAACTGTAATCCAGAAAGGTACCCATTTGTTTGATTAAGAGGATTTGTACTACAGCAATGTCACATCTGCTCCAATAGACCTCTCTCTCTTCCACTAGGGATATTACAAATAGATTATTAGATTAGATGGAAATTTAAGAGATTTTATATTAAAATGGAATAGAATTTTTAGTCCGGTTTTCTGTTTTCCATCGTGAAATTTCCCTAATACCCTGTAGTGGAGAGAAGTTTTAATAGGACAAAAAAGAGAATTTCCAACCTTGCCATCCACAGTGATTCTCTATTGGCAGTGCATGCCTTTGAGCAGTATACTTGGCCACTGAGCTGGAAAATTGTCATCTTTTCGTAGGAACAATATTTTAGTCCCAGGAACATCTGTAGAACAGTTTCTCAAAAATTTCAGCCATCTTCTGACATGCCAGACAGATGTGCCTCTCATTTTGTAGTATATGAGAAAAAAATTGGTAATGCATATATGTATACAAAGCTATCCTGAGAGGCTGCTTTGATGATTGATTCAAGATTACTCCTCTTGGTTTTGTTTGCTTGATAGGGAAAACGCAAAACATTTATCTTTATGTTCTGACAATAAAACTAGTGATCAGTGTGAAATACTCAGTGGGCATGGAACTAGTGGGTGGTGGGGAAATAGTGTATTTAGCATCGGAGTTTGAGAAACTCAGTCATGGAGAAGTGTTTGAGCTTAGTTTTTAGGTGCTGGGTTGATGCAATCTCCTCAATGTAATAGGATTAGTGTTTGCCCACAAAGACTTCATTTTAGGACTCATAATTACTACTGATATTTACATAGTGCTCTAAGGTTTTCATTTTATCCTCCCAATAGCCCCGGTTAAAAAGATGCTATTATCTCTCTTTTATAGATGGGGAAACAGTAGCAGAAAAGGGTTAAGTGACTTGCTCAGGATCACAAAGCTAATTTGTGTCCAAATCAGGATTTGAATGCAGATCTTCTGTCTCCAAGTTCAACCCTTTTATCTACTCCACTTTTGCAAGGATGCAATGATATTTTATTTATTTCTCTCTCCTGGGAGATGTTTGTCAAGGTAGCAGGGAAGGTTGCTTATAATACTCAGTGCCTAGCACAGTGCCTTATTTATATCTTGAGTGGGTAGATATGAATGAATTAATGAATAAATCCACCTAGTATGATGAGATCTCTTTAGGGATGTTGCCCTTCTCATTTTACTTTTTCCTCTGTTAATAGAGTGCAGTTATCATATCAAGTATGCTGCTCTGTTTATACTAAAAGAGAAACTAGGATAGAAGAGGGCAAAGCAAATTCCATCAGGGAAGCTCAAGTTTCCTGCCAGCTAATCTAGCCAGATAGCTCCTTGAAGGCTGAAGAAATAGTTTCTTTTCTGTTGCTACATTTGGGACTTTTCTCCTGGATAGCAAAAGAGCACATGTTTAAATTTTCTTCATTGTTGTATTATTTGTCAGGTTTCTCTGAAAGCGAGTTGATTCTTGTAGGCCAGTATTAATGTGATTCCAAGAAGAATTAGGGCAGTGCTTGCACTATAATGTTAGTACAGGATTGGGGTAGATTGCTTTTCTCTTAATGTTTTCTTGTAAGAGTCAAGAAATATATAGAATGGTTATCATTCTAATACCAAGAAATTTTGTATAACTGTATCTATGCCTGTCTGTCTGTCTGTCTATCTATCTTACTTAGGAGTTTATTTTGAAAAGTATACATAGTGCCAGTAATCTCTAGGGTCTGATGTGGCGTATTAGCTTTACACACATTGACACATTTTTAAAATTAAACTTAAGGTTAGAAGTTTTTGAACATTGATGATATTTCTGTAGTGATATTATTAAGTAGGAAGAAGCCAGACTATGAGTTATGTAGATTTTTATTATTTGTATAAGAACAGTCATTTAAATGCTAGATATACAGTTTCATTCTATAAAGTCCTTTATAAAGTATTTGATTAGAGTACAGACTCGGTTATACTGCAGGTCAACTCCATTTCCCTGTATGTAGTATAGTCCATTTTTAACTTTTATTCATGACTTTATTGAAGTCACTCATCTTCTGTACACTTGAGTTTCTTCATATCTGTAATATGGGCTTAATATTTGTTTGTACTAACTCACAGAGTTGTGAGGGGAATTCTCTTAGCCTGAAAAGTCTATAGAAAGTATGCTTATTATTGTAATATTGGAGAGAGGATATTGGCCTTGTCCTTTTTTACCCACATGATAACAAGATTCTGTTGACTTAAAATGATGGAAATGGGTTTTGACTTAGGTATTCTTGTGCTTAGGAACACCAGAGGTCTAAGATTAGACTTGAAACCATGACTTTGGCAACGGCACAAGGTTGTACAGCTTAAGTCATTTGACCTCACTACCTTTATTACTCATTTAATAAAAGGAGAATAATATCCATTTATCCCATGGGAGGGCTATGGGAAATAATGTTCCTGGTGAAGGGAGCAACATAAATGCATCGTGTATAAAGTGTCATTCAGTAGATCAACTTAGGTTCTTAAAAATCTTTTATTTTTTGCTTTGTTGGTTGGAAGCTTAACTAAACTCTACAGCCTTTTAACATTCCTGCTTGTTTTCCTATGCCTCAAGTTCTCCTGTGCCTGTTTTATTGATTATTTCTTGGGTTTCTTTTTGGGATTTAAAAATGCCATGGATTTTGGCTTTTGGCATTTGACAATTCCAATTCATGTCAATCACATCCAATAGATTTTCCCTGTGATCTGTGGACATGGCTTTGTTCCAGTAGAGAGAGAAATAGGGACATGGACTGGATGCCTATTAGCTTTAATATATGTTGATGCAATCATTGAAGGCATTTAAGGAAGGTCTAGCTTCCTAATGTATTGTATTGAAGATGAATGGAATGAATAAAAAATGTCTTATCATGAAGTTGGTGATTGCTAATTTAGTAAAGGTCTTTGGTCTTTTGAAATGACATTATGGGTAGAACTTTGAGTGAAATTCTTTAAGGTGGGTGTCTTAATTTAAATGTTAAGAGACTTAGATGTGGTTAATATAGTTGTTAGGTTTCCATTGTCGGGAGTTGTGCTATGCTGATCATTTTCACGTATGATTTGAATGAGACACGCCAAAAAAGAAAATGAATAAACAAAACAAGGGCCTGCCGCCAGTCACGAACCTCAGCATATGCTGTGTCCCTCAGTGAGCAGGAAAGCCTTATGGAGAAGCGCC
Organism: Bettongia penicillata ogilbyi; assembly: GCA_023548195.1. NCBI lineage: Eukaryota > Metazoa > Chordata > Mammalia > Diprotodontia > Potoroidae > Bettongia > Bettongia penicillata. The sequence goes on from JAJHZJ010000697.1 coordinate 930,652, forward strand.
AACATTTCTGAGCACCCTGTTGACACATCCTGCTTGTGTCTCCTTGCAAGGAAGGCAGTGTCATGGCCCTAAAGGTGCTGCCGAATCTGATTAGACTACGATTTGTGGTCTCAAATTCATTAAGTGGTTTTAGTTGATTTCAGGCAGGCTGACGTCGAAAATAGATTTTACTTACCCTCGTCCTACCCTAGTTCCGTTTAATTAATATTTTCCTGTTTCTTTACCCCATCTGTGTTAGAGAACACGTGTTCTTTGAGTAAGCTGCAGAGGACCCTGTTTTAGAGTTAGATTTTGGTTTGGCTCCAAGTAAAAATGAACCCTCACCTAGATAGAAACCTGCATAGCCACTGACTTCTTTACAAAAAGATCGCAGGATCCTGTGCCCTTGGGAGACTGCTCTCCTCGTACTGGCACCACAGGGGAGCCTCGCTGAGCCAGGATCAGAGCAGGCCTTGTGGACTACCTGCCCCGTACAGAAGGCAGCTGTATGCTTCCTGTCACTCCCGAAACCTCAGGGGAGAGGCCTGGGCCCGACCCACAGGTAGGATCAGTGGACTTAATTCCTTGTCTGTAGAAGTATATCGGTTCTGGATACTTTTGGCAGTGCCTTGTATGCGATCTTACTTAGAACATTTTTAAAAAAACTTTATCTCTCTGAGACCCATTAAGTCATTGGCCTTTTCATCAGTGCATGTGCACAATTTGTTATTGGTATTATTGGGATTGCTGATGGAAAACGTTCCCTGACTTTTGGGAATATTAATAAGCCTCTTAAAGTACTTGTTCAATTAGATTCCCTGACCTGCTGTTCAGAGGTTGGCCTATCATTAACTCACAGAGGGAAGCTTTCTTTGAGTTTAAATGGCAGTGGGAGAATCTCTCTCCCCTCTCCTCCCTCCTCCTTTCCCCCACTGCTCATAGTGATCTGCCACTCCCCTCTCCAGACCTCCCAAAGTTGGCTTATGCCCTGGAAAATCAGAATAGGATAAGCAGGTAGGATTTGTTTTAAGTTTTTGTGTTTTGGATAAATGTGTGCTACATCCACAAAGGTGCAGGGGTAATAATAACTTCTGCTTAATGCAGAGAATTGCTTTTCTCTGCTTTTTCAGCAGTAGGGTCAGAGGAGCGGGCTTTGCTCTTAAAAAGTTTGAAGAACGTTTTCCTACCTAGTATTAGAAGAACAATTATAGAAACTTTTAATTGCCCTTACTAGTGCTGTGAACCTTATATTGGTTTCCCATATAATCCTTGACTATGCTATCTACTATTTATACTTTTTTTAAGTGGGGGTAGGGCACGGCTGGGATGCAGAGCTAGCCAGAACTGCAGCACAGAACATGCTAGATTTGGAACAAGAGGGCGTGGGTTCAACAGTTTGGTCACTTTAGGTGCCCATGTGACCTTGGGCAAATCACTTAACCTTGCTGAGCCTTGATTTCCTAATCTTTAAAATGAATGTTTTGGATTAGATAAGTCCAAGTCAGCACTGATTCTTTGATCTTTGGACTGTTGGGATGGAGTCATTGAATTTCATATTGGTACCACACTATCAGGTCTGGATTCTGGTACATTTCTTCAGTTGGAAGCTTGATTTTCAGAGAGTAAGTCCTGAGTTTGGGTCTGTTAGCATTAAAACGCTGAAGGGAGGCTAAGAGAGGCAGAGCCCAAGTTATAAGGTATCCCTTTAAGACTCCCAACATGGCACAATTTCCCAGTGAGTTCCATTTTTAAAGTCATAGATAATTTAAGAGCTACTTGCTTTTACTTTTGTTTGTTTCAGTGCTTGTAACCACGTCTATTTGCCAACCTTTCTAAAATGTCATGATGTAATTATTTTAACAGGCACTGTATGCTCCTTTATTTGGGGGATATTAACCTTTCTAAACAAAAGGAATGTTAATATACACTGGAGACACAACTAATGGGATTTCATTTTTCTTGTTAGGCAAGAGGCTTGATTTTTTTTTTTAAGTTCTTGTAAAAGAATGCAGCAAGTGAAATAATTGCCTTAAGCTAATCCATGATAGCGATTTAAAACGTGACTTCCCAGATCACTTTTATATGGCTTAGAAAGAAAATGTGATTTTTTTTGTTTGTTTGCTTTAGCTAAACAGTGTTGAAGGATGATAGGAATTCATTGAATTCAAAACAAAGAAAATGCTAATTACTAATGCACTAACTTCTTTTAAGGCATGAAATTCAATGTTGAATTCACTAATGATGCTTTCAAGTATTTAGGTTTAACTGAGTGATTTGAAAGTTAGTACAGGGCACATTCAGAACTGAACTCACCTGCTTCTAAGGCTCCCGCTATAATTTCCATGGTTGGTACCAAAATGAGACTGTAGTAAAGATGCACAGATGACAGCTGATGACTTAAGCAAACATTTTAAATATTGGTTCTCCCACTCCCACCCCCCTACTTTCCCATAAAGGAATCATAGTAGTCTGCACCCCTCCCTTTTCCTCATCATATTGACCAGTGAGTAGCACCCCATTTGCAAAATGATTTGTTGGCCATGGTTAGTGATATAGCCTAATCAAGGAACAGAGAACAATGCTGCTAACTGGCCTGTGTGGGTGTTGACCCTCTGACCTTGGCATCGTTAATAGAGTGTCCTAACCACTAAACTATCTCACTACAGTTGTATATATACACTTACTGTCTTAAACAAGATATGAATCACTGTTGATGAGAGAGGCTGTTGTTACATTTGAACCATGATCTTACTCGCCAAATTCTTTAACAGTTTTTCCTTCAAGCAAAAAAAGATGACGAGTTTTTGCTATTTTGGATTAGTGAGAGGGTATGAAATGGTTTCCCTTTCCTTCCAGGCAAAAATACCAACAGTCTGCCTTTGGAAAGAAAGTGCTAATTTCATTTAGTGACTTCCAGACGTGAAATATGGGCTCTAACAGGCACTGTGCATTAGTCAGCTGAGGCAGTGGAGGTTATTTTTACAATTCTAATTATTATTTCATGACAGTGATTTACTTTATGGTGTCTGCAGTCTACACCCCCAAACTAGCCATTGTTTTGTGAACAGAAGTGGTTGGGTTGTACTGCTTTTTTCCAGGGCAATTTGGACTTTTATGGATATAGACACAGGCTTGCAATAAAAAAGAGCTTTACTGAAGAGTGCCTTGCATATGAAATGTAATCTAGATAAATATTCAAAACTAATAAGTTTATTTTTCCATCTTGATTTTTAAGTATATTTTTCTGATGCCCTAAATCGCCTTGTTTTGTCTGCATTAAGCTAAATGTTTTGCTGAAATGCAACTGAATTTCTGTACTGAGGGAACTTCAACAGAAGCAATACATATGGTTAACAGATAAATACAAAATAGAATTTAGTGTAACCCCTTGATACGTGGAGGTAGATGAGTAGAAGAAAAAGTTGATTGCATTTCTAGAGGCATATCTGCCTGATTTATGCTCTAATTTTAGTACTGAGTTTCCTTTGTAATAGCAAAATGTCACATTAGCATGTCCCTTTTAATAATCTAATATGCTTCCAGTGACAATAAATATATATACTGAGTGTTTAGCTTGGGGTTTCTCAAACCTCATAGTTCTGTGACCCTTTCCAGTGTAGCTAAATTGCTCAAATGACCCTCTGATCATATTTTTAATTGTGAGGCACTTGAAATTAATCATGTTTTATTTCTTTTTAAATAAGTACTGCGACAGCAATGGTGAGCAATTTTCCTCCTGGCACTAACCCATTCTTAAAGAAAATTAGAGATTGGACAGGGAGACTCAGGAGTAACAATACATTCTACTCATTATGGGGAAACCATAGCAAATAGAAAAAAGGGGCATTCAGAACTTGCCTACTCTCCCTGTCTTGTCTGTGTGTTTAGTAAAAATTGGCTTCAGTGAATATAACAAAGTGTTTTGAATTATTACTGCAAATCTTCAAGTGGTCATAACCCAGGATTTCAAGCACCTTAATGAAGGCAAAGGTTCTGCTACAACTTGTATGGTAGCTGAGTGCTTTTAATTTAAATTGCACTGAGCTAATCTTTAGGAGAATTGGAACCTGCCTCAGAACTAATTATGATTTACAGAAATTGATAATTTGTCTTCTGAATGTGTCTGCAGGAAGAAATAACTATTAAATTTGATTAACAAATGACAGATTTCAGCCCAAGTAATTTACCATCTTTATTAACAAACTTGGAAAACTTATCAATAATATTAAGGCAATTTACTTGTACAACTTTATTGTGACAGTTAAAGTTTATCTTGAAATCACTAAGTCATGTGTGACCTTAATATGTTGGTCATATCTTGCATTTCCCGTGTCAGTGTCCTTATTGAATCTTTAGTCCAGATACTGAATGGACGAGGCTTAGTTTATTCCAGATCCTCTATCTCATCTCCTTCATTACTTGATTCTTATAATTAACTGTCTCCATTCCCACCTGTCTGTGTATCCCAAATAATAAGTTCCCGAGTATTATATTTTTGGAGAACTGATTCAAAGTGCATAACATGGTATAAAAAGTAGCCAAGCATTATATGGAACTTACTATTTCATGTGCCACTGTCTCTCATGTTTTTCTTTCTTTTAAAAAGGGTAGTAGATGTGTGTAATGGGCAGTGCTATGGTTAAATTTTAGCTATAATATACAATTGACATTGTGAATACTCCTGAAACTGACTTCAGATGCACATTACGGAGGTGTAAAACTGTTGTAGCATAGCAGAAAAGTGAGAGCATTAAACTTGTCTTACTTGAGAAACGTGGTGGATTTTTTAAACTTGGAAATACTCTGCAACATCTGCTTTGGTATAAGTTTAAAAAATATATCCCATTGCTCCAAAGACCTTGCACCAGGCTCACTGTGGATATAAATGCCCCGTTACTGTTTTTTATGTTTAAATAATCTTCTCACGTGTCAAAGAAAAGAAGTTGATCTGTTCTTCTTTTAAGACTATGCATGAGGTTAATTATTGAAAGACATGAAATAAGTCTTCTATTACCCAAGAAGCTACATAGCAGAAAGACCTGAGATGGCTCTGTCTCCCTAGTATGCAGCTTGAATATGATGCTAATATTAGAAATGACCTGCCAAAGTGAATGATGGGAGGTGCTAATAACGCCAAGTGGGGAGATGAAAACAACATATTGTGCACACCTGCTCACAGATTTACGTCAGTCTCATTAAGTTATTGAATGGATGAGTGTAATAGTTAAAGAAGGGAGCTGGAGGTGTGCCAGGCAGCTTGTGTATGAATTCCAAGCTGCCACTCACTTACTGGGTGACCTTGGGCAAGTCACTTCCTCCTTTAGAAATTCTTTTTTTTTTTTTTCAGTTGTAAAACAAAGTGATTCAACTAGGTGACACTTAAGTTCCCTTCTATCTACAACATTCTATAATTCTAAGGGCTGCAAAACTTTGTATTAATATGCTGGGATGGAATTATCAGTTGCCTTGTATTCCCTGTGTGTGAGGCATAAAGAACTACTAACTAATTCTTATCTTTTGATGGGAGAAAATTGACAGAAATAGGATCACTAATAGCAGTCAATCCAGGTATGTGCTGGCAGAAAGAGCCATTTTTCAACTCAGACCTAGTAATCTACCTCGTTCTTCACCTGCCACATCCCCCATTACATTCCTACTGACCTTAGAAATGTTCTCAGGGTTACGAAGTTGTCTGCTGGCTTGGACTTGAGAAACCTATTGGACAAATGTGAAAGCTAATAGAGTTATTTTGTTGTTATAGGGCTTCAGATGGCGGTAGAATTTGAATTATGCTATGACTGTCAGTGAATGAAGAGACTTTTAAAGATTGCTTGAAATGGAAAAAAATGGTGACCCAGCCTGGAAGGCCTATAGGACTCGCTGGAGAGTTTTTAAGGATAGAGTTAGAGGATATCTTGTAATCTGATTGGGGGACTTGGAGGGGGGGTGGGAGAGGAAGGCACATTTTGTGTTAATAGCTATCATTAGCAGGTTTTCACTAGCCTCAAATGTAAATATATATTAGATACAGATGCAACGGCAACAGTAATGATAATTACAATAAAACAAACAGACAGGTTATGAAAAAAACCCCTTCATATAATATGGATATCTGGAAAGCTTTGTAAAGGAAAACATCTGTGTTCAGGAGTTATTACAAAGAATAGATTGGGTTATTTACATGTTTGCAGAAGGAAAGGAAGATTAAGAATGCTGTTATTTAATAATGTGCATTTTGTTGGTCATTTCTGTTTTGCCTAGTGTTTCTCGAAAACAAACCTTGCAAAAATTATGGAAGGAATTAGGACTAAAAAGTGCTGTAATATAATAAAGACCAAGGATTGGGGGGAGATAAAAATATCACATTTAACATTTTGCGGGGCATGATTTGCACAAAATAGACGGGCCTGGAGTATGAGCTTTCTCAAACCTCTTTTTATTGTACTGATTAATAAAAGTAAAACATACAAGTGTGTATAGCTTTTTCTTTTATACCTGAATGTCTGAAAAAGTCATATTAAAACAGATTTAAATAGGAACAAGGAAAATGCTTCACTGAATTGAAGAGGTGTTCATAACTGTAAAGAGACCAGCCCCTTGGGTAAGCATCGACTCTGGTGATGTTGCTGTTGCCCAGTGTTAACACAAAAGGATGTTTCTCTGAGTTGTATAACAAAAGTACCAGGACGTTGTAAATAACAGTAATTTAAGTGCTTGCCAGTTTAGCTGTACTAGTGCATACAAAGCTGAAGATTAAAGATAGCTTGACAGAGTCCTGCAGACCAGCCAGCTAGGCCGTGCTCATTGTGAGGTGTAGTAGGACAGTAGGAGGGTTTGTTTTTTTTTTTTGTTTTTTGTTGCTAATATGCAGCTGGAGGACAACGGGCCTGCTTTGGGAAGATGCCAGGAGAAGTTATGCCACTTGTGTAGATAAACTTGCAAGACTTCAGCTTTCAACTCCATCCAGTCCTTACTGTCAGATTCTCTTAACCTTGTTCTGTCCCTTGCTGAGCCTTGACATTTTCAGAGGAGAAGAAAATCATATTAAATTTATGGATGAGAAGGGGGTATGTCTTGTATGTTTCCTGGCTCTGGTTTTAGTACTTGGGCTCTTTGATGAGTTCTGTCCTTGGTTTTTCTGTTTGTCTCTGAAGGGCTCATAAACTAACGCTAGTGAGAAGTCCAATTTATAGTGTATGTTTCTTTGGTCAGCATGGAAGCAATTCCTTCATGGTGTAATCTGGAGACCAGAGCTTTTGAACAAGCTGGGATTGTAGGTATCAGAACAGTGGGTAGCTGTTAGTGACATTTTGTTATGTAGTCATTGTCCTGTTTGAGAAAGTGGCATGAGATCAGTTTTGCCAGTTTTCCTACAGGGTTAAGTTTACAGGAAAAAATTCTCAAATGGGAAGTCAGAGGTTAGCATCTTCTTGGTTCTTGACCTCAAAAATAAATTAATGATTATTCATTGAATTCCTCTCTTCTACAATAATAATATAATCATAGTTATAAAATGGTATGATATGGCTTCTGTTCTTAGGGAATTTAGATTATAATTGGAAAGATAAGGCACAAATATACCCAAAAGTTAAATAACAACAGTCTTGTTTAGTGGATTTTAGTGGCAAGCAAGCAATGACATTATGGAAATGTATGATGTTGAAATGAATCTTCTTACCCCAGCTCCTCTCAGTTCCTTTTCAGCTTTGCTAAATGGCATCCCTGGAGATGATTTGAAGGGGACCCAGACTAATGATAACGATTTATGATGGAGTTTAAAAGAAAATTTTGGGCTATAATTTAGATAAGTGATTAGACTAAAGGACTCTGGGTTATTTGCAAGAGGAAAGGAGTTCAAAGGATTGTCTTTCTTAGCTTTATTTTGAGGGTTTTTGCTTTCTTTTTCAGTCCAGGCTAGCTACCTGGCTGAGTGTGACAGCAAATATTTTGGGATTATGGAAGAAGGAGTTAGAGAGCTCTCTGTGTGGAGCTAGCTCTCTAAATACAATATACTATGTTAATGTGGGGTTTTAATCTCCTAACACCGTTTAATGGTTAAATCCTTGTCCCCCAGTAGCTAGAACACTTCTTTGTATCAGTAAAGAATTCGCTTTTATAAAATACCTACTAGTGCCAGGTTTAGGAATACGGATGGAAAGGCAAACTAATTCCTACTCTCGGGGAGTTTACATTCTAACATTGGATGTATACAGTTTCATTTACATCAGTATTTTTAATTGCGAAGAGATGGAGAGTGTATCTAGGTAGGAAGAGGACGTTTAAAGGCAAGAAAGTATGAAGGTTAACAGTTTAACTCGATTGGAGTATTTCAGAGGTAAGATTTAAGGCTTCAGGTCTTACTTTGGTGCATAAATATGGTTGATATTATTGTTACTGTTAGCAACAACACCACCACTGACGTAGACTGGGGGCAAAAAAACCCCCGGGAAGGCGGATTTTGCCAGAATGTGCATGTCATGTGAAGAAATTTCCCTGAACCCCTTTGCTCCATTATCCATAAGCTGTGCAGTAGGGAGCAGGTGATGGATCTTGAGAAGGGTAGTAACATGATAGAGGGTCTCAGGAAGATTAGTCTAACCAAGGATGTTGATTGGCATAATAATAGACACTAAAGGAAAAGACACTAGCTAGGAGGCTGTGATTAGAGTGGAAAGGATGAGTTCAAGACAAGTGATAGAGGGAGATTTGGTGGCTGGTTATTTGTGAGCAAGGTAAGGATTACATGTTGTCCTCGATGAATTCTATGATTCCTTGGAGACTATGAGTCAAAGTTCACTCTAAAATTTTAATCTTTGGTTGTCTGAGAGAAGGGCAGCTAGGTGGACAAGTGGATAGAAGGCTGGACCTGAAGTCAGGAAGACTCATTTTGCTGAATTTAAATCTAGCCTCAGATACTTATTAGCTGTGGGACCCTGGGCAAGTTACTTGTTTCTTCATCTGTGAAATGAACAGGAGAAGGAAATGACAAATCATGAGTAGGGCATGACTGAAAAACAGCTGAACAACATGTGAGAAGAATTCAGTGGTACAATGAACAGAGCAGATTTCTGAAGGGAATTTAGCTTTTTTGGGGGGGGGGGGGTAATTATAAGATCAGCTTTAGATATGTTAAGTTCGACGTGATGTTGTAATAACCTAAATATTATTAACCTTTTAAATGTAATAAACCTTTTAGGGAGTTGAGTTGTGCTTGTTGTTCTAGTGACCCAGTGTGTTTGAGGAAGCTGCTACTGAAGTGATTGGGATTTTGAGGAGAAAAGGGAAGGACAAAAAGGGATCACAGCCCATCAGAGGTTGTGCTATCCAACCCAACTCAAATTTCCTACCATGTTAGATTCAGTTAACTTTCATTTATTCATGCTGATGGAAGAAAATACTAATGTACTTGATGTGAACCAGTCCATCAAGCAGTATAAAATGGAAGATGGTCTGAAATGGACGATGGTCTGAAATGGACGAATAAGTTGGATTTGCAAATGAATTTTTTTTGTGCATGTTTAAATATGTAACTTGTTTTTCCTTATTACTTTCAATACTTTAAACGAAGTGATAAGGTCATCCTTACTCAGAAGGACCTAGGGTGCATATCCTTTAACTTGTCATTTTATTTCCTCTTCTCAGACTTCCATCAACGCTAGGAATAGACATCATCACTTCTCATATTTGTGTACAGAATCTTTATAAGTTGAGCTCTCCTCTGTATAGTTCACACGTTCCTTGAGTTGGTGACAAAAACAACAAATATTTCTTAGATTAGATTTTAAAGTTCTCTTGCCCAGCAATGCAATAAAATGAGATGACAAACTGTGTTAAATAAGGAGCTTCCTATTTTGCTTAGTTAATACTTCTTTAAAGATGACAATTCTGTAGTTGGTTGAAGGTTTACTGTACCAGGGAATTGACCATATGATAAAACTGGCAGATCAAGGCTCTTTAGTGAGGATTGGGAAACTAGAAAATTACTTGTTTCGCATCCAAAAGTTGGATTAGGCAGGAGAATGAAAAAGTCATCCTCGTGAGCTATATAACATAACTCAAAATGGTGACATTGGGATAACACACAAAATTAGAATTTTACCCCATGAAAGCTTTAAAGAGAAGCAGGCCAATCTCAGTAGGTAACAGCGTTGATTAAAAGGGAAAGGTGATATTAGAGAGTTGTGTATATGACTTTGTTGCCTGGAAGGCAATAGTGTGTAAGTCCTCTTTCAAAAGGTGACAGACATTGTTTTTATACAGAAAATCAGCAGCAAACCTTCTCCTCTCTCTGGAGTTCAAGTCTCACACATACTGAAATGACTGTCAACTTTTATGTAGGAAACTTAACTCTTAAAGCACTACAAAATTACTATGAATTGGGTTTCACATTATGCAAAGTAGATCAGAATACAATTTACTTCTTTCTTGTCAGCTTAAATGCTTTAACATCTTATCCAGTGTTCCAAGGTAAAATCTTATAAATTCATGGAAAAACTACATATACAATATATAAACTTTTCACTTTTTACCCATGTGCAAAGCAAATAAATTATGCCAGCCATTCGTCATAACTGTCACCCAAAGATAAGTAACAGTTGAAAAAGCCTTAATTTACCCTTAATAACTCTGGCTATACTAAAATGCCTACACTTATGAAGACTCCAGACTATAACAAGAGATTAACTTTTCTTCAAAGGAATCAGATTAAAATAATCATATGGAGCCTAGAAACTGAATTCCAATTTGACAACCTGAAGAGTTGTATGTGTACCTTGCCATGTGTGAATCAGTGTGAAAAATAATACCGTGATCAGATATCATGTTTCTAAGAAAAGGGAACCATCAAATCCAAGAAGTGCCCTGAAGGGGAGGGTCGTGGTGGTTGTGGTTGTTAAAAAGAAATTAAGCTGAGGAAAAGAGGGAAGAAAAAAGTAAGTCTCCTGCTGGCACCTGAGCCTCTGAATTAAATGCATATTAGGAAGTTCTAGTTTCAATACCTTCACCAAAATTTTACTCAGATGTGACATCATGGCACAAAGAGGATCCTGTGATCTTGAAGGCTCTACTATGTGATTGACACTTTAGATTCTACAAGAATGGAAGGGCTTCCAGGAAGGGCTTAAGAGTATATATATTGTTTTTTTGCCTCTTGTTTGAGGAACTAACTTCTTTCGGATACACTAATACCATCATAAGGTTGCCAACCAGGTGATGAATTTTGAAATCTACAACTCATATACAGCCTACTTACTACTCATTAGCGGGAGTTGTGATCTGCATTGCTGAAGGGATTCTCCACACTGATAAAGTAACTGATCCTTGAAATATTGATGACACATAGCCACATGAATGGGGCCCTGGACTACTATAGTGCTAATAATATCCATGTGCAATTCCATCTGACAAATGTGGAAAAGCTTTGCACTAATTGAGATACATTAGTAAAGTGGGATACAGTGATAAGAGATAATCTGGCTTCAAGGAGGTTACATTCCACTGTCAGTTGCAATATGTGACAAGGAAATAGAAGCATAAGAGCAGTTTTTAACTAGGGCAATGAAAGGTTTTTTGAACAATGGGAGCAATTAAAAGTAGAGTAATCTGAGAAGATTTTTGTGGCACCTAAACTGAACTGTGGAAATGGCTAAGGATTTCAAAGAGACTAAGGCAAGAAGGAACACATCCTCCATGTGGAGCACAGATGACGTGTCAGAAGACCCAGAGTCCTGCAGGCTATGGGTGCTGGAATTTGGGTAACTGCTGGTAGTCTAGTTTGGCAGGATTATAAAATATGTGAAGGGGAGTGACAGTTGATCAATCAGCAAGCTTACTATGTTCCAGATTCTAAGGTGCTAGAAATACGACGATTACAAAACAAAACAACCCAGTCCCTGCCTTCAGGTTGAAATAAGACTTGATAAGTAGATTGTTTTTAAATGCCAGGCTATTTTAAAGGCAATAAGGCAATACTTAGTCAGTGGAATGATACGGTCAGACCTGTGCTTTAAGAAGATTACATTGGCAGCTAAGTGGAGCATGGGTTAGAGAAGGAAGAAACTGGAAGCCCAGTCAGTCAGGAGGCTAATGTCCTGTATTTATTGTATTGCAATTGTTCTAACAGAGGTAAATGAGGAGAAAGGGGTGACTATAAGTATGGAAAGGCATCTATAAGGTCCTTTTAAACAATACATAGCCTATGTATTACTTTCTAAATGCTCAGTATAACAGCTAATCCTTTCTGGATTAACACTGGAAATTGGTAGGCAAGAAACATTTTAATGTTATTTTTTTTATAGATGGTATACTCAGGTGTCCAAGTATGAAATTTACTGTCTCTTTGTTACCGGTTGTAAAGTGCAGTAATCCAAGACGTTCTGATTATTGTAATCATATACCTAGGTAGGAGTAAATATTTAGCCACTAGAGGGCATGCTTTGCAAATTAAGGGCTATTTCAATGCCTGTTGGCAAGTAACATAGCAGATTTCTTTTGAATCTTGTCCAGGGAGAAGTTTCATTAGAAATATGAGTAGGAACTTTTTTTTATCGGTGTTTCCTTAAGATCCTTAGGGATAGATTTTGCAAATAGCTTTATTGCAAAGTATTGTAGATAACTTTTTGATTCATTAACAAGCATGTGCGTAGTATTATGGAGAGACAAAAAGAGTAAAATGTATGGGCTTTTCCCTCAAGGAATCTAAGGTTTAACTAGAGAGAGATCACACATGTTTGTGTGTCCCCAGTACCTAGTACCGCAGTCCTTGATAAATGTTTGTTGAATTTATATGAAAAGTCCAGTATAGAAATAATACGAAAAGATACTTTATAATATAGGCAGGTGTCAGTGAGCGATAGGGGCAATATCTTCTATAATAATTCAGAGGAAGAAGAAAGACCATTGTGGGTAAATGGAGAACTTTATGAAAAACAAAGAAAAGAATGGAAAATGTGAAAGCTATTATTGGTTGTTCAGTTTTTTCGATCTTGTCCGACTCTCCATGACCCCATTTGGAGTTTTCTTGGCAAAGATACTGGAGTAGTTTGCCATTTCCTTCTCCAGCTCATTTTTACGGATGAGGAAACTGAGACCAGCAGGGTCAAGTGACTTGCCCAGGGTCACTCAGGAAGTGTCTGAGGCCAGATTTGAATTTAGGAAGATGAGATTCCCTGACCTCAGGCCCAACGCTCTATCCACTGCACCACCTAGCTGCTGCCCCGCAAAAACCACAAAAAACAAAATTGTACTAAGAATCCAAAACCCCATCATTTTAGAGTTGGTGTTACTACTTAAGAGTTACAACTTAAGGTTGAAGGATTGTTCCTGGCAGGGACGTTTAACTTGTTCTGTTTGGAGGTGAGAAGCAGAACTAGGAGAAATGGGGAGAAGTTGCAGAGAGACTGATTTGAGTGTGATTAATGACAAAAAACTTTCATACAGTTAGAGGCACTAGGAAAGCACTTGCTCAAGAGCTGTAGTAACCTGTATGTGGTTTCATAAAAACATGTGACTAGCCTTTAAATACTTACGACAGCAGACTTTTTAAAAAATGATTTTTAAAAAGAAACCCGAATGTAAAGAATACCCCCAAACTAAACATTTCCATATAGATAGTAACAGGAAAAAATAATACATCTCTTCTGTACAGCTTACTTTAAAAAAATAAGTATAAATAAATGCAGAGCTATCTTGCTTGTCAGTGCTTCTTTCTGAATTTCCTTGTGCTCTCTTCTGTGCATTTTAAAAATGCTTCAATGAGCCTCTTTTCTTCCTTTTCCTCTTTCTTGGCAGGAGGGGAGGGGGAAGGGCATGACCACCCCTAGCTTCTCTCACTCCCCTCCCAAATTCCACCTCCCTTTAAAAAAAAAGAAAAACTCAGTCCGTGTAATAAGCTTAGTCAAGCAAAACAAATCCGCAAATTTGCTACGTCCAAAAAAGTGTGCCTCATTCTGTCCCCTGAGGCCATCACCTCTCTGTTAGGAGGTTAGTAACAGGCTTCATCTTCAGGCTTCTGACGCCTTAGTCATTGCACTGAGCCGAGCACTTCCTTCTATGTTGTTAAATCAGTCAACTTGCATTTATTACAGGCTTACTGTGTACCAGGCACTGCGCTAAGTGCTGGGAATGCCAATATGACCAAAAGGACAATCCATGTCTTCAGGAAGCTTACATATTAATGGGGAAATGCTACATGTGGAAGGAAGCTTTTATCCTGGCACATTTTGACTCACCTGAGGAAATGCCAGGGAAAGTAACAGCTGGGGGGTGGGGGGGAGACTTGTAGCCTCGATGAGGGTCTCATGTGACCCGACCCCTGAGCTCGGGTCACGTGTCACCCCTCTGCTCCAATGCAGCAGGCTTGCATCTCCAAATCAGAACTATGAATAGCATTTCTAAACTACATCAAGGAAGGGATATACTATCTTAGGGCACCACAGTGGAGGGAGTGGCTCAATCACAGCATGTGGAAAAGTGACAAACCCAACCCTAGATAAATGAGGCATGGATCCTTCTTCACCTCTGTGCCAACGTTGTTGTTATGTTCATCCTCTGTTGCCAAAGAAGAGCATGCCATCAGAGAAATGGTGACTTGACGTACACGTAGCTTGCAAGAGGCAGGCTAGGGCCCATGGGTTTTATGGAGTTTAGGAGTTAGGGGTTCTTTGTCAATTGAGTACTAGTTTTTTGTCTTTGCTAGAGGTCCTTCACCCATCTCTAGATGGGGAAGGAGCCAAGGATGCTTCCAAGAAAAGAGTTAAAACAGGGTGTTAGGCAGGAATAGAAGACCTGTGACTAAGGCACAGATAGTCTAATAAGGCTAAGGTCGTCTCCCCTAATAGAGATGGTTCTTTGGAATTATGGTTGATCATTGCATTGATCATAGTTCTTAAGTCTTTATTTCTTTACAATGTTGTTATTGCATAAGTGATTCTCTGGTTCTGCTCACTTCCCTTTGCATCAATTCATACAAGCCCTTCCAGTTTTTCTGAAACTTTCTTTTTTGTCATGGGGCACAATAATATCACATTGCATTCTTTTTTATTTTTTTAATTCATTTTTTTTTTAGTTCTAAACTCTTCTCTCTCATATCTTTCCTACGCATTGAGAAGGTAGGAAAAATAAAATCGATTACAAATTATATGTATATCTATAGACACATATGTATGTTTATATATATTTATATATAAATACACATATTTATCTATATATGTGTATATATGTGTGTGTCATGAGAAACATCCCCACATTAGCTGTATCCTTCCCAACTTTCCCCCCCCAAAAAAAGAAAAAAAAGAGAAGGAAATATGCTTTAATCTGCACTCTGAAACCACGCACTCTCTGTCCAGAGGAATTGCAGTTGGTCCTTGTATTTATGAGAGTCACTAATCTTCAGAGTTCATTCTTGCTTTGTCCCATTCCTGTTAATGATATATAAATTGCTCTCCTACTTCTCTTTACTCTGGATCAGTTCATACAAGTCTTCCCAATAGTTTCTAAAATCATTCCCATTACTATTGCTTATAGCACAGTAGCATTCACGTTCCCTCGTTGATTCTGCCGTTCTCCAGTTGATGAGCCTCTCCTGTTAAAGATTGAAGTCATTGCTCTGAAATGAATGACTGAAACAACAAATGTGACCCCAGTTCTTTGCCATTACAAGAAAAAAAAAGCTTCTGTCAATATTTTTGTACATAAAGGGCCTTCTTCTTTGTTCTTCTTATGCTCCAGGTACTTCTGTCTCCATGATTTTGCTTATGGCCTCTTACATGCCTGAGACTGATGAACACTGACTGCAGTCAGAGGATCTGAGTTCGGAATCCCCTTCTGACACTTAAAATTTGTGTGCCTTGGTTTTGTCCTCTGTAAAGATGATGATGTGGGGATTACTTTCAGCTCTTACATCTGTGATCAATAGTGATCATTTTGTGTTGAAGCCTTCGTCTTTTCTTCAAGGTGCAGATCGGGTGCTATCTCATACATTTAAGTTTTCTCTGATTCTACTTCCTACTCCCCCTGCTGTCCAAGTTGAAAACCATGTTTCCAAAGAACTAAATTTCCCAAATTTATGCTGTCATAGGGCGTCAGCTGTTTTGTTCTTACTATGTTCTAGGTTCTGGGAATACAAAGGAGCTAATATTACAGTTTAGTACACTTATCTCCCTTTTAAAATATGAGCTCCTTGAGCATAGAGACCATCTTATTATTTCTCTACTTGCTTTGTATCTTGTACGATGTCTTACACATTTATTTGTTTAATAAGTGTTGAGTTGCATTGTTTGGAGGGGAAAAGGGGGAGTAGTTAAAGACACAGTTTCCAAACCTAGGTGGAATCAAATCTATAGTATGCAGAACCTAAATAATTCTAGGCATAGCTAGGTGGCACAGTGGATTAGGTGCGGGACCTGGATTCAGGAAGACTTATCCTCTTGAGAAATCTGGCCTCATACATTTACTAGTTTTGTGACCCTGGCCAAGTCACTTAACCCTGTTTGCCTGTTTTCTCATCTGTAAAATGAGCTGGAGAAGGAAATGGCAAAGCACTTCCAGTATCTCTGCCAAAGAACCAAAAATACCCAAATGGGGTCATAAAGAGCTGGACACGCTGAAAAATGACTGAACAGCAACGAATTTGAAGCTTGAAATATAAAGGAGAAAAGTTGCAGGCAAATATCAGTGTTGCTACTCTTGAGAGAACCCAAACTTCAAGCAAATTTCCTTTGATTGGTCAGTGATCTAACCAGGAAGGAGCTGAAGAAGGAATCTACAGGCTGTTTAATATTAAGACAGATTTGGCCTCATTATCTAAGTCCTCTGTAGTACTGTTGACCTTGAGTGTGTGACTCAACATGTTGAATCACCAAAGAACGATTAAATTAGATTAAGGATATCTAATTAAGGATTAATCTAATTAAGGATATATTATATTTCATAAAGAAGAAAATATAAACATTTTATTTATTGTGTGCCTACTGTTTTTGCCTCACTAATGCACCATGCATTTTCAAGTAGCACAAAAGTATGCTTCAGTTCCCTAGACAGTTCGGCTAACTAACCGGTTTTACTTTTGTGAGAGGCCTGCTAGCTTTTGAAATTTTGAAATTTTGTGGCTTCATTTATTCTGCTGGATACATTCATAACTCAGTTTTGGTTTTTGGTTCATTTCTTTACATAATTTACAATTTATTGCCATAGGAACCTACCACCTAGTGCTCAAAGAACAGAACTTCTAGCAGTTTTGAAAAACTGGGTCCTATCAATGGAATTATTTTCATCAACATTGTTTTCTACAGGGAAAGTTACTGATGAATAAAGATTTTCAAGTTATTAAATTGTCTAAAGCATTCTTCTAAAGCCCTTTTACATTCTTCTTAGAAGGCTAGCAAAATGAGATTTAATTAAATATTTAATGTTATAGTGAGCATATTAATTTTAGGTCAGATTTATGATAGAATAGATTTGTAATGTTTTTGTGTCCGAAGTGTGCTCTACAGTATATTTGGTAACCCTTGCATAATAAGCACATGTAGTATATTTGCTCCAATTTCATAGTTCTTGGATCAACATTTTATTCTTTGTAATGATTATAGGTATTAGTACTTCTATGTTTACTTTTATAATATTGTTCATCGTATGTACATAAGTTATTCCATATTGAGTCCTTGGTTTAGAATATGACCCATCAATTTTAACATTATTTTTTTGGAAAACGCATCTACTTTATGAATGTAATAACGTTATAACACTGGCTCAAAGAACACATTGTAGTCAAATGTGGACGGCCTAAAGTTAATTAAACATTCCATAATCTCAAAATTTCAGAGTTAGAAGAACCTTCAGTGACCATGTAACTGGCTTCTCCGTATGAGAATTCCCTCTACAACCTATTCACAGATAGTTGGTTACCCAGCATTTTTTGAAAACCTGAAGCAACCCATTATCCTTTTGCATAACTCTAATGATTAGGAAGTCCTTCCTTATATCAAGCCAAAATGAGACAAGATGTGTATTAGTAAGTATATAGCTAGATGTGGTGGGGCATGTTGCCTGGGATTGATGGATTGCTTGAGTTCTCAGAACTACAGCAGGCTAAAGATGTCAGACAAAATCTGGTCACCAGTACCCAGGAGTAGGGGCCATCATGCTTCCTGAGGATGATCAGCCCAGGTCAAAACAGGTCTAAACTGTACTTAACTTCTGTTTACCTCAGTGTCCTCTGTGAAATGGGAATAATAATGATCATAGCACTTGCCTTGTAGGTTGTTGGGAGAATCCAATGAGATAATATGTGTAAAAAGCACTTTGCAGAAATTAAATTACAATGTAAAAGTGAGCTATTGGTATTCAGTTTGGCCTAATATCTGGCAAGATTTTTTTTTTTTATCCTGGCATCGTTTGTTAGCCAATTTTCTTAGTTTTGTTTAATCTGAAAGTTTGATAATTGTAATATCTAGTCCAAATCATTTATAGAAATGTATAATAATAGAGGGCTTAGTTTATGTCTTGGAGGCCCTGCACTGGAGAACTCTTTCTAAGCTGATGAGATAACTGCAAGCATGTTTGAATCCATCTAACAGTACTATTTTTTAGTCTCCTTTCACTCTCTTTCTTGTCAGTAAGAAAAGCATGAGAGACTTCATTGTATGTTTTGCTAAGATCTAGGTAAATCAAACTTGCAACATTACTCTTCTCTACCTATTTAATAACATTGCCAAAAAGGAAATAAGTTTAGTCTGGCATGACCAGTTGTTGATGAAGTCATGCTGACCTTTTGTGACCTCTCTTGCCTTTCCTAGATGTTCACTAATCATTGTCTTAATGATATGATTTAGAATTTTGCTGGGAATCAAAGTGAAGCTTTCTGGCTTATGCCTTTTAGACTCCATTCTCTTTCTTTTAGAAAATTGGAGCATTTGTTCTGTTCTAATCATGTGGACCATGTCCTATTCTCCACCATTTTTCAGAGATCACTAACATTGAGTTAATGAGCACATCTGTCAGTTTCTTCAATGCCCTAGGATATAGTTTACTCCTGCCTGATGATTTGAACTCACCAAGGATACCACAATATGTACTCTTATTGCAGACTTTCCTCCTTGGTTATCCATTAGCCATTTTCCCTCCTTTTCTAGTCTAAAGATCTTTCTCCTTAGAAGGAAGAAGCAAAATTAGCATTGGGCAGTTTTGCTTTCTCTCTTTAATCATTTTGATCAGGATAAGCTCTTTGATTGACTGTATAGCCAGAACTAGGGGTACTTTCAAAAGGTACTAGATGACCAGAGCCTTGGAGGCTTACAGAATTGTCTCTCACCAGATGCTATCACGGAAGGAGTTAAACCAAGAGCAAGAGATCCACAAAGAGAGAGCAGCCAAAGCCCATTTGGCCAAGACTCTTGTTGGCTAGTGTTGTTGGAAGGTACATCCAGTTCTGGCTATGTCTCCAGTCCAAAAGGGTTTTGCTAACTATGTGGTTATCAGATTTGAACCGGATAAAAAGAAAGTCTCTGTGTGCTACAAAGTCTTGAGAATGCCCTTCCATTGCACACTGTCATGACTCCACCGTTAACAGCTCCCCCCTCCCCCCAGTTTCTTCCATATGGGCAGTAACATGAGGGGCAGTTTATGCATGTGTTAATTGTCCATTACATTAATCTTTCTAGGAGTTTAGTAGAGAAGGAAAGGAGAAAGAAAAAGTATTTTGGGGCATGAGCCGACCACAAGAAGGTATTGGAATGAGAGGCCACTCTGAAGGGTGAGATTGAGGATGAGAAATGTGTTGGTATGGAGGTGGTACAGACAGAAGATGATGGATGCAGCAGTATCCTGGAGCCTGACAGACAAGGACCTAGTGCCTCTCTATTGGGCAGCATGCCCATTCAGGCAGATGGCTAAAATATGCAAGAATAGAGTTTTTTGGCCATAGCCTTTTATGAAGCTGTCTATTAAGGCAGGGAGGTGTTGAAATGTGCCTGGGTGGAGGAAATGCTCATTCTGATGAAATCATGGATCTTTAACAGCATCAAAGAAAAGTTGCTAGGTCTATTAGAGAATATGGGCTGAAAATTAGTCTAATAGTTGGTGATACCCACAAGTTAGTTGCTCTGACAGCAACAGCCTTTTAAGCACACAAACCTGCTTTGAAAAGAACAAGCTATTTTGAAAACACGGAGCTGAATGCATTCATACTGTTGGTCCCTGGCTGATGGAATCTTTTTTTACTGAATGAAAGTCAAATGAGATTCCTACCCACATAGCCCATTGATATAAATGCTAAAAAGAGTCCATAATGTGAATGTTTATTATGTACAAACCTGTCTCTTGTCACTACATCTTTTATACTTAGTCTCAAAAGTTCTGTGCTCCCATAGATAGTCTGTCTAAATGCCCTTCTGCTTGTTTGTCCAAGTTTGCATTATATTAGTTTGTAGGTAAGTAGAATGTAGATGAGTGGGGCTTGTGTGTGTATAGTTTTACCCTTTTGTGTAATACCTAGAAAAGTACTACAAGTCCATGAGTATCCTTTCTTCCTTGATATTCCTCTGTCCCTTGGCTTCATTACACTAAGACCTGCCTGACAGATCTTTTTATATTATCTTTGTTCATTTCTCTTCCTATCCTGCCCCCTAAGTGTGGGCAACCTACAGGAATGTGTTCTCCATATTCTCTAGCACTCTGTACTATCTCCTTTGATAGTCTCATCCATTCCTAACACTTTAATTATTATCCCTAACACAAGTGACTCTTTTTGGGTGGCTTAAGTGTTGTGGTTAAGTGACTTGCCCAAGGTCACCCAGCTAGTAAGTATCTGAGGCTGGATTTGAACTCAGATCTTCTCGAATCCAGGACCAATGCCCTATCCACTGTGCCATCCAGGTAGTGGCTTTTAAAACCTTATGTCTCTTTGGTATTCCAGGCCAGCCTTTGCACAATACATCTTCTCTCTGTTTTGATGGCCACCACACCTATATCAGGCCATCATCAACTTGTGCCTCCTGTTGGTCTCTGCTTCCAGTCTCTCCTGTCACTATCACATCCTTCATAGAACTGCCAAATTGCTATCCACAAAGCACAAAGCTTTAATGTCTATGTCCTGCTCAATAAGATCTAGTAGTTCTCTCCTGCCTCTAGCTAGGCTCAAATATAAGGGTTTGTGGGCTTAGGAAGCTCTTTCCTGGATCCAATCTACCTTTTCAAATTTACTGCACATTATTACTCTTGACTCTTGCTTCCTATGTTACAGTCCAGCTGGCTTGCTTCCTGTTTCTGTGTATTTGATGTTCCATCTCCTATCCCTGTGATTTTGCATAGGTTTTTCTCCCATGATTTTCATGAATTCCCTCCTTGCCTTTGCCTCATTCATCACCTAATTTTCTTCAAAATACAGTTCATACCACTTCCTCCAGGAAGCCTATCCTCTCATTTCCATTTACTTGTCCTGTCTACTCCCTACTACTCAATTACATTGTTAAATTACCTGGGTACATGTTGCTTCTCCCAAACAGCAAGTAAACTTCTGTAATGCAGGGGATTTTCTTTTTTTTGGGGGGGGGTGTGTCTTTTTCACCTGAAGCCTCTGGCACATACTAGATACTTAATAAATAGTCAGTGTATTGAATTTCCAACTGGCTTCTGGACATTTTGTCTTCGATATCTTGAAGGTAATGCAAATTTCTATTGTCTGAATCTGAATTTGCTTTTCCTCAAACCTGCCCTTCTGTTTCTGTTCAAGTTTCACCCTTTGTAGAGTATTTTAAAGTTTCCAAAATTCAGTTTTCCTACTTCCCTTTATTTCCAGTTTCAACCCTATGGCTAACCATTTCAGTTTTCCATTGTGTAATCTCAAATCCCTTGGCAGCTTGTTCTATCTGTGCACTCACTCACACTGCCAAAACCAACCCTGCATTCGTCCACTGTCTATCTCCTTCCTCCTGCTCATATGTTGCTGAATGGAACAGCTGTTCTAAGCTTTCTCATCCATCCTCAAACTCTCCTGCTCCCTCTTTCCCTAACATTATTTCATTTGAGGTACTTGCCGCTTTAGTTTTCTGAGAGTTTTAAACAATAACCACTTCTGAGTTTCCTTCTCTCCCCTTCTCCACCTCTCAGAACCCCCTTGATTCTCTGTAGTCATACATTGTCCCCTCCTTTACTCTGGTCTCTAATAGAGGGGGAGGGGACCTTTTTCCTTGCTAAAGCCAGTTTTTCTGCATGTACACTTGACCGTCTTGTCCCCATCCATCTTCACCAAATTCCTGCCCTCGCCCCCCACTTAAACTTCAGTCTCTCCCTATCCTTCCTTACTGCTTTTAAACTTGCTCCTCTTTCCTCCATTCTGAAAAACAAAGCTAAAACCCTTCCTCAAACCCTTCAAACATTGGTTGTCTATCTCTGTACCTTTTCTTATCCAAACTCCTGGAGAATGTTGTGTCCACTCATTGTATTCATCTTCTCTTCTTTCGCTGAATACTCTGAAATCTGGCTTCTGATCTTAGCATGCAAGTGAAACTGCTGTCTCCAAAGTCAACCAGTGAGCTCTTACTTGCCAAATTTAATGGCCTTCCTCAATCTCTTGATTCCTTCATCATCTGCTCTGCATCATGTCTCCAATTGGTGTAATGCCGCTAGCCTCTGTTGACCCTTTTCTCTTTCTGTATATCTCAGTGGGTTTAATTGTCATCTCTGTGGAGCTGCCTCAGATCTGTATACCTGTCTCTATGGTCTTTTCCTTGAGCTTTATCCCCTCATCGGTAACTGACTTGGGCATTTCAACTGGAATTTTTGTTGTCAGAAATAGCGATTGAGTCAGCTAATATCACCTGTGTGTCAGGCAGTGTGCTAAACATTGGGGATACAAAGAAAAACAAATGATAGTCTCTGCTCTCCTGGAACTTACAGTCTAATAGAGGATACAGTATGCAAAAAACTCTCTCTTTTCTTTCCCTGTCTCTCTTCTCCCCATATTATATATTGCATATATGCTGTATAGATCTTTTAATTGAGAATAACAGAAGGATAACACTAGAATTAAAGGAGATAGTAAAAGGGTCCTTGTAGATGGTGGGATTTTAGCTGGTACCTGAAGAAAGACAGGAGGCTAGAAGGAGATGAGGAGGGAGAGCAATCCAGAGGCAGGAGATAATAAAATGCCCAGATTTCCAGAGGTGGAACGTTTTTTGCAAGGAACAGCAAAGAGACCAAGGTCATTGAATTGCAGAGTACACAGGGGTTAGGGGTCACAGATATAAGAAGGAAGCTTATGAAAGGTTTTGAACACCAAACAAACAACCTTACATTTGATTTTGGAAGTCATTGGAGTTTTATTGAAGTTGAACATGGAGTCTGACATGGCCAAGATCAAAATTAAATTGGCCGGTGCAAGCAAATAGGGAATGTGAGAATAGGTTATAGGAGTTTCAGAAAGTGGCATAGAGGGGGATTAGGAAGAGTGAATGTGTCCAGTGCCCTAGAGTAGTGGCCACCTGAAACAAGTGAACCTGATAGCTCTGTTTTGGGGGAACTCAGAGGTTCCAGGTGTTTTGACCTCTAGCTATATATTTGATAATAAGGCTTATAGCACCTTCATGACGATTATTACAGGTTTATAATGGACATAAAATCCTTTGTAAATAAAGTTATCTAAAGTGGTATATGAATGCTAGTCATTACTTATTTTTAAACCGTGAATTGAATTTCAAACTCCTTGAGGGCAGAGCCTATATGTCTTTCTATTGCCTAGGTTTTGTACATAGTAGCTCCTTCATACATATTTCCTTATATTAAGTTATAAAGGTTTGAAGTTCTAAACACCAGTTAGAACCTGGAGGATTATTCCCTCCATTAAGTTACTCTTCAAAGTTAAATAGGCAAGTCTGACACTTGTAAATTCAAATTCATTTGTTTCAGTGAACATTTATTAAAGTTGAACTAGGTGACAGGTCTTGTTAGTAGCACAGATAAGTTTATGGAATGCATTTGGAATAAGTACTTCTCTAAGTACGTTACAATGAATGTGACTTTAGTTGGCCCTGGTCTAAACTGGCCCCTTGGGATCTCATTGCTTAAATTGGCCCATGTTTAGTGTACTGAAGCCCACTTCTTGGGCAGTATTGTTAAGATTTAGGGCTTGTCTGCAAAGCTATTTGAAGATGACAGGTTCTGTCCTGTGCAGATTCTGCTATTTCTTTTCTTCATCTATTTGCTCAATATATAAAATCCTTTATTTTATTATTATTATTATTATTATTATTGGGTTTAGAACTGTGCGTGAGGGAAGAGAGGGGACCATCACTTAATTTCATATTTACAGTCTTAACTTGCTTCAGATAGAGTGGCAGGCCTATGAGAATAGGTTTTTAGTAAATTGTATATTGGTTGTGTGTGCTAGTGAGGCAGGATGGGGGCGGTCCTGGCTCCCTCCTTCACAGGGGTATCGAGAAATTTGTTGATCTAATCATGTTGCTCTTCTGCTTTGCCCAAGGGTTCTTAAATGTTATTTAACATTGATCAGAAGTTTGGTGCCTTCCTAATCATGTGTATATCTCTATTCAAAATTCAGCTTTGATGCTACATTTTTTTTTCTATAGGTATAGACTATCTAGAATCCTGGGTTTTACCCCCAAGCTGTTTTTACCCTTGTGAGATGGGAATGGGGCTGAGAGACTGCCTTTTCTTACTTCTAAGCTGTGAATAATATTTATTTATTTTATTTTTGTCAGTTGGTTCCATGGTTCATGAATTCTTTATTATAGCAGGAATCATCAATTCAATGGAGAATCATTGGAATTGCAAGTTTAGGACATTTTTTGGAATATAACAGAACGATGTGCTTACCTTTTAAGCCCTTAAATTTATTTAAAATTAAATGAGTCCTGTGATGGCAAGCTTTATAGATCTGCCTGGAGGGCTTATGGGATAGAAATGTATATGTGCATAGGAGATGCTGTGCTCCTTTATCGAGTTGGATATACTAGGACATCTTTGCCTAAAAACATTTACTGTTTTCTTTTGAAGAACCTGTGAAGTTCTAAGTGATGGAAAAAATAACACTAGTAAGACATTTTCTTTGAGAATGAGTTCGAATTGTGAGAATCAAATCTTACCAGTGGTCCTCCATTTATACATCCTCAGCATGTGAGGATTGGTGTTGCGAACTCAGTATTAACTGCTTTTGTGTGGCTACCTTTTAGACATTTTTCTATAATATGATAGGTTTTTAGAAAAGTATTTTAGAAAAATAATTTGATTTTTTATTTTATTCCCAGCTCTGTTTTTTTCAAATAAAAGCTGATTAAGTCAATAACATTTTTATTAAATGCCATCTTTATACAAAGCACTATGCAAGGTGGTGTAGAGCATAGAGTGTTGCAGAAAACAACACCAGCCCTCAGTAACCTTAATATCTAGTTGGGGAACTGAGGCAATATACTAAGATGCCAAATACTACCTTTTAATGTCATAGGATACATATATACACACACACACACACATGTATGTGTATGTATGTGTATATATATAAAAATGAATTTTACTATTTCAAAGAGTCAACCCTGGGCAGGGGACCATGGGAAAGTTTTTTTCTGGGTTTCCTTTCCTTTCATATATTACATTATATCTTAGATTTAGGGCTGAAAATAACCTTAGAGGTCATTTACTTCAAGCCTCTCATTTTATTTATTAGGAAACTGAGGCCCAGAGAGGTTAGATGTCATAGAGAAAGGTGTAATAGCAGGGTTAGAGCTGTCCTTCCCTGACTCCAAATCTTTCATTCTATTATATACCACTGTCCTCTTTAGTAGATGTGGCTAAAGAATAGTTGTCTGAAATCTGGTCAGAGTATCTGCCATGGTCTAGTGAATGAAGGTTCCTTGAGACTTTTGTGTAATCTGGTGAATAGTGGATGAGGAAGAAAAAAAGAATGAATTTGATTGTTAAAGCCTACTTTTTAGGATTGCTAAAGATGAATTTAACTTTTTCTTAGCAATTTGGTAGGAATTTAAGGGTCAACAGAATCAAATCTGATTTGATTTCAGCTGAAAAAAAATCACCTTGAAAGGAAGATAGTAATGTTGAATTTGGTCAGAGTATTTCAATAGCACAGAACCCAAAGGAGAGAAAAAAGTGGATTCTCTGGAATTGATGATATAATATTTAGCAAAAGAAAACACTGTTGGAATAATAAGAAAGCTCTTTACTAATGAGACAAATCAAAGTACTATATAGCATGTAAAGGAATGTAGGAGTTTTCTTGTGTTGAACATCTTTTACAACCAGTCTTCTATATTATACAAGTGAGAACTGTGATGTTATAGAAATATTGCTGGATTTTGAGTCAGAAGGTCTGGGTTCAAATCATGTATGTTTCTTATTAGCTATTGAACCATAGATTGGTCATTTCATTTCTCTGCACCTCAGTTTTCTTTTATGTAAAATGGGACTAATAATGCATGTAACTCCTTATTTCTCAGGGCCGTAGAGGATCAAATGAGATTGCTTCTGTAAATCACTTTGCCAATTGGAAGCTCTCTGTGATTATTAGCTATGTTGTTATCTTCATTATTTATTCTTACTTCCACCCCTTTCGTTAGAGCCTTGATTCACTCACCTTTTCTCTCCCCCATTGCCCAGTAGGCCTTTCTATCTATACGTCATAGAGCTGCCAGACTAATCTACGTGCATAACTTATTTTATTATTTCCCTTCTGTGCCAAAGCTTACAGTGGTATCCTATTGTCAGTTGAGTAAATTTTGGGCTCCTTTGCCTGGAATTAAAGTACTACCTTTATCAATCTGGAACTTCCTTCTCTTTCCAGTCTTATTTCTGCTACTACAATTCATGAACTATGGTCCAACCAAACTGGGATACAGTCTGTTTTCCAGACTCCCTGTTTGTTTCTGTCTTTGTGTCTTTACTCAGGCCTCTAAATGAAATGTTCTTCTTTTTAATTCCTTCCCGTTCTTTAAATCCCATCTCCGTACAGCCTTCCCAGAATCCATTGGTAAAGACTTTCTCCCTCACATAGTATTGTTTTCTGCATCTGATAACTTGATTTGATGTCTTCTCTAAACTTCATTTCTTCCCCCAGCCAGATACAGTGTGAAGAAGACAGTAGGCCCTCAAATACCTATTGAATTAAATGGCTACAGCTTTGGGCCTGACCATGAAGAAGGGAGTATGTCCTAGGTAGCTTGTTTGTTAAATTCCAGAGACTGGACTCAGATCCCTCTGGTTTTCTGCATTCAGAATAGGTGATCCAAGCAAGGCTTTTAATTTAGTCAGATTAGAGTCTCCTGTTTATTCAAAGCTGGAAAAGCATTTTGTTTAAACTTCTCAGTGAGATGAGTGTCCAGAAGCAAGATTTCTACCTCTAGACCTCCTCTCAATGAACAGAATTTTTAACAAATCACGAGCAGATTTTTTTCCACACACCATACGGTGAGTTACTGTGCTGCCTTACACAGGTGAGCTTTGCAGGCAGTTTGGAGAGGAAGTTGGCTGTTTGTGTTTCATGGGTATGCCTAGCTAATAAAACATTCCCCTGTTCAAATTCAAATAGTGATACAAAGTGACTGAGTTTTTTTTTTTTTGTTTTATTTTAGAGAAAAACTTAAATCACACCTCCAGATGCTCTGGGGTGGCACATTTAAAAGGTTAAATTTCACTTTTTGTGGGTCTTATATAGAGCTCTGGGAATTTGCCAATTTCTTTGGTGTCTTAAAGGTTTGTTCATTGAAAATACAGGCTATGGCACATCCAATGGTTGCATCGCTCTAATATGTTAAGGCAGAAGCACGCTTTTAATATTCATCATCTTTAAGTACTACCAACTGACATTCAGTACTAAATGTGCAGATATGGGTGCTGAGCAAAACAGCGCAGAAGAGGACTTGCTCATTTGTATTCTAGATGGAAATCTTAAATTAGTTTCCTAGATTTTTAAATGGATTTTTAAATGCCGGGCACATAGGAGATTGAGTTCATATTAATATTTATAAGGTTTGAGAAGATATTTAGTGAAATATTTGTATAATTTAATTTTGGTCATAATCAAGTAGGAAACCATAACAAGTGGGACAATGTACTTTAGATCCCGTTGGTTGATTTTTGCTAGGTTATCATAAAGAACGCTATTCTCTGAGAAGTCCAGGATTACCCAGGGTTCTTACATTAGTATGCTTAAAATGCTGTCCTTTATTTATAAACACAGAAGTTGGATACTCACATACTTGTGTATAAATTAATTGGATTGTATTATTATATGCTAATTTGAGTTAATTTAGTAATACAGTAATAGTGATAAAATCATTTATTGGCAGTTCTGCAGAACTGTGTAGGCTTTTTGCTTTTATAGCCTTTGGTATATAAAACAGCATCAGAATTTTCAAAAAAAACCTCTTTCTAGTTTTGCTTAGGGCTAATTGAGTTTAATGTAGTTTTGTGTGCGGAAGGTATTGACTTGTGCATAGTATTTAATTTGTGTAAATATGTGTATATGTAATGTTTTGCCCCTCTGAGTTTTATTTTAAATGTAACCCTTGAAACTGGGATAATAGAAATTCTTAGCTCAGGCCTGCTAGCAATTGCAGGTGCCAACGGTTTAAACTGCTATAGAAATACAATTATGAGCAGCCAAGAGCAAATCTTGTTTTAAGGTCTATGTGTAATGAATGCCTGTTAGTATCATAGAATACAATTAAAAAGAGGTTTACCTCCACTAAACTGTGATTGGTTCTTTCTGATGGAAGTGTTCAGTCCCACGAGGAGAATGTGTGTTCAGCTCTCAGTGATTTAGACACCAGTGAGCTTGGCATACCGTAGGCTTGGATAAATTCAGGGCAGTTATCGTCAGACAGAGATGGGAAAAGACTGAAAGATTAATGAGCGAGCTGGAAACAAAGCTCCAAAAATGAGAACAATGCGATGCTTGGCCTTATATAATTGTGCCGATTGGAAGTCAGTCTTGGCTGCAGTTGTTTAAAATTTTAGAAGGTTGGCAGGAAATGTTTGTTTGTTATAAAATCTCAAATACTATTCTCTTCCTGAGATAGAAAGAGGGGAGCACTAGAGAAGGATAGTGAATTCTATGACCCAGAGGTCTGTTATATTGTGTGCCTCTCTATTTCATCCCTGCCCAGTCTCCATCCAATAATACTGCTTCATGTGGGCTGAGGACCCTTACTCAGGATTCAGTTATGGTGGGAGGCCACAGCTGCCTTCCAGGTTGGGAGAAAAGTGTGGTAGGCCATGTTGGCACTCCCATTCCTATGAATCTGGCATTTCATTTCTGTGTCTAGTGGGCACCCGTCTTCCCCTACACCCTCCACTCCAGCTTCCATCCAGAAACTTTTAAAGTTCTGTGAAATGTTTGGATGTTTAATTGGAGGGAACGGCGGGGTTATATATGCTCAAATTCAGATTCTGGATAAGGTGGAGTTGCTGTCTGGATTATGGTTAAAAAGAAGACACAAATTAAATGTTTCTTTACATAGACTTTGATATAAGGGATCCTGTTGGCTTTCAGTGTTATTTGTCCTTTGAAAAATACTTAGTAGATATTCTCAGTAAACCTACTGTTTATGTGCTGGACACTCAAGGTCTCCCAGTCATCTTTTCAGTGCTGGGCACTCTGTACTTATAAACAGTGAGGTGGAGGTGTATCCCTGCTGAGAAGCCAGGGTTGCCAGCCTTACTAGGGAGAGAGGGGGCCAACTTGTTCTCATCAGGACTTGAGCAGACCCCTTTTGCTTTGCATGCCTTCTTTCTCCAAGGAGTTTGGCTCCACCTACAGGAAGCAGGAGAGACCCTTTGTAATTTTGCCTGCAGCCAGGCTCAGGTCAGTTCTACCCACCAAATCATAATTAAATGTCTCCTGTGTACAAGAGCACCCCACCTCTGCCCCTCCCCTTTGGTTTTTGCACTCCTGAGAGTGTTTGCCAAGGTTTCCCCAGCTGTGCTGTGTTCTTGGGTGCTAGGCAGAGAGCGTTGCATTTAGCAGGGAGAGAGGCCTTTACAACCTGATTGCTTTCTATGTCTTCAGCAGGTCCTGCTGCCAATCACCCTTTCTAAATAGAGATGGACAAGGGAAAACAGTATGATTGGGGGGGGAGGAGAAGAGAGGAAGGATTGTGGGTGGGGGGGCAGTGAGAGAGTATATATAGCACCTCAGGTAATGGAGTTTCTTCTTTCCTTTTGTTTTATGGAATGAACAGTATCCAAAGCAGGATGAACATATTTTAATGAGTAATATAATGTCAAAGAAGTGGCCAAAATGCTAGGAAGTTTAAGAATATGTGTATAGTAAGGAAAGATTAAAATGTGTGATTCTATCCAGAGACTCCTGAAGGGAGATGTGGGGTCCTTAAGAAGAGTATCTTGAAGGGCTAACAAATGATCTTTTATTTTTATTCGTAAGTATGACATAACATTCAGGCTTCATCCTATGAGAAACCTGAAAATACAGCCCTGTAGGGTCCTGTGATTTTGCAAGCAAGTATTTAAAGATGAAATAATACACTGATGCCTAGTTTGTGGACTGATTTGATGACAGTGACGATGATGATGATGATGACGACGACAATTATTATAACCATTCATAGAGTGATGTAAACCTTCCAAAGGGTTTTTCATGCTTATTTGATTCTTATTACGGTCCATTGAAGTAAGTACTCGTTCTTGTTCTCTCTCTCTCTCTCTGTTTCTCTCTCTAATATGTGCATGTATGTATGCACACACATACAAGTAAACTGAGGCTCAGAAAAGTAACTTGTCTGTGATCAACTGTTAGTCTTTGTAATGAGTGGGAGTTGAAGTAGTTTCTCTCCCAAGCCTATCCACCCACTCTGCCTGCACATATGACCAAATCCCATTCTCTCTGTTGTTTCATAAGAATCTCTCCCCATAGGAACTAGGTCCTTGGTGAAGACTCTGTTACCAAATAAGTACATTTCAAAAGAAGGTCTTTGTAGGCCCAGATGAATGGTACAGACTGTCTATATACACGTTTCCCTTCTGGATTTAACCAACCAGACATCTAGGTTGCAGATGTACTTTTATCCTGTTAAGTTTTTCAGAGTTGTTCTTAGAAGGGTATCTTTATATGGACCGCAAGATTTTAGTCACTTCTCTGTTCTTCCCCTAACTCCTTCCTTTTTTCATATTTGTACCCAAATTTGAATTTCATTCTTCTGGTAACCACTTGTATTTTCAGTAACTTACCTTTTTTGCCAAGCCACTTATATGAAAACTTTTAATACACATAGATATTTCATCAATAATCTCTCATGTCAAAAAGGAAAAATAAGATTTATGGAGTTGTTTATTTTTAAAAAAAAGACTACAAGTAAGCCTAAATTTCTACAGTCTCTTAAATTATCCTTTGAAATTTCACTTCCAATTGGGAATCACTTATTTGCTCCACACAGGGCAGTTATTATAATAGGGTTTCCATATGAATGACTGTAGGGGAGTGGCAAAAAGGAGGGAAGGATAAGGGATTCTCGAAAAACGTCAGTGCCATGACAAGATACGTTGCTAAGCATAGTTCTTCAGGGTTTCCCACCAGGTGTCATGGTCCCCCAAACTACTGACAATTGAAAGTTCTCCAGATTATAATGAAGAGGTCACCAGTATTGCCATGCGAGAGTGGGTAGTCTTTTTAGATGTACTCAAGAGGCTCTTGAGTTTAACATTGTGACAAGAGGGAGGTGCACGAACAATAGCTTAGAGCTTAGCATTCTGTTCACTCAGGCTGTCAGTTCAAGAGTGGTGCCATTGATCTGATGTCAGCCAAAGAGAATTATGTAGCTCTTTGACGTCATCTAGATGGTGTATTTTTTTTTTTTGAGTTGATGGGTTGACAGAATTCATTCTGGTAGACTATGTAATGTGGAAGATATAGAATGCCAGCCCTCTGTCATGACCTTTATTTTTATGAGCTGTGAAAATTAAGAAGTGTTCCTAGTTTTAGTTTAATTAAGTAATAAGATGCAGCAGATGGTACATTTGTGGGTAATGATTGCCTACCTCTGGTTCCCTCAAGAAGCGCAGGAACCCTATATAAGATACTTTGCCCAAAGTGTCACGTCATTGTTGCCAAATTACTAGGAAGGTAAACATGTGGTTTTAACAGTTCCTTAACTCATCAGAAGCTCTTGGAGTGCGTTTTACAACAGGCCTAATACCCAGATATCATGGGAGGTTCTAGCACTTAGTAACAATTGGGATTGGAACATGAGAAACAGAAGACATAAGGAATCCATGAAAAAGTGGTTGTAGTGTTTTATCACCCTTTTTTACTATGCAGTGTTTGCAAATAAAGTACATGAAGATTTTTATTACCCTGGTATTCTTTTATGTAATCTGGGTCAAACATTAAGAATGCATTGGAATATGATTTGCATGTTTTAAAGTGCTCGAAAGAGATTCTGTAAATGGAGAAGAGCTGAATTTATGGCAGGTTGTTTTATTGTGTTTGCTTTTAGTGACTACGGAGAGCCTAGAGTGTCCTACAATATGCATTCTTTTCACAGGAGTATGCTTACATGTAGCAATATCTGCTCTGGAGAGTGTTAAAAAACGTATAGAAGTGCAAAGAACATAAGATTAATCCAGGTGCACATCACTATTCAACAGATCTTTGGGGACAAAGCCAAATTGTTAACTAGAGTCACCATTTCTCCTGTTGGTAAGACAGGGGCTATCTGTCTGTCTCAGATTCTTTTTCTCTTAATGTGTTTGAAGAATTGAATTACTTGAAAGCTGGCATAAAACTTGTAATTGCACAATATTTTAGATCATGGGATAGTATGCCTCAATTTTTCTCATTAATGCACTATTTGAAATCATCAAAATGAAATACATTCACTTACTGGCTGTAATGTTGTTAAAAGTGTGATCTATGAGGATTTTTTTTAATATGGCTGTAGTTGCTACAGATAAAATAATCCATTTGTCTTATCTCTTTTCTCTGATGTCTAGATTTGGGATTCTAGTTAAATCATAAAGTTCAAAAAACCACATTTAAACTGGAGACCATAAATTTTCTTTTCAGAAAAAAAATCCGTGGCTCCCTTCTAAAGTTTACCAAATTAGAGACCAAAATTATTTTTATTTAGTTTTTTAAGGGTATTGTCTTTATAACATTCTCAACTGAATCCCAGATAATCTGTTTTGAGAACTTGACTTCATAATTCCTGCATTCCTAGAATACACTGGAATATTCTATGAGGCAGAATAATATGAGGAATAATTTTTGTAGTTTTTCCTGGGGAGAAAAGATAATTTTTAAAAAAATATGTCATTATGTAAGGAATGGTTTATCCTATACATAACCTGTTAGTTATGCAGAATATTAATTTAAACACAAAAGCTCCTCTGTCAATTCTGGATGAATTTAACTGTTTGTATGTGAGAGTTTTACAATTCCTTCTTATAAATAAACATCTCCAGGTGCCATATGCAAAGTTATATACATTGACCCTTATAATATTTAAAGAGACAGAAAAAAAGGAAAAAAAAAACCACAAAAGGAGAGTTGGCAAGAATCCATAGTAGAAGGGTAGTCCCCATCTAACTGATAGGAGAAATGGTGAATCCAGTCAACCATTTGACTTTCTCCCTAAAACAAAGCAAGAGAAAGGAAAAGACAAATGAATAAGACAAAACAAGCACCTGAATATAGTTATTGAATTAAATAGGCATGGTAAGCAGTAGCAAATTCTAAACGTTTAGGATGATTTGTTAGAGGTTCCCTGAAAATAAAGGCTCTTTGTCCTGTCAGATGTCACCTATCAAGTAGGCAGATACTGTGCTCTGGATTCACCTTGCTACTGACGAACTGGAAGGTAGGTTGACTGATTTGTAGTCCTTCCAACAAACTTTCTTTGTGAACATCAAGGTATGATTTCTGAAAACTTCCACAGTGGTTTGGAGCTGTGGCTTGTACTTATATATACCCAATATATAGCAGCCTCATACCTGGGTGGGTAAAATTGAAAGGTTAAAGGACTTGAAGAGGTACAAAAGACTTTGGATAATGTTGATGCACTCCCTAAAGGATTCTGTGCTGTTTTGCCTGGCCATTCTCAAGGACAAGTTTAGCTCTTTTGGAAGCTTGGTACTTCTGTTTTTCTAGACAATGACATTAGTCTAGGTATCTAATGTTTGTGTTATGAATGCCTTTTGTCTTCACTCTAAAAATAGGAAGAAGATCAGTGGAAAGTTGGCTTGACTTTTTTTCTGAGTATATTTTGTGTCTCTGTGCCTGTGTCTGTTCTTAATAGGATGTCTCATTTCAAAGCTATCTGATGCAATATTTTGAAACTTAAGTTTGTAGTACAATTAAAACACACCTTTGGTCATAGATGAGTTGGCCTTATGCCATTTTCATAGGCAGTGTCCTACTTAAATAGCTTGGATTGGCTGAGAAGAATAATTGCTGCTATGAAATAATTTTGCAATTACCGCTGTAATTAAGGGCAGTTTGTTAATGAAAGCGCTTGGTGAATAATGACTGCAGGGCACTCCATCTTGCAGCTTCATGCCAGATGATTGGTTCATGTGGTGGAAGCAGTTAGGGAATTAGTGACACAGCTGTCATGGTTACAGGATGGATGTAAATATCCTGTGCGGTTGATGATGAAGAACAGTCATTAGCCTCCTGCCCCTTGGGAACTGGTCAGAAGAACAAAAATAAACTTAACACATGATGGTAAAAGCCATTCCTTATGTCTCCTTTTCTTCAGTATGAACGATTAAGATTCTAATAGAAACTCCAGAGAACATGCGGACAAGCCCTCTACTTTTAAAGGCATGTTAGTGTGATGAATGTTCCTCCTGGTAGCATATTGGCTGCTTACAGTTTATAACTGCTCTTATTAGCTTGTGGACCAGTTAAAAAACTGCTCTGCAGAGACCCACTGGCCCTGTCTGAATTTCCTTGTCCATCTGCAGGTGTTGTATGTTCAGTTCTATCCTTTAAAGGTGTACGAATGGATTTTTTCCATGTTACCAGCATGCCTGTAGTGACAATTGCTGATCTCTTCTGTGTGGTTATGCTTGTTTGTAGAAACAAAGCATAAATTTTGTTAGGAGGAAGATTTTTAAATGGTTATTGTTGTTGTCCTTTAGTAAAAGAAGCAATAGGTTGAATTTTTAATAGGGATTTCTTTTCTAAATTAACAATGTCCTGGTTGTTTTAAGTACATTTCATATTCATTCTACTTCCTTGGTGTTTTCATGTTGTTTTTCATTGTAAATTTGCTTAGGAAATCTTTTGTAGAGTAAAAGGTGCGCGCGCGCACACACACACACACACACACACACACACACTGTTGTTTTACATTGAGATGCCCGTGATCTGCAACTCATTACCTCACTGACTGAGGCATCAGTCCAGTTTTATTTCCCCTTAGTGTACTGCAAATGGTCAGCTCTCCCCCTCCTTAGAAAGATGTTAGCTTTGAAACTGTTGAGGATATGTGAACAAAACCTAGTTTCTTTTCTAGCGTTTGCTGTTGAAGACTAAAGAGAGGCTTTGAGAAAGGCATCATTGCAATATATTGGGCTAAATACTCGTAGTTAAGGGTACATCATTCATTGGTCTGGTTTTTAGCTCAGATTGATTTGGTATCAATATCATCATTTTATGAAAGGTTTACTGCTGAGCACCTTTAAAAACAGATCTCCTCATTGAATTCCTGCTGCTCTTGCTAAGCTGTGCGTCATATGGTGTTAGCAAAACAGGTAGTCCCAGAATGGGGAAGAATTTCTGGTTTCTGAAGGTTCAGAACTACTCTGCATCTTTTATCAAAATCACAGCCAAAATTACTCTTCTCTCTGGTTTTCAAGGAGATTTAAAAATGCCACAAACTTAAGTGTGAGTATACCTGTGTTCTCAAGCCAAAATGTCTACTTTTCTCTTGATTAACTTTTCTGTTTTCAAGATCAATTCCTTTATTTTCCCACTGTTTATAGATATGATACACTAGAGATTTTCCTAGGTAGTTTCACTAGGACCTTAAGTTCCAAAATACAAGGAGGCAACATTATTTGAAGCATGGTAGAACGAATACTTGGAAAATGAATGCTTGCTAAATGCTCACATACAAAATATTAGAAAATCATCCTAGGGAGAACAGGTAAGGAATTTCCTTTTTTTTTTTTTTTTTTTTTTTGACATTTGGCTTTGGTGCAATGATGATAATAACAATGATAGCCAACATTTCCATAGTTCTTTAAGGATTGCAAAGCCCTTTACATGTATTACCTTATTGGATCCTCCAACAACCCCATGAGATTGGCGCTAATTTAAAATAGATTTATCAGGTAAGGGAACTGAGTCTCAGCAGTTAAGTGATTTGCCCGTCATACAGCTAATGAGGATCTTAGTTTTCTCTGGACTCAGCATACTGGATACTATGCCACCCAGATGACTGGTATGA
Organism: Bettongia penicillata ogilbyi; assembly: GCA_023548195.1. Classification (NCBI taxonomy): domain Eukaryota; kingdom Metazoa; phylum Chordata; class Mammalia; order Diprotodontia; family Potoroidae; genus Bettongia; species Bettongia penicillata. The sequence goes on from JAJHZJ010000697.1 coordinate 967,062, forward strand.
TAGATCTTTCAAATAATTCATAATATGATTAACTGGTATGATGCTTATTTACATTTGAGGGATGACCAAAATGCAGTGATGCCTATTCAAAGACATCTAACCAAATTAATAAAAATTCTATTGTATGATGTTTGTTCTCATCAGCTGGTACCATATGGAATGTTATGGTAGGTCAGGTACCAAAGAAACCGAAAATAAAGAACCATTTACATTTTAATTGAGATCTTCTAAGAAAAAGAAGGGGAATGATAAAACACTTTACCCTAGCTCAAGAGAGATAGGACAGTCTGATAGTTTTGGTTGTTCTTTCTTGTTTATAAGTACATATACATGCATACATACATGCATGTCTACATATGTGTATTTATATATACATAGATAGTTAAGCATAGGAAACTTTAATTCAATTTCTAAACAGACCATATGAACACAATTTACAAAAGAGGTTTAAACCTATAACAAATTTTTCTGACCTGAACTAGTATGAATTTGACAACCAGATAAAGGAAATACTACATAATTACTTAATAGAAAGTAGATGAGACTCATTGAAAGCAGAATCTTTTTTCACTCCTTTAGTCTAAAAATGTGGAACCCACTTTTAGCTGAATTTGGATTCATGCTTCTTCATGTTGCAACTTATATTTCTATTACAAGGGTATTTTCAACATTTGAAGGCTTGTCAGAAATTTTATAGGTTTTCATAATGAAGATGGATCAAGTCCTATCCTAATTGTGATGCCAAACTTTCTATCAAAAGAGCTCTGATTATAGGAGTTGTTGTATATAGATGTGATTGAACTACTTAACAGTTTGAAGTTTCATTTCACCTTAGTATCAAAGGGTTTCCTGTTGCCTTCCCCTTGCCTTTCCTTTGTCCCACCCCTTTTTGGGGAGAACAGTTACTTACTGTAAAGGAGTTGGACATTTATTCTGATGTCACAAAGGATGTTTCTGACAGGGATGTACTTTGACATGATTCAGAGGCATCAAGTTCTTTTGCAGAAATTCAGCACTATGGAGAGCTCCACGTAAATTAAACTGTTTAACATGTTCAAGTCTGAACACAATTTACATCACTGTTAACTTGGTTGGAATTTTTATCATTTTTTACATTTTTATCCTTAATTTATGGAATAAAATCCTACTCAAAGCATCCATTTGTTCTGGATACATATATGCCATGGTCAAAATTAGTTTAGAGAAGGTATTTTTGTTTTTGTATGGTCACTTTGCCTATAGAACCAAATCATCCTTAGCATCTTTACATGCCCTGACAGAATAAGGAATGATTTTTTGGTGGATGGTTTTCTTCTTTCTGTACTGGAGTGATTTTGTGCTTGTCATCCATAGCAGCTCCCTGAGCTCCTGTTTGGGCGGTGCTTATCCTATTATATTACACTGTACTCTTGGTAAAGTTCTCTTGAGTTTGATTAGAAGCATCTTCATTTGACAACACAGTTTGCATTCTATAGTAGTTACTATGAATTTCTTCTGTGGGCTAACGTGGGAAATGTCATTTTTCATTTCAGGGCAGGGGTTCTTAACCTTAGGGAGATGTCTGTGAATGTATTTTAGAACATTTGGGAACTTGGATGGCATTGAATTTCTTGGCCCTCACTCAGCTAGCTGTTTCTAAGCTGTCTAGGCCTAAAATCTTAAAGCCACCTTCTTCTCTGCATCCCCTCTCTCTCTCCTACCCCCAGCGATCCAATTATGCTTTAGCTGTCTTTTCTTCTTTTCTATTCTTTTATTCATGCCACTTTCATTTTCTTTTTTCCCTAAAATTTATTATTTTTTACTTTCAACACATTTCTTTTTAAACTGAGTTTCACATTCTCACCCTCCCTCTCCCATTCTGAGGAGGCAAGCAAAATGATAGCAATTTTACATGGGAAATTATGCAAAACATTTCCATATTAGCCATATCCAAAAAAAATAAAGAAAATTATACTTCATTTTGCATTTAGAGTTCATCAGTTTTCTGTCCCTGGTGGTAGATAGTATTTTTTCAAAATGGGCCCTTTGGAATTATCTTGGAGTATTATATTGATCAGAGTAGCCAAGTGTTTTGCAGTTGATCATCATTATAACGTTGCTTTTACTGTGCACCATGATCTCCTGGTTCTTCTTGCTTTACTTTGCTTCAGTTTGTACAGGTCTTGCCATGTTTCCATCCTCCTCCCAGTCAAAACCACTCCCTTTATAATTTTTTTATAGCACAGTAATGCCCCATCATAATCATATGCCATAGCTTGTTAACGAGTATCCCCTCAGTTTCTAATTCTTTGCCACCACAAAAGAGCTGTTATAAATGTTTTTGTATATATAGATCTTTCTCCTTTGATCTCTTTGGAGTGCACACCCTGTAGTGGTATTTCTAAGTCAAAGGGTATGCACATTTTGATAGCCCTTTGGGTGTAGATCCAAATTATTCTTCATAATGATTGGACCATTCACAAGTCCACCAACAGTGCATTCGTGTACCTATTTTTCCTCATCCCCTCCAAAATCTGTCATTTCTGTTAGTTGTGAGGTGGTACCTCAAAGTTGTTTTAATTTGCCTTTCTCCAAACAGTAGTGATTTAGAACATTTTTTCATTTAACTATAGATATTTTTGCTTTTCTTCATCTTGTGACCGTTTAGCAATTTGGGAATAGCTTATTTTCTTAAATTTGACTTAGTTCCCTATATATGTGGTAAAATGAGACCTTTATCAGAGAAACTTGTAAAAAAAAATTGGTATTTATTTTCTCTGGTGCCTTTTAGCAAAATATAGGTACCCTGAAGATCTCTTTTAATTAGGTCTATTTTTGCTTTTGCATTGTCTGAGATCATAGTTGCTTACCCGTACCTTTTCTTTTTCAGCTAATACATAATAGGTTTTGGCTGACCCAGCCCCCTAATTTAACTCTGTGTGTGTGTGTGTGTGTGTGTGTGTGTGTGTGTGTGTGTGTGTGTTTCTAGTATGTACATGTTGGATTCTGGGTTCTAACCTATCCTGCTATCTGCTTCTGTTTATGGGTGAGATCCCATTCCCATTCACAGTTAGGATTGTTAGTTGTGTGTTTCCCTCCATCTAGCTTTTTTTTTGTATCCTTCTCTCTCTCCCTTTTTACCCTGCTCTCCTCAAAAGGTTGTTTCGCTTTTGATTACTGCCTCCTTTAATCATAGTCCCTCCTATATCTATTATTCTCCTTCTCCTATTTCCCTGTTGGATAAAATATATTTCTATACCTGAATGTGTATTTATTTTCTTGGCTCTTTGAACCAATTCCAGTAGGAATGAGGTTCAAGCATTGCCTGCCACCTCCCTGCCATTTCCTCTTCCACTATAAAAGCTCTTCCTTGCATTCCTTTTTTCTGTGAGAAAAATTTTACCCATTCTACGTCTCCCTATCTCCTTCTCCCAGTGCATCTCTTTCATACCCCTTAATTTTTTTTAAAGGTCATCCCAACATAATCGACTCAAACTCATGCCCTCTGTCTTTGTAGACTCTTTCTAACTGCTCTAATAATGATGAGGTTCTTAGGTTTTACATATATCATCTTCCCATATAGGAAAGTAAACAGTTTAGCTTTATTGAGTCTTTTATGATTACATTTTTATGTTTACCTTTTGATGATTCTCTTGAGTCTGTGTTTCAACATCAGATTTTCCATTCAGCTCTGGTCTTTACACAAAGACTGCTTGAAAGTCCTCTATTTCATTAAATCTCCATTTTCCCTGCCCCCGAAGGATTATGCTCGGTTTGCTGTGTAGGTTATTCTTGGGTTATAATCCTAGCTGCTTTGCCTTCTGGAATTTCATGTTCTTTTTTAACATGGAAGCTGCTAAATTTTGTGTGATCCTGACTGGGCCGCCACAATTATATGAATTGTTTCTTTCTGACTGCTTGCTTGCAGTATTTTCTCCTTGATCTGGGAGCTCTGGAATTTGGCTATAATATTCCTGGGAGTTTTCATTTTGGGATTTCTTTCAGGAGGTTATTGGTAGATTTTTTTCAGTTTCTGTTTTACTCTGTGGATCTAAGATAAAATGGTGGTTTTCCTTGAATTACGTAATTTTTTGAATTACGATGTGTAGGCCCTTTTCTTTGATTGTGAAATACCTTTCAGGTAGGGTAAAAATTCTTAAATTATCTCTCTTCAATCTACTTTCCAGGTCAGTTGCTTTTCTGATGAGATGATTCACACTTTATTTTTTTTTTCATTCTTTTGACTTGTGTTTCATTTTTTTCTTGATGTTTCATGCAGTCATTAACTTCCACTTGCCTAATTCTAATTTTTAAGGAGTTATTCTCTTCAGAGAATTTTGTGACTCTGTTACCATGTGTTTAATTCATTTTTCATCACTTTCTTGCATCACTTTTTCCAAGAGCTCTTGAAGTTACTGCTTCTGCTGTTGCCCCCACTACTGACATATCCACTTCCAACATCTGTCTTTGGTGCTGTTGCCCTGCTCTGGTAAGGTCCCCACACTGGTGTCATAGACCTTTGCTGCCTACCTCCTAAGTTGTCTTAGTCAGAAAAATGTCTCATCTCAACCTTTTGTTGGCTCTACTGCTTCAAAATTAGATTTAGGACATTATTTTAAAGTTATTTTGGGAAGGATTATTGTGAGAGTTCAGCTGGGTTGCTGCCAGTATTCTACCATTTTGTTCTTAGAGACTTTTTGAACTGAAGTTACTGATGCATATTGCAGCCATGACTGTATATTATGTTACACTGCCTCCTTTGTATATTGTATATTATAATGTATATTAAGATACATGGCTATATATCATGCTGTTTCCTTTGTCAGTATATTAAGAGGAAACAAGCTGACAAATTTGATTCAAGTCTTTGATTCTAGGTCTTTTTATGTGTTTTTTTCTATTAAAACATAGCAAGTTAGCATGCTAAGTGGTCGAGTGATTGTTTTTTTATTACTTTAAATGTTCAATGACAATTTGCTATTGTAACAATATGTATATATGAATTTCATTTTGCTTTTCATTCATGGTTTAATTATCAACTGGGAAGGAAGGAGATCTCTAGGTGAGTATTCCAGTAATTTGTATTTGGACCTATACCTTTTAATATTTTTGTCAGTTATTTAGATAATGACATAGAGGATAGATTTATTAGATTTTCAGATGACTCAAATATGATAGAATCAGTTAACACATTAAATGACAGGATCAGGGTCCAGAAAGTTCCTGGAAGGGCCATACGTAACTAAATTCTTATATGAGCAAATATAAAGTCTAAACCTGTGTTGAGCAGATTAGCTTGTAAGTTAAAAATTAAGAGAAGTTTGGCCAAAACATCAGCTCATTTTTTTAAAGGATTTTAGTAGATTGTAGGTCTGATATGAGTAAATGTTGTGACATATGGCAGCCAGGAAAATTGATATTAAGTAAGTGGAGGGGAGGGAGGGAGGAAGGGAGAGAGAGAGAGAGACAGAGACAGAGAGAAAGACAGAGAGAAAATAGTCTTATAATCACAGTCTTAGTATCCTACATCTAGACTATTGATTTTAGTTCCAAGAACTATTTACTAACAACATCTAGAAGAAATTAACAGGGATGTTGAGGGTCATGACCTATGAGCATCAATTGAAGGAACTTTTGAGTTTTTAGTATAAAGAAATGTATGTTAGGAGGCCATTTTAGCCTATTTCAAGTATTTGAAAGCCTGTCATGTAGAAAAAGGATTCAGTTTGTTCTATTTTGACCCTAAAGAGCAGAACTAGGAATGACAGGTAGAAGTTGCAAAGAAGCAAATGAAGGATTGATTGAAAAATTTCTAACAATTGGAGTTATCTAAAAGTGTAATGGACTCCTACCTTCTGTCTATAGGACCTTTGGCAAATCATTCAGCCCCCATAAGCCAGTTTCCTAATCTATGAAATGAGGAGAGTTGGAATAGAAGACCTCTAAGGTCATTTCCAGCTCTTCATCTATGACTCTGTGGATTCCTCTTTCGCGGTGGGCTGTACGCAAATGCTGGAAGATCATCTGTCAATTAAGTTATGGCAGTTTCTTGTATAGTTAAGGGTTGGACTGGATGGCTTCTGTGCTGTTTTTCAACTTGGAGATTCTAGATCAGGGGTGGGGAACCTGAGGCCTCAATGTTCCCTGCCCCCTGTTCTCCATTCTGACTTGCTTCACTTGGTCTATGTCTCTGGGATACAGTTCACATACTTAAGAGAAAACAAACTAAAGAATTTGACTCAAACTTACCTTTCAGTGTCCTGAGTGACACTTAAGCAGAATAGTGACTGATCTTCACTGGTGTTTCCTCATTGGGAGTTCTCTACATAAATCACATCTCAACCCTAGATCACCAAAAAATATTAACAGCTATCGATATTTTTTTTCTAATATACTATTAGAAAACAGAAGGCATAATCTTAGTTGTTTTGAATTATTATTAGATAGCATGTTCAGGTGTTTGTTGTCTGACATTGTGCTTATATTCAGGGCACTTACTTAGAAACCATGTTCAGAAAATGTTCTGCAGGTAACTTGAGAAATTGTTGTTAATATTATTGCTTTATGCTTTTATAGCATTTCCCCTCCAAGGGCCTCTGAATTCATCTGCAACAGATTTTTACGAGCTTGATTGGGTTTTGGTATCTGTACCTGCTTGTCTGCTTGCATTGTTCAGGGAAATTATACTCCAGCCATGTTTCTGGATGTTTCAGGATGTAATGTGGGATATTTAAACCAGTGATTTAGATTGTGCTTAAGTTCCTTTGCTATTGTCTCACAAAGGAAGAAATTCTCAGGGCTCATGCTGTGTAGCAAATTTGTTACTATGAAACAGGATTTAAATGATAGTCACCTAGTTTTTAAAGTAGGAGTATGACCAGACGGTTAACTTTTGTTTGGTTGGCAGGCAAATGGCTTTGATTTTTTTTTTAAAGTGGAGGGATGGCAGGATTGGAGGTAATGGGAGTAGAGGCTAATGGAAGATGAGAATAGGTTGTTGAATCAGGGTTATTGTCTACCTAATTAATTCTGTAAGGATTTTAAGTTACTTGAGTTTTAAACATTCCTACCTTAGCCTGAATGCTAAGCACTGGAATGTACTTAAGGTAGAACTTTATAGTTTTTGAAGGGCATTTTTTGCCACTTTCACTGAATGTTCATAGTACTGTGATTCTGGCTATATTAGTCCTTTATTCTCATAGCATCTTGCCAATGATCAAAACATGAAGTGTAGAGCCACTTTTTTAAGATGGTAGAGAGGGAACACACCCATTGAGTGATGATATTAATCAGTTCTGCATGGGTTCTGAATATGGTTAAAGTCTGAGCTCTATTAACTTGGAGCTGCCAAAAATAGAGGCCATGATTTTCAGATAAAAGGGCATTTTAGCAGGGAATAAATTATTGCTTTTCTGGTCCTTGACCAGTTGGTACTTATTGCTTTGCTATTTTAAAGCAAGTGGTAGTAGTTCCTTTTTTTCTACTGTGCGCGTGACACCTATGAAATGGCTTTTTGCTTTCATTGCTTTATTGTATCATCAGTGTTGGTTCTTTTTAAATAATCTAAGGTTCCTCCCCCCAACACTTGGGGGACCTTGAAATCAATGGTCTATTGGAAGTCTATGTTCATAGATTTAGAATTAGTTGAATGGGAGCATATAAAGGCCATCTAGGCCACTTTCCTTATTTTATTGGGTGAGGAAACTGGGACCCAGAGAAGTGATGTAACCTTCTCAAGGTCACACAGTTAATAAGTGGTGGAGGTTAGAATTGGATACTGGTCCCATAATTCCCACACTCTAGGCCTTTTCTTTATACCACAATGCCTTATGTTTTTCCATTCTGCTTTCCTAATTGTTGTCTTTTGGGTGAATGCCATAAAGAAATACTCATATGAATTGGTTTTCTGGAATCTCTTAAAAGTAGAGTATTCTTAGACTATTGGTACAAAAATGAGATGGCATTGTCTCATTTACTGGGATTGAAATTACAAAGACTAGACAAGAAGGGGACAGTTATCTCATTTTGTGGGATCTCCTTTTCCTCAAAAATCTTCATGCAAGCTAATATCTTTAGACTTTGTTTTGCAATAAATCACTTTTTGTTCATTTCCTTGCTTGTGTGAATAGAAAGGGCCCCACAAAAAATAGAGATTCTCCAAGATAATCATATCTAAAATGTTATACTTGTGACAGAATCTGGAGAATTTGGGTCTAGAGGGGGGAACTTAAGCAATAAAACTATCTCACTATCTTCTGGGGATGTAATGTCAAAAATGTGGAATGTTGGAAGCTATAGACGGAACATCTGTGGCCAATAAATGAATGCTGTGTCTCCACATGAGTGACTGATGGATGCTATTGCATTGTATCTCTTCCTTATCGGAATTACTTCCGTGTCAGCTATCCTTTTTTCATTTTGAGGAATTTATTTTCAAGTCAGAAATGAAAATGAATTCAAGGACTTTATATAAATTTGGAAAATATCTTTACTTTTCATGTTTTAAAAAATAAAATGAGAAGATATAGTATCCTTTTGCTTACCTACAGGTCACTTACCTGGTAACTTCCACTATCCAGAACATAACTGAAGAGAAGTCCAGCAAAGGTCTTAGAACAATCAAACCTGGTTCTCACTAGTCTGTATAATAATGTTCAGTTTACTTTAACTAGTAGAGATCCTACATCAACATTCATTGGTGATTTACCAGCCAAATGGAGCCTTTTTTGTGGTTCTCAGTCTACAGCAGATTAGAAACTACCAGGGAGACCAGGGTGGGAAAAGCTTCTAGACATTGCAAAACATAAGGGAGCTGACACTGAGGAAGAGAAAAGAAAAAGTAGAAAAAAACAGATATAAGAACTCAAAAAGTTATGCCCTTTAGAGCTGTTTCACCTAGAGGAAAAGGAGCTGTGCGCTCCAGAATCCCTGAAGACGTTATCCTCTTTATTTGTTTTTAGCAATAGATGATAAACATGAGTCCTCAAGAAATGAAGTCATTTCCTTCCAGTAAAAGCAGCAAAGTAGATAGAATGATGGACTTGGAATCAAGACAGCCTTAGCTCAGATCTTACCTCAAGACATTTTACTATGACCCTGGGCAAGTGGACTTCTGTCAGTTTCGATTCCTCATTGGTAAGATAGGGCTAATAATGCCACCTGCTTCACAGGGTTGTTATGAGGCTCAAATGAGATAGATAATATGTGTGAAATGTTTTACAGACCCCAAAATGAATGCTAGTTATTATTAATGAGAAAATAAAGAATATATGATAGGAATTCATTGAAAGTGGCTGAAATGCTGAACATTCTTGTGCCTTAGAGGTAGCTTTGGATTTCTGGAAATTTCACCGTAAGTGAAATGAGTGAAATGCCTCATTCCCCCAAAATGCTATATAAATATTCACAAAAGCACACATTTAGATAGCACTTTAAAGTTTACAAGGAGCTTTCCTCACAAGTACAATTTCATACCTTACTTGACTCAAATTCTTTTGGCCCTTTACCTTACTGATTAGCCCCTCTTTACTCTCTTTCCCTTGTCGATCTTTCTTATGCCGAGCTCAATCATCCAATCAGACATTCCTGAATCCTTTTCCTGCATCTCCAGCTGCCTGCTCCACTTCTTTACCTTGAACGTCCCATTGACATTTCACACTCAGTATGTCCATCATCTGAATTCCCTCCAAAAACTTGCCCCTTTTCTTATTTTTTTTGATGGCATCACCGTCCTCCAAGTTAACCAGGCTGGAAACCTCAGAGATATATTTGACTCTTCCTTTAACCTCCATATCCAGACAGTTGCCAAATTCTGCAGAGTCTGTCTTCACAGTGTCCCTTGCATTTCTCATCTCTCATTGTTTATGTCTCAGCTCAGATTTCATTTTTCCTTCTTCTCTACCCTCCAGCCTTCCCTTTGCCTTCTCTAATCAATCATTCTCATAGCTTCCAAAATAATCTTTCTAATGCATAAGTCTGGCCACTTCACTCATTTCTTTAAAATTTCTGTAGCTCCCTGTTTTGTAGACTAAACAGAACACTTCTTAGTCAGGTATGTAGGGCCCTCCAAAGCCTGACTCAAACTTCATTCAATGCATTCTAGGCACACTGGGAATTCCCTGGTATCAACCTGCCTGCTCCCTCCCTTCCTCATTCTTTCTAGGTCTGTTCATGCATCATGAATCTTTTTCTTAAACTTTCTAAGAACCCCCAGCTGAGAGTGGGCAATACTTCCTCAAATTTTCCTAATATGCTTTGCCTCTCTCTTCTTTTATAGTTGTCATACTCTTCCATTATATCGTATTTGATTAGTCAGTCCATTTGTAGTTACGATTAGATTGGAAGCACCATAAAGACAGGGTTTGTATGACTTTTCATTTCTTCATACTCCCAGTAGCTAGCACGGTGCCTTGAATATACCGGGTATATGATAAGTAAATTGACTTGAATACGTTATATTCTCTTTAACTTGTTATGGAGTTTTTTATGATCATTAATGGCTGTTTATAATGTTTTCAATTTTTTGTCTATGTCCTTGGACCCCTTTGGTTGTCTGTGAAGCCTGTGAACTCCTTCTCAGAATAATGTTGGATAAAACAAAATACTTAGGGTTACAAAGGAAACTAATTGTATTGAAATAGTTCTATCATTCATTTATTTTTGGAAAAAAAATAAGCCCTTGATCATCATATTCAAGTGATATTTTTTGGGGGGGCAGAGGAAGGCAACATAAATTTTTAAAAAATTATTGGCATTTAGGTATTTAGACATTAAATACAAGATATTTTTAATGAATATTTAAATTTGGAATCTGTGCTAAGGAAATCCTACATTTTTAGAATATAAAAGTGAGATCAATATAAGGTGACCAAGAAGAATACAGAATTTTACTGGCAGAGCCTGTCCCTCATCACAATTTGATGTTTGCAATACATTTGGTATTTCAACCTGACATGGCCAGTGAGAATTAAGAGAAGAATTTATGATTTTGTTGTTTGAGGTGATGAAAAGTTAATGAAAATTAAATGAATTCTGTAACTAAAGCTTCTATTGTTGTTGATAACGATGTGGTTAGGATGTTGGCATTTGCCCGTGTGAGCCGAACACTGATATTTCAGAATGACTTTTTGTCTATTATAGGTCTTTGTCCCCAGCTCTTTTTTGTTTAACCACACTCTGTGGGTAGGATGACAGTGTAGGTCTGTTATCTTGAAGTCCTCATTAAACTATGTTTCAAGTGATATGTTGAATTTTTTTTTTTTTTTAGCTTTTCTCTTTCTAACCTTGCTACTACTAGAAGGTTGACTATTTAAAATAGTCATGTTATTCTTTTAATCCAAAGAATATCTCACTTAAATTTAGTCACTGGTTTGGAGAAAGAATAAACGAGAATTGTCACTTTTAAATGCTCTGAAGTTGTGGTAGAATGGATGGGTAGTGAAATGATTTACAACTGGAATAAGAAGAAGGAGATGATGGAGAATTAGAACCGAAAATTATTAGTTTCAGCAGAGTGTTTTTGATTTAATTCTAAATGGTGAATACCATTTGTGCCTTGCTTAAATTCCATTCCAAGTTGTGGAAACAAGTTTCTACCTGTGTACGAGGCAATGTGCTTTTATTTTCCTGTGCAGGTGATCTGAAGACATGTTAATAATTCTGCTTCTGTGTAAATAGGAAGAGTCAGTATGTGTACTAGGCCTGGAAGGATGGGTGACTGGAGAAGGTCAGGCCTTGCCACACCTTTATGGCTGCTTCAGTGAAGGTGGTAATTCCTTACCTTACTGTCCAGCAAAATGCTCAATCAGATGAACTCTGAAATTTCAGCTATTACTCAGACTCGAGGTGTTTTATCTGATTCTGTGAATTTTGCAAATTCTGTGTGTGTGACCTACAGATGAACCTCTACAGAGTTTTAATACGTTGCTGAAAAGTTATATGTAATTCACATTTTGGCAAACCAATTCATTTTACATGTGGTAAAGGAACTTGATGATTAAAACACACATACATTTTAATATGTATAATTACCATGTGTTAGGTTTCAGACATTTTCTTAAAGTGGGGAACATATGTAGCTATTACCACAAACTTCAGCTTTTTGTGCCAATTTTGGATATAGGGTGGGACCAGAGCTACCATTTGTATATATCTTGTCCTTTTGTCTGGAGGCTATCAAATGTAGAAATAGCTTGATTAACATTTATATAGGGCTTGACAACACACACACACACACACACACGCGTGCGCGTGCACATGCACACATACACACACGCACACATACACACACATAGACATCTACATGCCCAGATCACTCTGAAACAAGGCAAGCAATGCAGACCACAGACTAGGTTTGCCACAAGCCTATTTCAGGGAGAAAAAAAAGAAGTTAAAATATAAACTTATAAAACAGATGAAGCAGGGGGTGATCACATTATAAAAGGATTTACTGCAGGGGTCTCTGAAAATAGCAAGCTCCCTAACCCATTCAAGATGGCTTGGCCTCAACAGCAGGAAAGAGCCAGAATTTGCAGATGACTGCACTGGCCTCATTTGTAGATTTGGTGCTGTATTTGACAGTTAAAATCTAGTGCCAAGATTGACAGGTTGTTTTTTTCAGGGAAGCTCTCCAACTTTGGAGTTATGGGCACCGTAGAAATGAACAATGGTTATGCAATCTCCATGAGAAGCATCTCTTCTTGTCTTAATTCTTCATGTTTGACCTTGGTCTTCAACTTTTTCCCTCAGGCTATTTCCAGAGAGTAAAGTGGAGTCTTTTTTCAACAAGTACTACATACTGCATTTCAGAATATTTCAGCTTTTTTTTTCTTTTCCAGATAGACCTTTTGTACATTAATAAGAAAATAGTTTATTTAGGTATACTTTATCAAGTAAGCAAAGTAATGAAAACATTCTCGAATATATACAAATGACTGTTGCCACCTTCAAAATAGTCATTTTACGTGACTATGCATGTATCTCAGTGGCACTTCCATTACTCAAAATATTGTTTCACAGTCCTCTTTTGTAATTACCCCTCAGAGACTGGGGCATTACGGAAAAAATCTTTCATATAACATTTGGTGGAGAGTAGGTTTGATTTTTAGAAAAAGCCAAAAGTTATTTTAGAAAAAATCACCAGCTAATCCATTGATTAAGGTGGATGTTCAAGTTGAGTAACAGGGTTGTTGTGAAGATCACATGTGATAATATATGCAAATGTTAGTTATTATGCCTCCCAAACAGTGTGACTGTGAAGTGATGAGAACGGTTTTCTTGTGTGGCTCATAAACTTAAGGCAGTTCCAAAAGGAAGAATCCAAAAAATGTTCTGAGTGACAGCGTTGTTGGAGTATGTAGTCTTTGTGGATGATGTCTTTGGAGGGGGGGACAAGTCACTGAGAAATGTAAATTCTGTTTGCTGTGTTAACTATCTAGTCTTTTTACCTTGGAGACATTCCTTATACAGGTGTTTGTAGAAGCATTGAAGACCCTGGTATAGTTCTGATAGTAACAATTTCTCATGCTCATGCTGTTTTTAAAGAACCAAAACAGGACTCAAGGACTAGGATTTGTGTCACATGGTGTCGAGAGATGTCTCCTTTTCAGGACTACTGTGGCCCTCGGAGTGGTATGATGTCTGCTTTAGCTTGTTGAAAATCCATTTTAAAGGTTTGTCCTGATGTTTTTCCCAGGTGTTTGTGTTCCTTATTTTCTCGTCTCAAAGGAAATGCAACAAATGTGCTTTTTAGGTATTTCAGCTGATGCAAGTGGGACTCTTTAGGGAATGTATCTTCTGATGCGTGGAACCTGGCTGCCCAGGGCATTTCACCCTTTCATATTACCTTTGCCAAGGAGAAATGAGTTGTCATAAAAATTACACAGGCTATCATTAAGGCATGTATTTACTTTGCTGCTTGAAGCTGTTTAGGGAATGTGGTCAACAAGTACTTTTCATGGGAAGGAGACACAACCATGTGGACACCTGAAGTGATGGATATTTACACAGTTCTCAAACAAAATTAGAAATTAAGAAAAATATAGAAGCATTTAAGAAACATTTCTTTTAAATGTTGTGCCGTGGGTTTTTGATTGGCTTAACCTGTGCTCTTTAGCTGTTTTAATGCAACAGCATGATGCTAACTTTCTTTGACACTCTGACTGTGCATTACTCACTCACGCACTGCAGCTATTGATCGTGGTTGCTGCCCTGCATGGAGTATTGATGGACAACTTAAGTACTCCTCATTTTGAAAAGTGAGGCATGGGTAATTAAGCAATGTATCTACAAGTTGGAGATCAGCTTTTCACTGAGGGCCAATAATGAATAAAAAGTACATTAACCAAATTAAACTCTTGAATGCCTGTAGGTTTGGAGCTATAGGCTGGGCTTTATGAATTTCATTAGTGTATATTGGAGTCATGTTCATCAAAGGGCTTCATAGAAAATTTCCATGGATTTAGGGCTTTAGTTTAATTGCATGTTGGTTAGGAGAGATGAGCATTCCTGTGACTGTTCCATTTCACTCACCACTCCTTGAAAGGGTAAGCCTGATTCTCAAATGACTCTAGAAATCAGGAACATAAATAAGCCTGGCCCTCTCATGTGCGATTGTCAGTAAACAGATTAATGCTTTCTCATAGATTTTGTGCTATGCCCATGACCATTGGGATCTTGAGAATGGCAGTGCCCAGACTGAGTGCATGGTTATACATTTAATAGGGTTTTTTTCCCCTCCAAGTAAAACTAAGGTTAAATGATCCCAATTGTTGAAAGTAGTTTTGTGATAGATAACATCAATAGTGTTCGCAAAGAGGCAGGTGGGTAAAGAGGCATGTGAAAACCATACATAAACCAAAATAGATACAGTATTGTCTTGGAGTTTACATGTGAGTGGCCTTTAATTTTTTTTATTTTTTCACTTGTAAACAAAATCTGATCTGAGCAAAGAATTCCTGAAATGAATGGGCAGTCTGCTAACCAGCACTGACCATGACAGCTGTAGTTTTGAGTGTGCCCTTGGAGAGTACCTCTTTGTAGTGTTAGAACTGTCTTCTCAACCATCTGAAAAAGCTCAAGTAGATAGAGATGCCAATTTCCTATTAGCTGAAGAAAATGCAAAGGGGTGGGGGTGTGAGGAAACTAGGTTTTAATAGAACTTAAAAGAATCCCTCTTCCATTGTGGCCAGCCAATGCTCTATTTATCCTCTCTCTCATTGTGTCTCCAAGCTAGAGAGGAGAGAAAGGATTGAGAATCAAAGTGTGTATAAGAAGCAGAGACCAAAAGGACAAGAAAGTAAAAACTGACTGGAGGAAGTAGGGGACTGAAAACAGAAATGAGAGAAATTTTAAGGAAAGAATAGGATGGATACTTGTTGAATCCTTTGAGAAAGGAAAATTCCTTCAGCAAATGCAAACTGGGTTGGAGCTACATACTTAATCAGAGCCTTATTTGAGCTAGAAGCCAGGTAGGGATGAGTCCAGATAAGCTCCTGCCTTCTGGGGATTGGATGGCAGGTGAGGTAGGAATCTGATTTTTTCTATCTCTTCATCATCTCCATTAAGCACTCGTCAAGCAGCGACCTGAGGGCTCTGAGTGATTCTGATTCCAGTGTATCTTTCTGAAGTTATTTCCTTTACTTAGTTGAATAAGTTCACATTTCACCATCAGGGCTTTCATTCGGCCTCTTTATGTATATGTCTTGGATGTTGAAAAGGCAGACAATCGTCCCTTTACTCTTTGAACAGAGTTTTTAGCCTTTTTTTTTTTTTTTTGTCTCCTGTTGCTTATGTGATTATAATACCTAACCATATGGGCCAAGGCATAGTATCAGTATGACAGGAAACAGACCAAAATGGAGATTCTTCCACAACGGAAAAATAGACATTCAATTTTAGGAAAGCTTGTTGTTTGTGAATGTTTTCCTGTCCCGGTCAATGGGTCATTGTTGTTTGTTTTGGGGTGGTAGTGAGGGGTGACTGTAATTTGGAGCACCACAGTTCTAATATATTGTGGTTATTGGGCACCTGCCCAGTATTGTCCTATTATAGGACAATATAACTGCGTGTGTTGGAGTTGTGCCATCTGATTGCATTTTTTCTATGGCAACCTAAACATACATGGTAAGTGAATAGGGAATATGGTGGCTGTTTTCTAACCACATTGATAATGTCTCTATTGTTTAACTTTTCTTTGAAGCTACTAAGTTTTCACATAAGCTGTTTATTTGTGCCATAGTTATATCTCCTCTTAAAGAAAACCACCATTGAATTAGCTTTTGCATAGTGTATTTCAATCAAAGCATTTGATCCTTGTTTCTGCAAGATAATCCTAAGAACTTTTTATTTTGAGAATAGAAGACCATGATGGATTTAATTCATAAAGGGAAGCTGCTGCAAGGAATGTAAATGTAAGAGCCTGATAAGGTAGGATTTCCTAGTTGCTATGGCAACCCTTGGGTCATGAGCCTGAGAAAATATAAAGTAAGTCCTGAAGCTGTGAAGATGATTATAAAATTTAACTGTCATTCTTCATTTAGAGTTGATGGCAAACATTATTTACTTAAGTTTATCTCAAAGCAGGCAAGAATCCGTTTTTAAAAATCTGAGACTCAGATCACAAATGAATCCATGTTGCACATGTCTAACATTATAAAGCACATGCAGTATTTATTATTCTAACCAGACTATTTGTACATAATATCTCTGTAGATTTGGTCACCACACTATGGAAACCAACAGTTTGTGTCTCTTGAATTCCTAATGAAAACTGTAGAATGCAAACAATATACATTGAGTAATTTTGTGGTTTAAAATAACAACCAAAAGATGTGCTTTCTGCTCCAAAACAGGGGCTTTGGGGTTTGTATTGAATAAAGGACCTGAGAGGATGGACAGATGTTGGAACCCTAAATTTATTTAGTTTTGTGTTTTTCACAAAATATCACAATTTGAAGGTTTAAGGGATAAACTGATATTTTACTCACAGCATTTGGAAGCTGACTTTCTGAAGTATGGAGAAAAAAATCTAACCAAGGTGTCAGATTTCTGAATTGAAATATGATGCTTAACTAATTATGCACCATAACAATGGATCAGTTTTTCTTGCTTTATCTTCTGCAGAATGCTGTTAATTTGCACTAATGACCTGTGAGACCCATTGCAAATTAACCAATCTTGCAAATTAGTGAGTATGTGAACAAACACTATAAAACTATCAGATATTGCATCAAACAAATGTAGTTTATTGCAGGAAGGAAAATCGAATGCATTTTCACCACCAGAGAAGTGCTTTGCTGTAGTCTCCCTGCCCATTGGGAAGCACCAACACATTATATGGCCTTTGGCAGCCATTGGCTTACTGGTGCTTAAACAAAACATCTTTCAGGTTTAGAAATTTTCAGCTACTTCTATGCGTATTGCTGTATGAATCCGGTTTTTTTTTAACTCTACATGTGCTGCATCCTAAAAACAATCTTTCTAATTTCAAATTCTGATCCTTTTTCTTATAAAATAGTAGAAAATTATATATTCTCTGGGACAGAAAGCATTAAGACCTGGTAATGTGGTAGTGGACCTCTTCCGGTCTGAACCTGCTAGATTGTTTGGAGGAGGAAGTAGAAATCTAGCCCACACACCCAGCAGCATACATTTTGCTCATCAGAGCACTTTTCTCAGTTGGTTTGTTTTCATGTCTAGCAGCAGAAATAGCTCTTCTCCTTCTCCTTCTCCTTCTCCTTCTCCTTCTCCTTTTTTTTCTGGCATCTTTTAATTCCAACCGGCGATGTGCCTTCTTCTTAACCCTGGAGAGTACAGCACAGAGCTGATAGCATCCTCTAGCTCATCCACACTGGGTGTTCAGCCATGAGCTCACTGGCACATTAGTTCTGGGGACAAGGAAAAGCCTTTTATCTTCCCAGTACTCTTACCTTCCTTCACTGAAAAACCCTCCATGCCCAGTGCCTACTACAATGTCTGGAAAATAGTTGACACTTATTCAGAGCTTAATGAATGGAAATTGTGTCTTTCTCTAATAATCAACCTTCTTATTTGGTATCTTACTTATATATGTTTTTGTTTTCCTTCTGGTTTGTTGCAATGGTCTTATTGAACCTCACAGAAAGGGCAAGTGGGTTTGGATATATTATCTGTAAAGCACAAAGGTCCATGTATCAAGTTTTAAAATGACGCAGTTACTGCATTTTCAGTGCTTTATGGAGGAGCATAAGATTTTTCTTTGCCAGATTTCATGAAAGGCTGCTTTAAACTATAGAAATTTTTTTAAAGGTGAAAATGGTAAGAAGAGCTAAGGGAATATCTTTTAGGTCTATCTGGAAACCATTAATGCTTTTAGGACTACACTTTCAGTGACCAGGTCTCATTACTGTCATGTGTATTTTTCCCCCTGGGCTATGTCATGCAGTTCTACAGAGAAGCTGAATCTGGTCTTACAAGCTTGAACACCAGGGCTTTTCTATTTGCCATGGCCAACTCATACGATCCTGTCTTTCTTTTGGAAAATAAAACCCCTTTTAGTAGCTGTAGGTTCTTATAGGAGAGTGAGTCAGCATTAGGAATAAAAAACAGAATCTTTTATCCACCCTTCAAAAATAATATGATGGCACTAAATTATCCTTAATATTAATACAGAATTTTGCTTTTGACTTGGTGTGGTCCTTGCCGTTATTCAGTCTAAATCCCCCAAACTGCAGAAAACAAAACAGGAAACCCCAGAAACAAGAAACTGCCTATAAAGGAAAAGCTAAAATTTCTATTTGAAAAGAGCAAAACACAAGAATTTCAG
This sequence comes from Bettongia penicillata ogilbyi, assembly GCA_023548195.1. Classification (NCBI taxonomy): domain Eukaryota; kingdom Metazoa; phylum Chordata; class Mammalia; order Diprotodontia; family Potoroidae; genus Bettongia; species Bettongia penicillata. The sequence goes on from JAJHZJ010000697.1 coordinate 985,843, forward strand.
TTATTTGTGGAATTGTGCTGCATATCTAGAAAGTGATTCCCTTATGTTTCCAGAATACTATACAAAATCCATAACCTGACCTTTCAAGTACACCACAGTGTGTGCTTCCATCTACCTCTCCAGTCTTGATTCAGATCGCTCTAGAATTCATAATCCAGACTGATTGGCTGTTTTCTCTATCCTGCACGTGACATTCTACCTCTTATCTCTGCGCCAGTGATGCCCCTTTTCCCGAACGCATTATATCTCCAGTAGTTAAATGTAAGTTTCTTGTGGGTAGGAACTGTTTTTATTTTTGTATCTCAAGGGCTGAACCCAGGCCTTACGCATAGTGGACCCTTAATAAAAGTTTGTTGATTTGAATTGAACAAAGGCAAATAAGTACAAAAGACAGTTAGCTTGATAGGCACATTTAACACGTAACTTTTAGGTTCTTTTATCCTAACCACCTGAAAGTTGTTACTGTATCCCTGGTTCTCTCAATTTTGCTTGGTTTGAATGGTAGTTGATAGAGACCATTATGAGATAGTTTATATGTGCGAGATCTGTTTTCCACTTAACTAATTCTTTGTCCCACTCAGAGATCTTTTTATAATTCTTTCTCAGAGGACAAAACTTTGTATATAATACAGTTATTGTTTAGTCATTCTTCGTGACCCAGCAGACCATACTGTCCATGAAGGCTTTCTTGGCAAAGATCTTGGAATGGTTTGTCATTTCCTTCTCAAGTGGATTAAGGCAAACAGTTTAAGAGACTTGCCCAAGGTCACAAAACTACTAAGTGTCTGAGGCTGAATTTGAATTTACATTCATAATTTGACCTTTGATATCTAGTATAATGTAGTTCCATATGCCTAAACAAAGAAGATCTCCCTGTACTAGAAAAGAAGAAAACTAGGAATGAATATCCCATTGCATTTCTGAGATTTTGATCCCTAACTTTTATTTTTTTCAAGTATTATTCTTACTGCTTTTCTCTTCTTAATAAAAGCACCCCAGTTTTTTTGTTTGTTTGTTTTTTAAGAAAAGAGATGATGATAGAATCAGTTTGGGGCATGAAAATTTGCAAAGTGAGATCTTCTAGAAAAGATTCTCTTTTTTCTCAATACTATTCATGATAAAGTAGGGTAGAACTACAGTCATATTCAGATTTTGAAGATTCTTGAAAATTATCTTTCAGTAACTTGTCTCTAGGCGTGTTGTTTACTCATGACAATCATTGAGAATGGTAGTGAGAGTTTTATTTATCTTTTTAGATCGGGCTTTAATGTTTTACTTTCCCTATTTATGGTCTAATTTAAGTCAGATCAAGTAAAAACTCAGTTGCATTTGCCTTATATAATACATTTAAAGTAGCTAATCTAGAAACATGGTATTCAATCAAAAAAGAATTTTAAATGCTTTTATGGAAAGATTACTCCAAACCAAGTTTTCTTCCTTACTGATTTGGATTCCTTGAATGCACTTTGTTAATGTTTAAGCATTGAACCAAATGGTGTGTGTCTCATTTTTAAGTATTGCCAATTCAAGGCAGGGGCCTCTCCTTCTGTCTTCAAATGAATGAGAATATCAGTTTAAGGGAAAATGGCGGCTAAAGTGTCAGTGCTCTGTATCACCTCTATCAGAGAGACTGATTACAATGTTGATGGTGATTTTCAAGGCCATCTCAGACTTGCTTCTGCTCAATAAGAATGTATAATGCAACCCAACCTTAAGACAAATAGGTCAAACTGCAAAACTGTGCAGGAATATAAGAATGAATTACAAAATAATAAAGCAGTCCAAGTTTGAGATTCTATATACTCCATAAACTATTTCCTCACTTTTGAAATACACTTTAAAAATAGCCAGCTTTCTACCTTAATTCATGCTGTTTTATAGCCTTGCTAAATTCACTCATTTGTGCCCATTGTTTCTGCAATCTATTAAAAGATACTGACTCTTAATATTCAATGACTACCAAAGAAGGAAAAGGCACAGTGTCCACTAATTTTGCCTGTTGACATACCATCAAAGACGTGCACTTTCATGACAAGGAAGAGAATCTTTTTTTTTTTTTAATGCATTCTGGCTGTAGATGAAGTCTGGCAAATTGTCAAATATGAAAACAAATATAGTATTCAGCTGCATTAAGTGACATACTTGAACAGAAGGGAGAATGCATTTGTCTTATTTCATTTGTACTTCCAATCTGGACCCACTTAGCACTGTAATAGCAGTGAACTTCATGGGCAGTCAAGTCTACTTTTTCGTGTTTTCTTCTGGTTCTAAATGGAAAATATTTTTTGAAAAGAACTATGACAAAAGTAATTTGAGTTAGTCAGACCTTGAAAGGGAACCTAATTTGAGCCTACCTTTATGCTTGGTCATTGTTAAATACAGTAGGCAGATGTCAGGGTGATCCTCTGGATATTAGTATTCTAAGAGCATCTGACCTGACAGCGTACAGGTAGCATCACAGATTGCTCTATAATATTGAGATTTCAGATGGTGTGCTAGGAATTGCTCGTGTCAAGAAATAGCTGCTATAACTGAGTGTGACTGGTACATGTCATTCTCCTCACCTAGCACATGTTGTATGTAATATGGAACCTCCTCTATTTACTGTTGTACAGCTAATTAAAATACATATTGAGAATATAGATCTTTTCTAAGTTTTTACCAAAATGTGGAGAAATGGGCACAGAAAAATAATAAGTTCTTATTTAGTGGGAGATTTACTGATACTTATTTTACCCAGCATCTTACTCCCTACACCCATCCATGTAAAAGAACCAGCATACTGTTACTACTGGATCCAATTTTCTGAGTTGTGCCATTATGATTGCAGCAGGATCAATAATTCATGAACATATGGGGCTAATGTTGTTCACAAGACGAGGTGATGACTCCAGAAGGAGAAATTGTAGTTAAAGTGGACCATCTGTCTTTGAAAATGTGATTTAGCAGGGCATTCACCTCTGGCCCAAGTCATGGAAAGGGTGTCAGTGGGAACCAGGATGCTCAGCTGCTGGGTCCTTTCGTGGTCTTCCTTCTTCCTTCCCCCGCCCTTGAGCCAGAATCAGTCAACTGATTTTGAAACAAATGAGGCTGTTGTGAGCACTAGAGGAGAAAGCACTTTATAGTATAGCTATGTTCCATTCCTTCTGGTCAAATAGAATGTTATAGCTGTTTTTATGTTACAGAAGAGGAAACTGAGACACCTAGAAGTGACTTGCCCTAGAGAATTATGAATCATGTTGATAATAAACATTAAGTGCTATTTTCCTGACTCCCAAACTGAGGCAGTTCTCACTTGTCCTCATGTATTCATATTGTTTATCACTACCTTTACTGTCATTATTATGAGTAGTGGTGTTGGTGTTAGTGGTGGTGGTGGTAGTAGTAGTAGTTATATCTAGAAAGACACTATCAGGTGGCTAGAATGATACATCAGTGGCTTGACAAATCCCTGTACTCCGGATATCCTTGGAATTCCATAAATAAACTCGACTGAAATTGGAGAATTATTACAGACAAAACATTTTGCCCATATAACCTGGACATAAACTTTTAAGGACAGCATGTTTAATAGATGACAGCATGCAAAATACTCATACTCTCCAAACCACATGGTATCTTAAGTTTTCAGAATATACCTAACGGAAGAAATTAAGGCCATGGAGGAACAGGTTAAAAGTATATTCTGTGTGCAGCTGGAGTTGGTCAGATGTGGTTGCAGTGAGTCTAAAAACAATTAGCTGAAATACCAATATTCTTATGTTCAGTTATAAAAATTAGTCACTTTATTCACCTGAACAATCATCTACAGGGCAATAATAGCAGGATCGTGATTTGTCCTTGGGTGGTTCTTTTCTGTCATCAAAACAGAAGAGAGTAGATGTTGTTGATGATGGTGATAAGAAGAAAAAGTGTATGTCCTCCTTCCTCCAGTGCAGATTGCAAACTGTCCACATTTCAGTAATTAGCCCCCAGCTGCCAACTTTGGTGGTGAACTTCTCTGTATTTAATTGTGCTTGTCCAGACAACAGATAAACAGTCTCATCGTTGGCTCTATAGTTGAAACTTTTCCCACCGTGGAGAGACCAATAGGAGCTTGTTTCCAGCTACTTGCATAACCTTTCAAAATCCAGTGCTACTTTAGCATCAGGTTAGGACTTTAATGGATCAGATTATTATTTGCCGTAAAGACTATTCCCTGGACATTTCCTCTTCTCACCCAGCATTCCTTGGAACATCTCCCATTACAATTGGTTGGTATATGATTAGAGAGTATAAATAATCAACAGAGCAAAACGAAAAGGTGAATTTCCCCTTAAAGAAACAGTACAGTGCATTCCAAAACTTTAAATGATGACTTCTGAATCTGCTGTTTTGGATTGTCTAGACCCATAGATCCAGACCAAGTAATCAAGGGCTGACTGTTATTAAACCCAGTACTTCACCACTTGAACATAGACATGGATTTTCTCTAAAGCTCAGTGCCCCATAAGTTGTTTTGATTCAAGTGATTTTTTTTAAAGCAATTTCAGTTCTTACTGTGTTCTTAGCTCTTGGGAGTATTTTTAGTCACTTAAGACAATATCTAGAGGCATTGTATCAGGTTGAAAAGAGAACTAGCCTCAATATCAAAAAGCTGGGTTCTAATCTTCCCTCTGATAGATACTGAGGAATCACTTACCTTCTTCATACCCAGGCAGTTCTCTGAAGGAGATGAGTTGCAGAGTAGGTAACAACCTAAATGTGGAGTGTAGAGGGCATTCCTCACCAGAGGTCTTTTGCACCTATAAAGTCATAGGCCTCTCCCTCCCCTGCTGAAAGGTATTATAATATCAGTTTTTCTCCTCCCATCATATTTCTTAGTCTCTGAAGGCACTTATCTCTCTGAAGTAATCTTCCTTCATATTATCTTCTCCTTCTGCCTCTCTAAAAGGTACTTCTGCCTCTTTTTTTTTTTTAACCCTTCTTCATGCACTTTAACATAGACATCACTCAAGGTTCTGTCTTTTGTTAACTCCCTTTTCTTTTCTTCACTCCCTTGATTATCTCATTTGCACCTTTCGTTTCAGTGATTGCTTCTTTGAGAAGGCTTCCAAATGTATGTCACCACAGTCATCCTCCCCTGTGGAACATTAAGCAGTATTTCATTCTCATTGACTTCCAGTGTATCTACCTCAGTGTTCTGCTGGTACTAAAACTTAAGTATGGGTCTAGTAGCCATCACAGGGTCAAGGGATATGCACAGTTTAATGACTTTTGGAACAAATTGCATTGCCGACTGATGATCCTCAAAAGTTAAATAATGTTAAATAATATAGCATGTTAAATAATGGGCTGAATCTAATGAACTGGCCCAAGTTTATACTTAGAATAAAAAAAATCAGCTACAAAAGTATTGGATGAGAGATGTATAACTACAGAACAGTTTGTGTGAAAAAGGCTAGGTCTCAAAGGCCAACTATGCAAACCAGACTCTGCTATTGATGAGGAAACTGAGGCCCAAGGGAGGCTCTTTGAAGGGTTGGATTGGGGGAAGAGCCATGTTGTTCAGGTGTTCAGAACTGGAAGTGGTCAGTGGCGGTTGTAGAGGCAAAGTTTGGCTAAACATGAGGAGAAAAGCCTTCCTAATGATGAGAGCAATCCCAAAGTGAAATTGAATTGCCCTTAGAAGCTAATGATTTCTCCATTACTGCAGGTCTTTAAAATGGAGCCTAGAGGATTACTTTTCAGGTTTTTTTTCTTTTTAGAAGAAAGTCTTGTGCAGGCATGGCCATCATTCTGTTATCTGTAAATTTTCTTCCACCTCTGAAATTCTATAATCTTACTAATGGATTTAACTCTCCTCAAGCCCTCCTCTCCTGCAATTTCTAAAAACAAACAAAAAAAAATTGTGCAGCTCAGTTAACTGTTACATTCTCCATGGAACCTTCTCTGATTCCCTTTCCTATACTTTATTCTCTTTCCACACAAAGTTAGCTCTTCCTTCTCAAATTCACACTCTGACTGGAGCCCTTTGCATTTTTTCATGTTTCCTTGAATCGAAGTTATTTATGAACATGCTTTTCAGCCCATTAGCTCCCAAGAGTAGGGTCTGTATAGTACCTGTTTTTTGTATCCCTAGTACCTAACCCACTGCCTGGCACATAGTTTGCACTTTAATAAATACTCATTGAATTGAATTGAAATTACAGATTTTGGAAGAGTTGTGTTAGGAACACACTTGACACTAATAAGGTATCAAGGAAAGTTTATTACAGCAGAGTTCAGAGGAATTGAACACTTTGGCCAAAGTGGGCCCCCACCCTCTTTTCAGGGGGAGGGAGCACTGAATATAAAAGTGAGATGAGCTATATATTTACTGTTAGTTCAAGACAGATCCTCCCACCAGGAGATGAGTTGATCCATTCTCCGTTAGGTCACCATCTTCTCTACACGCCCATTATGTAACCCCCACCTTAGTGTGATTTCCCCCTCCCACACATGCTTTAACATAGGACCCATGATCAGAAAATGGAGGAATAATTTTATGCGGGGTGTTTCTACATATGCATAAGGTTCATTAAGCAAGTGCAGTAAAGAAAAGCCTTCTCCAGGTAACTCTAGGTCATTTTTCTTGGCTATTTCCAACTAACTTTAGATTTGGTTCCTTAATCAAAAACTTTGTAATTTTCTGAAGGCTGCTGTCTGTCTTGTGAATGGCTGAGTCCACCTGCAGCCTGCTGGCCTTCTCGTCATCTAATTTATTCTCAATAACTTCATCAATTAACCATAACTTATTGTGGAAACCTAACCTTTGCTGTCTCTCACATGTGGAAGCTGAAATAAATTCTGTACGAAGTTGTGTTTCATAAAGATTTTCAAATTGTATACCTTGCCTATGTCAGACATACAGCACGTGTGATTTCATTTGTGGCTTAATCAACAGGAAAAAAATGGTTGAGCAGCTTTGACTAGCTGGCAGTGGATCTGTTTGTGTTTGCCTCATTTTCTGTAGAAGACACCTGCTGGAGATGAGAGCAGGCAGAAACATGGAGTAGGTATCCAGGGCTTCAATATACCAGTACCTCTAATGATCAAAGAAGTCTTTTTCTACAGTCTTGTTCCTGATCATTCAGTTGAGCATCTGTCTACCTGTCTGTCCACCTTTTAATTGCATCATAGGTCTCTGTGATCTTAGACGGTTCTGTCAGCGCATTCCTGTTTTCCACTGTTTGTGATTGCAGTTAATATAAAATGTTCTCTAGGGTAACATAGAGAACTGAGTGCTTTCTGCTAACTGGGAGCTGCATCACCTTGTGAAGGGTTAATTTCTCTGCACGTATTCAAGGAAGTGAAAGTCTTTTTTTTTTTTTTTTCTGCTTTCCCCCTGGAATCCTTTATCGAGTGAATATTGTACAGAAAGGAGGGGGTGTACATTGAGAGCACATGCAGCAGAGTTCATTTGTTGAAAATAGATCATATTCTGCCTGTATATTGGAACCTGCTTATGCATTGATTTAGAATTTTTGTGGCTTTGATTTAGTAAGTCAAAATATTTTCTCCATGTAAGTATAGCTTAGGGGGTGTGGTAAGAGAATGCTATGCTCTATTGCCTGAATTAATTCATCAAGTTATTGGGAACCTTAATAACAAGGCATTCTGTAGTCTCAGGAGGTTACAACATAGGCACTAGTGCATACCTTCAAGGAGCTTATAATCTAAAATGGGAAAAATATGTACCCAGTGGGTGATAAAGTAAGTGGAATAAGAAAGATGTGCAGAAAACACCATGGAAATTCAGGAAAGGTACGGAGCTTGTACATCTGGTGATTAATTTGTTTTGTGGGTGGGAGGGGAGAGAAGATGGGAAGAAGGGACAGAATCAGGGACCACTGTGTGGAGGAGGTAGCATTTGATGTAGTCCTAGAAGAATAGGTAAGATTTCAATTAACAAATGAAGAATTCCGTTTTAGTTGGAGGGAACATGAGCCATGGCCCAGAGGGCAGAAAGCACAGGGTGTATTTAGGGAATGAGAATTATAGAAATTAAGTTTGGAAAGGTTAACTTGGGCATGATAATGGAAAATCTCAAATACCAAATGATGAAGTTTGCATTTTATTCAGTAGGCAACATCAAGGCATTGAAGATTTTGGAATATAGGAGATATGTTTAAATCTGTGTTTTAGAAATAAGTTTGGGGGCTATGGGCAAGAGATGGGAGAAGGCAGGAAACAAATACCTGTTAAGAGATTATCGTGGTGGTCTAGAGAGAACCTGAAGTAATCTGGCAGCGTACATGGAAAGGAAGATGTGGAAACATTAAATTGAGAAAGAAGAATCAACAACTTGATAAGTGATGGGATGTAATAAGTGAGGAAATGGAATGTTTGGGTGCAAGATGAGATGATTCTGACATCTTAAGCCAAAGTCACTAAGAGGCTCCTTTTAACAGTGGTATGAAAGTCAGGAACAGTAGATGAAAAAGAGGAATTTGGTTTATTACAAAATGAATTTGGGGTGCTAGCAAGCCATCCAAGTGAATGTGTCTAGCAGCAATGTCTGGGACATGAGCTAGCTATAAAGATTTATTTTGTGCGATATACCCACATGTGAGAATTGTGGCCATGAGATTACTAAAACCAGGAGGTGTGTGTGTGTGGGGGGTGGCATAGAGGAAACAATTAACCAGTATTTAGTAAGCCTTTGCTCTGTGCCAGGTACCATGTGCTAGGTACTCACGATACAAGTAAATATAAAGAATGAAATTACCTGAACTGTGAACGTACATTTCAGTGGAGAGGACAATTATATGTAAAATACATGCAAAGTAAATATGGAAGTAATATATACAAATATATACAAAGTACGAATATAGGTAGCTTGAGAGGGAGTTGGTATATGAGAGAGAGTCAGGAAATGCTTTGTGAAGATTATGCTTGAGCTTCGTTTTAAAGAAAGAGGGGGTGCTCTGAGGCAAAGGTAAGAAGATAGTGCTTTCCAGGCTCAAAGGCCTGGATTGGGGACAGGAGAGAGCATTTTGTGATATTCCTTGAGGAATGCCCACATTTAGGGAGCAGTTGATGAGGGGGAATTATAACTTTTCGGTCTTTGTATCTCACCAGTGTCTACCTAAGTGCTTCAGTTGAAGGAGTTTGGTAAATGTTTTTATTAAGTATATTTTAAGATGGACTGTTTAGAGAGGATGACAAAGAGCTATAGTAGCAAGTGTTGCAGAATTATAAGTGAGAGATTTGAGAATGAAGTGGTGGGTGTTAATGTCATATGATTCAAGGAAGCTAGGAATGGGGGGGAGAACATTGGTTTTAGTGATTAAGAGCTCGAAACTGACCTTCAAGAATTCTGTTTCAGTAAGGCGATTGTTGCAAAAACTGTACTGCAGATGGTTGATTTGAATGTAGGTGGTGATAGGGAGGCAGGAAGTAAAGACTTCTCTCTTATAGAAATGACCTTTTTTCTACACACAGACTGAGAACTGCTACTTAGTGCAAATGTATGATGTTGGAGGGAGCTGAGAGATCAAATTTCCTATTGGGAAGACTGTTGGGCTTTCTTTGAGGCCCACAGTGAATGTAGTATCCCTTGTACGTGTTACCTTATAAGCAAACAGTCTCATTCTGGTTATTTTTTTTCATGTGGTTCTAGTGCTATTTTCAGAGAGATAACTTTTTTTTTTCCTTTCCTGGTTTCATAACTAGAGATGTAACAATGAACGCCTTGGCCTCCTTTCTTGGTAGTTATCTGGATCTCTGATTTGCTTCTGGAAAATGCTTTATACTTTTTATGGCTACTATTTACTTCTCTAATTTCTGGGATTCCATTTAGAGGTTCATTGTGAATCTAACTTGTCAAATCTTTCAGAAGGAGGAATGATTTTCTCTGTTGGATTTTTCTTTACTTCAAATGGGATGTGCTAAGTTTTAATTAAATCATTAGTTCTTCCTGAGTTGAAAGATAACCCATAAGCAATGGTTTGTTGTAGAGTCATTTCAGTTGTGTCTAACTTTTCATGACCCCATTTGGAGTTTTCTTAGAAGAGATACTGTGGTGGTTCACCATTGCCGTCTCCAGCTCATTTTGCAGATGAAGAAACTGAGGCAAACAGGGTTAAGTGACTTGCCCAGGGTCACAATGGATTTGAACTCTGGACTTACTGACTCCAGGCCCAGCACTTTATCCCCTGTACCACTACCTAGCTGTACCTTGTAAGGAATGGTGGTCATAAGCAGATAATAGCATAATACTGCGGGCATAGAAGATCCTGGGCGTCAGGAGATCCAGAAGCAGTCAGAAGCCAGCACTGACCTTCCTTTTTATTCCAGTCTCATCCTTGTTGGTGTCAGTAGATTGATGTCTGTTCAGACATCTTAGCAGTTTTATCTTTTCCCACATCTCTCATTTCCCTCAACTCTGCATCATCACTCTACTGCAGTCACCCAGAGGAGTGGTCATACTTAGGATCTCCCCGTCACTCATGACTCAGCTACCTCTATGATCTCTGACTCTTTCTGAAATCCTTCCTCTGCCTTTATTTCCCTAAACCTGTTGGCTTCTTCACTGTGACTTCTTATCCTGCCATCCCTTTCTGAGGCACCCTTGCTCTGTTTTTACAGCCTTGACTGGATAGTTAGTGGACCGATCTCCACCTACCCTTGAATCTCTTGTCCTGTTGCCATTCTAGCTTTCAGTGTTGGGTAGCACCGTCATCGAGTTTAGTCCCCTTGACCATCTCAGGCTGCTGGATGCCAGCAGGAGAAGAAACACAATCCTGACAGCTGGTCCCACTATAAATTCATTGTTACTTACTCTTGACTGGGCCCACGCTGCTGCATGGTAATCTTTATTTTCTCACCTGATGGATTCTATCCTATTCAAATCTTCTCTCTCCTAAAGCCCCTTGTGCTTCTCCAGCCCTTCTTTCTCTCAGAATATGACATCACTTTTTATTTTACTGTGAAAATTGAGAACCATTATTAATTCTGATCAGTTGTGTCCCCTGTGCAATATGTCAGAACCCCTCTCCATTTTCCACTGGCTTCCTGTATTTTGCTTTCTTTCTCAGGAGAAAAAATGGCCACTTTTGTTGTCTCTTTTTTTTTGTTCCTGTTGCCTTTGATCCCATCTTTTTCTGTCCCCACTGAGAGCTGGTCTCAGCAATCTTTTCTTTTTCCCCTGTATTGTCAGTTCTTTGCATGTTTCTTTGTACATATTAGGCATTTAATGTTTATTGAAATGAATTGGGTGCTAGAGGCACATAAATTATGGTTACCTCATCAGCAGTACTGACTCTGGATAATTAAAATGTAGTGTATTTTGTTGAAATAATGATTTTGTACTAGATGGAAGGAGGCATCTTTGAGTAGACTGTATCAGAAAGTAGGGAAGGGAGTCTGAGAGCTTTTAGAGAGGAGATATTTTGTTAAAGATATGCATTTAACACTAAAACTAAAAGAAACCTTTGAATGTCAAATGTCAGAGTAATGAACGGTTCAATGCTCATTTTATATACTCTTAGCTCTTTGTTTCATGAACTTATGTGGTAATTTTCCTCTCTCAGAAGGACTTGAAATGATAGCTAATTGTACTATAACATTTTTTAATTGTTGAATGTTCTGTCCCTGAAAAAAAAAGATTAGAGCAAATGTGTGGCCTCAAAAAAATGCATCCTGTCGTAATTTTGAAGTGTATTGCAATGTAGAAAAACAGAACAAGACTTTGTCTCTTAAAGTAGGAACTTTGAGTCAACATGTTTAATAAGAAAAAAATTTCTTCCTGATATCAGATATTCATGTTATTTCATTAGAATTTTGTCCTTTTCAGAATTATTACTAGTTTTTAATGAATCAAACACCTTGATTGTTCTGAAGAACATAGAGTTGAACCATCATAGGGTTGCTTTGCTTTATGACTGAGGTCTGTGGGTGTGCTCATCCTTCATTGCTGAAGAAGACCATGCTGTCAGACAAATAATGAAATGACTTGCACTTGACTTTGTTTTGAGTGTGTGTGTGTGTGTGTGTGTGTGTGGGTTTGTGCAGATCACCAGCCTCACTTCTCCAGAGCCATATGAATTCAGTGACCAGATATTCATCAGGATGACTGGAGATGACCCAGGATGAGGCAATTGGGGTTAAGTGACTTGCCCAAGGTCACACAGCTAGTGAATGTCACATGTCTGAGGTGAGATTTGAACTTAGGTCCTCCTGACTCCTTCACTGGTGCTCTATCCACTGCACCACCTAGCTGCCCCTAAGATTGAAAGCACTAAGATGTATGGGAAATAGTAGTAGTATAGTTTTTTACTGCATTTTGCAGAAAGGAAACTGAGGCACATGGTAGGGACATATATGGCTTTAGGTTCTTTTTCATTTTATTTGTTAGCTTTTATTTCGCTAATGAATTTATTATAATCTTACTTCAGATTGATCTGAAACCCCACTATGATGTGACAAAAAATATCCACTTTTGGAAGCAGTTGATTGGGGGAAAATCCCCAAAACTTTACATTCAATGTATCTTACAAGGTTCTGATAGTCCACATATAAAAGGAACAAATTCCATATTATGACTGAGAGCCATTCCTCAGTTGTCAAAGGATAGGATTAAATACATCATTACAAGCCATTAGCAACTATATTAAAGACTGCTCCAAGTTGCTAATGATAAAGGAAACAAAACAAAAGGAGCCTTGAAGTTTTCTCTCCTACGTAGCAAAATGGAAAAGGTTGCAATGAAAGTAGTCAAGGTTGGAGAAGCTGTGGAAGGAGCATGAAGACACCTTCATGCCATGTTTATTAGGTGATGAATTGAGCCCCTCCACTTGGGGCACCATATCCTTACATGTGGGTGTTCTGTACATAGGAATGTTTTGCTTGTCTTTTATAAGGCATTTTGGAATTGGGGAACTAGATTGCTCTTTAGTTTTATTTATTGGTATTGTTTTTATTCAAAAAGCTGGTAATTTTTTTTTTTTTACATTTTAAAAACCGTGTAAAATACAGACTCCTATCCCTGTGCTTTGATATGACTCTAATTCTGCAAGTCTAAAGCAGTGAAGTGCATTCCACACCAGCTGGGTGGCACACTCGATAGAGTGCTAGCCCTAGAGCCACAAAGACTTGAGTTCAAAACTAACCTCAGACTTGCTCGTCACTTTCTAAGCTCTTTTGGGCTCAGTTTCCTTATCAGTGAAATGATGATTATATTGGCCCTTGTCTCTCAGGATTTTCATGGGCATAAAATGAAATAATATTTATAAAGTGCTTTGGAAACTTTAAATACAGTATAAATGCTAACTGTTTTTACTACCAAATTGGAAAGGTTCTGAGCATATATATGAGGAACAGCATAGGTAAATTCAGAACTCTTCATCCCCATGATTGACAAACCCTGTGATGAGTTTTTTCAGGCACAGTACTATCTATCTTATGATGACAGTCTACCAAATCGCACAGAAGGTCATGTTCTACATTGGTGGAGGGCATATGCGTACTGAAGAACTCATGGTTCTTTAAAACATTCAGATATAAATATTAATAGTACACATGGGTGGTTGGTGTATGTTGCATTTTAAATACCTTGACTGCATTTGGACAGTCAATCAGTAAACATTTATTAAGCACCTCCTGTGTACCAGAGACCAATTTTTAGGCGCTGTTAGGAGGTAAGTACTTTTGCCACCATGTTTGTCCGTAAAACTTCTAGCCATTCTTGCGCTGGATAGTTGAGAGGCAGAAGACACTCTGCGCTTTATCATTCCGCTGAGACAGGAAATTCTCCTGTTTCCGACTAGTTTTTCCTTTGCCCCTTATTCCACGGACTGCAATCCTAAAGTTGCTTTTGGTCTTGTTGTCCCAATATGGGCAAATTTCAGGGTAATAAACAGTAAGTGCTAGTTTTATTTACTCCTGGCTCTTCATTTCATGCTCATGCCATGTCATATTTCATACTTTTTAAGGATTTCTCTCCCTAGGCAGCAGTATAAAGTAAAACTTTTATTAACCAAGATTTGTCCTTTTCTAGCAGATTGTAGGAACGATACTGCTGGATATTTAGGAAAAGTAATGCTAATGTATAGGACCTTTCAGTGGCATGTTATGGAAGTATGTAATGATAATATCAAAACTGCATTTAATTCCTGAAGAGGAAGGAAGGATGGCACATGGGAGACAGAAATCTGCTGTTCTCTTTGTAAGTGAAAGGTCATGTTACTGAGCACTGCAGGGTGGTTTGGTGAGAAATGAGCTCCCGTTTGCTAGGAATTAGAATGAGTCTATCTGATTTTCCTTCACTTGTGACCTTTAAAGATGCAGCTTTTAGATTGATAAGCAGGTGGATGCTTTTAGTAACCCAATCCAGAATTTGTTTCATATAAAAGACTATCTTTCAAACACCGAAGATATTACTTCCACAAAGGGTTTTTTTTTATTCTCCTAAGCCTCTGGAGAAAGAAAGGCAATGATTATATCTTTTGTGTCGTTCAAAAAGAAAATTCAGAATTACTGTAAGTTCAATTAGAATATTTTTTCCCAAAGCATTAATCATTTTATGGAATATATTCTCTAGTTAGCAATCTCTAGGAGTGGGTGACAGTGGACACTCCTCATTCGTCTCCCCTCTCAGTCTACCAGCCTCTCTGTTTAAAAGGGCTTCCAATGTTGCTATAGTAATTTTTTCACGTTGGGCTCTGCAGTACCTTGAAAGCAATCAGTCGGCGTACGCTGAGTGAAGAAAAGTGTTGAGTTACTGTCAGGCAGCTGAAGTTGAACTGGTACCCGCATTATTTAGAGGTATTTGGTGAGAGTATGCAAGTAATTGGCAAACATTTGACATATTGTAGGTCAAATCCTGCCCTCACCCATTCAGATATGGATATTACAAAATGGAAAGACCTTAGTGGGCCTTATTCTACAACAATGTCTATGAGCTGTCTTTGGAGTAGCTTACTTTTCAGGACCACCTGAGTTCAGGTTTCTCTTCCCCTCTCTCTTCTTTTCCTTAGGTCTTAATTACATCATCCATCTTATTTGCTCCAGTTTTCTCCTTTTTCTTATCCTCACTACCATCAAACACTTCAAGCCCATAAGCTTATGCTTTTTTTGGGTGAAATACTGGTGTTTTATTGGGGCTTCTTCAGGGTTTCTGTTTCTCATTTGATATTCCCATCTGATAACAACATTCTTCATAAAATGCCTCTGATCAAATACATCAGACCTCCTTTCTTTTACCCAGGTTCAGGTTTTAATTTCCTACTCAAAACCATAAATGAAGTTAAAAATTCATTTCTCCTTCACTCTGTGTCTGACTCGAAATGTTTAGGGAAAGCAGAGGAATTAGCTTGAGTATATTCCATACTGTCAGCTCCCTCCAGGTTATGGAAAGTAGAAGGACATTGCTCTAGTTTTTGTAGATTCTATATTCATCCTCCTGAAGTTCACTTTAGCCTCAGTTTTCTGTGTTTAAAAATTTTTGTAAAATTAATACCGTGTAAGGAGACCACTTATAAAAGAATCTCATTAAACCCAGGAAACCTTGAAAAATCGAGATAGGAGAACACCCACAAGTCTCTAGTAAGAACTTCCTGACTTTTTTCAATCCCTTGACCCAGTCAATTTTTACTTACTAGAAAGGAGAGGGATCCTTAAGTGATGGCTTTATTCACTTCCTCAGCAATAGAGAGTTACAGGAGGACATGGGGTGGTAGGAAAAGCATGTTGAATAGATACAGCAATTTTTAAAATCTCCTTTGGTTTTCTCAGTTCTTGGGTGAGAACAGTCAACCTGAAAAGCCTTTAAAACAACAAATCTCTTCCTACCCTTGCCAGGGAAAGTATAAGACAGAGTGATACCAAGCACCATGGGAGTGTGACCTTGGAGTTCAGGCTGCAATGCATTGGTCTGAATAGAGTTGACTCATTCTTTCCCCAGCATGGAACGGTGAGCAGGTAGACACCACGGGTAAGCTGAGCAGTTTCCCATCTTCTTTTGAAGTTTGACGGTGTGGTATCTTTTCTTTATATAAAAACAGTGAACAAAAATCCAAGCTTGTCAACCAGATAAATTACTGGGTGATTGTCGTTCAGTTAATTTTTCAGTTGTACCCAACTTTTTGTGACTCCATTTGGGGTGTTTTGACAGAGATACTGGAGTAGTTTGCCATTTCCTTCCCCAGCTCATTTGACGGATGAGAAAACTGAGGCAAATAGGGTTGTGACTTGCCCAGGGTCATAAAACTGATAAGTGTCTGAAGCCAGATTTGAACTCTGGAAGATGAGTCTTCCAGATTCTAAGATTGGATCTCTGTCTACTATGCCACCTTGCTGCCTAAGTAAGCGATTGCTTATTTTATAAATGAATTTATTACAGAATTCTTTGAATAGAGGCTTTTCTAGTACAAATAAAGTATTTGATGCCTAAGCACATGATGAACACAGTTTTATAGAAAGATGTAAAGTGAAATATACTTGTATTTAGTTTAAAGTCCTGAAAATTTCAAGGGAGTGAGATCCTATTTTATGTAAATATAAAAACACTATAAACAAAATATAAATTATTCTGAAGTTATCTATGTTGTTTTGAATTAACTCTGCCAGTGTCCTTTAGCATAGATAATTAAGAGCACAGATAATTATTGGCATGGATAATTAAATAACTATGTTTAAGTTGTCACTCATTCTGCGAGTGGCCTCATGTTACTGTGGAAAGAAGGCTAGATTTGGATTTAGAAGAATTGGCATCATGCACCAACTGGTTCCACCACTTATTACCATATGTGGACAAACTGTGTAACCTCTGTGAGCCTCAGTTGTCTCATCTATTAAAAAAGGGGATTAGACTGAATTACCTCTACAGGAATCCTTAATCACTCTTAATATATGATACTATGATATTCAATTCACAAATCATTTATTAGTCTTTTACTATGTGCAAGGCACTGTGTCAAACATTGGAAATACAAAAAGTGAACAGAGACTCAGTTCCTGTCCCCAAGGACTTTATTCTTTAGTTTCATAGGGAAAAGTTATCCAGGAAAATTATTGTAACGTAAGGCACGTATGAATAGGAGAACTTTGAATAGTGCTATGAGGGATTTAAAAGGAAGTGATGTCAAATGAAGGGATTGGATTTAGATGGTATCTGAGGTTCCTGTGGCTTCATAGAGGATGTGGTGTCTGAGCTTGACCTTAAAGAGTAGTGCTTAAACAGTAGAAATGTCGGGGGGATACACATTGTAATCATCGGGGAAAACATTTGCAAAGACACTGAGAACAGAAGGGATATGTCTAGAGAACAATAAATAGTTCATTCCTCTTAAAAACAGGGATTAATACTGGACCTATGATTTTATTTGTATAGGAAACTTCTTAGACAAGGAAACTTTCTCCATCATGACACCTCTGCAAGCTCATGGTCTTAGATATCTTTCTAAAATTCCTAAAGTTTAGGTAACTTACCAAGAGTCACATTGCTGGTGTGCCACTGAGGCAAGTGTTAGCTTAGGGCTTCCCTTTCTCACCTCTGGCACAGCTACCATCCTGCCGCAGACCCTCATCACTTCATACTAACCCATTGCAATCACCTTCTGGTTGATTTCCTGTTCTCAAGTCTCTTCCCTACTCCAGTTCTTCTTCCATTCAGTTGTCAAATTGATCTTCATGAAACACAGGTCTGACAGTGTTGCTCCTGCTATTCAGTAGAGTTTATCCAGTTACATCTAGCCCTTGTCTATTTCTTAGGCCTTACCCCCCTCCACATACTCTTAAAAATTCAGTAAGACCGCCCTCCCTGCTGTTCCTTGTGCATGATGCTCTTTTCTCCTTTCTCTTCTTTCCTTCTCTCCTCTCTCTCTCCTTTCCTCTCTCTCCTCTAACTGTATTTTCAGTGCCTTTTTCCCATGTTTAGAATTCATTCCTTTCTCATCTCTGCCTCCAAGCTTCTGGCTTCATACAAATCTTAGCTAAAATTTTAACTTCTGCAAGACTTTCCCATTCCCCCTAAATTCCAGTAGCTTCCCTCTGAGAATATCTGCAGTTTATTCACCATATATTTTGTTCTCACATAGTTATTTGAATGTTGTCTCCTATAGGCCCTTTGAGAGGATATACTATGGTTTTGTCTTTGTATCCTTAGTGCTTAATGTGGTGCTTGGCACATAGTAGGTACTTCTTGGCTGTTGAGGCTGGCTTTCTATCATCCCTTATGCCACTCTGCCTTTAGATAAAGCACAATCCTTGAAAGCTGAAAGGACTGGGATCAAATCCCACCTCCCATAGCTTTGTGAAGTTTTGCCTCCATTAACCTCTCATGGCCTCCATTTTTTCATTTTTGAAATGAGAAGATTGGATTTGATGACCTCCAAAGCCCCTTACAGCTCTAAGTCTTTGATCCTATAACTTCTTGAAACAGAGTATATAAAAGGAAGTAGTATGTGACAAAGCCAGAAAGATAACTTGCTATAAACCCTCCCCAATAACATTGGCAAAATCGATACCCGGAACCTTATACTCCCCGTATAGGCTTCGGCTATCCATGTTGACTATCGTGTGGCAACCTTATAATTCACTGTATGAGAACCTAAATTCTCCCATATATGTGCCAAAGTGCCTTGGCAATTTCAGAAAGTATATGCATAGTGCCAGGAGGATAGAAACCTTACTGGACAAGTACAGTTTCTGATTTTATGCCAGACAACTGAATTTGCTTTCTTTTTGTTAGAATTCTTCAGTAGAGTCCTACAATTCATCAAATAGTCCTTATGGAAAAATGTATTGGAGTCATATTCCCAACCATCTTATTAGTATGGCAGGATATGAAAGTACAAACTTAAGAGGAAAACCTTCACAAGGGCCCCCAAGCCTTTTCTTCCCATATAACACCATGCTTAATTGGGAGAACTGAGTGTGTTCCTCCTTATCTTTGGCTACTTGAACTAAACCTAAACAAGGGAAAGGTATTCATTTCAAACAGACACTGATTTGGGTGCAGACTTTTGGGAGAATTACCTCGCTTTTATTGATTTTTGTGAAATAATTTGAAGAATGATTCGGCATTTGGGGATGTATAAAAACAGCTGCTTCAAGTTGCTTTTCAGTTAGGTGAACGTACTTTCACTGAAAGGTTCTGTTGTACTCGAAATACACTTTCCTTCTGTTCTTTCAGGGGCTCTTTAATCAGTAGCTATGTGACAGGAGGTGCAGAAACCTTCCTGACACCCTCTGCTTCTTGCTTTCCTCTTTTCCTTTAGTGAGACTGAGTCTCTGGGAAAACTAATTGGCAAAATTGTTACCTCATTGGGGGAAAGGTAATTCTATGGAGCCAGGATCTATCCACTCAGAACATCACAAATTGAACCACCAAGATGGATGTTTACCTTAGTTTTGGGTTCTTTTTCAAATGGAAACCCCAGGCAGTCATGAAAGATTCTGTCTGCATGACTTGGGCTCAGGGAGGGCATTAGTTCTATGATTAAAATATTATTGAGGTATTTTAAAGTCTTTGATACGGTAGTTTAGGACAGAGTAATGGAAATTTGATTTCATCAGTATGTGATCCGTTTGGTTGATGCATTTAAATTTCATTTAAAAATGCATACATTATACATAAACCACCAGTCCTGTAAATAAGCTACAAGCCCTGGACTTTTAAAAAAAAAGAAAGAAAAAAGAAAGCAAACTTATAAATATTTAGACCGTGGTCTGGGGGAGATGATGTTTCCTTTTATTTCCTTCTGTGGGGTTCCAGGAGGATCTGCCAGAGGCTCTCGGAAGGTGCAAAGAGGAATCAGGGACCAAATTCGTCACCTTCCTCCCGTGTACAAGTCACTCCGTTCTTCTGGGACTCCTTTCTCTCTTTTTTAAAGAGAGAGACTTGACCCTGTTCTCTAATTCCCTGCCAACCTACGATCTAAATATTATTTGCTATTTCTAGGGAGAAAAAAAGTTTTATGATGCAACAGACTGCTCACCTTCACAGAGTGTCTGCCAGGAGGGAATGGCACGTTGTAAGTGCTGTTTACCCCACTGGGTAGTAACAGTTTGGGGATGGTTTTTGTTGTTGCCATCTTTGAAAATCCTGTGATAACTTACTTAACTAGGGAACATCCTCTATCAGAACATCACCTGATTAAAGCCAAATAAAGTACACTCAGCTCTTGTACTCTCAGCTGTCAGGACCCCATATTTATAGGCCACCTGTCAAAAGTTCCCTTTTCCTTGCAAAAGCAGGTGGTATCTGTAATTGTTTTCACTCTGTGTGTGTGTCTATATATGCATGTATATACTAGGAACAGATGAAGTGTTTAATCCGATTTTAAGCTTGAAAGCTAATGGTATACTCTCCTGAGACACTGAAGTTTATTTTGCAGAGGGTTGGCAATTTGGTTTATATGTCCTTGGCATTGACTGATCAACATTTGGTTCATTGGTGAGAATTTAAGAACTACCAGTGAGAACGTAAGAAATTAGCCATCCTTCATACTGTCAGAAAGCATTGAGATTTAGCTGTCAGATGCTGAGAGTGAATGCTTCATTGGATTGAGCCACTGAACCAGTTGGATTCTTTGTCTTCCATGGCATTCTTGGATACAGTCCATCTTACTAGGAAGTGAAGACTTCGGTCAATTCATTTAGTAGGGACCCAACTTGGAAAATCCTTTATTAACCTTTGTACCCTAGGGGTACATTGAAAATGAGAGAACATTAGTTATCGGACTCCTTTAAAGAGAAGTAGAAAAATACTTACAATTCTCCAAGGACATCAAATATTTCATAACCTCTGACTTTAGATTACAACATAACGCTTGGTAGGAGATTACTAGGAGATTCTAAGTTATGAACCTTTCCCTAGCCATCAGAATTACTCATTTTTAAATAGCATGTATATGTAGAATTGTGTTTTTTATGCAGTTCTCAAATGTGTTCATCAATGAATTAAATTTTTTATGCACAATTTCCTCAGCTTTTTTGTTTTGTTTCATAGACTTACTTCAGTACTTCAAGGATTCAGATTTTCATTGGCATGATGAGAGCTATCTCTTTGGGCACCTTAGCATGTAGCTTTCATCAGTTAATTGTGGCTTTGGGAAGAAGAATGGTGGGGCCACCCTTCTAGTGAAGTGCTTCTCAGATTTCAGCTCATCTTTTCCTCAAACAAGAAGTGAAGTCATTATTAGAAGTCTCCTTTGCTCACTAGAAGCTTCCAGAGTTGGGTTTCTATAATGGAGCCTTCAGTTTACTTGGGGCAGCCACTTCGCCATGATGGGACATCACAGAAGGCTTTGACAGAAGAGTGAAAATACCTAACTTTTAAGTAACTGGAGAGAGGTTGCTTGTTTCTCCTCTGTCTTTACTATGTTATCTTCTCGAACCTCATTTTTTCTATCTTCCAAATAAGGAAATAGGATGAGGTTTTATTTATATTCTTCATACAGAATCAACTGTATCACTTTCTGCTTAAAAACTTTCAGTGGCCGCCTTGAGAATAAAATACAAATGACTGTCCCTTGATGTCCTTGTAGCATAACACTGCTCTCTCCCTTTTCAAACTAATTTCATATAGTCCCCTTCATACACAACACAGAACAGCCAGACTGGTCTAGACTTTGTTTGCCGCATGGGACATTGTAACGCTGACCTTGGAAACTTTTCTTTCCTCTTCCTCTTGGAAATCCCTATCTCCTTTCAGGGCTCAGCTCGAGCTACCTGCTATATGAAGCCTTTCCTGATCTCCACAATTTGTCAGTCTCTCCTCCATCCCGTACTGAAACTATATGGTTGTATCTACTTACTTGTGTATTTTTTTCTTCCCAGAAATACCCAAGTTCCTTACGGGTAAGGACTGCTTCATGTCTGCGTTTGTATTTCATACATCTAGTAGAGAACAAATGCTCCTTGGATTGAATTAATGGTTGATTGCTGTTACTGGTTTTCATGTTGCTTTAGAACATGTTCCTCTTACCTTATCTGTGGACAATAATTGCCTTTAGGGTGGGGGCCCTGGTTTTTTATGTATGTCCCAGGTGTGGAGCACAGTGTCTTGATAAATGCTTGTTAACTGATTCAAAGTCTAGTTCGGTTTCTAGCTTCTATAAGAATCCTTTCCTGACTATGCAGTTCGCATGAACTTTTTTTCTTTCCTGTAAGCCCTAGAGTGCTTAGAAACATTTCCATTGAATATAGCACCCAGTTATGTGCTGCCTTTTTAATATTCCATTTGATTGTGAACTCTTTTGAAGGCAATTCTCTTTTGTATCCCCAGGGCTTAACACAGTGCCTGGCATATAATAATAAATGCTTATTGACCATTTACTATTGCAGTCAAATTATTTCACTCATTTAATTCCTAACCTTTGTCAACAAGAGGACAGCAAGCATCTTGAGGGTAGTAACTGTATCTTATACTTCTTCTGTATCCCTTACAGTGCATCACACAGTCAGAATTTAAAGGAAATGGTCAATAAGTGCCTATTGGATTAACTTTGAAATTTCTCTTTTCTAGCCTGACACAGAAACATATCTCTTTTATTATACTCTGAGAATGTCATGGTCTCTGAGTGTTGCTTGTTTGTCTCCCGTGAATGCCAGTATTAATCCAGTTTCTCTTCATTGGTGCTAGCATCTTAACTAACTGACTGTAGTAAACATCTCTTGGTAATTTTTCCCTGGATGGCATCGGGTCTTCATTCTGCCACTACTTCCTTTTTCTCTCCTGCCCTCATCCCGTTCATTTTTTATATATTTTAGTCTGTCTGGGCATAAAGATCCCATCACCTTTTACTGCATAGCCAGCCACTAAAATGCTTTTACTTTCTGGGCCTAGTTTCCTAATGGGGGTGGATTATAATTTAGAGACTTAATTTTAGAAAACTATACAAAACAGCAGACCCATAAAATCTTATGATTCATGACTGCTTGTTTTGTTCTCATAATGCAACCTCAACTAAAAACCCATTCATCAAAGCTGTAAAAATTGTTCACGGCTGTCTTTAGTGTACCATGTGAGGTATAATTCAGCCCACAGTGGAGCAGAAGATGGATTCGTGGGTCCATTTGCATTGAGAAGAGTTAAAGGGCAGTAGTTTTCAAGCTTCCTCCATTGAGGGCCTTCTTTTATTTTTATCCTTTGGCTGCACCCATAATCCCTGCCAGTTTTTCCTTTCTTTCTTCCTGCATTTTTAGGGCCTTATTCTTCCTCCTGCAAATAATTGTCTAAACTCAAGTTTTCTCTCAACAGGAGCCATTTTGGCCTCTCTTCTTTGCCTGTGGCAACATTTACTTTCCTTCCCCTCCAAAGAATAGATTTTCTGACCCTAAAAAATAACAATAGCTCCCAGGTACCTTTAAGTGGTAAGGTTTACAAATACTTTCCTTCCTACAATCCTGTGAGATAGGTAATATAAATTCCTCCCATTTTAGGGAGGAAACTTGAGGCTTGGAAAAATAAGTGACAGCAGTAGTCATGCAGTTGGTTTATTATCAGAGCCCAGATTCAAATTTTCTGACTTGAAAACCAGTGCCCTTCGTATACCATACTGCTGCTGTTCCATTGATTGTAGAACCTTGATTCCACAGGTTCCTTTCTTTGGAAATTCAGAGTTATGTTAAGCAAAGGTTGAGAAGATAAATTGAGGTTGCAGGGTCAAATTGATGGGAAATTATTCCCATCTCCCATGGGACTCTGTTCCATGGTTGAACCTTCTTTGGATCTGGCCTAACATGGAGCAGAGCCAAAGAGCCTGCTGCCACAGTCAGCCAGTGTCTTTATTGGTAGGGACTTTTTTCTTTGTCTTAAAAAAAAAATATTTATTCAACCCCTATTATAGGCAAAGCGCTCATTGGATGAAGTGCTGCCACTACATTCTAGATTCTACCTTCCCCTGGTGAACATGAAGGTATACGACTATGCACAAATAAATGAGTGGAGCACAGGGAATTTTTTAAGCCTTTGTTTTATAATAGCAATCACCTTGGAGAAGCCCAGTGGTAGCCATTTTCCCTTCCCTGAGGATGGCACAACATCTGGAAAAAGTAATGGTGGGAATTGATCCCTATGACATATGCTTTTTTTTTTTTTTAAGTTTGTGATAGGAGCCTGTTAACACTTTATGCCTCAAATGATACTATCTTTAGGATCATCTGTAAAATGTCACCTAAAGTATAAGTTAAAGAAAAGGTCCCTTTTCATACAAAAAAGTAGAGTGCCAAAGTACTTGCTATGTTTCTGCTTTCTGCCTTTGCCCTTCCCATGGTAATTTTTATTTAATCACTCTTTAAAAAATACACCTAAGATAGCATGGCAAATATTCATTCATTCATTGTCTCAGAGTACAGGTAAAACATCAGGGGGAACCAAACTAAACCTAAATCTAATCAACTCAGTTACCTTCCAAGTTGAAAGATAATTTTGTGTGGAAGGTAGTCATATTCACTGTGTAAAGATAGTAGTACATACTGTATTATTAACAACAAATATTGAAAAAAAAGAAGCCAGTTAGCTAATTTTACGTTTAAATTTCATTACGTTTAAATTTCATAGTAGCCTCTGTATTCATTTAGTGAGAGAAAAGTATAGTTTTTTAGCTTTATTTCTGTCAGTGGTTTCACTGAAAAGCAAATTCCTTTATGTATAAAAAACGAATGTTAGCTTCATTGAAAAACTGTTGTCGCTATAGACAGTCATGTATTTCCACATGGGGTATAATGTGTACTGCATATTTGCCTTAGGTCTGAGGATCCATCTTTTCTAACAGACTCATTTTAAACACTGGTAGAATTAAATGGTTTTCTTGAAAAGTGAGTCCTGTTATTTGGCAAAGGAAATATGGCCAAAGCCTTTCAAAATCTCAGACTGGATAACAGTGGTTTTCACAATTTTGACAGGTCAGAAACAGATTAGTATTTGTAATTCTAAATAGGAAAATGGTAAAAAACCACTTGGGAATTTTCTTGAGAATAGCATAGTAGGCCCCTTTTTCTCATGGGGAATGGAGACCTTTACTAACTCTCTACTTTTTGAGTTCCTTTTCTAGAATGAATCAGTCTTCCATATTTCTACCATTATTCTTTCTTAGCATTTTGTTAAGGACTGTAAGTGATGCCAAGGAGGCATTCAGAATCTATGTCTTAGGAGGACCTTCTCTAAGCACTGATCATAGCTACCTACTTTACAAAAGCTTGTCCTTCATAAAGTCTCCCTTCCCCACAGTTCTCGGAACCTTGAGGCAAGCAGGCAGGTAGAGTCTTGGTGTCTTCCTCTAGCCTTCCCCTTTAAAGGCAGATATATTGATTTGTGGTGTGTCTATCTCAGTTTCCTCTGGCTATTAGAGGTCCCTAATCATGCTAGCAGTTAGGTGAAGGTAAGGGCAGAGATGCCATGAATTGCAGTTTTCCATTACTGATAAGTATCCTATGTCTAACATCAGTTTAAGGTGTTGTCGTGTAAAGTAAAAGTCAGTGAACGCTGAGGACCAAAAGTAGTCCTCCAACTTCAAGGTGACCAGATCTGAGAGAAAAAAATGTACCTTTTTATATCTTCTTGTCTGCTGGGCTTGCTAGAAATGTTGTCATATGCTTAGAACTAGTTGCTTCATTTAATTCTGATGGCGATGATATACCTTGGCCCTGCAAAGATCTGAGATGTAGCTGTTTCGTAAGACTTGCTTTGATTTGTATACAGTATGAAAAACTGACTGTGTATTAGACATGTAATTTTTTCATCTTCTGTGTCTGTAGGGACTATATTACTTTATCAGGGCAAAGTTCATTCTGTAGGATTGATAATTAATCCCCTGTTCCCTTTCTTCCTCTGCTTTCTTATCTAGAAGGTAAGCTGTATATAATTTCCAGTATTTTCATCACTAGGCCAAATAAAGCCATTTGGAGAAGGAAGCAATAAAAAAGCTTATTCATATAGAGTGGCCCCTCTAACCCACTCCTAAATTCTTCTCTCCCTTCTCCCTCCTTTGCCTTCCCAGTGCATATGCAGAAAGGTAGACACACTAGGTTACTGCTCTGAATACATCCCAGAGGATGAAAGTGCTGTATTTCGTGGTCCAGGTTGGCATTTCATACTTAACCCGAATGCCACAGTAGAAGACCAGGTCTTTCTATCAGTGATAGCTTAGCAGTTCCATAAGAAATACGGTGTATTTGTCTGAGATGCTTAATATTCCTACTATTCTATGAATTCTTTGCACGCACCATGCTGTCTGTTCTTTTCTTTTTCTTTATAACTTCTGAAATACAGAAATAAGATAGTCTGTAGTGGTGATTAACTCAAGATTCACATCCTTTACTGGACAGCAAATGTCTTCCTAATTAAGGCTTGTATTTAACTGGATTAAATCCAGTGGTTTGATGTTAGCATGCAGTGCAGCCAAGTCTGTTGTCCTTTCATGAAAAGGGACTTAGCTTTGTACATGCATACAATATGCAAATCACACATAGGGTTCTGGCCGGCTGTAATTTCATTTGAAGATGGTGGAATACTGTAGCATATTGAGCTGTGCTAGCTGTATTTCGGTTATAGTATAAAAAATTCTAATTAGAGCTAAAATGGCTCACATAGCAAAATATATACTTAATATATTGAGGTATATTTGAAAAAGTACACGTGTTCTTGTAGACAGAAGGATTCTTTTCAGTATTCCTCCTGGAAAACTTTTCTTTGGAACAATATATTTTTATAAAACAATTCAGGAAGTAAAGTTTCATTACTGTTGTACTAGAAGAGGGGAATGTGTAACATAATTTGGATAGTAATGACAGATGCTATGTCCATATATGATATGTGGTATCATATACAAATATATAAAACACATTTGAAGATACATATTTATATGTATGTACATATATATGTATATATACACAGACACATTTTCTTGAGACATATCAGAGAAAATATTCAGCTCCCTCATAATCTTTATGGACAGTGGAAGGCAAGAGAGCTTTTCCATCCATAGTATCTAAAGGGGAAGCTTTAACCATATTCCCCAGTCTAAAACCCTATGATCCTGTCTTCCAGAAGCAAAGTTTAATATGGGTACTCGTCATATGTTCTTGGGCAATTCACTTAATGTTTCTCTCCATTGGTAAGGTGGGGATAGCAATCTTTACTCTGCGTACTTTGAGGAGCATTGTATTCAGGTTCCGGTGCTTCTAGAGAGGGTCTTAGGAGGGATAGTGAAGGATCTTGAATCCATGTCATGTGAGAATTAAACGATCTGAGGATTTATTATGGAGTATGTGATGATAGAGAGGAGACTTGGAGTGATTGCTTTCTTTATGTATTTGAAGGACTCACGCAGATTGAGAGATTAAACTTGTTCTCTTTGGTCCCAGAAAGCAGAACCAGCAACACTGGGTGTCAGTTGTTTTGGGGTTGATTTTAGAATAACCTTCCTATTAATCAGAGCTGTTCTAAAGTGCAATGCAGTGTTTTGACAAGTGGTGGGTTCCCCCTCATTAAAGGTTTCTAGCAGGTTGGATGTGCTTTTTGTGGGTACTTCATGGGAGCCCCTGGAGGCCAGGGTCTATCTTTACCTTTCTTTTTTCCCCGTCACTTTCTACAGTGGGATGGCATATATATGGCAAGTGCTTAATTCCTGATTGTTGACTGACTGGCTGGCTGGCTGACTTTTAAGTTCATTTCTATGTGCACATATTCTCTCTCCCCCAACTTCATCATAAACTTTTCTGAAGCAAGAATTTTGTCTTATCTGTCTTTCCCTCAGTGGCATGTGGTAGGTTCTTGCTATTTGTCCATTACTCTTGTATACTCTTGAAAATGAAGTTAAAAAGTCTTGATTTGGTAGTGATCTATGCTACTTGCCATAGGAGTTACATACATTCTTCTCCTGAGAAGCCTAAATTGAGCAGAGACTCCAGGAAAGGTATGAAGGAAATCTACCACCCCAGTGATACCAGCAGTTGCACTGTCGTATTCCCTGGAACCGGAACAGAAGAATTGGGAGATTTCAAGTTGTTAGAATTATCATTACTAATAATTAAAATGTGTCCTTAGGCTACCTGCCTAAATCTCATCTAAGGTATTATCTGGCCATTATATCTGCCAGTGAAACACAGAACGAGGCCATCTGGGCCTGGAGTTCTTCTTAATAATGGTGTTTTGCACTTATGTAAGTCCATGGGATTATAACATCTGAGAAGTCTTCTGTAGTGCCCATTCTGTTGTTATTAAATTAAAAGGAAAATCATTCATACATTTCTCTTTAGCAAGCATTTCTGAAAGCTTTGAACTCCACGTATTTTGTCAGATCATGCTTTCATTATGGCCTGTGCTGCAAAATTGGAGCTGGTTATTGACAGCCAGCTTTCAAGGTATCCGTGCTGCCTAATAATAATACTTAATACTAATAAAAACCTCTGTCACAGTAAAGGACTGTTTTGAAAGCAGAACTGGAGGAGGGGTATTCCTGGTCAGCAATATGTTCCTGTCTATTCAGACTGGCTATTGGCTACCAACTGTGAGATGTTCAATAGTTGACAAGCCTTCCCCATTCTGTACATTGCCCTTAGGCACACAATTTACTGGATGCAATCTTGTTGAGAAAATGTGGTCTTTATTAGTGTTCAGCACAGATCGACTTTTCTTTGTCCGCTTCTGCAGTGTGCCAGTGGGATGGTTTGCCCACGAACAAAATGGAGAACAGGAATGTTGGGGTGGGAATGTTTAGGCATCCTCAGGTTTTTTATATACCTCACACATGGTAAGCACTTAATAAATTTGTTGCATGAATTGACTCAGAGTTGAGAATCTAGGTAAAGATGGTAACTTTTTAATCTGCAAAGTCTTTTTTAATAATTCTTTCACTCCAAAGGAACTTTAGCCCATAATTGCCAAATTAAGTAGTTTCTTGGTTCTAGAAAGAGGAGGAGCAATATAAAGTGTTTTTCTTTTAATGCTTCTTGACTTCAGCATGAAAGAATGAATACATAAAAAAGCCTTTTACCTTTCCTCTGTGCCAGTTAATGTGCTAAGTGATAGATATGCAAATCCAAAAGTATAAGTCAGTTCTGCCCTCAGGGAGTTTAAATTCTTTTTTTTAAAAAAAAAAAAAAGAACTATATCTGAGGGAAGTAGTTTCAGTTGACAAATATTTTGGCTTAAAAAATTTCAGAGATGGTGAGTGGAACCATAAAGGAGTAGAAGGATACACTTTTCCAATAGCATACACATTGATAAATACAAATGATCAGTGGAAACATTTATTTCCAGCTTTTCATATGTATATGCTTGCATGCAAGCATACTTACATGTACCCATACACACATTTATACAAATATATATTTGGTTGATTAATTTTAGTGTGGATATGAGTATGTTGTTATCTTTGCAGGTTATATCTTTTCACTTGGTGCTATTTTCTTGGATCTAAGGTGTATTTAAAAAAAAAAAAATTTGTAAGTGGCATACCGCAGTTCCTTCTTTTCCTTCTCACATGTATTTTTTCTGTCCCCAATGCCTCCTCTGTATTCCTTACAAGCCCAATAACACTTATTGTCTTCAACAGTCCTCGATTTATTAATACTCCTGAAAAGATTTTTAGGCACAAATACAAATGCTTTTCAAATAGAAATTAAATGCCATGGAGTGTGTTTAAAAAAAAAACAAAACAACACAATCATTTTAAATAGTCATTGACCAAAAAACGGTAGAAATATCAAATTAATAAATACTAGCATGAGCATTAAATATTCACTCCCTGCTACTTCTGAAATGGTACAACAGCATCATTTTTTAATGATAGCTAATGATAAAACACATCAATTTTAAATAACCTGTTTTCCTGCCTTCTTTCTCAAGCTTTAAGTTAGCAAGCTTGAAATTAAATGCAAGTAATGGTGATAACTAAACTCCTACTAACCTTATTTATTGAACAGGTACTTGTTTGTGTTTTTTCAAATGTTCTGTGGATATTTGGAAAGATTAATAAATTGAAATTGCTGCTAATGGGATCACCTTGAATTTTTTAAAAAAAAGATTCCTGGTAGTAGTGAAACAGGCAATGCTGGACCTGAAATGTAACAGGCACCATTATCTTCTAATGCAGTCTTGTTTGTTTCCTTACTGAAACTGACTGCATTCCTTTTAGAATAATAGTTAAAATGAACCTTTAACCGAAATATATTTCTCTCCTTATGCCCCCCCCCAAAATTAATTTTTTAAAAAAGCCTTACCAAAAACACTTTTTTCCCCAGACACGCTTCATTTGTATCTTAGCTGTTTCTTGGCAGATAATAGAGCACAATTGAGATCAAAGTACATAAATAGGAAATAATATATTGAATTTAACTATTTTTCCTGTTCAGGAGTTTTAAGTACCTTATACATTTTTTCCAGTTGCCTTTGCACTCTCCAAATCCCAGTAATTGGAATTGTTTTTCCATTTTATGGATGAGAAAACTTAAAGCCCAGAGTAGTTGACCTTGTTACCCAAGAATACAGGAACAAGGGCCAACGTGTTAGTGGTCCAGTTCCTGGTGGCTGTTTTTTTCAGTGTCCCCTCTCAGTAGACATTTCACATAGAATTAATTCCCTGAAACCATAGGGAGATCTTTGTGTTCTTATAATAGTAACAGCATGGGACGTAAGCCCACTAGTAATTAAGTGAAGCTAAATTTTCTCCTAAAACAATGAAAAAGGGATTTCCTCTCAGATTTTAACTCTTTGTCTAAAGAAAGTTAGGAACTTATGTATGTATGGCATAAGTCTCCAGTCCCATATTGTACAGCTGGGAGATCTTTTAGTAAAACTCTTTGCTTTAGAGATGAGAAAATTGAGGTCTAGAGTTGTTAGTGGCAGAGCTGACACTAGACCTTAGGTCTCTTGGTTCCCCACTCTGTATGTTTTCATGGAGTGTCACGATTTTAGGTAATGAGGGGGAAAGAGCCTGAGCTGAAAAGGATGAAGGTTCTTCAAACCTTGGAGCGACAGAAAAGAAGAAGGAAAAGCTGTGAACAAGAAACATCATGCTCTGGATAGAATTGGGTAAAGGACTGGTTGAAGTTGAAGGGCGATTGTACCCCTGCTTTATGCCTTTTGGGGAGATGCTGTGTCCTGGTTATCTTGCTACCCAAGCACATGAGGTTAGGGAAGCATTTAACCACATGAACTTCAGGCCACATGAAGTTTGAGTTAAGTCAAAGTGCCATACTTGAGGACCTAGAGAGCCACATGTGGCCTCAAGGCTGCAGGTTCCCCACCCCTGCTCTGACCTTTAGAAAGAAGGGATAAAGAATATAGATAATGCCATGAAGGATATATTAAAGTAAGATAATACATTTACAACCATACTGATATTCTTCACTCATACATACTATTCAGAATCCAGTTGACGTATGATTTCTCTGCATTTTTACCTCTTGACTTTAATGGAGCTCTATGCTGCAAATGACAGGTGTTAATCCGGCAGAAACATTGTTGATGGAGTTCCTGTGCTGGACCGTTGTCAAGGCTTTTATTAATAAGTTGTATGAAACTGAAGTGAGGACAAAGAAGGAAGTACACTTTAGGGGGGAAAAATCCAGCCATTTGTTCTTCAAGGGACAAATCTCCCTGGGTGATAACAACCAGATAGATGGGGCTAGGGAAATGACACTCTGAAAGGAGAACTGTTAACACAGTGTGCTAGCAGGGCCTAGCACTCATTCTTAAGCATCTCTGCCAGTGCGTCACTTTAATTCAGTGCAAAAAATAGGAAACAAACTCCTATTGTATAAGGGAGACGGAGTGGTAATATTTCTGGACTTTCATTTGAAGAGAACTCCATTAAAAGATGACTAACTAAAGATCCTGGTTAAATAAGCAATTGAAATCAAATCCTAAAGCTAGGCTCGATGAACACACATGCTTCTTTACCTATAGAAGTTGGCTGGAATACCACACATTATGTCAACCTTTGGAAATCTCACATGGGAATTTTCAGGGAGTAGCACAAACCTTGAATCACAACTGGAATTGGGAGATTGGAGGGAGGAGGAGAGGTTAAATTTCAGTTCAGTAGATGAGAATGCTACCACTAGAACACATGTGTGCATTGCTGTGATTCTTTAAATCATGCGCTTTCAGAGATGGCATTGAATTTGTCACTCTCTGTAGCCATCTCATTCTTTCTCCAGGCGATGTTTTGATAAATGTTGATGAGTTTATAACTGTAAAACCAAATGACATTTATAGTGTGATACATGCTTTGCCCATTGCATAATTATATCTAATGGTATTGCATGTAAAAAGGCATTTACCATTTACTTTTGTTTAAAATGACAATCTAAACCCCCAGGCACATTTTTTTTTTAGCACAAAGATAAAGACTTAATTAAGAACCAAACACAATTTATTTTTGTATCTGGCATTAAAAGGTACCTACACTTTTGTTAAATGTGTGATAAAAAATCCTGATGCTTCTGGTAACAAAGATCAGTGCCTCTCCTATTTTTTCCCTAACTTTGAAACATTGGGGAACTCATTTAATTATCAAACTGGTATCCGGTATGACTTCTTGCATCTCATTTCTAGTTAAAAGAGCTATTTTGAAATTTAGCACAGAATTGAATAATGTGCTCAGTTAATGAGGAACATTTAAGAGACATTTCTGAATTTAATGTGGTAGCAAATGATAAATTACTACTGTGGTATTGGCATTTTTTTTTCTAGACAACGATGATGTCTTTGCTTTATTGGTTCCAGTTAAGCAAGGTTTTATTTTGGTTTTTGCTTTTATTTTGTTTGTCCTTAGCCCAGAAATGCTCATTTAGACATTTTGGAGAGCTTATCATCCTATAGTAGGTGACTTTATAGAGAGAAACCAGTTTTGTTCTTTAGCCTTCATGTCAGAAATGCAGCTTTTACTATCTTACTAGAATATCTACTTTGTGTTCTTGGGCAGATAACTGTGCAGCTTTCTAGGAAACAGTCCTAATGTTGTGGTGGTTTATCTTCTCAGACCTGTATTGACCTCAGTCACCCTGACATTGAAGTCTACTGATCTGCTTATCAATGAGCAGAAGTTAAGGTTGTTATCTGTGTCTGCCTCTCCATCATAAAAGATGGAACTTAGTTATGTTGCTTGCTTCCTTAGGAAACAGCACTAAATCGAAATGAATCTATTCCCAAGGGGATGGTAATAGAAATAATATCACTGGTCTTTTGGGGAGTCTGGATACCTCTTAACAAGCTCTTATAGAATTATTTGCTCATCCTCATTTATCTAACCCTTTCAACATGCTACTGGCTACTGTTTGTCATCTGTTGAGAATCAAAAAATTAGAATTTAGAGTCCTTGACGTGTATGTGTGTGTGTGTGTGTGTGTGTGTGTGTGTGTGTGTGTTGGGGGCATTTATATGGATTGATCAATTACTCTATCTCTCTATGTTGTTGTAATTTGGATGTTAGTCATGTCCAACTCTTTGTGATCCCAACTGGGATTTTCTTGGCAAAGATACTGAAGTAATTTGCCTTTTCCTTCTCCAGCTCATTTGGTAGATGAGGAAGCTGAAGCAAACAGACTTTCCTAGGGTCACACAGCTAGGAAGTGTCTGAGGACACAGTTGAATTTCGGAAGAGGAGTCTTCCTCACTCCAGACCCGCTGTACCACCTAGCTGCCCCTCTCTATCTATCTATAGTTGTTGTTCAACTTCACCTGGGAGTCCAGAAGTTTGGGGAACTCCTAATGAGGAACTCTCAAGTGCAGCCACCCTGCAGTTCATAGTCTTGGAGAGTTAGTTGCCTGAAGCTAACTGATGGATTAAGTGAGTTGTCCTAGGTCATTGGGCTAAGACTTGAACTCTGTTCTTCTTAGCTTTTAAGCAAACTTTATTTATTATGAAAAAATTTTCATATCTTCATGGGAACAGTATGTTGATTGGTGGAGATGATGAAGCCAACTGTAGTGTCCTTTCTCCACTCTTCAGACTGTCTTCTACTTGTATAAGTTTCTGTTACAACAGATGGCATATTGATATTCTTATGTGAACAAATCTGAGATTTTTGTTCTTCGGTCTTTTTCAATTGCGTCCAACTCTTTGTGATGACCCCATTTGGGATTTTCTTTGCAAAGAAACTCAAGTTGCCTGCCATGTCCTTCTCCAGCTCATTTTACAGATGAGGAAAACTAAGGCAAACAGGGTCACACATCTAGTGTCCTGATAGTCCCCATATCCATCCCTACCCTCCATTTCCACTGCTGTTGAGAGCTGATTTGAACTCAGATCTTCCTGACTGCGGGCACTCTATCCACTGTGCCAGTTACAAGTAAATTATCAGTTGTTGTAGGGTTCATTTCTGCATTCTAATGACTGTCTTTTAATAAATGAAAAAAGAAAAATCAGTCCCCTAATAGTGAGTTGAGCTTGAAAAGCAAGACTAGACTGCTCTGGCTTCCTGAGCGGTGATACAGAACTTGGTGAGATGTTGCAGCTGCATATAATCCTTTGGCTAGAAGGCTTAATACAAATGAGAAATGTAGTGAATACAATTAAAATGCAGGGATGAGACTCTCTTGCTACTGTCTCAGTTCAGGATTTCAATAATGCATATTCGAGCTTCTTTTCTCTGCCTTTCACAAAATCTTACTGGAATAGCCTGCAAATTCTTTGAAAAGGGTGACAAATAAAATGGAAGGCATCCAGTCCCCAGAACTAACGGTTTTCTAGATAGCTCTCACAATTTATTGGAGGGGGGGCACAGTCATTTCATGGCATTATAGCTGGAAGGCTCCATTCCTATAAATGTGTTTTTCTTTTTCATCTCACTATTTCTCCTTGACTCTACCATTATTCTACTCTTTCATGTTTGTAACATCAAGGTTATCTTCAACTCTTCTCCCTTACACATATTGGTTACCAGATCCTGACAATTCCATCTCAACAGCATATCCATCCCTACCCTCCATTTCCACTGCTGTTGTGCAAATATAGAACTTTATTCTTTCCAATTACAGTACTCCACAAGCTGGTACAATCCCACCTTTCTGCTATTATATTATGTGACTCTTCTCATGCTAACTGGGCAATTCTGTGCCCCTGGGACATTGCAGTCTCATTCCTTTTCTTGTTGTTCTGTCGTTTCCAGTTTTGTCCAACTCTTATTGGAGTTTTCTTGTCAGAGATACTGGAGTGGTTTGTCATTTCCTGCTTCAACTCATTTTACAGGTGAGAAAATTGAGGCAAACAGGGTTAAGTGACTTGCCCAGGGTCACACAGCTAGTTAAGTATCTGAGGCCGTATTTGAACTCAAGAAGAGGAGTCTTCCTGACTCTAGACCCAGCACTATTCACTGCACCACCTAGCTGTTCCTACCTCTTCCTAGGCTACTCTTTATGTCTACAATGCCTCTTTCTCTTTACCCTGTTGAATTCCTGCCCAAATTTAAAGTTTCAACTTAGATAACCCTTTCTTCCAAGAGCTTTCCTTAAGCCTTAAACCATACCTTTTCCTCACCTTCTCCTCAGGTGTGGTAAATGGTGATAATACTTTATTTTGTAAGTCTAATGCCCTTACTATCCAACAACCAGTCAGTAAATAGTTTGAAGCACCTATTGTGTGGTAAGTAGTGGATGATACAAAGAAAAATATAAAATATTCCCTTTTTTCCCCAAGGAGCATATGTATTCTGCTGCAAATAACACCTGTAAGTAGATGTAAAGTAATTTTAGGGACATTAGGAACTATGGCATCAACAAAGGCTTCTTGTAGGAGGTGGCACTTGGATTGAGTTTAGGCGTTGTCTTCTAAGAGGCAGAGATGAGGAGGGATTACATTTAGTTATCAGGATGGTACATAAAATACTGTAGAAGAAGGGCATCCATCAAGAATGTCATTTTTACTGTTAATGTGGACCAAGTCTGAAAAGATATGTTTGAGTCAAAGGGTGCAAGGTTTTAAGTACTTCACAGAGGAATTTGTAGTTGATCCTGAGGGCTCTAGGAAGCCATTGGAGCAATTGGAGGAGGGTAAGGAATGGTCAGACTTTGCTTTATTTAGGATTATCACTTTTATTATCACTTTTATTGACTTTTAATAGCAAATAATTGGATGTATAGGGTGTGAGAGTGATGAAGCATCCATCAAAGAAGACCCAGATGTTCCCACTTAGCAGAGTAGGAGAGAGCTAAAGTTGCTGCTTTATCTTCCTACTAGACTGTAAGTTCCTTCAAGTTGGGGACTGTTCTATCTAAACTTCATATGCACCTTAATTTCTCAGAACAGCGCTGTCCACACAGTAGGTACTGGCCAAATGTTTGTGAGATTAAGTGTTTACTGGGTGAAGATCACAGTGCTAAATGCTGAGGAAGATCCCAAGTTAAATAAGATGTAGTTCTCCTCCCCCTTCCTTCAAAGGGGTTGGAGGGGTATAAAATGGTAATGTTTGGCGTAACTTATAAAGGCTAATTAATGTCTCTTTTCTATACTGACTTTTCTACCAAAGAGATCGTCAGTGGTTACTCCCGTCAAATGTGCCAACCAGCATCGATACTTCTAGAGTGGCATGGGGAAGCTCTAGCCTGGTGGAGAGTCTCTTCAAATCTTGGTCTTTCAGTGGCTGTGGATTGTGCAGAGCTTTCTAAAATTAAACATGGGATTCTGGAAAAGGTTATAAATTGAATTTGCATGTATAAGGGACATTTTTAATCAACAGGCATTTACTACTCCACCTAGAGCTGCATTTTTGTATTCCCAAATAGCCATTTGGCAGGAGTGGTAAGTTATGCTTTAGCCCTTCACTTCCTAAGAAGACAGCTATTTCCTTCCTGACCCTTTCCTCAGTAAAGACTGGGCTACGTACGATAAGGAAAAATAGCACCAGTCAGTCCTGCGAATGAGTTAGCACACTGCCCCTAAACCTGGATACTCCTCATCCAAGCTGGCTTAATACCCATAGGTGACTTGATCATTTCTCACAAATGCTAATGAAGGGTTCACTCTGACACTTGAGACAAACACAATCTGCTGGTGGTGGTTGGATGTTTTTCTTACTCGCTCATAAATAATTCCAGAGCAGAGCTAAACAGTGATTTTAGAATCTTCCCCTCCCTGCCACCCCACCCCTAAGTGAATTAACTACCCCTTATCTAAATCACTGAGTAAACTAGACTCTAGAGAAACTGAATTTAGAGATCAAAATGGAAAGGAATATGAGGTTTTTGTTGTCCTGACTTGAGATTTCATCTGTTTGACAAATTTCTGGTGTTCTGACTCCCTCTTCTGAGTTACACTGACTTTTCTATAATTTATGGTCTCATTGCTTGGTGGTTGGTGGGGGGATAATGGGGGTTAATATGGAGAGGTTCATTGGGCACACAACCCGTATGTATCGGGCACGACTTGGACCCAGGCCTTACTGATTCTGTGGTCAAACATTTATGTACTTTTCTAGGCTGCCTTTTATATTTAAAATCAAGGAATTTAAATCACCTTAAATATTGTGCTTCCTTTTCCAGTTTTTGTTGGAGGAAAAATGCATGCTTGCAAATAAGAGCACCTGTATATCAGTTGGCAAGTGAAAAATAAGTCTGCATAGCTTCTTTCTTTTAAATAAACATTGAATTGGTGCTTGGAGAGACTCTCAGTGACAGCAGGCAGTAATGTGCTCCACAGAGGCTGCCCTTTCTGTTCCTTTCAAGGTTTTACCCAATAGAGTAAAAATCCTATAGATGTAGCAAGAAGAAGAGGGGGAGCCCGTTCTGGAAGAAAAATGGGAAGGGGGGAGCCTAGAACTTGAAATGAATAGATTAATATATATGGGTGTCAGCATTGGTCTTTTACTAACATTTATAATTCCAATGGTGGCAGATTGAGAGCTGAATCAACATTCCCCCCCTCTATAAAATAATAAATATGGTAAAGTAGCTCTCAGAACTGCCTTTATCAGGGATAAATCAGGACAGTTTGTGTTGCAAGAGAGACTTAAAACTTATAAATATGTTGCCCTTTAGGCTACTATTCATCAAAGTGTCTGATATGAAATCTAGACTAAAGGCTTTTGTTATTGTGTATCTGTTTATTCTCTCAGAAGCATAAATTGGAAGGAACTCTGTCATCTTGATCATACTAACCTGCTGAGTTACCTAAATGTGCATTCCTTTTGGGAGAAATTTGGAAGGAATGGGATTGTGTCAGTTGGCTATTGCCTACCAATCATTCATCTACTTCAATCCTCTTCTCCATTGTCTAACTATTCCTTCCAGAAGGCACAGGTTCCAGGAGAAAAATAGCAAAAAGCTGCTTGAAAGCTGAGTTACCTAGTTCATTCAAGCTTTACTGGAGAGTTAAGTATGGTTCCTTAGAAGCCTCAGAAAATTAAAGGGGCCTGAATGTTATTCCATAGAGTTCAGAGCATAATGTACACAACAAATAGGCATGGGGCAAAAGGTGTGTAGGTAATTCCACCTTCCAAAAGAAAACCACACCACACCTGAGACAGCTGCTTCCAGACACGTGATTTAAAAGGCATTTGATGTGAAATCTCACACTACTTTGCAATTCTAAGTCTGAATTTCTTGGCTTCTGCAGTTTCAAGTCAAGAGTTGAGGCTACATCTCTGCCCTCAACTCCCCTTAGTGCCGTTAGGTGTTAGATCACATATGGTGTGTAAAATCACCTGCCGTTTGGAGGCCCCCACAGAGTATGTACTAAGCAGTTTTCCTTTTTTAATGTGTGGTAAAGCTCCCAGTTTTCAAGAATAACTAATTGGGAGCATAAACCTCGCTTTGCCCTTGAATAGTTACAGATTTAGTAGACCTGAAGAACGGCAATGTAGGGCTCACAAAGAAGGCATTGAGGCTTACTGCAGTTTGATATTTTGCCCACTTGGCTGGGGTGAGCTGCTGGCGGAGAATTGTCCTGGAAAGGAAACAGTGGGTTCTCTTGGTTGGGTGGGTTGTTTTTGACCTGGGGAGTAGGGAATGCTGACCTTATACTCCAGCAGAGAGGCCTCAGGGGCAGCCCTTGCCTATTTAGTCTCACTAAACAATGCAGGTTCCCTCTCCAGTGGACCAGGGAGCATTCTAGATTTTACAGGTCTGAGATGTTTGAAATGCCATTGGTTTTGATTTCCTTGAACCCCAAAGTCTTGGTGGTACCTCCGACCTGATGTTGAAATTTGCCAGGCGCCTGTGACCATACTTTGGTTCCTAGGAAATCATAATGAGAACTGCCTAGAAGTGCCAGTCCTCATTCAGCAGCCAGAGGGCTTTGCTGTCATGCTTTACTTGTCCTTGTAGCCAGCTAGAATGGAGGCAAAGCTAAGACATTCACTTCTGTTTATTCGTAGCAATGAAGAGTGAAGCTTTATGGGCCTACTCTTTTTATCAAGGTGGTGGAAGCTTGACTTGGCAAGTGAGATTTCTCGTATGCTGTACAAGTCAGAATGCCCAACCTTATCACTGGTAGCTGACTGTAAAGAGGAGCTCAGGAACAGGAGAGCATAGGTTTTCTCTTTATCAGATGCCTTTAAAGCCTCTTCGAAGCACATCCCTGTGATTGCTAACACTATTATGAAGATTGACAGTTTCATCAAGAAAGCAAAAAGGAGAATCTGCAGACAATAAATGGAGACTTTGTGGCACTCTGTTCTGGTTACCCTCAATAGCAGACCCAGACCTCTCCAACCAATGGTTTCTTAAAATGGTTTTGTCAAGTGTTTGACCCTAGGCACTGGATGTCCTCTCCCCACCAGAAGCAGATACTTAATGCAGATTTGACCAAAGAGAGAATCTCAAGCAGAGGTGACCATCTCTCCCTATATGGGAGAAGGAAGTTGTTACCATCGCCTTGCATTTTCAGGCAACATACTATCTCCTAGATCTGTGTTAGGGGAAGCCTGCTGGATCAGCATGACCCTTGATGTTGTAGTGAAAGCATAAAAGCCAAAATGTAATATTAGTAACAGATTCCAAGTTTAGAGAACTTCTCAAGTTGTTTGTGGGGACTTAACAGAGAAAAGCTCCATCCCTATAGCCATATACTATATACCTCTAGTCCTCTTTGATACAAAAATTCGGCAAGCATTTGTTAATAGCCTATTATGTGCCAACCATTGTGCCAGGGGCTGGAGATGCAAAGCCACATGTGGCATGGATCCTATTCTCCAGGAGCTGATATCTATACCTGAAAGGTATAGACACCATTTAACTGCACAAAAAAGAATGTGGACAACCTCAGGGAAGAAAGTCCAGACCAAGTGCACAAGAAATCTGAGAAGGGAAAGATTATGGATGCAGCTAAGCTTTATGCAGGGGGAGCTACCCAAATTGAGTCTTGAAGGAAAGGAGGTACTTTTACTGTGTTGGGAGAGCAGGGAGTCTGTTTTAGGAATGGGGAACATAAGCAAAGACAAAGAAGCAGAAGAATTAGTGAATTGTAGTACAGAAGAAAGGAAATAAAAAAGAACAAGCATTTGTTAAATGCCTCCTTTGTGCCCAGAACTGGGATAAGTGCTTTACCAATATTATCGTAGTTGATTAAGTATTAAAGTGTAGTACCCAGTCAGATTTACAAAGTAGGTTGAAATCACATTGTGTAGGAAGAGCCTTGAATGCCAGAATCAAGAGCCATAGCCAGCTGTCTCATAACCATATTTCTTTGCTTGATAAAAGAGCTAAGTAATTTAATGTGAATGACTTTCTGTGAATGCATTTCTATTAAAAAAAAAAAACAGCTCAAAGTAAAGATCACTATCACCACCTGCCTGCTAGAAATCATCATGCATGTTCCATAGATATCTTAAACTCAGCATGTCCAAAATGAACTAATTCCATTTCCCCTTAAGCCCATCCTCCTTTGGAAATTCCATATTTTAGTGAAGGGAACCCCCTTTTCTCTTCCCCCAAAGTGAACCTGACCCTGCTTTCTCTCCTCTACCTTCTGTATCCTGTTTGCTACGTTCCCTTCATTCTGCCTATATAATATACCTTTTGTCCATGTTCTTCTCTACCTTCAAATCACAACCACCCAAATTCAGCCCTCATTGCTTTACTAGAATATTTTAGTAGCCTTCTAATTGGTACTTCTGATTTGAGTCTTTTCCTTCCTCAATTTGGTCTCCATATTAGCTGCCAAGTGGACATTTCCAAAGCAGGAACATTTAACTCCCCTCAAAGAGGTTCAAGTCTTCCTTATCCTCTCTAGATAAAATGCAAACTTCCCTCTCTGCTTGGTATTTCAAGCCCTTGGTAATCTGGAAGTATTCTTCCTCCTCACCACCACATCTTGGAATCCCTAGTTTGCTTCAGACCTAAGCTCAAGAGCCACCTCATACATGAGACCTTTCCTGATCCCCCAATGTCCTGCTTTCAGTTGGTAACATTTCTCTCTTCTTTCCTAGTTATTACATATTTACATTGCATCTATTTCATATTTATTTCCCTATGTACATGTCATTCCTCTGTTGAATATAAGCCCTTTGATTGCAGGGCCTGTTTTCATTTTTATCTTTGTGGCCTTGGCACCAAACGTAACTCCTGATATGCAGAAGGAACTAATAAATGCACAGTGCAAAGTAAATGTCTTAGTTCTATCCAGATTGATGCAGTGTCATCAGCCACAGAAACAAAGGGACAGTTGTCATAAATAATAATTTTGCAGAACTTGGCACATGGCAACCATAGCTTTTCAAATGTGAATATCATGTGATTAAAGCTGTGTTTCTTTTAAAGTTCTATCTTTGTAATAGTTGCATATGTCTGTCTTTCCAAAAGTCTTGCTGCTATTTCAGGCAGCCTTCCCAGAGGTAGGAAAGCCCCGTGGGCCACTACGTACCACTGTGCTTACTTGCTGTATCTTGGGTGGAATGGAAGTGGTTAATAGTTGCTTTAGAGATGGTGACGACGGGTTTTACAGAAGAAAGCAATTTCCATGTAGTTTGTGTAGTAGCCAGGAAAATGTCCTGAAAGGGGAGGAACGTGTTTCTGTTGTGCAGATAACCTACATACTGCTTTAGAAATGTGTGACTTCCAAAGTGTGCTAAAATAAGAAGTGCTTGTTTGATTTATTTCCCACAATAGTGCAGCATTCTCCTCCTAAGTGGTGTTTCTTTCACAAGCCAGGCACTGTAAATTTGAACTGAATATGTAAGTAAATATCCCTCAAGGAGATAGCATATTGGCTGGCCTCATCTGAGAATACACTGCTAAAAACTGAAACTCGTGGCTTTTGGAAACGTCTCAAAACCTGAAATACGTTATTTTCCAGAAGAGGGCATGGAGGACCAGCCAGCAAAGCAAACTGATAGTTACTCTGACTTATAATTATCCAGAATCTTCTTTAGCCAAAGTGCTGTTTGGGTTTCATCTCGTAGACTTCCCCAGTAAGCATTCAGACCTATACTTGACCCGTTTGAAATTGGTTTTGAACTCTAAGTTTGGTACATTGGAATAGTGTAGGGTAACTTGGTATCTCTTTTAATTTTGCATATGTCCATTAGTGGGATAAGGACAGTGGCAGTGTTTTATCCAATCCTAATTAGAGTGCTTCTGTCCTTCATAACACTTCTGCTAAAGTGCTATTGATCGACTGGTGTGTAACACCGGAGAAGCTTAAAGAATGGGGAAAACCCATAATATCTGAGCAACTTGTGTTCTGATTTATTATTTATCACATTATGCTTAAAACAATTTTTTTACATTTTTGTGTGTTTTTAATATTATTTTAACATTGAATTTTCAACTCATGCAATGGCAAGTCTTGGAAACTTTTAAAACATTTATATATTCAGATAGTTAAGGGAAAAAATCCTTTTTTTATTAAAGACACTGAATACATATGTATCAAAATTCATCTCAGTTTCCATTTAGAAATAGAGATATCTTGGTTTAAAGAGAGCTTACAAAGCTACAAAGAATGACAGATATTACTGACAGAACAAAGTTATGAATGATAAAAGTACCTAGGAAATGCTTATTTTCATGTATATATGAATTAGATAGTGGTTGGAATAAGAATACTATTTGTCTGTTTGCATAGAACAAGTGCTGTGTAGTACATTAAGCATTAAGAGATAGCACCAAATGCTAGACTCAGTTTGTTATTTGGATAAATTCGTAATCTGTTTTATGGGCCATCCTGATGTGGTTGAAGTTTGTGAGCTCATGTCTCAAAACTTTAAATGTATCCCTGTGGTTCCTCACTGGCTGACACAATGTAAACCTAACAATAAGAGGGGCTGAATAGCAGTGTTCCTTCTAGAGATGACTGTCAGATCATAAGATTGGGTAATAGGTCCCAGCCAGAGTCACTGAGTGATATAGAACTCCAAATGGAAGTTAGACATATTTGTTGTGGTTTTAAAATGCTGCTTTTCACAGTTAACTATAAAGAAGTATCTTTTGGTCTATTGGCTCTACCCGGGATAGCTAATATCCTCATTGTAAGTAAAGAGTGATATTGATGTGTCCAGTGCCTGGGACTGGGAGGACCCTCCATAATTTGCTTTGGGTGGGTATGGAACAGCTGTATATTCATATTTGTGTCTAATGGT
Source organism: Bettongia penicillata ogilbyi (assembly GCA_023548195.1). Lineage (NCBI taxonomy): Eukaryota > Metazoa > Chordata > Mammalia > Diprotodontia > Potoroidae > Bettongia > Bettongia penicillata. The sequence continues at coordinate 1,029,331 of JAJHZJ010000697.1, forward strand.
AGACATCTCTAGGGTTGGGGAGTGGGGAAGAGTGAAAGAGGGAACAAAAGAAATTTACGTGATAACTTTATCATATATTTAAAAGGAATAACAAGTTGTATGTACATAATAGAGTTGCAGCTTTATGTTACTATCATCTTATTTTATTCTGTTATAGAAATGCTTGTTTTATTCCATAAATTAAAAATAAAATAATTTTTTTAAAGTAGGGGCTGCAATGAAAAATAATACAGGCCAAAGACTGTTTTGAAGAGAGAGTAACATGGAAAGGATTGAATAAAATGTGGAGGCAACCCTGACTTCATGAAAAACATTAGAAAAGAATGTTTTATCATTATTGAGAGATTTCCTAAAAAGTTAAATTCTAGGATTCTTTTGTAGAAAAATTGTAAAGACACACTCTTTCTCTGTCTGTCTGTCTCCCTCTCTGTATTTGTGTGTGTGTGAGCAGAAAATGGGATGGGAGTGTATGAGAGGATCCAATATGCTGGATTTTATTGCAAGTGAAAAAGCAGTTTCATAAGTAACATTGAAATTAAAAAAAAAAAGTTGATTTTTCCCAACTTGCATTTGTATAATTTTCAAGAGATAAGACTAATGTATTTTTTTCATTTACCCTCCACTAGGGTCTGTGAAGTAGTTAGGGGCAGAAATGTCATTCCCTTATTTGTCCATATTTCAGACATGAAAACTGAGACACCAAGATAATTGAATGAGCGTTCAGTTCAATTCACCCAACATTAATTAAATGTGCCAGTAATTGTGCTAGGCCCAGATTAAACAGTCCATGCCCTCTAAACAAACATGCGTTCTACTGCAGGCGAACAATTTATGATCTATGAGTTAACGCAAATACATACACAGTAAATGCTTAGTAATTCTGGGGTGGGGTAAATGGGGATTGCACTTTATACAGTTTAGAGATTTGATCCCAACCTTCCTTTCCAGGCTGTTTTCCCCTGGAATAAGAATAAGCATAAGACGGTCTCGGTCTCTCCCTCTCTCTCTCCCTCTCTCTCCCTCCCCCTCCCCCTCCCCCTCCCCCTCTCGCCCTCCCCTTCCCCCTCCCCCTCTCCCTCTCCCCCCCTCCCCCTCTCCCCCTCCCCCTCTCCCTCTCCCCCTCCCCCTCTCCCCCTCCCCCTCTCGCCCTCCCCTTCCCCCTCCCCCTCTCCCTCTCCCCCTCCCCCTCCCCCTCGTGCCCTCCCCTTCCCCCTCCCCCTCTCCCTCTCCCCCCTCTCCCCCTCCCCTCCTTCTCTCCTCCTCTCCCTGTCTCTGTTTCTGTCTCTCAATATGTCTCTTTCACTGGCTTTGTCCTCTGTCTCTCTTTCTCCTCCCGCCCCGGTCAGTTCCTAGCATAGTTCATATTTGGCACCAATGGAGGCAACTCTGTTAGAACCCACAGTGCCACCACCCAGATAAACCTCCCATAAAAGGAGAACATTTTGAATATTGGTTTGCTTGTTGTGCTGACCAAGTGATTGGCTAACCAGCCCCTTCCCACCTGGTAATCTGTCATAAATCAGATTCAGATGTTAATAAAACAAGTCAAGTCAGACAAAGGAAGTTCAGTTTGTATTTTAAACTCCCAACTCATCAGGGTCTTCTCTGTTAGATCTTCTGTGAGAGTGTCCTTGGTAGGAATGTAGCTGGAAGATAAAACACAGATAAAAGAACCATTGTCTGAGCACAGCATTAATAAAAAATGAATGTTGATCCTAATTGAGTAATAATTAAACATAGAGGGTGGAGGCAGCAGTCTTTAGGGACCAGCTGAGTCTCAGAGACTAACTCTGAATCTCTGCTTCTTTCCCTTCTTAACAATGCCCTTACTCCTTGCCTTATGTGTAAGGCATCGGAATTTTAAAATATCCACTTGTCTATAGATACTGGGCTAAACAAGTTCATTTGACAGTTTTTTTATTCTCATTTTTTAGTCAGATAGCTTCATGAATGTCATTAGTCTATCCCCTTTATATTAGAGTGAAGGACACTTGAGTTCCAGTGAATATGTGACTTGCCCAAGGTCACATAAGTTGATTGTGCCCAGATTTCTTCACTATCCAGTATATTATTTTCCCTACCTTATCATTGCATTTTCACATTTCCTTGGGCCTCAATTCATGTAGCAAATCTGTTCTTGAAAGTGGTATGTAAATCAAATAATTCTTACAGACGTGCATTGTGATTCCAGAACTCTTTTCATTGTTTCTGGTTGTTCTTCTTTTGACTTTAGTTAGAACATTTGAGTTTTGAGCTGTTTCCATCCTCCTTTCAGTACTGCAAGGAGGTAACAGTATTTAAGATTTAAATGTAGTATGGAACTCAGGAAACTCTGAAATTTAGTTTATGAAGCAAAGAATTCTTATGTAATCTTTTTTTAGCATAAATATTTATGCCTTAATTTATATATTTTGTAAAAGAAGTTTTTTTAACCTGTATTTTCTTCAGGCGGGTAAGTGATATGGTTTGAAAAATAAAACCTATTTAAACAACACCTGATATAATGGACAGAAAGCTGGCCCCAGAGTCAGTACAATCTGGGTTGAAGGCTCATCTCTGAATTATACTGCCTGAGTGACCTAAACAAGTCTGGGCCCCATTCAACTATTCAGACTATTTGCAGAGCAGTTTCTGATTTCCATTATAAAGAGAGTTTCCTAACTGGGTATTCCCTGCACCAATGAAATGAAAGATTCAATTCTAACCTGTATGTCACATAGATTGTAAGGTCCTAAAGAACAGGGGGAAAGTAGTAAGTGATTTTGTTGTAACTTCACTGGCTGCTTTTTGGCTAATTGTTATAAATGAAATAGCAATAGGTGCTGGCTCTACCCCACCAGGAAACTTCCTGCACCAGTAGAGTAGCCAGTCTGTCTGAATCAGAGATAGGACTGTGGTCCTGGCTCTGAGGCCAACTCTTTACCAGCTATGCTATGCTATGCTGCTGTTTTAATGCTGTGAATGAAGCAATAAAAGGCCTTTTTTCTTTTTCCCTGGAGCTTGGGAAGGTTATTCCTTACCTTCTTTTTGCATTAAAAAGGTAGTCTGCAGGCTGATTTTACCACTTTTCACATTTGCTAGATTCAAAAAATTTTATCGTTATTTTTTCTATCTAGCAAAACTTCAAAAGCCAAATTTCCCCCCTCTCCACTAAGAGAGCTAGGCTTAGCCCTCTTTCACTATCCTCTAATGATTTAATGGTAACCTAGACATCAGAAAAGCCCATTACCAAGTACTTGGCCCTAGCTGATCATTAGAAATCTTAATAGTCAAAGAATCATAGACTTTTAGAGCCTTTAAACTCCAGGTACAATTGCAGGTTCCAAACAGTTTTATTGACTCAAAAATACTTGGAATATCTTCCCCCCTCCCCATAAATTTTTTGTGCTTCAGATATAATTTGTGTGCACTTGTCTAATAGCATCCCTTCCATCAATGTCTGCATTCCTCATGTGGCTAGTTGGCCTGGCATCTTGTCAGTACCTCTGGTTGTCATCACACTGAAAGTTTTAGCCTCACCCTCACCTCCTGGGTCAAGTGGGCACAAAAAAGCAGAGGTGTTTGCCACTGTGGTATCCTTGGTCAGGACAATATAAGGGGCAAAGGAGCATTAACTGTGATTATCCCTCTAGCTACAAGGCAATTTTTTCCTTGTATAGATTTTTCCTTATTTTTAAAGAAGATTCTTTCAAAATAGGTTTTTCAGACCTTTGCTTTGAACTATAAGTACAGAAGCAAAAGAATTATGCTTTTTCCCCTCATTCTTCTTTTTCCTAATTGAAAAATGGAAGAAAAACAAGTTTATAATACTACTATATCCCTTTAGATTTATTTAGCAACTTACCTCCAAAGAACTCAAATATCTCATTTATGTTTGCAATATATCCTGTGATGTGAGTAGAGCCAGGTTTTAGCTTCTCTAGGCCTTCGCTTCCAGTTCTGAAAAAATGAAGATAACAAGTCATAGGGAGATGGTAAAGGGCCTAGAACAGAGATCCCTTGATTACGTCTACTCAGAATAGACTACAGTTCCTTAATCTTTGTTGATTTTTTTCATTTAAATGAACATTTTTGGTTTTGTTTGAACTTTTTGACCATGTATGGATGTTGGTTGTTTGGGACGAGTAGGACTTTAGATCATTATGCATGTGTTGTGTCATATAGGAGAGTGAAACTGGTGACAGGCCTCTTGGAATTCTTCTCTCTTTGACCTGTTCCCAGGCCTCTCATTGAGCCTTGTTTTCCGTGCTTTTCTTGTGGTTTGTGACAGATAAGAACTGTATTGATTCCTAGCATCTGCTGGCAGTAACCTTTGAAAGGGCAGGTGATACATCACCATAGAATTTTATCTATCAATATCGGAGTAATAGAAAGACAGGGATGACATCTAATCACAACAGTGCTGACATATCATAAATCTAAGCTGATATGTTACTAGTAATGGACAGTGGAAAAGGGGGACATGGATTAGCATCAGGATAAAGTCAGGGGGATGTTTAGATGGAAAGAGCACAATTTGGCCATGAGAGGGTGAGAAGAAATCCCAATAGGAATGAAATTATTATCCTCAGCAGTTCTTTTTGAATAGGATTTGTCATCAGGAGCCAGGCTGTGTATATTTGAAAGAGGATACAGTGAGATTGGACACCAGTAGGTGAGTGGGGCTTGAATTCTGTCAGTGTGATTTATAATCGGTGTATTATAAAGTGAAAGACGCAGGTAGCTATTAACAGTCAGGATTAACTGGCACCTTTGCAACTGGAATTTCTGTTTCATTTTTGCAAAGCCCACATTCACCACCATTTTTTTTTTATCACTGTAGCTTTTTTAGTGAATTCTCAAGATAAAAGGCGACATTTTTTTGACATATAAAACATGTTCCAGGGTCAGATATTATCACATATATTTCTGTGGTTCATGAGGCTTGTTATTACCAGCATTCTAAAGGTTAATTTTCCAAAGGGTGCTTTCAAAATTTTCAGTGCTTCTGGCATGTCAGGGGGCTTCCATCCCGGGCAGTGAATAGTAGTACAATTTAATAGTGTAACATAAATGTAGTCTGTTTGATTTTTGCAAAGAAATACTTTTCCTTGGGGCCCAGAATATGTAGTCCCTTCTGCACTTACACTCACAGTATTTTTAATCAGTTTCATGTTTTTATTATATCCCAAGTACAAGGTGCTACAAAGAGTCCCTGATGTTGGCAGTCATTCAGAAATTGACAAATCTAACAAGTGAGCAGAACAGCAAGCAGCCCATTAAGAGTTTCCTCCCCCTGCTTTTATTTGTAACAAAGGAAAAAATAATATATTTTGGATGATTGACTTTTGGTGTCCCACATTTGAGTAGTAGTAATAATAAAGTTTGGCAATCGGTACTTTTTCTGTAGAAATTATGGTTATACACAACTGTCATGAGTTTAGCTCTATTTCCTTGAAGTACTTAATTCACAGCTGTAAATGTGGCAAGCATGACTGCCCATAAACGTAACTGCTTTTTAAAAAAGACCAAAATTCAGAACATTATTCTCTCTGAAACTCCATTTTAGCAACCCAGCAGAACACAATTCAGTTCTGCTTCTTTTGCAGTGAAGGTAACTGGATGTGTCAGTGCTGAAAGATTATCTCAAGCGGGTTTGTCAGAGAAGGGCTTAAAAGAATCCATGGAATTTTCTAGAAGTTGGGAAGGAAGGAAGGTACAGTACGTGTCCGGGGAGAGGAGGGTATGAATGAGGGATTGGTTGGACATAATGTTCACATTCTTGCTACCTGAAAAAAGGAATGGGACATGTAACCATGGGTACCATGGGGATGTTGGTGCATAGTGAACAGTTGAGAGTATTGAGTCTCCAGCCTAGAATTCTGATTGTGCCCAGGCTTTGGGAAATTGTATTTTAAGAATCTTTACTGTTTTTTTTTTCCAACTTTCATTCTAAGTAAGGGTTATCTCTTTATTTGAGTGGCTTCTGAGGATGCTGTTGGCATGAGCCCAGGATGGCAAGCAACATCAACTCCAGCAAACATAAACAAAGCCTGAAGTCAATGCTGATCCACAGACACTCATTTTCACTTTGAAAAGTGAAACATTTGTTTATATTGCCTTCCCCTGAGCAGAGAAATAGGCTCTTTGTAATGTTTCTTGGTTCTCCCAGCCCAGAGCATGAAAGTCTTAGGATTATTCTTAAATTTCTGTATTTCATGTGACCTATTCACCCTTCCTTTAAATGACATTGTAGGATTTTACCACCTGTCAAAGAAAAAAAATGCTTTGCAGCATCTTCTCTGTTTTCATTTTGGATCCTCTCACTTTGCTTCCTTATTTTTTTTTTTGTCATTGCTACCTCGAAATTCACAAGCACAAAACATGCAGTAACAATGAAACCAAATAAACAGGAAATAAAGTAGTGTACAGAATATGAACTGACAGGTCATGCTAGGTCTGAGATCCACAACTGGTGCCTGTTGTATTTGCAGTTTAATGCAAGGTAATCTTGTATAGCAGATTGAGAGGCTGCCTAGTATGAAATGATAGCAGAGCATGGGTCATCAAAGCTCCAGCCCCACCTGTTGTGACCACCCTTGTTACTGGTCAAATCTTTGAACCACTTGGAGCCTCAGCTTGTTAATCTCTAAAATGGAAATAATAACTCTTGTCCCATCGACCTCGCAGAAGGCTTTTTGGTAGACTGTAAAGTACCACATAATTGTGAACTATTGTCATTTATGAGGAAGCATTCCAAAGATTCATTTGTAAGTTGATCTTTTAGCAGCTGGATTATATTTTCCCACAGAAGATAGACTTCTTCATTACCTAAACAGATTCATGATCTCATCAGTGTGAGCTCTGCCTTCACCGGTACACGCATGCCTACTCATCCTGTCCATTCTGTGTGGATGTCAGTATAACGCTCAGAGGCTCCCCATCTCTTACCCCTTACTCTGTAAGAAGGAAAAATCAGCAAGTGAGCAGTCTTTCTCCTTTTCCATTATAGATGACTGTGGTTGGAGAAACATTATAAATAGATAGAGCAACCAGTAAGAACCCTATTTAAGTTCTTAGATGTAAGAGATTGTGTTTCTTTATCTTTACATCAGTATCTTTTCAGCCTAATGCCTTGCACACAGTTGGTATTTAAGAACTGTCTGTTGAATTAATGAATAATACAATTTCACAGGTGCATACCTATTTAGCCACTATACGTAAAAAATCTTTCTTAGGGAAAATGTATTTAGAATTCTACTAGAGATGCTAAGAAAATTCTTCCTTTTTTCTCTCTCCCCACCTGTGACCCCCATCCTTTCATGGAATTGGAAGCTTTTCCTTCAGCATCCCTACCCAGTAGCAGGAGGACCCAGGGACTCCCTAGTTCTAGGTCCCTGGTGGCAGGGACCACTTAGGGATGGAGGTGTGGACTTCATTGGGATGTGAGAGGTGCGGACCTGGTAAATATGACAGGACAGATGTAGATTTAGGGGGTATGGAGTTGTGTCAGCCCTTCCTATGTCATAAACCTCCCATCATCTGTTATAGGCTTCCTTCCTCCCATTTGTTCCAAGTAATGGCCTGTCTGCTTCCACACTATGACTAACTTTTGCCCTGGTTAAAGTTCTTATCCTTCCTTAGCCCACTGTGGGAAAGCAACCTAGTTTCACACACAAGCCACTGGGTTAAAGTTTTCTTGGAATTTTGTGCTGCTTGTGAAAGAAGGTGAAACACACAAAAAAATAAACTTTCTTCTTGTGTACTTCCCCCTCTCTACTTAGACTTCTGTTGGGAAAGAAAAAGTCACACATAGGTGAACAGTGATAGGCCCTTGTATACCAAGAATTAAAGTAAGATTTATATATCTTTAGAGGTATCAGATTCCCAGTAGCCCACAAAACTTCCAAGTGTAGCCCAAATGAGATTAAAATGTAACCAGGAAATATTTAACAAAACAATAAATGTACAGTGCAACCTAAATAATGTTACTTTGTGGTTTTCTAAGTCAATATGCTGCCTGTAGGAATCATTTCTTCTTGAATTTGACCTACTCTCCATGTTCTATGGCCCAATAAAATGTCAGCTCCTTGAGGACTGGGATTTTTTCTTTTTTGTCTTCATATCACCAACATCCAGCACCTTGAATATAGTAGATGCTCAGTAAACATCTGCTCGATTGAGTCACATCTACATTTCTGAAGAACTCTGGGCTCCATCTTGTTTTAAGTCAATGCAGCTAGATAGAGCCTCAGAGTAGAAGGGAAAGGAATGAAACAGGAACCTGGGAATGCTATCCAGGACCAGTATTTTAGGATGGGGGTGTTGTGGGTGGAGGTGGGAAGCTAGCAGCAGGGATGGAAGCAATGATGGAGAAGCTGCTGAAGAGCATACTATTTCCTCCTTTATCTTCTTGATAAAGGTGACTTTCTCTTGCCACAATTGTTATAAATGTTGTTTAGGTTCCCAACACTCTTAGTGGAGCCTCAGGACTCGGCCAAAAGAAATGAGCTAGGGCTTTTCTGAACTGACTGGGTAAATGTAGGTAAGTTAAGAAATGGCCAAAAAATACTTTGATGTAGTTTTGAGAAGAATTTTCTGTGGGTTGGTAAAAATACTGATCAGAAAGCCCCTTTGGTTCCCTACAAGGCCCAATAGGCTGTTTTTATTCATGTGTGTTTTAATTTTAATTTTTTAAACAAACATAAATATTTCTAAAGCCAGGTTTCCCATTGCAGACTGACCTCAGTCAGCACAGGAATTAGTGAGAGATTCTTCAGTCTGTTACCCACCAAGACCCAGCAGGTTAATTGAAGCAAGTTGTCTTAGAAGTTCTACTGCGTTTCAATCTATGTACTTCCTCAGTCAAGGGCATTAAGACTCCTACTTAGGTTCATGATATGAGGGAGCTATTAGAATTAATATACTAGAAGGAAAAAAGTAGCTTCTTAATTATGTTCTTGTACAAGGGAATGGTACAGAATCCATCTCACTAGTCAACAACAAAAGTGACAAGGAAGTGTATGCCCTTTGCCTCCTAACTTTCCTTTAAAATTAGCTCTTTGTTAGTCTCTCCTTACATGTCCTGAATATATTAAGGTTCCTGTTTAGCAGGAGGGGTACTAAAGGACAAGGAATGTCCACTATTGAATTGAAAATGCAAAAGAAAAGAAGAGTACTTAGTATATGGTCAGTGGTAGTTGATAGACTCCCATTTGGACCTAGTAGAGTTATACCTGTGTGCCAACTTAAAAAAATGAGTGTTCCTCATGGAAAATATTTCAGGCCTAATTTGGGGAGATAAGATTTAATTCTGGGGGAAAATTGAAAAAAAGTTTATTCAAATTGCTATTGACTACTTGTAAATGATGTTCCCTTAATTCTTCATCAAACATATGGGTACTTGAGTAAGCATTTCTGTCTTGTCTCATCTTTCTATCTGTTGTATTGCATTCTTGTCCTGAGTATGAATCTTCCATTTAGAGGATCTAGAGAAGTAGCAGATTTAGGATTTCAAAAATATATTTGTATAGAAAGACAAGATGAAGCAGAATATGAAAGTACTAAAATATCAGGAAAAAATAAGTATTTTAAAGAAGACATTAGAAAATTTTTCTACATTGTACAACCTCTTTTGGTTTTCCACCTCCTGGTAATGTAACTGTGTTCTTTCCTCCCTCTTTTCCTGTCTAACCATTTCTTTTCCATTCTTTTGTTGCTTCATAATCTATTTCTCAACCTCCAAGTATGGATATTCTCCAAACTTTGTACTCCTTCCTCATCTCAGCCTTACTTTCTTTAAAGGTTCAACTTCTCCCTGTAACCCTTCTGTCCTTCGCCCCTAGGACTGTCATATCTTGTTAGAGTATGTTCTCTTCTTTTTCAAGTATTCTTAGAGTTAGTAGTTGGAGTTCAATTTTATCCTTTAAATTCACCATCTATGTCCTTTTGCATTCCCACCATCCCTTAGTATAAGTTCTTATGAGAGGGACTGCTTGTCTTTGCATCTCCAGTGCCCAGCACAGCACTTGCCACATAGTGTAGATGTCTTTCCCCATTCACCAAATACACCTTTGGTCAGTTGATAAATTTATCCACTCTTTGGATTTGGGTCATCTGTCAATCAGATTTTAAGTTGTAAGTTACTGAGGGCAGGAACTGTCCTACTTTTTATTAATTGTACTCCCAGGGCTTAGTGCAGTACCTGGCACATAGTGGGCACTTAATGATTGTTTATTAGATTGGATGGAGGAAAGCAATCCACTGTGTCAGAGGCTGCAGAAAGATCTAGGAAGAACAGTAATGAGGTCTGGCAATTAAGACATCACTGATAACTGGAGAGGGCAGCTTCTGTTGAATGATAAAGTCAGAAACCAGACCAAAAGAGGCTGTGTGTACACAGTCTGGACTCCTCCAGTCAAGCCAAACCTTCCTTTGTTTTTGTCTTTATATTCTCAGCCTGTTGTGCAGTATAGACACTTGATAAATTCACTTTGAATCAAATGGAATTAATAGAAGTAACAGCAATTTCAAAACTGTAAGCATTACACAAAAGGAAGAAAATAGGAATGGTCCCTCTCAGACAGCAGAAGGAACAAACTTCTCCTCTTTCCTTTCTTCTCATCTTCTCTATAGTGTTTTAGGGTTTGCAAAGTGCTTCCCTTGTTATATCATTCATTCCTGTCATAGGTGCTGTTCTTGTTTCCCTTTACAACTGAAGCTGAGAAAGGTCAAGTGACTTGACCAGGGCCACACGACTGTAGCAGAATGTAAACTCAGGTCTTCCTGTCTTTTCGTCCAGCTATTTAACCACTTTACTACCCTATTGTCTTCAAAAAAGGCGGGAGAGTCTTGATAAATAGTGAATACCATACAGCAAAAATTAAAATACATCCCTTCTTTATTGTCAATAATCAGTAATTTCCTGGGAGAAAGTATACTTTCTAAATGGATGTTATTTGGGAAATGTCTTGAATCAAAAGATATATCAGTGCTTTTTTTTTTTTTTTTTTTTTTTTTTTTTTTAAAGAAGACAGAAGTAACTTAATAAAAAACCACAACGAGGGATTTCCCTTCTCCACTCCCCACATTTCTGGAGGTAGGATAGCATAGTAATTGATTTCACGGTGAACACCCTACTTAGTCTATTTCAGAAGACAGGTAAACACACAGGAGACTTTAGAAAAGTTGCCATCAGAGTGAATTACAATATTCTGATGCTTAAAAAGGTAAGCTTCAGTTATCTAGAATTTTATTGTGCAGTACAACATTCCCTGGTAATCCTGGGTAAAGGATTATGTGCTTTGAGGTTCTGATGGGTGACATTGTTGGGAGAGGGGTTGGGTGGTATTGTCCCAAACTGAATGCTGCTTTGATCATCCTTGTCCTCCATGTCCCCTCCAAGGCCATCATAAGCACTGTTTTTAAAGGGAGAAATCTGAGGGGGAAATGGGATGTTTAGTCATTTTTAAAGAGATATTGGAAGCTTGAAACCTGATTCACACCCATGCCTGATTCTCCTTTTATAACCACTGGCTGACTCTTATAGTTATAGTGGTTGCTTTAGTTTATAATTTGAAATAAATGTGTGAAGAAAAGGTTTTAATTTACTCCTCTCTTTTTCCTACTTTTGTTATTACACTGAAAAGGAATTGAAATTGAAAACCTTAGAAATTGAAAAATGTCAAAGGGTAGCAAGTCTTAGCAAGATATAAAGTAGACGGGGCCAGTGTAGATAATGAATATTTATTATATGGTTTTGTTAGCTCTTCTGCTCCAGTCAAACTACCTTCAATTCATAGCTGTATTTATATATTGTATTTATTAGCAATGAGAAGTATTGAATTGATAGTCTTTTTTATTCCTCTGCTGAGGATGATTAGTCTGGAGTGAGCCCTTGAGAAATTCTACTAGGATGCTTTTTAATGCTGGTACCAGGTGGGGACTGTACTTGTGCACATCAGCCAAAGTTGAAAGTCTTTGTCGTGAGAGAAGAAAAGATCTGGATCTGAGGAATAGGAGGTCTGTTAGAGTAGAGTTTGCAATTTCCTTTGGCCATCTCCTTCTCTTCGTCTACTGGCCCTCCATCAGATCTGTGGCTTAAAGAGCTTTCTGGCTCTGATACTTTTCTACCCAGGCTCAGCTGGGATGACATACTTAAGAGCTCAGAGGTTAAAAAATACCACTTGCCATATGACTGGCAGTTGATAGGGTGAATAACTCATCAATAAAGGCCTTAGTCACCGAAACCCAATTTTCCAGCTAAGAAATTGCCATTTCATAGAATAGTCTCAAACTACTTGGCTTCCTGGTAGGAAATGTGAGTAACTTGAATGTTGCAGCATTATTCAGCATGATGATTATCATGGATTTACAGCTGTTTCTTGAACAAAATATATTACACACACTCAGAATGCTCTCTCGAATAAGAATATGAAACATCGCTCCCCTCCCGTCCCCCCTTTTCCGTTCCTGCGGTAATGTCAGTTGATGCTGACATTCACTCTGAGTCCATATCTGATGTGTTCCAACTGATATCCTTACTTGCTTGTCCTGTCGACTCTGCGTTTTAAATTTGGAAGGCTTTCAATGACTCTTGTTGGCAGGAAAAATGAACGGGGAGATGCAGAGAGAGACTGGTATTGCAGCCAAATTTCAGTCACACAGACTGTCAATACTAATGAATGCCCTTGAAGCAGGTACTGTAAATGTCTGAAGTTGGAGTTGAGCTGCCTTTAGAGGTAGGATCATTCAGCAGAACACAGATGACTTCTCTCTAAATACCAAAGGCCCTGTATTTAGACTCTGGTTAGAGAACTAATTTTATCAGTGTCACATATTAGAAGGTGCTGAATGCTGATAGACTCAGTGTTTGGTTTAAAATGCTTGTGTGCTGAGCGAACTACTTCAGCTTTTTTACTGAGATACATAAATGAGACACATTAGGTTCTTTCATTATTCTCAACTCTTTTGTACCAGCAAGTCTAATGGTCTTTCAGGTACTTCCTTATTAATATACAGAAAGGTAAAATAAGCCCCAGAAGCAGGGGGAGGGTTGGATTTTATCTTAATTTTTTTTTTTAACTTTGGAAATGAAATAATGTGCTTCTGTTGCCTCTAGAGTCAGAGACTTGCATTCACTCTTTTTGTACCTGTGTGTATGTAGAGTAATTATTGTTGCATGTTTTTAGCCTTGAGATTTTAAATATCTTACACAAATTGTTAATCTTTTAACACCCTGGAGGCAAATGTAGAGAAAAAAACAGCAGTTAGTGAATCAAAGCATAAAGTGACCCAAGTTTAATAACGATACTTCTCTCCAAAGGGCAGACATTATTAAATTGGTTGCTTAAAAGCTGGGTACAAAAGAACAAGAGAAATGCATGTGCTCCGCTCATTGGGGCTCCAGGCTGAGAATCGTGGAGGGAGAAGAGACTGTAAGAACTTTGTGGAGTCCCAGTGAATAGAGAGTGCACCAAGCTGGCGGGAGGGGAGGGGGGGTGGTTGTGAGTTGTAATAATAACAGCAGCAGCTCATATTAAATAGCAGTTGCAACTTTTCAAAATCTTTTACTTAAAACCACCCAGTAAGGTAGAGGGCTTAAGTATTATTCTCCCCATTTTACAGAGAAGCAAACCAAGTTTGTGTGGGAGCTTAAGTGACCTATGCCTAATCATATCTCTAAAAGGTAGGATTGTAGGCCCCAGGTGTCTTAATATCCAAGGGCTGTATACACTGTGCTATGCTGTTTGAACCCCATTTCTGCTGTTTACTGCCCATAAGACCTTCAGCAAGTACCTGATTTCATCTCTTCATCCATAGATAAGATGACATCTGAATTTTTTCCTAGGTCCAAACCCTGTGAAATCCGACTTTTAGAGTGTTCTGTATTGCTGTTTTGTTGGTTTTGAGCTGGGATATAAGAGCCTATTAGGTAAGAAAGTTTCTGGTGGAACATCCTTTTTTGGAACCATCACTACTCATTTTCATTCTGAAATAGGCTTTTTCTCCAGACAACCCCATTGGAATACTATACCCTAGATGTTCCAGAATGCATCTGAAGCAATGAGAGAATTAAGAACTCTCTGAGCTTTTTTTTTTTTTCTTCAAGACTGCAGCCTTCACATTGTAGGGAATTGTGAATTTACAGGCGTGAATCACACCCTGGGGGTTCCATGTTCCCTGCACCATAGGCCTCTCCAGGCAGAGTTATTCTTGTATCTCCAACCTAGTGCCTCACCAGCTACCAGCACTTATTGAAGCGCATCATTCCCTTTAGAATTATATTTTGAATATCAAATACTGAACTTCTCCTCTAGAAGTCCATATACAGGGAAGATCATATTTTTCAGAACCAGTTTTCGTGCTTACCGGCAGTTGCCTGATATATCCCCAAGGGTGTACCGTGTCATATTTTCATTTCATGTGCAAAGTGATTGGTGCAGGAGATCAACAGTTGGTCTTTCTAGCTGTGGTACATTTATTCTGTCTGCATGAGACTTGGTAAATGTTGGAAGACTGGAAAACCACCAAGTTTTATGCTGTTGCTGAAACAGCCCAATTTAAAACCATCTTTTTATTCTCCTTTTGCTCTCCATGGGCGCCACAGAACCAAATCCCTTGAAAAGAAGTCTCTTGCAATGCCAACTCAATTAACTTAGTAAGGAGCATCTGTCTTCCAGTTGTACTTTCTTCTCCAAAGTCCAGCTTGGATGACAGCTGTTAGTAACAATAGTTAATACTTATACAATGCTTTAAGGTTTGCAATGGCCTTTACAGATATCTCACAGTCTTATGTGCTCTTTTTGTCCCTACTTTACATATGAGGAAACTGAGGCAGACTGAAGTTAAGTTGCCTTGGGTCACACAACCAGTAGGTTTCTGAGGCTTGATTTTAATTCAGGTTTCTTGACTCTGGGTCCAGTACTTAAACCATTGCATCACTTTGGTACTAAAAATATAGCCAAAGTGCTATTTTTTAAACTGTCACCATAGGAGGACTGAGGGAAGACTTTTTGTAGAATGTCGGATTTACCTGAGATTTGAAGGAAGTCCAATAATAAATATGAGGAAGGAGTGTTTTGGGCATGCAGGGGGAAGGGTCACTGAGAAAACACTCAGAATTAAGAGATGGGGCATCCTTTGGGAGGAGCAGGAAAGAAGCCAGTGTCTCTGAATCATAGAGTATGTGGTAGTGTGTAAGGAGTAAGAAGACGGTAAGATTGTGGTAACGGATAGGGCTGGGAAGGCAGTGGAACATTTTATAAGTGCTAATGCACATGACCCAGCTGAAGATTCAGCAAAGGGGACTTGAGAAGGAATTGTAAGATGGGCAGGAAGAAAACCAGGAAAGAGAAGTGTCACAAACACCTAGAGTGACACCCCAACTCTGATACTTATTAGCCATGAGATGAGATCCAAGAAAAGTCTCAGTTTTCTCAACCCCAGCCTGGTAAAAATAGTTACTCTCTGTGGCATAGGGTTGTTGTGCAGAACATCATTTAACGTTAAAACGCTGCCTGGATGAATGATTATGATTCTTCATAATAAATAAAAATGAACGAATGGATCATTCTGTCTTTCCCTTATTTTTCCTTCTTTTTGATATTTGTAAAGCCTGTCCACTGGAGGGAGTTTTACCGCAAGGTTAGGACATCTCACTTTTCTTGAAGAAGATGCTATCTCTTTGATAAATGAAAAGAGGATAAAAGCTGTCCAAGTATGAAAAGTAGTGAGAAGATGAAAAGGCCTGTTTTTGTGTCCTACTTCTTAAATGAAATGAGCAAAAAGATGACTCAGTGCTTGTTATTTTACCAGTGTTGATCTTTTAATTTCTGTTGCTTCTATTACCATTAGCTTTTTTGGTAAGTAAATTTTGATTGAACACTGAATTATGGCTCTAGGATTAATGTTAGCTATCACTTTTTTCCGAGTAAGGAATAAACAGTGGATTATCATAAACATCCTGTGGTGGGAATCGCCCCTCTTAATTTTATGAGATTTGGCAGTTCAGGCATTAATTGCAATAACCACTTCGGTTGCCACGCTTTGCTGTGTGCACTGATTAAGCTGTCCTGTTGAGTTCAGAGTCCTTTAAGGACCCTGCCTAATGTGGTAGTTGAAATTGAAGAAGCACAGCCAGGGATGCTTAAACTACTTCCTTTTGTCATTGTCTCCCTTGAAAAGAGTTTTCGGATATCTAATCGATGTTTCTTTTCAGAAAAGCGATGCCAATCCTGTATGTAAATGCCACTTGGACTGTGCTTGACCTTTTTCTATTCAGGAGTTTTAATGTTCAAGCCTAATAGACACAAAAGTGGATATAGTCTAGTGCTTATCCCTCTTTAAAGTTGAGAGCCAGGTCACCCACCTTTGGTTTAGTACAGCAACAGAAACCCTCTTGTTGAGGGAGAAAAGCAGAAATGTTTCTCCTTGAAACCTGGATAATAGAGAATTAAAGAGATCTCCAAGACTCCTTTCCTTCTGTAGAATTCTGTGATTCTGAGTTTATTATAAAAATACAAGAAGAGAACCTTTAAAATAATTGCTTTTCTCCAAAAAAACACCCCCCTTCCCAAAAACAAAAAACCAACCTTATTCTTGCATCACAATTTCAGAAGGTCCAGGATTTCTTTTTGGAGTAGGTAGGAAATCTTTTGTACCTTAGTAAATGGTCTTCATGGGTTTAAAAGGATTTTTTTAAAATAATAGGTGAAGCAGAAAACTTAGCCTGGTGTCGACCCCTCTTCAAACATAGGTGGGCCATGGCAAATACATTCACTAGCCCCACTCCTGTACCCTTTCCAGCTTGGTGGTAGAGCCTGCCAAATCTTTGACTCCACTAGCACAGCCTTCAGTAACCTAGGGTCACTTTTATGCCACAGTGATATATCATTTTAGGGCTCTAATGGAGCATTTAAAATATAATTTACTTTTATTTTGACAGATACTGATTAAATGTGATATGCATAATGCATCATACTAGATTTACAGGTTACCCAAAGATAAATCTGATGCTGTCATTACCCACAGGAAGCTTATGTTTTTCCACTTGAATTACAGTGTACCAGAGGGTCATAGATTTAGAGCCGGAGATCATCCTAACTAGTCTTAGGGCTGTGAAGGAGAAACTTTGTTCTGAGACTTCCTTCAACCCCCATTGGAACTTCAGAATAATGGAATCTTAGCTTAGAAAATGGTGCTACCAGATTCATCATGTTGGAACTAATAAACCTTTGTGTAACTTGCTATTCGATCATGTAGAATAAAAGCATCATGGCAAACCACCATCATGAGCATCAGTATTTGGGGCTTTTCTGTCTTCATGTGAATTTTAGGGTTAAAGGTGAAACACTCTTTAACCCCCTTGTGGTTGTCTAAATAATGAACTAGATTTGATTCCTGCAGACCTTTCGAAGGGTGGATGAAGAATGGAATTTAGCTGCTTTCTTCTTCTTCTTTTTTTTTTTTTTGCCAGGACCTTTGCTTAATGTACAGCTTCTAAAATAAATGTCCTTTTTTTTTAAATGCCAAGAAAACAAATGGAATTTCTCGAAAGTACACATTGTTTGACACAATAGGCCTTAATTGGTGTCAAGGAGATGTTAGGATAAATGGAAAAATGCCCATTTAGCTGATAAGACTGAAAAGTGGCTCCTTGTTATGAGCTGTCATTTCAACATGTATTTAAACTATAGCAAAACTGAAACATATTTGCCATATAGATCATAATGACTCCAAAGGAGCCATTATACTCTATTATGTAATTACATAATCAAAGTATGCATAGCAATCAGCTTTTGGAATTCAATGCTAATCAAACATACCTATAGTATGTGTTTAAGCTAAAATAGAGAGCGTTAATTTGCCATTAGTCAGCTAAACAAGAAATGTGTATACAGAATATTCATGAATAGCTTAATATTATGTCAGATGATATTTTTTGTTTTGTATTCATGGAAAATCAACAGTTTTAATTGAAGAAAAATCTAGTGCTAAGACAGAATTGCTATTGCGATTTTTACCTCACCTTTAGTCATTATTAAAAGAGATTAGATTAAAACCAAGATGTTTCTCTTTCACGAGTTTCTTTCATGCTCAGGGAAGCCTGTGGCATCCTGGCCATTTCCACAATACTCTTCTGAACATAGCAAATGAAACAAAATGAAACTGACCATTGTGTAATTGACAGATCTCTCTTCGTGTGTATACACACACACACATACATATGTCTGTGTATATGTATTTAAATATATTATTTTGATATATATGTGTATATATGTACATATATAATATTTTGATATAAATAACTTGGTATGAAGGTCACAATGGCAGGAATGAAGGATTCCACATTCTAGTATCGAGTAAAGTCTCATGCATTTCTTGATTTGATTTAACGTGTTATTTCTGTGTTTATAATCTGTATGGTGCCTTTTAATTAATAACGATTGTTTCTATGGTGTAAGACCAGAATATGCATTGCAAATCAAGATATACCAAACTGCAGATCAAGATACTGTGACTGCTTTTAGTTGTATTGGAATATGGATAGGGATCAAAAAGGTTAAGAGAAGCTTTGTAAACAGCAGACACATTGAATACCTTTGATTTTGAGTAAACATTTAAGTATTCATGAAGGTTGAGACACTGATTCTTTTGGAAAATGAAGAGTTGTGTTTATGCATAGATGGTCTTGCCATTAACCCTGACCCAAGGTGGTTGGGAGTCTCTCTAGGGATCTTCTTCTGTTACTTCTCTTCATCTGCACATTGCACTACTGAAGAAATTACTTTAGTGTTTTAATGGGACAAAATTCTTTCATCAAAAGCTTTCGTGGCTTGAACTTCAAATAATTTATTTCCAAATTACTTTTACAGTAATTCTTATTAATTTAAATAGGTTTCTGATTTGATATAAAACTGTAAATGCAAGAAACAGTATAATGAATTGAAAGATGGGACTGAGTCCTTTAAAACAAATGTACAAAATATCCTGACAATAATTGCTTAGATAGAAATCAAATCTTAATGGCTTTGTTAATGATTTGTAGTGAACGTTATGTTTACATAGACTTGGGGAACATATTTTCAGTTTGAATCTTTCACAGAAAGATTTCCCCCCTAAATTCCCATAGCCTTTCCTTCTGTGATTTTTTTTTTCCCCTTGAAATATGCTTAGTCTTGTCTGAAATGTTAGGAAAAATTCAAGGTAATACTACTGGTGATTTAAAATTGGTAAAAATTGGTGATTTAAAAACCTGTTAGGGGGACAGTATTCTCATTTTAAAAAAATGAATAAATAAACACATTACCAATCATGTTTATCATACTCTTAGGATATGGCAGGTGAGAATGACCCATCAAAAAGCCTCTTAGGTGGAAGATACATTCCCTTTTTCAAATCAGAAATGGGCATGCATTGCCCTAGAAAAGAATGTTTTGTGTGGAACATTGACTCACACTCAGTAAAGACATATTCATATAGCACTTTAAAGATATAAGCAAGATATTTTTGTAACCTGGTGGTAATTTCTTGTGGATCTTTTAATTATTCTAATAATCCCTGAACTTTTCATTTGAGCTGTTTTCACTTTGAATACCTCCCCAAACTTGCACTTTCTGGAAATGATATTTTTAAGCATAAAATCTGCTTTTTTGATTACACATCTGCCAGGTTAGACATTTTACTGTACTGAACTAATAGTGGATCCAATCTTCTAGCCAAGGAGAAAGAGGGATTCCCTAATATGATTTCACTTTTTCAGGAGCTGTTTCTAGGACTTTCTGTCTTTCAGATGCACTTGTGGATCATGTCACAAGTTGGGTAAACTGTTGATTTGCCAAACACTTAACTGTTAAGAGACTCCAAGGTGCCTCAGGTGTCTGGGAGATATTACAACATAGCCATAGCATAAGCTAAATTTCTTTTACCCATCCCTTTTATCATAGATTCAAATGGAGAGACTCTTTCAGAATAAATATAGTCCTTTGTTTATTAAGAGCTAGATTGTTGGGTTAAGAGTTTTCAACACCACAAAAGCCTGCCACACCATGGTGACAAAGCCATTCTCCAGGGACAAAGTGTGCTCTTAGTAAGAGAAGAGACAAACTGGTACACAGGGATGTTTTACATTAATTGTCATTTTAAATTACATAATTGTATTCTGGATAAATTTGGAATTTTTTTTTAAAAATCAGACATTTACTCAAGGTAAGAGAGCCTCCTTTAAATACAAGTAGGTATTCACCACAGAGTGGAGAATATCCTAGTAGAAAAATGTTCTATAGTTCACCAGTAAAAGTAACAATTTGGAGGTAACTGGGAGAAAATGAATTCTCATTTTGTTTCCAAGCTGGAGGACTTGGAGCTCTTACCTAGGAAGCCAGGTCTCTTAAAAAATGGAATTATTGATTGATTTTTATGCAGTGCCAATTTTTATATGGCTTACATTTGCATGTAGTTTTTATGGCCATGTGAGATTTGAGGAAAGAAAGAAATGAGCTAAAGCTAAATGAAAATAGAATTAATCCCAGATTTATATGCTGAATACTCCCACTAACTAGACTGTGATGGTCATTAAGCACGAAAATAAGGGTTATCTTTTTAGATAATGTGCTTTCTCTTTCATGTAATGGGTTAGCAACTCTTGGTTTGTTAGAGAACTTTTCCGTGAGGCCTGTAGTAGCAATAATCTTATGGAATGCCTTGTAGATGTTTATTTTATAAAGACTTATAAATAGAATTTTTTTTTTTTTACAGAGAATCTACTTGCAACCATAAATTAAAATTCAGTTTTTCTCCATTTCCGGAAACCCCACCCATACCAATTAGTAGCACAGGATTTCCAAGTGTGTCAGACCTTGTTTCAGCTTTTAAATAAACGAGCTTGCTGTTAACAACCTTACTTAATGCTTACAGTTGCTTGTACCTGTTTGATTTCTTTTGAAGGGAAGCATGTGCTATTTCTGCTTCTACTGTATATATCTTAATTGAGTTTCAGAAAACTGAAAAAGGTTTTAAAAATGGTTTGTTTAGGAGAGACATATGAGTTAGCTGTTTGTCTCCTTCTGCTGCACATCAAATTGTGTTTTGTAACAACCTAATTGTCATGATATCTATTTCAAGGGGAAATTTATCAAGTCACAGTGCACCCTTCTGTTCAGAAAAAATACTCAAGGATGTGAGCAGAAATTATTTTTACATAAAGGCTGCAGGCAGTTCAGAGTACTGACATACATATCATATTTTCATCACTGTCATTCACTTCCTTTGCCTCAGATAAATAGGTTCATTATTGTTCCAGTGCAGCCACCTTATGGTTTCTCAAAGGGCGGAGCCTTGCGGAATACGGCTGCTGTCCAGGTGCTTGGTATAATTTATTGGTTCTCACAGGGTGTTATCTTCAGCTTGTCACCACTAGCCACAGCACTTTGACATCTTTCAGGAAAAGATTTCATTATTACTTAGTTTTGGGGAGGATTTTTTTGGCATTAGCATTCTTAACCATTTTAAAAGTATGGAGAATTGACTTTCTTTTTTGAAGCATTGGACGTAATAATACTATAATAATGATGAAACTGCTTTGGACTTGTGCAGCATATTTTCTTCAGCAAGTTCCCAAAAGCCCACCTGCACCATTTAGTTAATAAAAAACACATTAAGTTGATCCGGCCTTTTGTTCCTTGAGATGTCTTTATCATAAGGTGTCACTTTTAAAAGAAACTTTGCTGTTTCATTACCAAAGATAGAAAATCAGTTCAGTGCTTTTTGGGGATGAGGAGTCAAGGAGACATACGGTATAATCATACAATAATAATAAATAATAAAAATAAAATAATAATAAATGATACAATAACATGAATATAGTACATTGGAATCAGAACAGACCAACCTTAGGATTCTGGGTAAAGCACTATCCCAAATTGAGGTGTATAGCTATTGTTAGGCTGAAGTATTCCATTAGGACATAATTGAATTGGAACTGGTTTTTATTAAGTTCTCCTGTATCTGAGAGATTGTAGCCAGGACCTGGATGTCCTTGATTTATGTTGAAGAGATTAATGCCTATCACACTGTGGCTTTTCTGCATGTACGTTTTTTAAACCGAAGGTTCTTATTTGTATTACTAATAAACTTCCTTTAGTAACAAGAAATGCCTCTAATAACGAAAGAGCCTATGTTTTGTATTCTAGTCTTTCCCAAGACAAGTTCCATGACTCACTGACAGTTACAGCATTTGAATCAAGCAGTTTAATTTTTCCTTAATTTTCTCAGTAGATTGGGTTACCCTGAAGAAACCAGCTTATTGTCCTTTTTGTGCATAATTTTGCCAGGGCTAGTAAAACTACAGGGATTTTAGCACCTTGAAAAGCTGCTTGACTGGCAGGAATTCTCTTCCCTTTTTATTTTCTCAAATATGGGAATAAGATCCTCCCTCCAGCTCATTTCGAAATTCAGTGTTTGTCACAGTAATTCACTAAGGAAAAAATAAGCATCCCTGTTTTTCTGATCACCTTTTCTCTTTGTTGTTATTCTGTAACACTGTCAGCATACTGAGCCTTCCCTTGCAATATCAGACTGGAGCAATTTTGCCATTTTGCTCCCTACAAACCCTGTGGGCCTGGTTTCTTACGCCCCAGGTTAATTCCCTGGTTCACACTTCCCAAGGTTGGGTATCATTTTGGTTTACTTCTCAATCACCAGGAATTTCTGTTTGTCTGTGGCTCCAGTAATTTTTTTCTTGTCTGTTGCATTTCCTCTCTTCTAATCCTCTGGTAGGAAGTATACTGTATCTGGATGGATTTGGTGGAGGGCCATTTCGGTCAGAATTCCCCACTCCACAACCCCTAACCCCATCTTATGTGAACAGGGTGCCACTGTAGAGGGTTGATGACAGATACAGGTCCTACCCCTATATTATAATTATATTGCTAGAGAATTTGAGTGTTTGTAACTTTTGTCCTTTCTTAGTTTTCTATAAAATTGCCCATTTTTGCCCTTTGTCTCTGAGAAACACAAAATTTGGCACAAAACTTCTTTAACGTATGCATAGCTTGAAGCTTTTTACCATTTATCTTTTAGGAATCTATCCCATTTCTCCGGCTAAAAGATAAAATTCACAGGGGCAAGAAACTATAATTTATATCTGTTTGGATCCTGTTGCCTTACTTTCTACCCTAAATCTCGGCAGTATTTCACAAATGTTATTTGAAGATTGAAAATAACTGTAACTTCTAATTGTATGCTCCTTTTGGAAGTAAAGATCTCAAGAGCCTTACCCTGACTATTTATACCCACATTGATTTTCCATTCTTTGGGCTGTCCTATTATACTACTTAGCTTTCCTTTATTTATTTCTTGGTACATGGTCATTTTCCTGTCTGTATTGTTCTCTAATTGTTTTTCTTGGGTTTGAATCTCCAGCTAGATGGTAAGCACTTTGAAGGCAGGAAGCACATCCTAGTTTACCTGTTGTACTTTCATAAAGCATACTGGTGCTTAATACTTGTTTAATTAATTGTACTTGACTGGTATGCAGTATAGGGAATGGAAAGACCTCTGATTTGGGAATCCACTTGGAAAACTTGGCAAGTCCATGCCAACTACTGTGAGTTGTTTTACTCCTTAGGACTTCAGTTTCCCTTTCTGTAAAAGTTCACAATACTTACACTACTCACTTGTTGTGGAAAAAGGACTTTATTTCTAGTGCCTACCACATGGTAGATGCTGAATAGATGTTGTATTGTGTAACATAAGGGTCAGTAACCTGTGGTATATGAGCCAGTGGTGGCTTATAGGCTACTCATCCTTGATACTACCACACATGAGAGTCAAAACCACACCCCCATGCCCTATAGGAGTCAACATTCCTAACACTTACTTCTTTTATCCCACATTTGGGAAAGAATGAATAACAGAAAAAACGTTTATGAGGTGCTTATGATATGCCAGACACTGTGCTCTGGAGACACAAATTCAGAAGTGGTAGACAGATTCTCTGCTCACAGACTCCTAGAACATTTCTGTCTATGGCAGGTATTTTGTTGTTCAGTTGTATTCCACTCTTTATGACCCTGTGAACCATACTGTCCATGGGGTTTTCTTGGCAAAAATACTGGAGTAGTTTGCCATTTCCTTCTCCAGTGAATCAGAGCATACAGAGGTTAAGTGACTTGCCCATTCACACAGTCAAGTGTCTGACACTTGAATTTGAACTCAGGTTTCATTGACTCCAGGTCCAGCATTCCTTCTGCTGAGTCCCTTAGCTGTTCCTATAACAAGTATACCAGAGGGTAATCAGGGTAGGGAGTGGTTGGGACGTTATGATAGGTTGGTCTATCTACTTAGATAATCAATCGATATATCCTTTTAGGAGCAGTGGTAGTATGCTATTGGTGGAATTACACTTTTGTTTGGTATCTGGGCAGTAGCAGAAGCAGGCAGCAAAATGAGTGGCCAAGGTATTTAACTAAAGGCATTGAGAGGGCATATGGCATAGAATGCTGGGCCTGATGTCAGGAAGACCTGAGTTCAAATCCAGCCTCACATACTTCTAGCTGTGTGACTGTGGACAAGCCATTTAACCTCTGTTTGCCTCAGTTTCCACATCTGTAAAATGAGGATAATAAAAGCACCCATCTCCCAGTATTACTGTGAGGATCCGATGAAGTAGCAATTGTAAAGCATTTAATACAGTGCCTGGGACATAGTAAGCATTATATAAATGTTAGCTATGATTAGCCCTCATTAGGTGAGATAAAGCATGATCTGTTCTTATGGTTCAGAGCCAAGCAGATACAGTAGATGACCTGAGGATATGCCCATTCTCACCAATCAAAATAGCCCAAGATGGGAGCTTGAAAAATGGCTGGGTTAACAACTCTGAGGGCTAAAGGGATTGGTTGTTTTGTGAGGCAGCAGCAGTACATTTGGCAAGATGGCCAGAGTAGATGGCTGAATGGTCTTTGAGAGCCAGTGCTAGCACAGCCTCATAGATATAGGGTGCCCTGAACAGGGCTTAGTATCTTATCATGAAACTTTTGAAAAGTTTCCAATAAGTTGCTTAGAGGATAGACTTTTAGAACGTGAGTCAGAAGACCCAGTGTACGCTCCAAAATTGAAATTCAATTTAGCTTTTTGACTTGAGTACTTCTCTTTCTCCATCTGTAAGTTGAGAGTGTCATTACTTACCCCTATCTACTTTATGGGTACAAAGTCTACCCAGGAAAATGCAAATGAATTATTCATCATTCTATTTTATGTTCTTGGCAGGGAGGAAGAAGTGCTATGGAAACAACAATATTATTTACTAATAATATAATAATAATCGTAGTGCTTCTCTCCTAAGAGGTGAATCCAGTTTTGACCAGTCCTAAAATTTTCTTTCCTTGATCTTTTTCTTCTCTGAAGGTGATGGACAGAATTTGATTACGGAAGATGTGACAGTAGTCGAGGGAGAAGTTGCCACCATCAGCTGCCGAGTCAAAAACAGTGATGATTCTGTTATTCAGCTGCTGAATCCCAACCGACAGACCATTTATTTCCGGGACTTCAGGCGTAAGTGTTTGTGCCTGTAGTATTAGGTGGTGACTTCTTTTGCTGCTAGTGATTTTGATAAAGAGATTGCGAAGGGCTCCTTTTTAATTTAATGTTAGATGCTTAAAGTTTAGCCGATTCTTTAGAGGGAAGATGAGATGTGCAATCATAATCTTTCTGCTTAATAGAAACCCTGATGGTCCCCCTTTTAAAGTAAGACAGTCTTACTTTGCAATAGGAATTGATTGTAGTAATTCAAGGTGAATTGCAATTGAGTGCCAAATACTTAGCTGACACAAACAACTCCAATAGGGTAAAGCAAGGAAAATATAGCATTCTGAAAAGTAATCTGTTTGGTTTGAAGACTGAAGTTTTCAAGGCAATTTGTGCCCCTAAAGACAAAACCAAATCTCCTATTGCCCCCACATCTAGGTATGGGAAGCCATCTCCAGGTTTCCCTGGTGAAATGTTTCTAAATCACAAGCTACAATGACTAACCATAGAACCTAAATTGTGCATAATTGAAATGGTTCAAATTAGGGCTCAAGACTGGACAAAGATAAGAATATTTTCCACTGAAAAATTGTTACACGAGAGGATTGATGTCAGAGTGTGATCCTTCCTGCTTATGGGTCCCCTTTCTTTCTTCCATCCCCATCACCTGTGATGGACATGGCGAACATTTATATGATGTAGAAAGAATTGAGGAACTAAAAGCAGTTAAAGAGAAGGGGAAACACAATAATAAGAATTGCTTTTGTTTCAGATGAGTATTTGTCAATCTGTGGTAAGCTAGTTGTTGTCAAAATTACCATAAGGACTTCAACAGTAAATATTGAAGGTAAATAAAAAACCTACATACGTAATGCTTGCTGTGATTCAGATTTCCTGCTTCATGCCTCTTGTAATCAATGCCATGCTATGAAGCTGGGTATGGTTAGCAATGTGGATCAGGGAGCAGACAACCCTCCCTTCCTCCCCCCTTTATGTCTGTCTATCTACTGATAGGAAGCCTGAAATAATTTATGAATAAATGCTCCCAACTGACAGCAATAATTATTGGCATTTTGCCAAGGTTGGGTGGGTGTTTTCCCCTTTGGTCAGGGTTATTTGTCTAGAATGTAATTACAGTAGAAATTCAAGGTAGGAATACAGGATGTAGGGAGAAGCTGCTAATGTGCAGAAAGATTTAACAAATTATTTTTCTTTTCTCTAGCTGTCTTTTAAGGCATCTGACTTTGCCAAGTCTGGGGAAGAAAATATACTATCTGTCGTCTTCCTCACAATCATTAATGATGTGTTTTGTTCCACAGCTTTGAAGGACAGCAGGTTTCAGTTAGTGAATTTCTCTAACAGTGAACTCAGAGTGTCGTTGACAAATGTCTCAATTTCTGATGAAGGAAGATACTTCTGCCAGCTCTACACTGATCCCCCACAGGAAATTTATACTACTATCACAGTACTTGGTAAGAAATGTTGTTGATGCTCACCTCAAGGCTTTTAAACTTTTGTTTAATGCTAGGGAACTGAGTGTGAATTGTCCCTAGAACTAAGTGTCTTCCCACAGCGGGGAAGAGGTTAATGGAATATCTACTGTAATGACCCATTTTTAGAATTATTTACCTCATGTTGATTTTTTTTTTAAATAGTCTAACTTACCAAACAGCTATCAATCAACAATTTATGTCAATTCCGCTGTCCTTTGGGTTTCGAACTTCAGAAGCAAAGATCAAGAATACTTAGAACCCTTCAATGAATCACTGACCACTTGGACTGTCGTTCTTAACTAACAGTTTTCATTTCTTTTTTCTGTGAGAGTCAGAAAAAGATGGACTGCCCACGTCTGTTCCTTGTTTCAGTTCTTTTGTTTTCTAATGACACTCTCTTGATTGTTTTTACTTTTAAGATATGCTTTGTATACTGTTGTTGATTTCTTTTTACCTGGTTTGACTTACTGCCTTATTTAATGATTATACCCAGGATTAGGCTAGAAAAACATTTCTCCATGATCCTAGGCTTTATGGCAGACTCCGTCCTCAGAAGCAAAGAGTTAAATGCTTCCCTGGAGGAGAGAATAGTGATAATGTGATGCTGAGCTCACCTTCAGGGAACTGAGGCTCTTTTCTCATAATCACTTGAATATGCTTTTCAGCAGCACACCTATAACTGGGTTTCTATGCAGCTTTTTTTTCAGTATGATCAGTAAATATTATTCCATCTAAAGCAATCTGCATGTGATTCTTGCCCCCAGATAGAACTCAATGTGTGGGTGAGGTTCATGTAACATTAGCCAAGTTGGGGGCAGGTAGAGGAAGTAGGTTTTTACAGTGAAAGCATCAGGGACACTCACTGTAGTGAGGTAGGAGCTCTGATTTATACCTAAGAGGAGATGATGAATCAAAATCTATTTGAGGCAGAAGACTGCAGCTTTTCAGCATAATGATATGGAGATTTAGAAGGGAAGATAAATATGAAGGACAGTCTTGTATTTTGTATGTGTTTATGTAATTCCTATCCCGTTGCTTTATTGTAAATGCAAAACTGTAAATAGAAAATTTGTTTCCCTCCTAAAACCAAATCATACCTTATATCCCCTAAAGCCTATGTACTCTTCAGCCAGATAACTATTAATTTGAGAGAGTCTTTTTTAAAAAGTCTGTCCTTCAAAGACTTGCATATATATGCACGTCTTACTATTATTCATTTTGGACTTTGATTGAGGTTTAAATTCACATCAGACTGATAGATAAACAGAACAGAAAAGGTTTTTCAGAGAAGGCTTGCCTTGAAATTTTGCAAGGATATAATGTTCAATAGCATTTGTCTGTAGTTCTTATCTTTTAGTAGGAGTTTGGGAATACATCTTCTGCTTCTCAGAGTAAGTCCTCAGATATATAAGCTTCAGACCGACTGTTGTCTGTCCATTGTGTTCTTCAGTCAGGCATTCTCAGTTCAGGATGTCAACAAGGAAGTGTCGATATTTAAACTTATGAGTATTTACAGTGCTTCGAATTTTCAAAGTACTTATTAGGCTCCTTGAGGTACAGTTCACAGACAAGAAAAAGGAGATTAACCATCTTGTTCAAATTGCAAAATACATCAGGAAGAAGCAGAATTGAACTCTGTTCCTCCCTACCAACCTATGTCAGATGTCTTGTCCAGGGCACTCATGATTTATTCCCCCAAAGATACACACCTTTGGTTTTCAGAAATGTATCTGGCCATTGGTAAGTAATAACTTACTGTTGGCTTTCGGTGACTGATAATTTTGTTCAGAAAGCTGCAAGACCAACCCGTTGTGACTGTGAATAAGCCCCCTCTCAGGGAGGAGGGGTATACTAGGAGCAGGCTTTAGGGAGACATTACGCCAGGAATCCTTTGTGTGGGGGGGGATCTGATTATTTTAAATGTAGCGATTTCTTGTATTTTGCAGAGGCAAGAACTTAAGTATGCTTGAAAGTTAATAGCAGTAGATGTTCTTTCTGCAGATAGTCTTACACATTCATTAAATATTCTTTCCATTGAATTTATTCCAGGATTCCTTGACAGAGTAAAATTGTTGTCATCAATGTTTGAATCTTTCATACTCTGAAATCTGACAATTTCCACTGATACTTGTATATTCAAACCTTTTCTCCCAAGGTTTAGGGTTTTGAGATATTATAATGAATGAAGAATGATGTATTAGCATCTCTGTTACCATGTACGGTACTGTGAAAGGAACGCCATATGTACTTACACAGCTGTCAAACTTCTCGATAGGTTGAAGATGCTCATTTCAGCGTGTGTGTCTATTAGTTGTTTGATGCATTCAGCAAAAAACTTCAGCGTAATTATAGGGCAAAAGATGGATATTTGTTAATGTTATCTGTGCCATTCTAAAGATACCATTATGTTTATTATCTCATCCATAGAAAAAACGAAAACTCCCCCATGATATTTTGCATGCACTGAGTTGCTTGTTAAGACATTCGTTTACTTTTCCCACTCATGATCAGTTTGTTTCTTTCACCAGAGTGTACTGTACTACAGGCCTCTCCTTATCCTATTATTCATGAGTTGAGAGAGAGAGAGAGAGAGAGAGAGAGAGAGAGAGAGAGAGAGAGAGAGAGAGAGAGAACACTGCTCTAAGATTACTCTAGTCACTGATAATAGTAGCTAATATTATTACAGCATTGTCCTTCTACGATTAGTGTTCACTCAAGATTCCAGGAATAAGAGAACCTAATTATTTTAAAGGGTCTTAGAGTGAGATTTCACTTACTGATCAGTTTTAAAGTTCCTCTTTTGTTATAATTAACGTGGATCTGCTTTTTTTTTAATAGGTGGCAGGAGTAGTGTTTATAATTAACACTTTCATAAATTTGAGGTTAGCTAAAAAGAACCTTGACACTTCTTGCTGATTCTTGGGCCTTCCCTGCATGGGATTTTCTTTCAGGTTCTCATCTCTATGAATTTCTGTAGATGTTTCTATAGTTATTTCCATTCATGGTCAAGGCTTAAAAAAATATCCTAAATGTTTCGCTTACTAGACTATGTATGAGTGGATTTATCATTTAATTGTAAATCATTTTCTCACAGGTGACTTTTTATATTGAAAGAATCCCTCTTAATCTAGGTAATTTCTTATATAGAAATAACTATTTTGAAGGTAAAATGATATTAATTCCTCAGATTATACTAAACGTTCAGAAGGTCATCTAGTCTGTCTTGCTAGATCATTTGAAATAAATGGAACATAATCTTTTCTTTAATTGAAAAAGTATCTGTGGTGCTGAATTACATCAGAAATTATAACCATCACCATCAGATTTTTTTCCATGTATGTAAATAAAGCAACTCTCCTTATAACTAAGAACATTTTTTCTTTCATGAGTGAATTCAGTTCAGTGTCACGTTTTAAAAATCTTGTATTAAATGCCTATTGTGTACAAGGGACTGATAGGTAAGGTAATAAGGACATTTTTCTCAATAATGGAGCAGAAGAGACTGGACCTCTGATTTATCCATCTAGGCAGTTGCCATTGAGGAAACTCATTCTACCAATGTAACTCAATAATTGTTATTCCTCCTATATCTTTTTATAATTACGTGGAGTTAAGTGACTTTCCTATGGTTGCAAGGACATAATGTAAACAACATTCTTCCTGACACCATACCACTTCTGGAGATTCTCCCTATCTCATACTTTACCTCCTCCAAAATGACACAGTGTCCTTATCCTTAAGGAGTTTATGATTGGGTTTGAGGTAGGTGGATGAAGTAGAGGCCATAATGGGTAGAACTAGGTAGATTATAATTATGAGTAGCTAGATGGTGCAGTGGATAGAGAGCCAGGCCTGGAGTGAAGAAAACTCATCTTCCTGGGTTCACATCCAGTCTCAGACATTTCTGAGCTGTGTGACC
Source organism: Bettongia penicillata ogilbyi (assembly GCA_023548195.1). NCBI lineage: Eukaryota > Metazoa > Chordata > Mammalia > Diprotodontia > Potoroidae > Bettongia > Bettongia penicillata. The sequence continues at coordinate 1,060,249 of JAJHZJ010000697.1, forward strand.
CTGGACAAGTCACTTAACCCTGTTTGCCTTTGTTTCCTCATCTATAAAATGAACTAGAGAAGGAAATGGCAAATCACTCCAGTATCTTTGCCAAGAAAATCCCAAGTGGGATCACAAAGAGTCAGACATGGCTGAAATGACTCAACCATAATAAGACTGTCATTAGGATAAAGGAGAGGGATGGGGTGGGATTTCTGTTTGTTTTAGTTTGGATTTTTTGTGCTGTCAGTAAAGTTGAGGAAGGTAAGTCACTTTTTCCATAAGGAGCAGGGAAAGTTTTCTGGGAGGAGTGTCACCTGAACTGGAACTTCAGGATAAAGGATTTCAGTAGACATGGGTGTAATATGTGGATTTAATAGGGCAGGAGGTAAAGGGAAGGCTTCCTTTGCATATATCCAGAAGTAGGATGAAATCTGGCTGTCCTCTGAATCATTTCTAAGACTTCTGCATGCATACACATACACACACATACATATATGTGTGTGTGTAAATGTATATGTGAGTACACATGTGTGTAAGTCATAGTCAGTTGGACAACTATTCAGGGTATCTACTGAGAAAATAATTCCATTTATTTATTTTAACATAACTGGAATATATAGGATTTATGAAAGAGAATAGTATGAAATACTAAAAAGGTATATTGAAGCCAAATTATGGAAGGCCTTAAATGCCAGACAAAAGAGTTCGTATTTTCTTCCACAAGTGATAGGATGTCACTGAAGGTGTTTTTAAGAAAAGGAGTCAGTGTTTAGACCTGTGTATTAATATTTAATTTGGCGGTTATTTTGAGGGAAGATTGAAGAAAGGGGGAGAAACAAAGTTCCGCAGTCCAGGCAAGAAGTACTATAGATCAGAATTAAGGTGGTGATGACGTGAGTGGAAAGGTGAGGGTTGGGGAGAGATGTCAGAGAGATTGTGGATGTGGGATGAACAAGACCTGAATGGAATAGGGAAAGGAAAACAATTTCCTCATTAGTTCTTTATTCACTTTTGTGCCTATCGTCTGAACCCATTCAGTACCTCTGCATGTGTAATTATAAATTTTTATGTTTTTTTAGTTAGACGTTCTCTTAAATCATAGTGAGTTGACCGTAATTCAGGATCTTCTTCTCCTGAGAATTCGGTGTTACAGGGGCTTGTGGAAATTCAGTTGACTTTGATTGTTCAAATCAGTGAGCCTTTCTTAGGTGCCTACTTGTATATAATGAGCAGTGTTCTAAGGTCCAGGGAAAGGTAAATATTTAGGTAAAATACAGACCCTGTCCTGATGAAGCTTACAGTGACAATATATGGTTATGTGGAGATGACAGACAGAAAGCAGGTAGATAGATAGACAGACAGACAGAGACAGATAGATAGTTAATTTGTAAGTATATCAGAGATGTAGACAAAAAAGGTTTAAAGAGAAATCTGGGATTTGGAACAGGTAGAGCCATACTGACCTTTCTGTTCCTCATTTAATCACATTACATATTTTTACTTCTGTGTTCATATAGTTTCCTCCAAGACAACGTAAGTTTCTTAAGGGGAGGAATCATTTCATTTTTATCTTTGAATACCTAGTGCTGGGGTAGCTAAGTGGCACAGTAAGTAGAGGGCCAGACCTGGTGGTTAAGAAGACTTATCTTCCTGGGTTAAAATTTGACCTCAAATGCAAATTAAGCTATATGACCCTGGGCAAATCACTTGATCCTGTTTGTCTCAGTTTCTCTCATCTGTAAAATGAGCTGGAGAAGAAAATGACAAACCACTCCAGTATCTTGGGCAAAAAAACCCCAAATGTGGTCACAAAGAGTCAGACACAACTGAAAAACAAATGAATAACATACCTATTGCTTTTTGATTGATTGAGTAAGGTTGTTGTAAACAGGGATGAATTAGGGAGGCTTTAATAAGGTGGGATGTTTAAAATTGGACTTTAAAGAATAGGTGGAAATTCCAGAGGTAAATGGCAGAAAATTAGAACATTCCAGGCAATGGGAATGACATGAAGAAGTGCACAGAGACAGAAAATCTTGGCCTATTTTAGTCTTAACTGTGGTGTTAGTGGATGGAAATAATAGGAGATAAATGTGAAAAGCTGTGTGACACCAGATTATAAAAGACCTTGAATGCCAAACAAAGGAGCATGAATTTTTCTTGATAAGCAGAAAACCATGAAAGATTTTTGGGTGGGAGAAGGATATGACCAGGTCTGTATTTCAAGAAAATGTCGATCTGCATTGGTGTAGATAGTTTCCTCACAAGACAGTTTCTTACACCTGTGAAATCACAGAACCAATCCCTATCTCTAATCACAGGGATATCAGTGAAGCATATGGGCTGTCCATTAGTTATCTTTCTCTGTAACTAGCCTATCTTCTTTTTAATCATACATTTTCTTTTCAACATCCTTTCCTCCAGCTCTTCACAGTTCTGTATGTGTCTGTGTGTTGCAGCTTACGTAAACTCACCATGTTCCTTTCCATTATCCTTTAAATAATATTCCTTTTAAATTCTTTGGAAACTATAGTTTTATAGATCTAATAGCATAATTACTGTAGAAGATTGTTACTAAAAAGGTAAGCCTTTGTTTCTGGGAGAAGTTTGGGGTCATTAAAGAAGTTTTGAAATTTCTCAAAGGCAAACCAAGTCACTCTTCTCTTACTGTTTAATTCTGCGCTCAACTCATTGTCTGTTTGCACTGTCTGTCCTAGACATGTATACTGATGGATGAGCTCTGTTGGTTATCCATCTAACTGCATGTCATCTTCTGGACAATATGCATTTTTCATCTACCTAGTTTTTCCAGTGCAGATGGTTAAGGTAAACTCTTTTGAGTGATAATGGATCTTTTCCACAGACTCTTCAGCATTTTAGGTTTTGATGCAACCAGCATGATATCTTCCATAAATAGGAACATCTGGTGTAGGTGGTCTACTGTGCAATAATATTACTTATTAAAGCCTTCCTGTTGCTTACTAATACTGTCACTTACAATGTACTTGATATATGTGTAGATTATTCTAGTTATTGGGGTTCTCTTGGTATCTCCGCCCCCCCCCAATTAAATGTTCCTGCCAAATCAAATGCACAGTGGAATTTCTAATTTCCTTCATCTTTCAGTGAACTATGTGATGTTGAAGATTAGATTTATTCAGAAATGTTGCTTCTTGAATTTCTTTTCCATGCCTTTGGTGTCTTCTTCAAATACTTTATGATTTAATCATTGAGTGCTATCATAATTTTGTTGTCTTCCATGGAATTCCTTTCTATTTTAGCCAAGGCCAATTACTTTTCCCATTTTTTTAAAGGCCTACTTCTACTACCAGTGTTGTGAAACTAAACATAGTTTATTATAATCTTTTTCACAAATTTTTTCCCCTTTTTTTGTCCTTCCATTTCCATAAATTCCCTTGAATTGCTTTACTTGATTGGGTCTGTTGCTAAACTTTCTTTAAACTGATTTTTAAGTTCTAGTCCTTTTGTTTTATGAGATGACTCTGCTCAAAATCTTTCATCCTTCTTCTCTGTAAGAGTTTGCAAATAAGTTTATATTCTAAACTAATATTGCCCTTAGCAACACCTTAGCAAGGTGTATCCATTTGGCAATTAAGTCATATGTTTGCTGACTAAGGTGCTTTTTAGTCTCTCGTGGTTTCCTTTTCTGACAATTTCTTTGTCAGTTAAACTGTATGAAATTATTATAGTTGATATCATTACTTTCTTTTACCCATACCCTGTTTTTCATCATTTGTTTGAGTCAGTCAAGGTGGAGTTGTTTTAATAGCACACCCTATCTTTTTCTCATTCATTTTCTTCTACTTTGTACTTATTTTGGATTTTGCTATAATGAGTTAGTGGGCCGACTATACACAGAGAACTGATTGAATAGTGACTCTCTCATAAGTAATAATTTATTTTCTATCTAGTGTAATATAATAAATTTCTTTTGTGTGTGATGTTCATTTTTGCCATGCTTGCTCCCTTCCAGGTCTTTTCTTGAGAAAAATATTTATGTTATGTTAAGGCATTAAGTAGTCCTTAAGTAGTCCATAAGATTTGAGCCTCTCTCTTATTACTTATTTCTGCCCCTATTCCCATCATTCTATTGAAATCACCAAGTATCAAAATATATCTTGATTTCATTTGGATCATGATCTTTATAAAATTTCTATACTTCTTAACTTCCTATAATGTTAATGTAAAAGCTGTAATTATTATCATGGTGGCTATTTTGCACATATTTGTCATCAGCACTAATAATTGAAGATGACCAAGTATATTTCCAGGAATGATATCTTAAGACTTTTGGACATATGAAAAATAACTTCTCCAGGTCATTTACTTGTCTTTCCAAGGAGTATTTGTAAACTATCCTTCCAAGAAGCACCATTTTTCCTTTTTTCTTCTGGAGTTTTTTTTTTTAATCATGAGACTGTGATGTGATTCAGTTTCTTTGATAGTATTTCTGCGCATTGTCAGTGGATAAGGATAAGATTTAGAGGAACAACAGTGATAGTAAAGCCCTGAGAGTGAATGGGATCTTCAAGAGAGAAGCAGAGGAAAGGCAAGTCATGCAGAACATCTACTGTAAGGGTTTAAAAAGACGGTAAGAAGTCAGGTAAAGAGATAGAAAAGTAGGGTATAGAGAAATAAGAGAACAAAGGAAGTGTAGTGTCTTTAGAAAAGTATAAAACCCATATGATTCTTAACTCTGTCTGCCACCTTTCTTGTCCATTGGCCATTGTCACTGCATAAGCCAAAAGGAGACACGCAGGACTGGGGACCATTTTGTATTTTTCTTTGTTTCATGGATTGTCATGACCAGACAGGTCATCACCAAGTTGTATTTGTGTTGCAGCCTCTTTCTACTGGTCCTACTGATGATAGAACCTACCATAACTTGCAGTCTTCTGGCATGAACTTTAGGTGGGCAGGCTCATTAATACGCCTTGATGAGGTATCAGAACAGGACTTCATTGTACATCAAGATCAGTACTAATTAATGCACAAGCTATTGCAGTCATCCCAGCAGGTAATAACAAGAGTTTACACTAATGTCATTGCAGAGGAAATTGGGATAGAGGACCAAGATTCAGGAAATGTTAGAATTTACAGGACATGATAATTAGATATATTCATTGAATATGTGGGACATGGTAATTGGGTATGTTAGATTAGTTTGAAGGGAAAATCAAACATAATCTCCCAGGTTTCTTTAGTGGTCCCATTGACAGTAATAATTCAGAGGGAGGACTAGGCTTCAGAAGAAAAGATGAACATCTTAGTTTTTGGAGTGTGATGAGGTTGAGTTCCCTCAAGGACATTCATATGGAGATATCCTCTAGGAAGTTTTGGATGTTGATCCCAAAAGAGAGTTCACGGCTGGAGAGGCAGAGACACACAGAACTGGAAATGACCAGCATAGAATATGCAGCCTTTAAATTGAGTGAAATTGCCCAGGGAGAGAAATAGGGAATAGTCAACTCCTGCAGAATGGCTTTGAGGGTTCAAAAGAAGGTAAAGAACCTTGTGAGGAAGCAGAGGAGGAGAGTTTAGAGCAGCAGAACAGATGATATAGTGTCTTTGAAGGCAAGGAAGGAGAGTGGGACAGTAACTCACAGGGGAGGAGAGATCTCTGGTGTATATATTCCATCTAGTTATTTCCAGTTGCCAAAACAGCATCTGATTTCCAGACACTAAGAACCTAAATGTTTAACATTTCTTCGTAGGAGATATGGCTAACATCCTGGAAGCTTAGATTTATTTTTCTTAATATGCTACGGAAGGTATTATAGTCAACAGATGTCATGTCTCACTGTTAGGGGAGCAAGGCGCCACCCTTTCCTGTCATATATTTTCTTTAGAAATGTTTTATTTTTATTGATGCCTTTTATTTTTATATCACATTTATTTTCAGATATGCCTGTCCCCTCTCCACTATTTAGTGAGCCATCGCAAGAAACAAAGAAACGGCTTAAAATACGTAAAAATAGAAAAGTGAGCCACCCAAAAACCTCAACCAACTCCTAGACTTTGTCAGGCAGTGTATGTAATGCTCTGCACTTGTGGTATTCTCATTTCAGTCCTCTGAAATAATGAGAGAATAGTACATTTTTTCAGTTCTTTTCAGAGACCAACCATAGTCATTATCGTCATTATGTAACACGGTTTTCATTTTATTGTTCTTTCTGTTTAGGTTGTTTTATTCACTGTATATTGTTTCTCTGCTTCTCCTTCACTGCATCAGTTCTTAGGAATCATCTGATGTTTCTCACTTCTCACAGTCATCTCGTCTCGTGTTGTAAAGCAGCAGCGTTTCATTACATTCTTTTACAAAGCTTTGTTTGGCCATTTTTGTTAGCATTCCCTTGATTAGGTATTATGGTAGAGTGAATCTGTGAACCTCACCTTTGTGCTTGTTTCCTCACTGGAGGGAAGTTAAACTAAATGACCTCTAAGGTTTGTCCCAGTTCTAATAAATTTATGAGCCTCAATTTTTAATATCTTTCAAGTCACTGTTTTTATTTTTCTATAATGCCCAAACCTTCTACAGAACTCCAGTGCATCTTTCCAGTCGTGATTCTTCTAAGAATGTGATTCACGTCATGTACCATTCTTTAACCCTGGGATAACCTCACTGTCCACTTTCTCTATTTCTATCATATTTCATTAAGGAAAGACACAAAACGGGATGGATGGGACCTACTATAAAGCCATGTGCTCAACCTTCCACCAGGTCCTCAGTACCTTGCAACAGCACTTCCATTACTCTTTGGTCGACTCCCAATAATTCTCCTTTCCTAGCAGCCCTTTCAGATCTTTTTCTATCCCTCTCTCTCCTTTCTCTTCTCCCTAGTCTCAGCAGATGACCTCACTTCTTTTATTTCACTGAAATCAAGACAATCGGTCACAAGAGTCCTGAATTTTGCTCTTCTCTGGCTCAAAATTTCTATGTATCTTTACCTATTCCTTTCACTTTCCATTCTGTCTCTGGGAAAGAAAATATCCTTCTTTTCCAAAGCTGAATCCTCAAACTTTTCCCCTTAATTCCACCCCCCCCACCATCTACCCCTCTGGGATCCTTTTCGTTCAGTTATATTATATTTTATATCTCTAGTTTCTTCTATTTGGCCTTTTCCCCTTAGTTTTTATAAACATTCTCAAGTATTCCCTGACTTAAAATTAAAAAAAGAAAAATCCACTCTACCTAACTCTTTCTTCCCTATAGAACGACCATCTTTTATCTCCCCTCTTCACAACCAGATTCTTTAAAAAAAAAAGTTGACTGTCTTCACTGCTTCCTTCCTAGCCAGCCATCTCTTGTTTCCTCAGCACCTTTTAATGTGATTGCCACCACCATCACACTTCTCTATACTGATTTCTCTTCCTCTTAAGTTCCTCTTAAGTAAGGCTATGACTTACTTTTCTTTGTATGTCCTGTAGCACCTAGCAGTAATTACACTTTTAGATGACATTTTCAAGTTCACAAAACACTTTCCTAAGAGCTATCTTTTGAGGTAGGTAGTGCAAATATTATTATGCCCATTTTCAGATGTGGAAACTGAGGTTCAGAAAGGTTCAACAAATTGTATAGTCACACATTTAAATCGTAGAACTGGACCTTCTGACTTGCAAGCCGATGCTCTTGTTATGCCTTCATACATAAAGCAACACTTCTTTTATAGTCAACCATAGATTTTTGTTTAATGAATAGTGTTGAATTTTTATTAATTTTTGTGCCAGTAGGCAACAATGAGATTGCTTTTTATATTCCCCCAGCCACTAGAGAATAGATAAGCCTTCTACTGTTAAAGGTAGTTGAAGAAAAGCTATCAGCAGTAGATGGGGGAACCCCAAAACATGGCAATTTATTGATATTGGTGTTGTAAATGTACATAGACCTAATAGTTGGGTGGGAGATTGGTGCAAAGAAAGTAAGGTAAGCCCTTGAGCACCCAGAAAATCAGTAATTTATTGTGGGTGAATGTAAGACAGAGCTCCATTGAATTTATTTGACAATAACTTCCTATATAAGCCTTCTGTCACCTACTGAACCCGTTTTGCACCTCAGTCTATCCCAGATTACCACATAGTGACTATCAAGGCCTTTTAACAAGAGTGACGTAGATAAACTTGGGCTTGCTAACTCCCAGACCACTGAGTATGAGCACAAAAGAATAACTTTTTATAATGAAAGGATTACATGTATTTTCCCCATTCTCTTTATGGCCTAAAGCAGGTAGTCTCTCTGTCTCTGTCTTTGTTGCTCTCTCTTTCTCTTCCTCCCTTTTTTCATTTTCTTTCCTTCTTTCTTCCTTTCTTTTTTGGCAAGTAAATGCATCAGAGGTAAAGTACTCCATTAGAGGTAAGATCAGTTTATTGATAATGACTGCTAACAAAGTGGATCAGACTGGCCACCTCAGTAAGGCAAGAGACCCAAATGGAGAAGGCAGGGACCCTCTTGATAGACACAGGAAAGGTGTAGAGTCTGGTTAATTGTAGAACATTACAATTGGCTACACTGGAAAAAATGGGTAGACATTCAAGTGTGGCTAATCATGCCTCTGACAATTCAGGAATGTTAATTTGGGGGTTTCAGTGCTTATCTGCCTCATAATCTGGGCCAAGAGACCAGAACCACCAGGTTCTCCCACTTGGGGGAGATCAAACCCCCCCTAATTGCACAAGGACAGACAAGGACCTATGACTTCTCTTTTGTGGGGATGACACCAGGTTAAACTGGTTAGGACTTACAGACAAGTCCCAGGGGCTAACTGCGTGAGTGATTACAACATTTCCTTTCAACCACACCTTTGAACTAGCTCTGAGGGACAGTTGCACAAATGAGGCTTAACAAAATGGGGACTAGGATCAGTTACATTGTGAAATCAATATAGTACAAATCAGAAATGATGTTTTTACCTCTTCTCATTTCCTTCCTTCTCCCTTTCCTCCTTTCTCTCTCTCTCCCTTCTTTTTCCATCTTCCTCTCCCCCTCTGCATTTTGCTTCCCCCCTTCTCCTTTTCCTTTTCTCCTTTTTCTGGATAGCCATTGTAATGTAGTGCACATGGTTTAGAACTGACATGTCTGCCAGTGACCAGCCACATGAGAAATTTTAAGAAGTGAACTAAAAGAGAGACAAGCGCATTCCAGGCATGGGTGATACACAGCCAACACAATATTGTTATTACTACATATTTCAAAAAAATTCATCAAGTTTTATTAAGCACCTATCACGTACTGTGCTAGGTCACAGAGATACTATATACAAATAAAAGATTAAGACCTTGTTTTTAAAGAGATGAACAAGGGCAGAGTATATTAAATGTACAAAGATACCATGATGAATGGTAACGAGATGGTGCAGTTCAAAGACCAATGACCCTGGAGTCAGAGGGCCTGAGTTCAAATGTGGCCTTGGACAGTTACTAGTTATGTGACCCTGGACAAGTCATTGAACTCCAATTGCCTCCTCTCCCTTCCCCCACTAACCCCACCAAAGATATTCTGATGGATAAGGAAATCCATGGTATAGGTAATGATGAGAACAGAGGAGTGATCTACAGCACAGTAGGAAGAGATTGGAGGAAGAACTAATACTTTCATCTGGGCCATCAAGTGGTCCTTGCAAAGAGCTATATAAGCCTATGCAAATATGAGGAGGCAGTATTTCTCAAGCAGAGGCCTGTGTGTGTGTCTGTGTGAGACACACACACACACACACACACACACACACACACACACTTGAAGTCTCAGTGAGTCTGCTTCCTTTAGGATGCATACAAACTCTTTTGACTGACTCTTAAATTCTTTCAGAAGTGTCTGCAGTCTGCCTTTTTAGGCTCATTTCACGTTAACCCCCCCCCCTCACATATTCTATATCCCACCCAAATTGGTGTGCTTGATAGAACATGTATACAACAATCCATCTTCCCCCCAGTGCCTTTTCCCAGGCTCTCTTCCTTGCCTGGCATGCTCTGCTTCTTCCATTCTGCCCTTTGGAATCCCTAATTAACTTCAAAGCTCAGCACAGTCATTAGAGGTCATCTAGTTCAACCCCCCTCGTTTTACAGATGAGAAAACATGAGACTTAGGGAATTTAAGTCACTTGCCCAAGGTTCCATAGGCCTAAGTGGCAGAAGTAGGATTTAAATTGAGGTCCTGTGTCTCCAAATTTAGTACTTTTCTACATTCCAACTGCCCCTTTCACCTTCTCCAAGGGGACTTCTTTTTTTTATTCTTTCAAATAACATTTTATTTTTTCCAAAGACAATTTTTAACATTCATTTTTATATAAAATTTTGAGTTCCAGATTTTCTCCCTCCCCCTTTCCTCTCTAAGTTTGGTATAGGTTACATATATGCAACCATATAAAACATATTTCCATATTAGCCTTGTTGTGAAAGGAGAAACATAACAAAAAGGAAAAAAAAAACTGTGGAAAAAAATGAAGTGAAAATAGTATGCCTTGATTTGCATTCAGACCCCCTCAGTTCTTTCTCTGGAGGTGGATATGATTTTCCATCACAAGTCTTTGGGAATTATCTTGGATCATCATATTGTTGAGAAGAGCTAAGTCAGTCATAGATGACCATTGCACAACATTGCTGTTATTATATACAGTGTTTTCCTGGTTCTGGTCATTTCATTTTACGCTAGTTCCTGTAAGTCTTTCCAGGTTTTTCTGAAATCTGCCTGCTCATCATTTCTTATAGAACAATAATATTTCATTACATTCATATCACACAGCTTGTTCAGCTGTTTCTCAATTGATGGGCATCTGGCGGGGGGAGGCGGGCTTTCTTGATGATTCCAGTTGTTAATGCTCTCCTGCCCCCTAAATTATTCATTTTTGTATGCACCTAAAGGTGTGTACTTTGCTACCTTAAAAGTAAGCTTTTTGAGAACAGGGACTATTATATTTTTGTCTTCATATCACCAGGGTTAGCACAGTGTTTGCCATGTTGTAAGTGATTAGTAAATGCTGGTTGAGTGAATGTTGAAATACGGCTGAAAGAGGAGGTTGAAGATCTTGTATTTTTCCCTCTAGGTACCAATGCAGGTAGGGTAGGGCAGCTAGATAGTGCAGTGGATAGTATACTGGGCTTGGAGTCAGGAAGATTTCAAATCTGATCTCAGATACTTAGTAGCTGTGTGACTCTGAGCAAGTCACTTAACGCTTGCCTCAGTTTCCTCATCTATAAAATGAGTTAGAAAAGGAAATGGCAGATCACTCCAGTATCTCTACCATGATCACCCCAAATGGGGTCTCAAAGAGCCAGACATGGATGAAGCACAACAATACCTGGGGATCCACAAATCAGACTTGGGCCTTAATCCTCCTGTGTCAAGGTTTAGCTGTAGAGAATTTTGTAATGGAGACCGGTTAGGTTGTGATTAAAATAGTTCAGTCAAGACATAATAAGGACTTTAAATTCATCGGTCAGTTTTCCTGACCCATTTCCTTTCAGTTATCCGGCCATAATTGACAAAGGGCAGTTGTACGCTAGTCTTATTCCTCTCTCTAGTACGACATGCACTAAGGGGTAGTCTTCACAGATCCTTGCTGTTTACTTTTTCTGTTTCCTTTCTTTTAAAAATTCTTGGCAGATGTGCTGATTCAGCAGTAATTGTATTCTTTCCCTTTTGCTTAATTATGTAAAAGTACAAATTGGAGTCACTCCTTTCCATACATAGCTACTTGTTTGAGTCATTTACTTCAGGAGAGAACTAATTGAGCAAATTTGTAGTTTCTGTTGATTTTCTTTAACAGTGTGAACAAAAGAAAGACCTGTTATTGTCCCAGAGATTCCTTCTCTTCCCCCTCCTTCCATCCTTGGAGCTTGCTGAGAAACATGTGCAACAAATGGTTTTCTTTTCTGCTTTCCCTGTAGGAATTCCTGGCTGTTCCAATCCATTGTAAAATTTCATTTCATGGAAATTTCATAGAAATTTTTTACATTGGATTGAAACAGTTGGAAATCCCAAATATGTGGTTTAATCCTATAATTTATTGAAGGCAGTACCAGAGATTTATTATTCAACTTGATCATCAGGATGGCATGTTTATACATTTTTAATTTCTTGTTTCTCTTCTGAGTTGAGAAACTTATTAATCATATGTCTGAGCTAAGTCTTTGCTTATTCATAGTGGTCAGGACTCAGATTCTTATACTCGCTCTGGTGAATTCAATATTCTTACTGATTTTTATTTTAACAGTCTCACTTTTAAGGCAAGGTTGCACTTTATATGAGGTTTTACCAGCAGCTTAGTTTCAGAAAAAATATATACTTTGTCCATTCTTGCTCCAAGGAGCTTTTAAACACTTCCACTATTTACACATGATATTAATATATTTGCACAAGAATAATTTAACCCTATTTAGAAGTTTATTGGTAAACCTTGTTTTTTATACAATTTGAGAACCTTTTCCCCCCCTTCAGTTATTTTCTTAGTTCTTAGAGCAGTTTGTGACTGCTCTTTGAAGAGAAGGTGAAAAATTGGTATTCCTTATCAAACTTGATGATTCCATTACCTAAATTCCAATTTTTTTTCTTCCACTGGAGGAAGAGAACAGATTCAAGGCTGTGGAAATTCTGAATCAAATGAAACTTAGTTAGCAAAGGTGCAGCGATTCTGTTTCTGTCTCCATGGTGAATGGTTGTTTGGAGGGGCCTCATGTTTTTTGATCTTTGCCCATCAACTTTTGTCTTTCATCTGAAGCTTGATGCTCAAGTGAGTTGAGGCTTTCTAGGCTTCCTCGTAAGGAAAACTTGTTTAAGAGTATTACTTCCCCCTCCCTTTGTCATCCTCTCTGGTTAAATATTTTCTAATTGCTTGCATCCTTTCAGCAGATTCAATATCTGTATTACTGAAGCAAGATAAATGGAGAAGATTTTGAGAGGGAATTTTTGTCACCGAGAATCCCCAGTTTCCAAAGTGAAGAACTCATTATAACAGAGATACAGTCCTCCCCCTCAATGTTATCTTTGATTTATATGAATTGCAGAAGTGACTCTTTTTGTAAGATGAAGTTAGAAAGAAATTCCAGTTCAAAAATTGGCCCAAAGAAACCAAACTTTGACCTGTTTGCATATCTGCCTTCTGAGCTGACATAATCGAATTTGGTTTTGTTTTTTTGTAGTGATTCTTGCAGTTCCCATGAGTAACCCATAACTTTATCAGTTATTGATGCTAATATGGATGCTTTCTAATGAATCTAGCAAATACTAAGACAGGCTCTTCTTATTTAAAATGTCTTATGTCTTTGCTTTGTAGTCCCGCCACGCAATTTGATGATTGACATCCAGAAAGACACTGCTGTTGAAGGAGAAGAGATTGAAGTGAATTGCACTGCTATGGCCAGCAAACCAGCCACCACTATCAGATGGTTCAAAGGGAACAAGGAGCTCACGGGTAGAGTTGGGAGATGTGTTCATTTATCATTATAACTACAGTTGTTGTTATTGTTAGTCATGATATACAGTGTTGCCATTTAATTACAAAAAGCCTATGTTGTAGAGAGCATATTTTAAAATACATGCCCACAATATGCCCCCACAGTAGATCTAACTTAAATCTTTAATTTAAATTTAAAATATTTTAAAATACTTTTGTAGCACATCTTGAAAAGTGGCATCCTTTTCCCCAAAAAGAAAGTTTGGGCATCCATGGAACTATTTCCGCAAGGTGACCCCACACCATTGCATTAGGCTGTCCTGAAAGACTTGAAGACATAAGCTAAGAAGTTTGACCTAAGAGGCCCTGATGTTCAACACTAGAATTTGAGTTTATTTTTTTTTTCCCCTTAAGGTCATGAAGTCTATCTTCATACCCTCATACACTTCCTTGTGTTAGGTCTTTGACAAGACCGTTGTTCTTAGACATAAGTTGGGATGAGATAGAACCTAGAATTTTCATTTTTAACTTTTAAACGGTCTTTTACTTAAACAGAGTCAGACCCAAGTCATTCTCACTATCCTTTGCAGTGCCTGCTCTTTTGATAGCATGTTTCCCTGAAGGGGTGGTTTTCCCACCAGAATGAAAAATTTTATCTCAGTTACAGATTTATGGATCCACCTCTTGTGAATCTATTCATTCTTTCCCTGTTTTCTTCTTTGCCAGCATGTTCTTGTTCTCAATTTAGAATTTTTTTGCAGCAGCCCCCTATTCTATCCCTCCTTCAGCTAGGGCCTTCAACAATAAACTGTTGACTGTATTTTAATCCCAGTATCTTCAAATGGCCACCACTTTGGTTTTTGTATCATTTGAGGATTCTGCTTCCTATCTGACCATACTCCTCCCCTTCACTCAAACTGCCTGGTTTCCTTAAACCCTTTTTTGACATTCAGATGCCCTTTCTTTTACGATCACTGTGGAAGTGGTACCTTGGACAGGGAACCCAGTAGGCTGAACTACTTTGGTTGTAATTTGGCAGAAATGTTGAGGCTAAAATAGACCTCTTTCCTTTGAATTTCCTTTGAAGTATGCCAAAGGGAACTGCTCATCTCTCTCTGTAGAAGAGAGATAGAAAAATCTGTATCTAGACATGGGCAAGTCTAAGTATGTGTTAACATCAGTTTAAGTTTCAAATATTTGCTCTGCTTTTATCTTCTCTTTCCTAGGTATGGCTTTGGAAGAGGAGAGTTTTTCATTTCCCCTTTGCCTTCTCTGTCTATGTGAATTGAGCCATTAAATGTGTACCAATAAATACAAACCATTAAAAGAAAGTTAATGGTGCATCATGTCCCGGAGAGTGTGGAGTTCAGGGAAGGGGCTGCCTTTGCCTATTCATTCCATCCGGAAGCCTCCTTCTTCCTTTTCTGAGTGTTCTTGGAAGTGTCTCCGATCTGGCTCAAAGCCCTATACAATACTTTGCTTCAGCCCACTGCCACTGCATTTTTGTGGTCTTCAACAGTCTCAAAGTTTTAGCATTTTAATTACTATTTTAATTATGTAAATCCATTTAGTTACTTTCCTTCGTAATTGTTGATGATAGAAGGAGGAGAAAGGGAGCTTGTTTCTAACTCTATTGATTTAAGTATTTAGGAGGTTTGGATGATATCCTCAAATTTTCTAAACTGCCTAATAGATAACAAAGTGCTTAATAGATGTTTCAAGTTCAGATGGGTCTGTAGAGTGAACACCTCTCATCTCATTTGTTCTGCCCAGAACATTCAGGTGTCAAGAAGGCAAATGTTTACCCACAATGTTTGAAGGAAGCTTCAGGATAGAGGAAACTGTAGATTTAATTAATAACAAATGCAAGTAAGCCATGTAGGCATTCAGCAGATATTTATTAAATACCTACTGTGTGTAAGGCACTGTGTCATGCTCCGGGGATACAAGGGGAAAAAACAAAACAAGATATGCCTCTCACCAAGGAGCTTATATGCTATGATTTATCTTAATGTGTATATAACATGCACATTAATAAATATAATATAAAGATAAGAAATGTAGGAAATGTACAAAATGTCAGCCCGAGTAAATAACAAACTGAATAAAATCAGCATTCCTTATTACCAACTTGTTCATTCTTAGTCAGAATAAGGAGCTGTTTATAGAAGTTAATTTAAAAATGACTTCAGCGTCCAGCATCCACATAGCCACCTGTTTCTTGATACATTTTCTGTCCTACAGGAAAATCCGAGGTGGAGGAATGGTCAGACATGTATACTGTGACCAGTCAGCTTATGTTGACTGTTGGCAAAGAAGATGATG
Source organism: Bettongia penicillata ogilbyi (assembly GCA_023548195.1). Lineage (NCBI taxonomy): Eukaryota > Metazoa > Chordata > Mammalia > Diprotodontia > Potoroidae > Bettongia > Bettongia penicillata. The sequence continues at coordinate 1,075,962 of JAJHZJ010000697.1, forward strand.
GCGTCCCTGTGATCTGTCTTGTGGACCACCCTGCCGTCAAGGACATGCAGACACAGCGGTACTTAGAAGTACAGTGTAAGTACCTAAGTATTTTATTCTTTGAGGATAGATCTAGAGTTGCTTGAAAAGACTTCAAAAGCCATTAATTATGTAATTACATTTTATTATAGTGTAGATACAATTTCTATCTTGTAACCTTGGTAGAGAAATCAAAGTATTGAGAATCACATAATAGATTAAACAATGAAATTTTTATGCAGCTTTGCCATGTTACAGAGTACTAGTGGGATTCTAGAAATATCATGTTTAACTAAAATTTAATGCCTGAAGAGGGACCCATCCAGATTCTTAGACCTTAAAATGGATCTACTATAGCACTTGACTTTAATTAGAAGGATTTTTGTGTGTGCTGTCATTATGCCTGTTCCAGCATTGAAAAATAATTTTAAAAATTTTTTTTATCCCTTTGTAAATATGCTTTTGGAACAACCAGTTAGCGCAGATGCCTAGAAGACATCTTTGCGAGTCCAAATCTGTCCTCAGATACCTACTGGCTTTGTGACACCGAGCATGTCTCTTAACCTTTTTTGCCTCACTTCCCTCATATATAAAATGAACTAGAGAAAGAAATGGCAAAACCACCCCAGTATCTTTGTCGGAAAACCCCAAAAGGGGTCATGAAGAGTCAGGCATGATTGAATGACAGCACCTAACATGATATATAGTTCTGAGTACAAGTGTTAGAATGCTGGCTTACATTTGAAACCTGATTTATAGTAGTGAACTTAAATGTTGAAGGTGCAAGTCAGTGCTACAAGATGGGGGTCTTAAACATAAACTAATTTATACTCATTAATAATGAGAATACTAATGACATGGATCCATCAAATGTAAATAATTTTAAAAATTGATGTTAACATGTGATTATACATAACCTCCAACCTACGTACAATGAAAAGCCTTGAAAATATACAGACCTAGCAGAAGAAATCGAAACTTTATGGGAACAGGATGAGGTCTGTTAGCCAAATGTTGGTGTCTGCTGCTGGAGTTGTCTCAACTTTCTTTTAGTTAACTTACAGAGGATGAGCTTCTATCTCAATATTTTTATTCAGTTGCAAAACAAAGTTGTTTTATCCATCTGCACAATAGTCTGCAGAAGATTAAGCATAAAACAATAATAAGAAGATAGTGATTTGCCCCCAAACTGTTTCTATCCAAATTCAGTTGAAACCATTAAAAGTACAAGATAATAGCCACAACAGCAATACTACACTGATGGAGTGTATGTATCACCATCTCCATTTTTCAGATGAGGAAATAAGACTCAGAGCCAGTGTATGAGCCCAGATTGCTGACTTCATTTCCAGCCCTCTTTCTACTGTAATATTACCCATTTTTAATTAATGGTGAAGTCATATTTTCTTATAGGATCTTAAATTCAGAACTGGAAAGGGTCTCTTAAGAAATTGAATTTATAGGTGAAATGACTTGCCTAAAGTTACCATACAGGTGGTAAGCCATGATTTCAACGCAGCTCCTCCTACTCTTCCAGTTGTACCATGTTGCTTCCATGTTTCTTATTTTATGTCTTCAAATTAATTGTAATGAGAAATACAAAGACATAGCCTATTTTCCTTTAAGGAGCTCAGGCCTGAGATGAACTGAGTTGTTTTTCAGTTGTGTCCTATTTTCTATGACCTTATTATTTGGTCTTGGCAAAGATACTTGGAATGATTTGCTATTTCCTCCTCCAGTTCATTTTACAGTTGAGGAAACTGAGGCCAGCAAGGTTAGTTGACTTGCCCAGGGCCACAGAGCTGACAAGTGTCTAAGACCAGATTTGAACTCAGGAAGATGATTCTTCCTGACTTCAGACCCAGCTCTTGTTTATGGTCAAAACCTAAAAAGGTTTTTACTGCAAGACTATGCTCTATTGGCCATCAATAATATTGGTCATGATCAAGTTCTGTGCCCAGCCGAGTTCCTGCTAAATGCAAAGTTCTGAAGGAGAAAAAAAGATATTTTAGATCCCTGACCTCTTGGTGCCCATCATCTAGTAGGACAAAATGACCCTTTCACAAATAACTTTAGTACAAAATAAAACATGATTGGTGTTCAGGAGAGATAAAGTTAAATTGTCATTTTAGGTTCAAGAAAGGCAAAGGTATTTTCCTTTGTGGAGGTTAAAGTAGGGGCAAATAGGAAAAACTTTGTAGAATGTGATAGCATTTGACCCGGGTCTTAAAGTATGAGCAGGGATGATAAGTGTGGGTAGGGCATGATATTCCTGGTGTGGTCCCCCTATGTATTCTAATGATTGTTACCAGCACAGGAACACAATTCAGATGACATGAAATTTTTTCCAAAATATCCAATAATGACTTGTATATGTAGAATTAGAATGTTAAGAGACTTAGTCTGGACTAAGCATTCTTAGGTGTCATTTCAGAGAGACAAGATGCCCCTTTAAACCTGAGCAATGGGCCTGACTTCTTAAGCAGAGTGTAGAGAAGTGAATCTATGAAGAATTGCTTCTCCAGGGACCGTTCTAGTCCAACCATTTTTTGCTCTGTGAGTTTGGCTCATCTGTGTCATTACATAAAACAGGTTTTTCTTGTTAATTCATTTCATCTCCTTTATTATGTAGCTTCATTATGGGCATCCTGCTTATAATTTTCATATGACCAAAATCATTGAGGAGTAATGTTCCTATAATGAGAAAACAGAAATGATCAGATATTACCTAAATTGGCAGATTGTAGATTTTTTTTGTGACTTCATTAATATGTAATTCATTTATACAAACTTAATATCCATTAACTTGCCTTGTAGGGCGCCATTAGTTTTAATAATACATTAGCTCAGTTGTGAAACCTGAGTAGATACTCATCCATCTCCTACCCTGAACCTTTCCAATATTTTTCCAAAGTATCTTGAGAACCATGTTCTAAATATAATGTGGGCCACATCTGTCAGTTGGCAACTACTTTGTCCTCTGGACTCTGGACCTAAGGCTTATAAAGATCCTGTGATTTGTACCCTTATTTTAAAGGATTGCTCTTAGAAAATTCGTTTGCCATAGTTGTCAGCCAGGCCCACGACCCAGAGCTTCTGTACTTAAAATATCCTTTCAGGGAGCAAAGAAGTTCCATTTCTGAATCCATTTGGCTGCTAATACATAACGATAGCAAAGTAGCTATAATGTCTTTCCAAGAAGGTGGGTGCTCTTACTGACCATTTTAAATCCTTGATGGTACCTTGTTCTGGGGGCTAGAAAAGGACAGGTTTCCCCGTCTTTTCTTTTATTCAGGATCTTCAGTGACTTACTTGGCCTAAGACAGAAACATTTTAGGCAAGAGAAATTCTCAGAACACTTGGCTTATGCCTCCCAAAAGTTCTTTGGGCTGTATTCAGCATAAAGTTATTTTTTGAGAACAGGAAGTGAACAGTTGCAAAGTTAACTTTCTGGGGATATGAAGTTTTTTTTTTTTGTTTTGTTTTGTTTTACAAATACATATTAACTTTCAAGGGCATTGATTAGTTTATCGTTCACTCCTGATCATATACATTTTCTGCAGTCAAGGATAGTGTATTCCCATATTCATTCCTTGCAGTCTTTTAAACGAATGTTTATAAAGAATCAGCTTAGAATTCTTTGTAATGTAGAGTGGTTCTTCAAATAGAAATAAGATCCATTGTGTGGATCTGATTACTTTAATTTCTTTCAATGTATAAGCAACTATTTAATTAAAAAAAAGCCCTTTTGCCTGCAATGCCTGGGATACCCACTTATTAGGCACATCTGTTTTTATCTTTCAGATAATATTGGCTAGTATCATTGTTGGCTATATTTAAACCCTCTCAGAGTCCCATCTGGATCAACCACTGTTTTGGTAGCCATGATCTCCAAAAAGATTCATTCAGTGGCAACTCTTTGATCTAAATGAAATTCTGGAGGATACTTTAGGGAAAAGACAATGGAAATATACCAGTAATTTAAATTTATAGACTTGATAGATTCTTAGACCACAAAGGAACCTTGAGGATTATTTGATCCAACTCCAGGTTTCTCAGATGAGGAAACAAGTTCACATAGGTTTATCAACTTGCTGAAGATCACACAGTTGATAGTAGAAAGTATAATAGAGCAGCCTTCTCATTCTCATTCCTTCCTTTGGTACACTGAATTGAATTGCTTCCAGGCTAGATGAATACTCTTTCCATAGATATATATTTGACCTGTTGTGATAAGCATTGAGTACCCTTTTGCATCCTGGATGCTTGAGACAACTTTGTACTCCACTTTATGAATTTATGAGAATCAGAATGCATGCAGTGAAAGGTCATGTCATGGCTTTGAACTCTGTGTGAATTAGGGTTGTTTTTTTAAACATTTATTCTAAGAACGTAAAGAAAAATTGAAGGCATGAAAAATCTGCATTGAAATGCTTTTAAGGGTTTGGTTTGAAGTGTGATGGTCAAAAACTAAAGGGAGTGAAACCAAAATGAAGTGTTAAACTTTACTCCTTATGACAGAACACTGTCCCGCCATGTAGAAGATAAGACATGATCCCAACTTGGAAATCTCTTTTTCTTGAGGTTTTCAGTCCTAATTAATTGAACACAGGTTGTTGAAGTATCTGTTTAGGGACCCCTGTTTGTGATGGTACCAAGAGAAATTGTTGTGCCCAATTATGTTAAAAATCAGCTAGATGTGTATGCTGCCACACTTTTAATAATCCTTATGTTTCTGGTGAGTACAGATATTAATTGTGTAGTATGCATTGAAGTGATTAACATCAATGTAATTTATCATCTGGAGATTTCTGAACATAAATAAATGAGTTGTTTTGTTCAGCGAGGTGTTGACCCCTTCCAAATCCATGATTTAAAGCCCCCCCCCTTTTTTTTTATTATAAATATGAAAGGCACCACAATCAGCCAAGTGTTCAGTTATTTGATTTTCTGGGGCATTAGCCACTCTTGTTTGTGACATTTCCCAGTTGGGTGCTCGTTTGCAAGCTCATTAATAAGGTTTTCTCATAGGAATGTTGCTGGGAATGAAGAATATACAGTAGGGCCCTTGGTTGTTTTTTTTTTTTTGCTTTCATTCGGAGACTCAGCAAGAGGACAGCCGCAGCACTGTGCAGTTAAATGTTTAAAAGAGAAAATAATTATGCTTGCAAGCTCCAACTCAAAGCCTTCATTCCCTTGGCTTCGATGAAGAGGACCATAGCGGTTCTAGGGGGTTTTTGTTGTTGTTTTTAATGATTTCAGAATACCTGACCCTAAATCTTTTTGTGATGCTTACGTGAGGCTTTTTGGGGTAAGTGCCTAAATACATGAAATTAATGAAATTTTTAACATGGGTGATTAGAACAGAGTGTGATAGAATTGTAGCACAGTTAGTGATGGTTCAGATCTGAGATGTGCTTTTGTCATATAAAATCCTGTTTTATATGTCTGCACATTAAAAGAAACTGTCTAAATAGCATCAAGGTGGCAACACGTAGTGACAGAAGCCGGAAATTCAAAGGAAAGACTTGACCCTCTGTATGGAATTCAAATTGTTGTGCAAAAAGGGAAAGAAAAAGCCTTGACTCTGGACAGAGGCAAAATGAAGCTCATGGATTACTGTTGGGCTTTCTTTCCCCTCTTAGAGCTTTGCTTTTTAAATACTCTTGCAAAAAGCATCCATTTTGTTAGGGTTTGTATTTTGATTATTTTTTAATGCCAGGGATGATTTTTTTTTTTGGTGAGAGGTAAGAGACTCAACAAACATACTTGAATGAGTCCCCTTCTCCATTTATCATCTGTCAGTTAATCGTGTACTTGGGTGTCGTTTTAAAAATGAGTTTTATTGACTTAATGGAGCCATGCGTTTTATAAATCCATAATTCTTTTCATCCACGATCCACAGAAGGCTAGATTTTTTTCACTCTCTCAATTGGAAGAAAATTGGGCATTGAGGAGATGATCAAAACCTGTTCTTTATCTGTGCCAAAATAAACGTTCCTCTGTTATCGATAGGGGCCTTGCAGTAAAGAAGTAAGAAAAACCTGGAAGATGGAAAAATCTCTTTGTACTTGGAACAGAGCATTAGTCTTAGTTTCCAAAACCACTTCCTCAACCACATCATCCTTTCCACAAGTTCTGTTTCCCAGGTCGCCTTCTTTGAGGCATAATAATAGGCAGTGTCTAGATTTGGCCTGTTTCTCTCTGCTTCCCTGTCTTCTTGTTAACAGAATATTCTCCTCCCACTTTCCCTTCCTTTTATTCTTTTTTTAACAGGTGAATTGAGTTTCAGGGCAGTCATTTCAGTGTTTATTATTGCTCTTGAGAAACCATAAAGGCATGGAGTCCCCCTGACTCAAACTAATATTTTAAGCATCATTCTTTTGTTGTTAACATAAAGCACCAGTACTTTAAAGGACCGTGACTAACTCAACAGATAGTTAGCCAAGCATTCTATGGTGCTACAATGGGTTTAGCAGGTCAGGAACCAGCAGTAGAAAGAATATGTTGGTCTGAGGTTTAATTCTTCCACAGGGGAAAGAAGTGTTTGACATTTGAAGGGGGAGGGAGTTCTTCACAATTTGCCTTTCTTTTTTCCTTGACATTCCCCTCCATTTGCCACTCCTCCCCCCCACTTCAATAAAAAGGCCTCTTTTTCTTTTTTATTGGGACCTTCTTCGTATACTTGGCCATTTGACCCCAAAGTTTAGTGAAAGGGTATTGTGCTTATGACTGTGTGCCGGAACACCCAGTAGCAGTGACTTAAGTCCTCTGATCTTTACCTTTCTCTTAATGACCTGTGACTCAAGGTCCGACTTTAATTCTTTCGAGTGATAAGTTGAAGTCAAACTGGTAACTGTAATCCGTGGTCAAAAAGAGCTCCTTACAGTCTTGCCTGAGAATTTTCATCACTTTGAGATACACCAAAATAGAGTGGTTCTTAGGGTCCATAAACTTCAGGGCAGGGGTCTGTGAACAGGGATAAGGGAGGAAAATTGCATCTTTCTTTTCACTAGCCCCTGAATAAAATTCAGAATTATGAATGTAAGCAACAACACGCTATTCTGAGGAGTCCATAGGTTTCCCCATACTGCCAAAGGAGTTTATGCACACGCAAAAAAAAGATTAAGAACTCCCTCCATCAGATGGTAAATGAACAAAAAATAAAAGAGTGATACAGAAGCCTGAGGACAAAAGCCAAAAGACCTTAAATTAATCCCAGTTCTGAGAAATTGTGCTGGTTAGTCCAAAGCAAAATAGCCTTATATGCTATGTGATGACTTATGTTTACATGATTATGAAAGGAGAGCTTAAAGTAAAAATCCAGGTTTTAATTTCAAGCCCCTTTCTCTTTCTCCAGGAATTTCCTTTACATTTTATTGTTTATTTTTAAATATTTTATAAAGATGTATCTTAATCTGAGCAAACACCCTGTTTAAAATATATGAAGAAAATAACTTTATGCTAGCACCTCATGCAATAAAATTTGACTCTGTTGGGTAGTCACTTTATTGTCCACCAAAGTATTTACCAGTTGCATCAAGGGGAAATATCCTTTCTCCTTTAGTAGTGAGTCACGTACCTTTGGTGCCACATCAGTCCCACTCTGTTTGACTCATCCCACTCATCGTAGCTAGGCTCTCTTCGTTCCAGAAACGGGGTTTAAGTGCTACAATTCGTACAACAGCTGTAACCGCAGGAGGTTCTTCACCTTCCAAACAAACGATAAACTGCAATGAAAATTATTCATGAAGATATTATGACAGTAAAAGCAAGGCTTCTGCTGAATGTTCTTTTTCAGCTCCTCTGAGAGGTCTGAGTAGCTCAGCTACGAAGTCAGCTCCTATCACCCGTCTATAGAGTGATATAGAACTCTATAGAGCTATAGAGTTCTCCCTCTCTCTCATCCCACTGAAGTCAAAAGGACTGTCATTTTTAGGTCCACTACTTTTTGTTCAAGTTAGTCACTAGTATCAATCCTGGCTGGATTATTCTCAGGTTAATTTTTATCTTTGCCTTTTATTCTAAATGGAATAATCAGCCTTGCAAGCAAGCAGAAGTCTTCTTAGGCAGACATTGCCTCTTTCTATTTAGGAAGCCTAAGCATAGCTTGACCCAAATTTAGGCTGTATATGGTTTAATGTAGAACAAAGTTTTGGAGAGAAAAGCTTGGCCCTTGTCTAGGATGCAGTAAGCAGGTGGGTTCAGTGAAAGAAACTTTGTCCTCCATGCACCTTGGTATCTTTTTTTTTTTTTTTAATGGGAAGTCTAGTGAAAGGTTCTGAGGTTCAAAGAGACAGTAATACTCAAGGGGAGGTCCATTTTCAATCCATACCTATGAAATACAAATGTCTTCTCTTCTACTAGTATTGTTGTAGTGCTCTTTTTTACCAACTAGTACTTAAGGTCCTTCAGAATTAAATTCGAGTTTCCTTGCTGTTTCATCATATTGGGCTTAAGACTGGGGAGGGGATTGGGAAGGCCAGGTTCAGCTGCAATTCCAGAATAATGTGTACATGGACAGAGTCTCTGAGTACCAGTCTAAGTAGCGTAAATGCTATACATAGAACATTGTTTAGTCTTATGTATAGTAATAAGACCAGAATGACTGAAATTTCCTTGACTTTCCATTGCACATAGGTATTTTCAATGGCTAATTTTCATAATATTCCTGATTTGGAAATCTCTTTGTAAAGAAATGAGTCATAGATGTATTCCAGCAATGTGTGTTCTAACTTCCTCCATACTTGGTTGACCTCTGGTATACAGAAAATGCCAAAAGGAAGCTGCTAATGGCAAAGGAACTCCCTTCCCTCCCTCCCTCCCTCCCTCCCTTCCTTCCCTTCCTTCCTCCCTCCCTCCCTCCCTCCTTCCCTTCCTTCCTTCCTTTCTTCCTTCCTTCCTTCCTGAATGGCATGACTTTTCATTTACTTAGGAAATTTAGATACAAAGTACAAAAACTCATCCAAAAAGATCAGAATATGGTTTGGGGTTAGACTAGCATGAAATCAATTGTAATCTTACTATCATGTCACTTTGTACATGTTTGTGTGGGACTGTATAGATATATAGATGTATCTGGCAAACACATACGTGTGTATATAAGAAAAAGAAGGTTTATTTACAAGAAGTTTCCCAAATCATGATAACTTTGCAATAAAACTTCCACTAATAATTTTTGCCAGTGTACTATGACTTTCAGTTTCCTGGTATTTGGCTCGTGGTGTAGCTGTGCGCAGTAAATAGATTTTCCTTAATACAGCACCAACCTTGCTCTCAGTGTCCTCTATGGTATGGAACTTCACAAAAAATTAGAGTCTATTATGTGAGCCTCAGATCTCTAGACTTAATTGATTGGCTGTTGGTATTGCCATCTCCATGACTGTAATGTTCAGTAAGTGCTCAGACCTTACTATTCTTATTTTTATATAACAGTTCCCTCTTTATAATGACATTAAGCCACTCTGAGCTATATGTTTCTAGACTGTTACTGCACTTGGGTGGAAAGCATTCTCTGGCTTTTAGCCTTCTGTCTTGGAACTCCAACTAAAGCATAAAATGATCACCCAGAAAATGTATTTGGCCCTACCTCATTACTTAAAGATAAATCTTGGCACTAGGTTCCATTTTAGTAAAATATTTGATAAATTATAACGTTTGATTTATGATCATAATTAAAATATATATGATAGACTTCGGGCTATCCAATATGCCATCTGAACTCTTGAGGATTTTGACACATTCTTGTTGTATCCATGAACTTCCTGCATAATTTTGGCTTTCCTGGGGGTTTCCAGGTTGCAATAGAATCGCATGGTATTCTATTCCACCTCTTGAATATGTTCCAAGCTCCACTTTGGGGGCAAAGGAAGAAAGACTCAATTTATTATAAGGTTTGTATCAGCCAAAGATAGACCTTGGCATGTACATTCTACATTCATGGACTGGCCATGAAGACTGTTTGATTGCCCATTGTCAGATAATATACCAATAAATACTGAATGTCAACCTGGGGGACGTTTTCCTATATGATAGAAGAAAGATTAATGTTTATCTTTTCGCCAGCTGTTATGGTAGTTGTGGCAGAATAAGTAGATAGTGGATGCTGCTTAAGAAATTTGGATAGATTATTAAAGTCAGATATTAGAAGTGTTTTCTTTGACTTCTTACACAATTCATACTTGAATTTAAGTATGGCAAGTTCTTAACTCATTCCTTCTAATTTATATAAGTAATTGATAACTGGTAACAACTCATTAGAAGTATAAGAAATCATTTGACTAAAACAAATGCTGTGTTACTGAAGAGGCAGAATGGATTCGATTTTTAGCATTTTTAGTGTGCAGTGCCGAAAATGTACCCTCTTTATTTGCTTGTAAATTGCATGAAAAACACCACACAGGCCAGGAAACATTCTGCTTCCACTTAATTAATGGACCATTGTCAGTGGTGCATGGAAAATACAGCCCTTTGGTGGATCAGAGATTAACCTACCAGCAAACATTCAGTTTTAATCTGAAGTTTGGGCTTTCAGTTCCTTCATCCAGCATGATGCCATTGCAGTAGGAATGGCAGAGGTTTTCTGACATTGAACTTTTGTGTGTCACATAGTTTCTACTTTACTTAGTGTGAATGAGGTGACATTTCTTTAGTTTACCTCGTCGTGTGTGTGTGTGTGTGTGTGTGTGTGTGTGTGTGTCTGAGTGTGTGAGAGAGAGAGAGAGAGGTCACAAATCGGTGTGTTTCTTCTCTCTTGCTCTCTGCATTTCATAATGGGTTTCTGACTGATGCTTTCTCTCTTTTTTTGGCACCTCTCTGGAGCCAAATGAATAGGTGTTCTTTGGGTACCCAGGGCTTATATTTAGACAAAGCTACCATCTCAAGTTTTAAAGATGATTATTAAGTTTGGCGCAGCCTCACACTTAGTCTTCTGTTTAAGGTCATTATGGTTTTTCCTTCATGTTTATTTATGCCCTTCTCAATTGAATACCCTCCAGTTGAATCCCCAATAAATATCTGAAAATATTTATGCCAGTTTACTCTTAGAATTTTCCTTTATAGCCAGTGAGTCTGAGAGTGAAGCCATGCCAGTTGGAAGGGTCAACTGGTGCCTTCAAGCCTTGTTAACTTTATGTTTTCTGGCAAATGACTCAACATCTCAGAAAGCAATACCAAAATAGAGAGTGAGATTACACACCGGCATGCAAGGTAGTTCTCTTAAAAGGTTCTGAAAGCCAAGTGGTTTCAGAGCTTGAGAGTGAGGCCTATGATAGGAATAAGGACATCAAAATGCATTTGTAAAGCAGTCATCCTTAGAGAGGATGGACTTGTGTGACTTACTTGACTACTCACAGGTTTCATTTAGCTGAGCCCTGCCCTCTTTTTTGCTTTCCACTATTCCATAGGATACATGTTAATGAGCTAAGCTTTGTTTAGGAAAGGCCAGGGAGCTGTTGTTTTTAGATAGTGTGAGGAAGTAATACCTTAGAAATTATTTTGACCTTTTTGCTGACTGATGTCTTACTGTCTGCCATTTATTATGCTTGAGTGCATCTCCAAAAAAAATATACTTGGCATTCATTCTTACAGCTCTGTTGAAATTGATTTGTGGATTAATATAGTGTTAAGTTGAACCTTACAGAGATAATTCAAAAATTCTACCTGTCTGCAGTTTGGGTATCATCATTGCTACTTTAAATTTTAGTCTGCCTTTCACAAAAGAGGTGTATATAAATAGTGAAATAAATTATATAGGCATCAGTTATTTATTTGCCGCTATTCATCTTGATTAAGCAACTCTTAGCTATGTTAAAAATGACATTGCTTGTAATGAGTTTTAATTGTGGCTCACAATTAACTTCCAAAGGAGCAGCCATCCTCCAAATAAGCCTTATTCTATATATTTTAAATCATTTTATCCCCCTACATAAAACCTCAGACTGTTTAAACAAGATTTTTCTAGTTTCAAGTTCACACCTCTTTCCCCCTCTTTCCCCAATTCTGATTTTTAAAGATGAATCCTGAAATTCTGAATTTGCTAGCTTTTTCATTTTAACATAAAAAATTTGAGAAGAGCCAAACTTATTACTATGCGGAGTCACAAAGTATTGTCACATAGTAATATATGATATATGATAAAATGTATCAATTCTGAGCACCACAAATATCTGTGGCTTCACCTCAGCATGAAGGCAAATGAGTTTCCTTTAGCTTGAGTGAGTCTGGAGATAAACTTCAATGTAACAAAATGTATTTCGCAGGAAATGTTTGATGTGGCGCAGTTGGCTTATGAATCTCTTATCTGTCCGCGTTTCACTCTTTAGAGTTATTAGTCAGTTTAATTTGAGCAAATGCCAGGATTACTGACTAATTAGAAAGATGTAACTGAAGGATGAGGGTGGGGAGGGAACACAAGCGCTGCCAGTGCGTGGCGTTTGCAGGAGCAGGCAAGTTGGATTCTACCTGATGATATCATTTGTTCAACATTGTACTTTGTGTTGTTGTCATGCAGATAAGCCTCAAGTGCACATTCAGCTGACTTACCCTCCGCAAGGCCTAACCCGGGAAGGGGACACGCTTGAGCTAACATGTGAAGCCATCGGGAAGCCCCAGTAAGTTCTGAAGTCCAAGGTTGGCAGGGGGTCACGCCCAGTAAATGTCACAATGCAGAGATGTGCATGCGCGGTCACTTCTCATCGGCCTGTCACCTGTCTCCCAGACGAGGGCCTACCGCAAACGATAAGAGATTATGCAGCAGAAGGTGCAAGATGAGTCAGTGAAGGATGGAGGATCATTCTAGAAAAAAGAATTGCCGATTATTTTTCTTGTTGGCCGGGCTTTTTTCTTCTTAAACAAATGATATCTAGCTCAAATGAAGTAGTGGCTAATCTCCCGTGTTAATGCCTCTTCATTGTTATAGTTGCTGCTATGATTTTGTTTGCCCCCTTGGCCCCCAATAAACCAATAAATAAAGCACAAAAGCCAAACAAGTGCAGTTTTAGCACGCCTGCAGCTTCCGGCTTTTTGGAGCCCTTTCCCTCTCTATGTTTGTTCTAAACTGGCATTTCCCAAGTAAGAACCATTAACTGTGTTTTGTTCTGCCATTGTAGGAAAAATACAATCATGCAGTATCAATTTTGTCCTCTTTACTATCTCAAAGAAAAATAGTCCTAGTGATAACTGTCTCAATAGAAGGTTTTTGCCAAGTCTGGTCTTGGCTTAGGCTCTTTCCCCAATGTAAATAAGCTGCTGAATAAGACCTATGCCGTAGAGGAAATAAATTTTCTTGAGCTAATCGTGTTTGTTCCACCTGTGTTCACTCTTAGGAATGTGCCCACTATGTCTCTGGAAGGTTCCACTTTGTGCTAGTGGATGAGAACTGAGGTGGTCCAAATGTGGACTGGAAGTGTTGCTTTTATCTTCAGTATGGTCAGGTGTCAGTGTGTTGCCCCTTTACAAGGACATCACCATTTCATGGTTCACAGTTAAGAAAAAAGCCGTCTTTTAGCTTTATATGATAGACTTTAGATGTCTCCCAGAGGATAAACAACAGCCCCTATCTCTGTAATGGAGGAGAATGTAGACACTGGGCTTGAGGAGTCTCAATCTTTGGTGGTACTCACCAAAAAATAGCATTGGGCTCCCTCTGCTGTCCTTAGAGCATCAAATCCCTTTTACAGGCCCATTCTTGCATCATTATTACAGGTTTCATGCAAACAAACAAATAAAGGATTTTGACCAAGCCTCCCAAAGATCTCTTCTTTCCTTATAATATCAAGACCCAGAGAGGTCATATGGCAGAGGACCAGAATGGAAAAGACCATTCACGTATGGTGTTACTTAGTGGTGGAGTTGGTACAGGGACATGGCCCACCGAGCAGTGAGTTCCCTTGCCCAGATCTGCTTTTCACTCTCAGGCTTGTGTCACTGAGAGATGAAATCGACAGTCCGTATTATCCAGGCAAACTTCCCCATTCCAAAAGAGCTTCACTCTCATGGACCATCTTTGTTTGGCACCTGGTTTGGGGGTAGTGAAAACGTTATTGTTTTGCTTTTCGTCTTCCTGTGTTCCTCATTTGTTTGTTTGTTTTTCAAAATATCTGGTCTCTGCTGAATGATCTCTTTTTTCTGGAGCACTGCAGAAGAATCTGCTTTCTCCCTTCATACATTATTTGAGTCTTGTGCTAATTAGCTCCTCACCTTGCCTGCAAAAAAAGGCTACCTGGAGAAAAAAAATATTTTTCAAAATCATTTTTCCACTTTTATTAAACTGCTTTTTTAATGGGTAGGCTGCTGGCCTGTATTTTGGCTCTTTATATGTATATGTGTTTGTTTGTTTTTCTAAAGAAATTAGTGTGCTCAGTAGAAGATGCCACAGGAATGGTAATAACATGTTTCTTTCAGGACATTTGCTCCTGAGAGCCTGTCTGTTCCTTTCCAGTAGAAATGGATATATGATTGTATAAGTGTGCACATGTTACTCTACAGTTACCCTTTTAGCATATTACCTATTTATTTTCTCAAGAAATAGCATACAATAAAAATGGTAATTTAGCTTGCCATTAAATGTTGTGAATATCCTTAGCACTTACCCCCACTGATTGTTTCAGCTGTCAAGCAGCAGGACATTAGATCTGATTGCCAGGCGGACCCATTTGCCATTGCCTGCAAGGAGGACATATGCAGCGCTAATTTTTAAATAATTTACTGGGTTGTGATGACAAACCCATATGTAATTATAGAAAAATTGTAACTTCCCCATCCCACTTGAAAGTTGTAATGCTACATGATAAGGCTGCCTCAGATAGATGCTGGTCATTAAATGTAGGTCTTTCTTCCGGCTACTACCCTTCAAGGTGATGGTAGCAAGCAACTAGGAGCTAAAACTGCCTCCAGCCTCCGAGCTGCCCCTTTTTCATCTTGAGACTTTTCAATCACAAGCCCTGCCTTGTCATTAGTTTACAAAAGGGATAAGCATGGGGGGTGCAGAGTGAGAGGGGGGAGCATTTTGAAAAGTAGCAGCTCTGAATTCTTGGTGGCATAAAAATATGTTTTAAATGTGTGTATTTCTTGAGTTTTTTGGGAAATTGATTCTTTTTAATGGATACCAACGTGATACTTTCAATCACTAAAAACAGACTTCTCAGTAATGAGCAAGTGTCTTAAGACCTGAAAAAACCATGTTGAGACTCACTCAGCAATGATTAACTTGAAAGACTCTTCCTAAAGCTGTGATTACCTCTATGCAGGTGTACGGGGTTGGAGGAGGTGGGGGAACATGTATTTACTGTTTTTAGACTAGCAAGCAGGGAAGAGTCACTGTTTACCAAATGAAGAATAAATGTGGTTGGTCAGAGAGGAATAGCGTTGGTTGTCCCTCCAACGTGCTGAGTTACTCTCTCAGACGACAGAAGCCTAAAGAGAATTATTGAGAGTCGTGCATTTTGTTTTAGATAGAACACCAACCCTATTAAACATTACAGCTTGCTTATAAGCAAACAGCTTTGTGTTTTAGTTAATGTCAGAGGAGTGCATCACAGATATGGAACCTAGTTTAGTTTTGGTGTGTCTTTGATTTTTTTTTTTTTAATTAATTAAGGAGGTGATTAATGATGGGTGAGCTCTGTCCTATCCAATTGTTGGGAAACTGCACAGCAGGGCAGAAAAATAAAGGATACTGGATCATTCATCCGACTTGTTGAGGATAAATTGTAAATAATGAAGCTCCCTCATGTGTTCTGTTGACAACCATTCAACACCTGATAATGTAAATAGGGGAGAAAAAAAAGTTTGATATGCCAAACAGATTGGTATTTGGAAAGATCAAGAAATAGCATTTTGTTGTCTTAAATGTCTTGTGTTATGCCTTCTTTTAGTGTCTCTCACTTTGCATGCACCTTTATGTAATGTGTGGGGGAACAGTGTGATGCATCAACTGCTTCATGGGAAATAGTTAATGCAGCTTGTCTTTCTTGCCCTCCTCGCAGGCCTGTGATGGTGAATTGGCTAAGGTTAGATGACGACTTACCGCAACACGCGGTAGTGTCGGGGTCCAACCTGCTCATTAACAACCTGAACAAAACAGACAACGGCACATACCGCTGTGAGGCATCCAACGTGGTGGGGACAGCGCATTCGGATTACACGCTCTACGTGTACGGTACGTGAGAAGACAACACTGGTTTCCTAGACTCGCTAAACGGAGCTGCAATGCGCTTCGCTCTTCAGGCTTCTGGCAGATTCTTTTTTAACAACTGCCTGTAAGAGCTTTCAGAATCCTGGCTCGCATTGGCCCTTTTGCCTCCTGCTAGAAGAGCCATGACTCCTTCTCCTCCCTCTCTAATATTGGGGACAGCCCTTTTTTTGTGTTCAAGGGCCAGAGAATGAAGTCCCCTAGATGACTCTCTGGTCATGTAAGGCAAGGGGGGATATGTCCTGTGGAAAGCACTGATCTTAGAGGTAATGACTGAAAATCCATCCTTACCCATTAATGGCTCTGTCTACATTGGGCAGCGTTCATCCTCATTGGTGTTTCCAGGGACGCCTGGTCTGACCTGGCTCTCTCTCTGCTCAATGGGTAGAACTCAGAAGCTCTCCTTTCCCATTTTCAGTAGGAAGCCATTAAAAGAGATCACAGGCCAGTATATAATTTAGAAAAATGAGGGAATTCTCAGTGGCTGCAGAAACCACCTGTAGCTCCTAATTGAACACTAACGCTTTTTTTTGTTTAGTTGGTTTTGGCTTTGATTTTACATTTTGATTTGTTTTTTTTTTTTAATCAACATTTTTCACAGGGCTGTTAATTATTATTCATTGCAGTTATTTCCCATTTATATTATTCTGCACTGCTGCTATGTCTTTTTCATATATGATGAATATTCCTATACACTTAAGTGCATTGCCACTCCAGTGCAATCCTTCTCTTAAGATAATATATAAAGTAGGTTCACTTTTACAAAGCCAGATACGTTAGTTTTATTCCAGGTGAAGCGGATAGGTGCCTCTGAGATGACACAAGCACGAGAGACCATTAGCCTTGAGAACCCCAATATACTGTGAATGTTTTTATTTTTCATAGCTGGATCACATACGCTGATGACTTTTTGGAAGAAATAGCCACTTACCCTTTGAACTCACTAACAAAAGGGAGGGAATAGCTTTAACCTAATTATTAACCAGTAGAAACATATTCTGGACCATCCCTGTTTGAACATTTCAATTTCATCTTTAGCCAACACCTTGAATTTTTTTTCCTTAACATAAACAAGTGATTAATCACTATTAATCATTTTGTCAGAAGTAGATTTATGGGGGAAGGTTCTATTGTTTACTACCCATGTTGTCTCTGATCTATTGATAATGGAATTAATTCTTCCCTGTAGTTGGGAGAATGACTATCAAATGGAAGGGAATAAATCCTCAGGAAGAGGCCTTTTGTGCGTCTATAAGATAGCATTGTAGCATGACCCAGCTCCTACTAGAAATACATGAACACATTCATCTCTTCATACACCTCCAAACATATGAGAATGTTGTGATAAAGGGTGGAGTTCAAATTTCTCCACTCCCTTTCATTTCTGAACACTGTCAGGGCTTCAGGCTCCCTTGCTGACATTCACGACACTAACAACATGTGTACCACAACACCTACTGCTCTGGCCTCTCTATTATAGAAACAGGACCCAGCTCACAGACTGTTTACAGCCCCTCTCACAGTATTGCTCGTAAACAGCCATGTCTCTCCATGCTTTTAACTATGGACCCTCAATATATTTCCTCAATTCAGGAGGCCGTTCTTTTTTCCACAACAGTTAAGCTCTGTTCTATTTATTGTCCCACAGCTTAAGGAGGAATTCTCCCAACAAATTTTGTATAGATTTATATATACTTCAGTAGTTTTGGGACAAAGGAAGTTTAGACAATAGAATTATTCTTTTGTTTTCTACGTCATTTCCCAGTGGGACAGCTTTCTTCTAGTTTAGAAGGTTCTTCTTTGGAGGCACATTTGCAGATACATTTACTCTTTGGGGAGAATGCAGACTGTGTTGTAAACTACAAACATAGGCCCAAACCTAGCTGGGCGAGTGCACCTACATACATGTCTGCCCTTTGATCACACTGTGATAGTTAATGGAGCTTCCCCGTCAGCTGTGACAGTAGCTGGTAGGGCACCCCAGTAACAACCTGGGGCAAGAGTTCAGCCTCTCACTAATTTATTTTAAAATAAAACAACCTGATAACCTTCTGATTAATAATACTTTGTGAGAATGGGTTGCCTGTTTTATTTACTAAAATCGTAAAGACTACCACTATAGTAATTTCCAAAGCAGTACTTCTAGTGATCTAAAGAGTTAACATGCTTCTGAAATAGACTGTGTAACTCCCAGTGAGTAATATATGTCCTGGGAGAATCTGGCTGAGTAGTTTCCAAGCACCAGCTAGTTTTATACCGTCAGCCTTGGTGTCTCAACCATAGATCATTAGCACCAACTCCTTAGTTCCTTAAATTTTGCCTTCTGGTTGCTGGTAATGATCTAAGCTTTTGGATTGTAGCTGACAGTGGAATTTAATTCATTCAGTTCACTTGGGCCAGATGTGAAGGACAACAGTTACCCCAGTGGTGATAGAAATAATTGGAAATGTGTGCCTTTTGCAACACGAGAAAGGTTAATGACCTCATTTTGAAGTCTGTGCTCCAGTGAGCCTGGCCCACCCCATGGCTCATAACCATATTTGAAACTCCTTTCAGGCACACTTTTATTATAGCATGATTATAGCCCACTTTGTGTCAACACTTTTTGAACCACATGCAGAAATAGCATCATAGTAAAGCGGGGGGGAATCTCTAGAGTATAGATGCTCTTTTCATAAAGCAAATATTGTAATCATTCCATACTATGAAAATCATATTAACTATCACCAATGTTGGGGGAGGAGACATAACTTTTAGGAAACAGTTTGCCAATGTAGTCATGAATTGATCAAGATTTCTATGGGACCTATATAGCAGGGAGCATTTTATTTTATTAGTTTGCACCTGCTTTAGGATTTGGAAGTCCATAAACCAGTCTTTCAAATATAAACAAACAGTTTACCAGCTTACAAAATGATTTTCTAGCTTACTGTCCACAAAGACGTATTTAGGGAATAGAACCAATTCTGATTCCTGGAATGTTATTTCTCATCCCTGTCCAAGAGGCTATGGTTTTTAAAATATTAATATTATAATCCTGATCATTTTGTCATTAGATTTATGGGGTGAGGTTTTGTTATTCACTACCGGGTTTCCCTGGTCCATGGAGAATAACATTAATCCTCCCGCATAAAATGGGGAACATTTTTGCAGAAAATTGGATTCTTTTTGTGGGCTGGTGAATTTTTCATGTTTATTTGCAAGGCTATTTTAAACTAGTTCCTACTTGCTTATTCTAAATTTCAAAACAAAACACACCCATAAAACAGCTTTCTGGCAATTGTTGGTAGGTCCTTTCAAAATTGTGCAAATATGTGTACATGGGAGAAAAAAGAAATGAGATGTCAGACTACGGCAGGAATAATTTCAAACTGGCTTTGCTAGCAGGCAAACTCCAAGGTAATGTTTTTCATAAACTTTCAGGAAGTTAAACCAAACACAATAAAGGTGCAGTATATAATTAAAGTTTTGATGTATTAATTAGAGAATCTGAGAGCTCACTTGGAGATAAAAGAACACCAGATGTGTCAGGGAGGAAAAGTTGACGTGCTTTAGATAAAATTTAAAATCAAAAGCCCGTGAATCGTTTTATGCTCTATTATGGCAGAATGATTGCTTAGTTCAAAGTCTTGCTGACTAGTTAACACATTCAGTTTGATCATTTAGGCATTGATTATTTTTTTCCCTTTCATATTCGCCCCTTCCCCCCCAATATTGTTTGAGGGTATGGAATGATATACAGTATATCAGATATCTAACAAAGGGCTCCCTGTTGGGTTATTGGCTTCATGGGTCAAGTCTTTTCTATATATAGTTCAGAGTTATAAAAGGAAAAATATGCTTTCTCTTTTTATCAGTTTAGTCCATTTAGGTCATGCTCTTAACATGAGCAAAGACATCCTATTAATATTTATAAGTTATAAAACTTTATTGACTTAAAAAATAAAATCTTGATAAAATTTGACATGCCTGGAACTTGATATTTAGTGATGACATTCTCTCTCCTTTGTATTTATTACTAGTTTAGAAGTAGTTTTACTTCCTGCTGAGATGTATTGATGGAGGGAGAATAATGAAGTTAATGGCCATAGAGAACAAGTAAGGGGCAACACATACATGATCTGGTGTTATTCTTCAAATGCATCAGGACTATTTCATGCCTTCTGCCCCACCTTCCACCACTTTGTAAATGCATCGAAATGACAGGACAGCTATTGTGTTTATTCTCTCTGTCTTTCTGTCTGTCTCTCTCTGTCTCCACCTCTCTGTCTCTCTCTCTCTATCTCTCTGTCTCTCTCTCTCTCTCTCTCTCTCTCTCTCTCTCTCTCTCTCTCTCTCTCTCTCTCTCTCTCTCTCTCTCTCTCTCTCTCTCCTCGCTCTCTCTCTCTCTCTCTCTCTCTCTCTCTCTCGCTCTCTCTCTGTGTTGAGCTAACTGGCCTTACATTTGAAATGCGTTCAGTGGGCTGATTGATAATGTGGGTGGACAGGGCTGGTGGGAGGTCGGGTTGTGGTATCGCATTATAATTTTCCTCTTCTCCACTTCCCATCTCTTCCCTATTTCACTTCATTAACAAAGTTTCTTTTTTTTCTTCTTTTAGCATTTCCAAATCAGGCCTTGGGATACAATTACAAGGGAAAAAAAAACAAACAAACTTTAAAACAGCTTGAAGTTCACCAGCTTGTTTTTAAAGGGGAAAAGGCATCCAACAAGCATCTCAGTGTCCTTGTTCCCTCTGTTTTGGCGTTATTGATCATTGTTGTGTTCAGCATTGTGGGTTTGATTTTCCTTTTTTTTTTTATCCAGATCCCCCCACAACTCTCCCTCCTCCCACAACAACCACCACTACCACCACCATCCTTACCATCATCACAGGTACGGTACCTTCATTACCATTGAAATGTCCTGACTGTTTATTGTCTTGTTTGTATACAAAGAATTCTGACAACCTCCATTCAATTCTTTACCAAGAGGTTTATAGTTCCTTCATTTTGGTAGCTTAAAAAAAGAGTATGTTCTTAAATGGGAGTCTTGAAGACCCCAGTAAGTCCTTAATTGGAAGCATTTGAAAATAACATTCCAAACCTCAAACAGATCACATACTTTGTGTCTCATGCAAAGGATTCATCTTTTTAAGGGCCTCTATCTAAGCGAAAGATTAGGGTAAAATGTCTGCCCGATTACTGAGAAAAGGCGCTGGTGACTTAAGTTCACTGCTATCTAATGAGTTGGTAAATACTGTCGCTCTGTGTCTTTGCCCCAGTGACTGGCTGTATCTGAATGCTTTGGGGAGTAAATACCTATTCCATAAGGTACCTCCTTGTATCATATGCAGCTATCTTTCATTCTCAAAAGATTAACTGTGGAAAATGTTACCTCTATTTGTAACACCAGTAGCACCTAAGAAGACCAAAATAGAATTACAGCCTTTTCCTCCTAAAGCAGGTGTGGATGCTATCTCTTCGTCAAAAGTGAAAAGGCCTTGTTTGGGGTCTCCTACTGTATAGCGTGTGGTTCTGTTGCGTCATCTCATAGACCATCTTCTTTTCTTGCCTGTGGAAACCCCACATCATCAGATACAGTACAACATTACTTAGAAATCTAAGTATATTATTTTGCTTATATTCAACAGAAACATCTGCCATGAATTATTTGTTTTCAGGGGGGTGAATTGGGGGTTGGGGTAGAAAGGCTTCCCCTTTTAAAATGTAATTTGCCCTTTACCTTATATTATTAGTGATGAGAATGCTAGAGGCCTAGTTGACTTCTCTCAGCATTTGCTGTTTTATATATTTCTGTCCTTCCACTTTCTTATAGACTAAAAGTCTTGTTAACCTCTCTTCATAAACCACTCCCCCTTTTCACCACCTGGCATACAGTAGCAGTCATTTTCATTGACTTCCTCAAGACCTTTCATGTTTTGCTGTACCTTGGCAGTAGAAGTGACCAAAATTCAAGTCATTCAGGGTAAGAGGAGACAACCATCAATTTTAAGTGCAACCATATTTTCCTTAATCTCTGTTTCTTTTTAGCCATTGCTTTAACCTTCCAGCCTTCACAGTCAAATCGAGAGAACCTTTGAGGAAGACACCACTGAATGTTTTTCCAAATGCTAGGTCTGATGCTCCTAAGGCAAGAGCATAATTATAATTCTTCCTAATCAGTTGTTTTCTTTCTTCAATTTCATCTTAAGCCAGCTTGTTTCCTAATTAAAAAAAAAATTCTGATATTTTCTTTGATTTACAAATTGTTTGAGCTACTTCATTTTCTTTATGTTAGTATTAGCATTAGTAAATACCTCAAGTTAGTAAATCCTAAGTAAGCTTCTTTCTGGCACTTGTTCTTGGGGCAACCCTAATGTCAACTTTCCACAGTAAAAACTGCTCTCCAATTCTTATCCAAGTATTAATCTGGAACCAGGCTTGTGTTCTTATAAAAATCTTCTAAATTTGAATTAGACCCTTTGACTCACCATATTAATTAGATCTCCTAATCCTGTTCTGTCCTGCATACGGGAGCCTTTAAGGAAAATTCTTCAGTAGTCTTGGTTTTTCCCTCTGCAGTAATCCAGGATCAATCTAGTCATTTTATAATTGTAATATCTGAGAAATAGCGCAAGTCCAGTAGCCTGTAAACACTTTTTAATGTGGGGCAGCTTTTTCCAGTTGGTGTTGTTTTCTCGCCAGCTTCGATTTTTTTTTTAACGTATCTTAACCCTCACTCAGCTCCTCCCTCCCAATCACTCTTCAGATTCAGAGTTACCTCTGCACAGCTCTTAATTTGTCATTCCAAACCAAAGCTAATCTTACGTCCTCAGAGAACTACAATTCATTGTTATTATAGTCTATGGTCCCCATTACAGGGCCTCTGTTTAGGAGAAAAATTTTTTTTTAAATTAACAGTCCTATATTTCTCCCTTTGTCAAATGACTCTTTAATAGGGCCTTTTCTTTGCTTCTGTCACTTTAAGCTGCTGGCCTCTCTGCTCAGAGTAAAGTGAAATGATCTCATACATGCACTTTAGGCTCTTGATGCTAGGGGTTGGATCCTCTCACCACATAGAATGCATTTGTGATAATGAATGCCCTGACTCTCACTGGCACCAAAGAGTAGTTAAACTGAAATTGCCACTAAAACAACTTTGTTGAATCCCCTACCTTGATAGATGTGATCTTCTAGGGTTACTCTGTCTTAACTAGCAGCCATATATGTATTTATCTTGCCCTAAAGGCTAGATATATACACTCATGAAATTTAGCATCTGCTCCTCTCTTCAAACAGATTAAAGGTTATAGAACGGGGTGATTCCAGGTTCCATTTCTAAAGGGCCAGGCTCTCTCTTAGTTTTAGATTGGTTCCTTAAAAATATTCCAAACCTAGTCTTGACAAATGGATATCTAAATTAATTTCCACTCTTCTTGTCTCTTGCACTGTTTGGTACATTACAGCCACCATTAGCCTTAAAAGCTTCAACAACCAAATACCAGTGACAGTAACATAAAGCCTGAGCTAAAATAAAATAAAGTTTTTTAAAAATCACACAAAAAGCTATAGTCATCTGTTTCTTTTCTTCCAGTCAAATGCAGTAACTAAAACCTGCTCCCTAGGTTAGAGTTTCATTGCCAAAAATAAATAAACAGATGCAGTGGAGGCATATTTTTAAACTCAGGAGATCACAATTGATTTCTAATTTCTTTGTAGGAAGTATTCTAGTGTTATCTTGTGTCTTTCATAACTAGGATAATTGAATCCTTTCCTGCTTGGAGAGCCAGTCTTTCTACTGAATCACCTAGCTTTTTCACTTCATTCACTTTTTAACCTTCACTCCAAACACACTCAAAGTGGAGCTGTATTAAACCGACTCCTGGTCTTTTTGATCTGACTAAAAGCACCAATTCTATAGACCAGCGATACCTGGAACTTTACGGTTAATCACACCTGATCTGTATAAATCCAGTCGAATTATCTTTTCAGATACATGTGAACTTTGTGACAGACATCCTAGCTGGAACTCTTAATAGGACTTAACCAGGATCTAAAGTACTGAAGGGAACCTATGAGACCCATCTTAGTGCTTAGATTTGATTAGTCAGATCAAATCAAGCGCTTTTAAACCATTTCTTTATGAATAACCAGAAGGTTGCTTAGAATCTTCCAAATGTTGAGGTTGACTTTAGTTACATTTATAGCATCACCATGATTTGTCCCATGTCTGTCTGTTCCTCTTTCCAGTATCTTCCATGTGCATTGATATTCTGACCATTTCTTTGTGTTTCAGCTGTTATCACTAGCAACCCCACTCCTTTTTTTTTTTTATCATTTCAAATTGTCCTTGTGGCTTTGTTCATTAAGATGTCCGATATGATATGGCATCACAAATTGCATAATTTAAATTGCCCCTGGAGTCCTTGTTATAATACAGATTTTGGACAGCTGTTACTTTAGGGGAGGTAAATCTTCCTTGTACGGACTCATCATCACTTAGAATGTTTTTAAGAAATCAACCCACCACACTGCTGTGTTTACATTCTTTAAATTCTTATTTACTACATGCATTAGGTGTATTTGCAATCATTTGTCTCTGTCTGGTAATATCTTTAACCCCATTACGCCAGCTGGATCAAGCTTGCTCCTGGCAGCCCTGTTGGAGAATATCTCGGGCTTATTTTCATATGACCCAGGTATTGAATCCTATTTATCTAAGGCTGCGTCCTGAATGAACATTTGTTTAAGCCGCTTACAGATTACACAGTGGAACTCAGTTTTAAACTTCCTCACCTCTTTGAATGGGGGATTCAGTCCAATTTGGGTCATATTTTAAAAGTGATGGCAATTAATATAGAAATAGAAAGGAATACTCCCTTACAATCAGAAGTGAATAATTATTGGGGCCAAATTCTAAAGCAGCATGCTTCAAGATCATCTCAGAAAGATGAACTAGATCATATCAAATGATGTTTTATCTTTTATAAGTGTGTACCTAATTGAACATATTTTATGTTGTTCCTTGGGAAAGAAAGCATCAAGTGTCCCTTCTATTTCATATCTAAGCACACTTGAAAAGACCTCTGTAACTTGAAGGGAACACCAATTTTTCCCCAGTACTAGTTTTATGGATTTTGTACTCGTATTTATGTGAAGAACTTGTCTATGGTACGTATTAGACATCTCTAATGAAGGAAATGAGATTGTAGTATTCTTCAGAGATGTCAGTGATGTGTGTAATGGGGAAGTTGGAGAGTGGCTATTGAAGGAAAGAGATATATCAGTCAGTCAGTAACCATTTATTAAGCACCTACTATGTGCCAGACATTGTACTAAGCTCTAGATCCATCTAAGACCAGTGGTTGGAAATGATCATGGTATGATACAGTGTAGATTGTTGAATGGTTTTCTCTCTTCATGCAGCTAGGCACAGGATATCTTTCTCTTCAGGTTTCACTTAAGCGAATTCCTGCCAATAGATTACACATGTTACTAAAAGTTTCAGAGCAAGTGATAAAATGTCTGCCTTAATTTATTAAATAAATGTTTATTGAACATCCATATGCATATCACTGTGCTAGATGTTAGAGGAAATCAAAAGTATAAGGCATCAGACATGAATAAACAACAGAGAACTCAACTAATAATTTCAATACATGGTGATTTAATTGGGGGATGTGGTATAAAAAAGTGGGGGGGGCATTGAATCTCACCTCACCCCAACTTAGTTTTGTACTTGAAGTATGAGAAATTGAGTGTGAGATTGGAAAAGGTTTTTTTCTATTCTTTTTCCTAGTGGATAATTTTCCCTTTCATTTCCACAACTTTATATTTAATTTCATGCAAAACACAAACAAAAAACTACAGGCAGTGGGGCCTTGATACCTGTTCTCTTTATGAAGAGCTGCTCCTGATATTATTTATTTGCAACGTTAACAGACAGCTCAGGATTAGGTGATAATCCTGAGAGATTTCTCCATTCTCAGTATGCAAAAAGTTAAAGTTATTGGTGGAGATGGAAAGCAATATGTGGGTGACATTGTGATTGATATCTGCTTATTCAATCATGGACTCCCAGAGTAAGGCTTTACCATTTTCATCACTGAGTAAATATCAGCCAAAATCTCAAAATGCTATCAAACACACACATGTTCAAAATGCTTCCCTTCTCTATCCTTCCCTCTTTTCACTCCCTTCCCTTCTTTCCCCAACATGTGTTTGCTTTGACTTAGCCATTGGTTTTTCTTGTTAAATGAAACTACTATATGGATTGCTATTATTTTGTGAAACATCTGGTTTGCAAATGAAAAGATCTGTGGAGTACAGCAGCAGTACAATTCTAAAGACTTTTTCTTAACCAAACTTGAAATTTTTGACAGAGAATCAACTCCCATTACTGCTGTTGTTTGGAAAAAAAAATTCCCCCACTCAAAGAGGGTATGGCTTCAAAAACAGGGAGAACTTTGCTACTACTCTACAATTTAGCAACTATTGTGGGTTAAGGTATGCTCCTGTCCACTTCTTTATCCCCCCCAAAACTTTTAATTAAACCATGCCATAGATGAAAGGAAATTAACAGCAAAACAGTGGGAAGTAATTCTTACTTACTTTTTGAGCATTTCTTTTTTTTACTTTCTGTGGTTTTCAAGTGAGCCAATAAAAAAAAAGAATTGCTTCCTGAATAATGAGCATTCATTAAAGTAAAGTATCAGTATGAGCTTAGCATTGTCTGGGAAGCCACCCCTCCATCCCTTTAGAGTGTCAGAGCTGAAGCGCTTGATGATTGTGCAAAGAAAAGAGAAGTCACTGATCAGAAAGCCTATTGGTTCTTTATTAACTCTAGTTAAGAAAATAAACTAGAGGGCAACTATATTGAGAAAAACGTCCGAACTACTTAATTGTGTTGAATTTTAACTTATGACAGTAAAATTGAGCCTTTGCTCACAGTTACAAGCTACTTCAATGCTTTGGGCTCCCCATAGCCTTTCCATTGGGGTTCTCTTTTTCCTCAAGCATATGCACATATGTGCACTCAGGCACACACACATGTACACACGGTATTTACAATGAATTTATGTATTGTAAAGCAAAAATACTGCAGATCGGTTGGGGAAGAAAAAAGCATTTAAGTTTGTGAATTTAATTTTGTTCTAGGATTTTCATTTTCATTTATGGCACCCGTTGTGTTTGAGACCAAGGACTAATTTTTGGATTAGTTTTAAACCCCTGGTCTGTCACACTCAATGAACAATTCTAAGTTGGAGAGAATCCATATGAAAGGATTAGAATGTGCCACAGCGGAGCTTACACATGACTGTTTCAACTAAATATTGCCCAGCTGCCTCTGATGGAGGAATTTTTTTTTTTTGGCAATACTTAGTTAAATGCCTAGTTTCTCTAGGTTTACACATTATCAATGTTTTCTCATTTTGCAGATAACATCTTATATTGCAACATGAGATACATAGTTGATTCTAAATTTACTTCAGATCAGTCCTTCAAGACAGCCATCACAACTAATATAATAAAAAGAGAAGTCAATATTAAATGAAATATGCATCCTTCCAGTGGCAGTACCCTTCCCTGGATACTTTTTTTGGTTACACTCATAAAATAGCCAGGGATTGACTATTAAGATGTGTAAACACAGTGTTTGCCAGCATAAGGGATTGATTGGGTTTGATTGAGGAAGAGGTGGGTATTTGATTTTTTGCTACATAAAATAAATGTACAAAAATTTGGCTTCTCTTTGTAATTAAAATTAAGAAGGACTGCAAGTCAACTAGGCCTTTTTAATCAAAAAGTGTAATTTCTTTTAGTTCAGCTCTCCTTTTTGTGATGTTTCTTCTGCTGAAATAACTCATTAAAGACTTGGGGGGTTGTGGGAACAGTTATCAGAGAGAGGTTTGGAAGCAGTGGTCTCATTGTGGACAGCTCTCTCTGTTTTTCAAGTTTAGACAATAATTTGCTTCAGAAGCTTCAAGACTTAAATTTTGCCCATATTCTTAGGATTTGATCAGATGAGATAGTGAGCCCGCAAACTGTGAGCAGGCGTGCCGATTACCACACCATGCAGGGTTCATCTATTACTGGGCCTCTTCACGCTGTGAGTGAGACACCCAAGCAAATTTTAATGCACAGAGCATCTCTCACTATTGGGAAATGGAGGTACCTTGCATGTGAAGCTGTCGTAAGGCTTTGAAGCAGATTCCCTTGTGTCATCTGATGCTTCCAAAATACAAAATAGATGTGCAAGAAGGTTGTCGTTTTTAAAATCTCACCTATTTACTTGAAATGGTTCCTGTCCAGAGAAACCTTGCCCAGTAACCTCCCAAATACTTTTGAATCACAGAGGCTAGGAAATAGAAACATCAGCTTCCCTCCTCATGCCTCTCTAGTCTTGTTTTAAATTTTTTAGCTAGTCTGTGTTTCCTAATGCAGTCATCCAACCCAATGCAGTCATCCAACTCATTGCTGATCATGGTATTGCCATTCCAGCTGCAGTGACTGTGGTGTGTGACTTTGATATATGTTTGCTTTTAGCTGCTTGAAGCATCCCTGGTCCCGCCAGTATTTATTTTCCCTTGCTGTGCTGTCCCCATTTTGGAAGCGGTTTGATGGGCTTCTGGCCACAGGATGGGGAAGCGAGCTGCACTGTGAAGTTTCTCTCCTTATTTATTTTCTAGCTCCCACATAGGACCTGGCTTCCAGCTTCACTGGGTTTAATTTCTTCATAAAGTTGACATAATGTGTTGCTGGAAGTTGGTAAATTTGGGGTCATTGTTTGAGTCTAGGTTGTTATTTTTGAGAACTTTAATCCTCCTGTACCCCCACATTTTTTATTTTATACTAACTATATGCTTGGTTAGAACGAACGTCTCAAAAACATTGCCACGAAAACAGATAAGCCAGAGTGTCAGCCCATGTTCCTATAGGAGCCTCTCAAACCAAGCATCTCACACGAGTGTTAAGTCCTAGCCTAGTATGTTCATGACCCCCAACTGAAAGCAGCAGATCCCCACATTAGGTATGGATGTTGCCTCCAAGGAGGGCAGTACCCTGTGGAATGGGACCCCAGGTGTGGAATATGTTAAACTACAACTTTTTGTATTGTTTTGACTCTGATATTTTATGCATACAGATTTGAATCTGTAAGTAAGTATAGTGATTTTTTTTCCCTGTGGTATATTTTGTTTGTTTTTCGTTGGTTTGTTTTGTTTCTTTTTTGTTATTTTTTTTTTTTTAATTTGATTGGTTTGGTTTGGTTTTGGTTCTGGTCTTCATCTCTTCTCCAGAAATTCAGCTGTAGGCCACATTAACCTGGAATGACCTTTTGGGTTAACTCTTGTTTATTCTGACTACTTGGAAGGGCTCCAGCTTCAAATGTTCTAAGGTGCTGAGGACAGCATGCCAACTGAAGGGAGACACCTCTGTGAACTCATGTGTTGTAATTTTTAAATCAAAGCACCAGGCTCTTTTGCAAAAATCATATCTGCAATGCTTTGGTGCATTTAAACATTGCCTACATCAACTAAGCATAAGCCTTCATAGTCTTCAGCCCCACTAGAATGATGCCCATTTAAATCATGACATCCTAAATGAGGATGGCAAGTTTCTTTGCCATAGTAACCCCCTTGAGTGCTGTACTAGCAGTCTGTGACTACAGGTGACCAGTACATGTCATAATCTTGCCATTTCTTTCCAGCCCAAGGATTTTAGATGGAAGGAATCGTAATGAAGATGTGTAGAAGTAGATGGATAAGAGCTGCCAGATGGGTTGATACTGCAATGAAGTAGGCTAGGGAAAGTGAAGTTAAAATGTCATGCGTTTTATCAGAAATTTATCCTGCCTCCCCTGTAGCCAAAAAAAATAAAATAAAGAATACAACACTTCTTCACTTGCCTGAGCCCCTTAAGGAATTGCTTGTGGAGATGAGCCAGTGCAGCAAGCTTGGTTTCGAGAGTTTGTCAGAAGGCTCTGGAAAACTTCAACAGCATTGGAAATATATGAAGAAGAAACAGAACATGTTTCTTTCTACAGTGTGGTTCTGAAATATAAAAAAAAAAATGTCATCTCCTATTCTAGCTTTAAGGAACCCTGACTCTTGGCAGTCACCAACAATGTGTATGGCCTGTGTATTGCAGTGTGAACGGATGGTTGAATGCCTAGACTTTAGGAATTTAGTGTGAGCTGAAGTGGCATACAGCAGATTGTGTGGGCTTGTTTGCTTCTGTGATGGGCATCTGCCATTGGACTGTAACGTTTTAAGAGCCACAAAGGGAAGAGTGGCCTAACCACATTTTCCATGTGTGTCTAGAGAAACCAATCTGTGAAAATCTTTAATCTGTTCCTCCCTACGGCCTCCTAGTTGCTTGAATTCACCTGCTAAACGTTGCTGAAATAATGCACTGGATGGAAAAACTTGAACCATATGTTCCCCTGCAGGTGTCTGGGCATCAGCAGTTGAAAAATCTTGGGAGAGTGACTGTTTTAGTGACTCCTAATTGGCAATCAAGAAGCTAGGGTGACCAGGGAGGGGCTGGGTTAAAACAAAGGCAATGTTTGAATGTATGAATTCATTGTTTAACCAGCCTTCAGATTGAGCTTTTCTGTCACAGTCCTTGAGAGCCTTGGTGCGTTATGAGCCGTCCACCAGTCCCTGAGTTTGCACTGGTGGTGTTCCTCATCACTTTGCATGTTCCCCTAACTTTTGACCAGCAGTATATGCCCCAGCAAGATCCCCTAGATAAAGAAGTTACTGTTTCCCTCAGTGGCTCGCAGCTTTGAGCCCAAAGCATGTCTTAAAACAGTGCAACTCCCTTCAAATGCTTTTTTGCTTTTCATTTATTATTGCTTGTCACGCAATGTTCTTTGAAAGCTTGCTCATATATTATCTGTTCCATTTTTTCCATTTTCCCTTTTTTTGCATGCGTTCCTCCTGTTTCTTCCCTTCCTCCAATCCTCTGTTCCCGTGTGTAGACACAACGGCGACGACAGAACCAGCAGTTCACGGTTGGTATCACATTACTGTTTATCTACTTTCTCAGCACTGCTGAGAGGCAAGGCAAGCCTGGGAAAAAGAGAAATGGAGTCTTCAAGGGAAATCATGTTTCAAGGAGACTGATCTTATAAATAGACCGTAATTTTTAAGACTTGAAAGAATGTCTAGTCTTGTCATTTCTGTTGTGAATTCAGTAGCCAATTGTTGCTCTCAGGGCTAGCAGCAATTTCTACTAGATAGAAATGATCTGAGTCTAAGTAGTTGGTGTTCTCTGATGATCCTTATTGGCATCATTTTTGAACATTGAAAAACATTTTTTTAAATGAAAACTTCCATGAATTCCTAGAATCTGCATTAAAATTTCACCTTTCTTTTTAATTTTGCTAGGATGTTATTCTGAGTATATTTTTGAAGACA
This sequence comes from Bettongia penicillata ogilbyi, assembly GCA_023548195.1. NCBI lineage: Eukaryota > Metazoa > Chordata > Mammalia > Diprotodontia > Potoroidae > Bettongia > Bettongia penicillata. The sequence goes on from JAJHZJ010000697.1 coordinate 1,107,573, forward strand.
AATCTTATTTAGATCATGTAGTAGCCAAGATATAATGGGTTGAACGGGGAATTTCTTTTGTTAACCTAATAAGTTAACCCAGGGGAAAAATTTTAATCACTCTCCTTTAAAACATTAGTAAATTAAGTAGCTACTTGCCTTTTCCCCTTTCATAAATTTTTAATATATGTCCTCCTAAAAAAATTTGCCCTGAACTTGAGAGACAGTGGGAAGTAAGTGCTTACAACTCTAGAGGGGACATCAAGCGATCTGGACTTGGTTTTCCCAGTTTCATCACTGATTTACTTCTTGGTCTAAAAGCTTTCCCACCAAGTGTTCAGTATCTGTTTATCCATCAACCGAAGTTATGACCATATTGTACATTATTTGATGTAATAATCCTTAGTCACTACTATACTCACAGAAAGACTTGGTTGAAAATAAATCCAGCATTCAATTTTGGATTCCAGGGTGACCCTTTATAGCATAGGGCCCATTCTACCATGTTACTATGGTATTCTTCTGCCATTCAGATGGGCAAGAAACTTTGTCGCATATCCCTGTGCTCTTCCATCGGCAGCAGATGCAGTTGACTGAAGTGTTCTGCTGTTTGGAATTGAGTTCCCTTAAAACAGGCCAGGTGTTTTAGATGTTATCAATGACAAACCCTAAGCAAAAGATCCATCATGGACTGCTCCACAGAATTCTGTTTTGCCCTGTATCTTTGACAGACCATCCATATGTTGCTGATTTCTGATATGGCATGCTGAGGGACAGAAACAGACTTTGACACTTACTTCTCCCTTTTCTCCCATCATAAATACAAAGCAGAAAGTACATTAATTTAAATGAAAGGGTCAAGTAAACTCAAAATCATGCTCCATCAATTAGGTGTTAAGCTTCAGGTTTCTGAGGTAATGCCCCATTGTGCTTGCGGCTCCTCTGGCGTTGCACTCCATTAAGCTTAGTTATTTGTAGGTTTAATCATTAATTGAGCACTTCTGGCTTTTATCGATTATTCTGGAGGCCTTAAGGTTATTTTAACGTAGTTCAGGAGATTTGTTCTCCAGTTTTTAAGAATACTTTAAGTTCTGTATAGTCTGCCAGTAAATTGTAGACTCAAAATTTAATCATAACATCCCTGAATTCCTTGAGAGACTACACAGAGAGATTATTTTTTAATTGCCCCTCAATAACTTTACCTCTACTCCTCAATTTCTGTTCTGAAAGGGCCTTTGCCACAGGTACCCCCAGATCTAGAACAAGGAAAGACTGATCCTTACAGCTCTGGCAAACGTGAACCCTCAGATTTCAATCTGAGTTGTCCAGTGCAGGGATCTTGTTACCATGGAACGTGTATCTTTGCCCATTCTGGGAGAGTAAAATAGTAGATATGTGTCTTATATCATGGGGAGCCCTAGGTAAGAAAAGGTGGGTGGATTCATGTGATTCCACCCTCACTGAGGAGGGAGGGGGAATATCAAAGTTCATATTTAACAAGAATTCTGTGGAAAGGATGAGGAGTTTAGAATCAGAGGTCCATGTTTGGCTCTGTTAATACTCACTCTGTTACTTGAACAATTTGGACCTCTGTTTCCTCATTTGTTATAAGTTATAAAGTCCTTTCCAGATCTAAATTCTGTGATCTGATCCTATCACCTTTTCAGTTCTAAATCTATAAGCCCACTCTCCTGATGAATGGGTTGATAATATTCATTCATTCATTCAGCAATTGCTAATTGAACCTTAGTTTTCTCATCTATAAAACGAGAAGACTGGATTATAAAATCTCTGAGGGCCCTGTCAGCTCTTCAGCTACAGTTCCCTATAAAATTCTCACATCAGCTCTATCCAAATTTCTTCAAGACACCATCGACAAAAACACAGTTTTTTGACAGCACAGATTGCCAAGGAAAGCAACTTTTTTTTTGTGATTCTATTAAAATAATTTTGGAGTATAAATTAAGATCTTACAATATACTTATGAAACTATTTGTTAATGAGTTTTGGGGGCTGCAGTGGTTTCACAAAGAGTATCATTTGAATTTCGTAGACTAGCTAGCAGTACAAGAACACCAATTCAGTAGCACAACTTAAGCAACAGGTATTCGAAAAGTGTAGAACTTGACTCAGATCATCTCACCTTGCCTGAAAAGATCTGAATAACAAAATTATGTTTTTAATTAGACCAGCCAAGTTGGAGGGAATAAGGACCAGCCTCCTTGGGGTAACCCCATGATTCCTAGGGTAACAGATTTACCAATCCATTCTTACTGCCTAAGACCCTCATGGTGTCATGGTGTCTCAGGTAAAATGCCCTAACTTCAGCTTTAACAATGGATCCTTCTGACTCAGAGAAAGTGATGTTTTCCAGTTGTGTCCAACTCTTTGTGACCCCATTTGGGTTTTTTTTTTTTTTGACAGAGATAACTGAAGTGGTTTGCCATTTTCTTCTCCAGCTCATTTTACAGATGAGGAAACTGAGGCAAGCAGAGTGGAATGACTTACCCAGACTGACATACCTAGAAAGTGTCTGAGGCCAGATTTGAACTCAGGAAGAAAGGGACTTTCATAAGCAGTAAATAATATCCGAGAGTAATGATTTCACTTTACAACAAAATAGAACCTTTTGAAGATTGTCTGAGTTAATTGTCAGAATCCTGCTTTGGATGTGAGTTGGGGGAGGTGGTGGTGTTAGAATGAGATGTGACCTTAAAAAGAAGGGGAGCCAAGTTCTGAAGTATTTGAATCTGAAGTATGCAGAACCAAATTTCCTCAAGTGAACTGCGTTTGAATTCATCTCACTTCTTAAATATCATAGCCCCTCACCTTTAGGTTAATCTGAAGGAAGCCTTCCTGGGGAGTTCATTAACCAGAAGTGTAGGAAAACCACCAACCAATTAGATTTTATAGCAACTTAAATGACAAGACACCTTAGATGAGTCTGTTGTGATCATCTTACTGGTCTTAAAAATTAACCCTATTTTGGATTTATCTTCATTTTCTATTTCCTTTGTCAAAAGGAAGAACAATTCCCTCTGAAGACTCATTAAAATGTTTTGTTCAAGCTTGTGTTGCTGGAGTGTGTATGAAGTATACCAGATGTTTATGTATGTTAGCCCTTTGTTCCTATCAGTATCTGATTGGAGTAAGCATGTATATGGAAGGTTAGAAATGCATGGGCATGACTGAAAGCCAAATGGGTCTTCTCCAAAATAAATAAATTAATATAGAGTAAAGAAAACTGTGTGTGTAAGAATGGGAATGTAAGGCCAGTATGACGTGTAATGTTATTCTGTGAAGGAGGTACTTGAACAATTATGATTTCGGAGCTCATCTTTTAAGACCTGGATGGGAAGAGTCCCTTATGTGTGCATGTCACAACAACCCCAGAGTCCTCCCTGCCCCCTTATCTCATTGGTATGAAATTGGTGGCAGGAATGCATGAGTGAGTTCAAAGCATGGTTGTCTTTTTCCTTTTTGGTGTGTGGGTATGTGTGGTGGTTTTTCTTGTTTGTTTCAATTTGGGAATTTTCCTATAAGGGTTTTTGTTTTCGGTTCTTTTCCCCCATGCTCTTTTTCTGCACTGTCTGTTCCCGTTCCTTTCCCTCATCCCCTATCCCCTATTCCCCAACCCCTCTCACCCCCATCCCGAGAGCTCTGATAACAGCATGCCTGCCCCACGGCCAGGAATAGTGCTTGTGTTTCTGCTGCACTGCGGTCAGCCAGCTGGTTTCCTTACTCTTCGGAGTTGTCCATCATTTATTTTTTATTACCTGTTTCCCTTTAAGTCCACCTGCCCTTTTGCCTTCCACCTCTTGGTGTGTCTAGGGGCTGATGTTCTTGTGAATTTTGATATCCCAAATCACAATTTTCATTAGGGTAAGTATCAGGGCCTAGTGTTGAATAACAGAACACTCAGTTCAAACTCAGAGCTCTAACTAAATTTGGAGAATCATTTTTAATTTAAAAAAATTTTTTGGCCTTTACCAGGCTCATGTACATAGCCTAGACAACTTTCCCATTAAAAATCAGGCTTTCTTTTTTTCTGATTTATTTTACAAATAGTGCAGGCAACAAAGGCTGTGATGGAATACACAAAGCACTTGGCAATTTTCTTATCTGCTTCCATTCATTCATGAGCCAACTCTTAAATCAGTTTAAAGGAAAATAACCAGCAGTGCGCATTATTACAAACGCTATATCCACCCTATATGTGTATACTTCTCTGCACATCCCCGTATGAGTACAGAACAATGGCCTTCAAAGGCCGGCATTCAGTCAAGGGACTCTGCAGACATTGTCCGCTCTACAGGAACAAGGCGGAAGAGGTTTCCGAATGGCTGCAGAACCTTCAGACTGTCTCAGCTTTGATATGCAGCCTGGAAACAATGTTTTACTATTTAACGGTGGGAACAGAATTTCTACTAATGGGAAGAGGGGGAAAGAAAAACTGTACAAAAGCTGACAAAGCAGGAAGAACAGGATGACTGAGCTTTTAGATTAAAACTGCTGGGGGTGTCTGAACTCTTGTGGCTGGTGAGAAGAATAATGGTTTCCATAATGCGGCCAAATGATCAGATGCATGTTGCTTAGATGAGAGAAGGAATATTTCCTATGTTACTTTTAATCATTGAAATAAGAGTGGAGCCAGTGGGCTGTTTTTATTTTCTAATGCTAATTTTATCTAATAAGTACCTACTGAAATATTCTGAAAAGGGCAGTCCAAAGAGACTTCCAGCCCTTGAATTTCATGTGATCTTGAATTTAACTTAAACCTCTAGAAATTTTCTCACCTTGGGAAGAAAAAAGAAACAAACTAGCCTCTTTCCGGTTAAAATTGGCCCACTATCCTGAGTTTAAAAAATCCTGATTCCTTCCTTATGTTGGAAAGAAATGAATTATATTCTAAGTCCACAGGTGCTTTATGAGAAAGTTTGCAGCATGCTATGGCAAATCAGAGTACCACTCACAGTTATCCTTTGCTCTGCCTCCCCCGACCCCTTCCAAAAAAAAACCAACAACCAAAAAACCTCAACAGAATAGCAAAACAAAACATAGCATTCAACTGTATAAGATTGTTATGTTTGCAACATAATTGCTGAGAAATTCTGCCTGAACTCAAAAGGGAAACTTCCAATTTTTTGGATAAAGTTTAAAAATTTTCTTTGAATACATTTTAATTAGGAATTAAAATAGGGAGCTTTTGATGTGAAAGCTTAATAGTAAAAATCAAGAAGTAATTTCCCACTTATTTTAAATAATTGGCAATACAATCTAATACTGTGCAGTAAGTTTTGTAAACTTACCGGGTGCAGGTAAAAACTGAAATGTTTAGATATTGAGTGTCCTTTTGAAGATTCTCTGCTTCACAAAGTATATTTCCATTATCTTTTTCTCTACGAAAATGAGTTATGAATATTTTTAACCAAAAGGAAATCCTTAACCAGACACAACTTCAGGAGAAGTGAAATTTCATTTGTCCACGTTGCAAAAGTTTCTGTCTGCCCACTGCTCTGATTCTATTTACAGAGATGATCTTGGTATGGTCAGGGCATAATAGATTTGTGAAAAAACAATCGTAATGCAAAAAACAAATTTATTGCTACGAATCTAAATGGTTTCCCACTTTAGCATGTAATTCAAGCAGTAGATTCTAGATGAGTTCGTATGTTTTAAAGGTTATGCTATTGAAAATGACAGTTTCGTCTTTAATGAGGTGTATATCAACTGTCTGCTGTTTTCTAATGGGGAAGCTTTGCATATCAATGATATTTCATAAACATCTTTGTCTTTATTTAAAGGGGAAAAAAACTGTTACAGAAAATTAACTTTCTAACCCCCTCCCCAAGGAAACAAACCTTGAGCAATAAAAATGCCTATGCAAAACATCATTGTTTAGTATGGTTCAGTGGGTGCCAAGCATGTGTGTAGAATTCTTTGATATTCATTGGGCCACGTAGAAGTGAGGGATTAGCCTTCTGAGAACCGCAAATACATAATTAACTACAGAGAAGTACTTTATGTTGCCCATTTATAACAATTATTCAAATAATTGTAATCATCAGTCTTTATACAATGGATAAAGCCAATTAGAAATTGGAATACTTTCAGCCAATCCAAACACTGGAAAAATGGAAATTCTTCCTACTTAGATGCTTCTCTAATTTATTGCAGCACTTACTGCTTCCCCTTAAATTGTCTAATTCTGTAGTTTCAGAAGCACCTGTGGACTTGGAAACCATCCATTTCCCATTGGCCCCTTGCCCTTAGGAGTTCTCTCCCAAGGGCAATGGTGGAAATTCTTTCTGAGGATTTAAATATTGGGAAATCCCAAGCAGTCAAGAGAAGTCCCCATTGCCTAATTAGATATCTTCCAACACTAATTTTCATGATCCTGAAAAGTCCAATGGGGGTGGGGGTGGGGCGGAATTGGCCATTTTTATTTGCTTGATTTGATTAAATCTGTGTTCCTCTCTGGAAAAGTAGCAAATCCTGTCCATAGTCCCAGAGTGCATTTGCTTGGTCTGTATTCTACTGCTTAAAGCAGGGTTTGTTTTTCGTTTTGCTTATATACGCAAATGCACTGTGCATTTTTTCCTAATTAAATAGGCTTCCTCAGTCTTAGAAGATTTGTATTGTTCCGTGACCTTTCTTACTATATCAATTTGCAAATAAAGCATCAGAAAAATGGAAGCAGTTTCCTAGCCTAACCTCCTGTTTTCTCCTTCTCTGTTGACCTCTAGAGAAAAGCTGAGCTTAGGTAAGAAATAACACTGGTGGGCAAAGCTTGGAGTGCTGCAGACACCAGCATTTCAAGGCCCCACTTGGTTCTCTCCTGGCCTAACTGCTTTTTCAGCTTTGAGGGTGTTGGTTTTTCATTGAGTATCGTTGATTTATGAAATGCTTTTAAAAATTTTTTTTACGTATCAGATTTTCTGATGAAGGAATAACCTGCATTCTGCAGTTAACAGATGCTATACCAATTTGAAATATGTGATCCAAGATAATCATAAATTGATAAAATGCTGTATTGTCAGTATTGGCAAAGGATTTCAATTTGTAGCAAAACTTGAAACAACATTTCTTACATCCAGCGGTGTGGAGAATCTAAACAGAATTGTAATAAAGAGATGTAGCAGAGCATTGACAGCTAACAATCTGGTTTTATATTTTTGCATGCTGTTACGAATGAGTGATTTTGAACATTCCCCTTCATGTTTCATGTGGTTTGAGCAGTGGAGACTGAGGAATCTTTCTACCTCTCATTGTCTATCAGTAATAAAGTAAATTATTGGAGAACTGTACTTATGGTTATTATATTTGAGCTATCAACAAAAAAAAGATGGCAAGTGATTTGGCTCATATTTTTCAAAAAAAAATTCATCCTCAGTTCTTAAGTGTTTTGTTTATGTCCCTCGAGGAATGGAAAAAAAAACGAGTTTGTTTTTACTTGTAAGGCCTTACTCAGTTGCCCAATTCCGCAGAAGAACTGGACAGTGAGGACCTCTCAGGTAAGGGCTAGTCATTAGGTAAGGTTCTGTAGTGTCCGACCTGTGGGAATGTTGTTCACTTCTGCATAATGGCCATTTTGAGTTGCATTCAGCAGTTTTCCTGATGTAAGCAACCTATCCTATAGAAATAGGCTTGTGTTCTGTTGATGGCTGTTCTACCTCCCCACGCCCATCCACCTCCCTTGCTGCTGGGATTGGTACTTATATCTAAATGTATTTCAGCCTGTGAAGATATTCTGCACGCAGTAGAGGACAAATTCTCTTTCCAGTTGTGCCACAACTACTCTTAAGTTCAGTGGCTTGAAATAATTTTTGCATCCTAATTATATGATGGTTCAGAAGAAATTTTATTACATTTACAAAGCAGTTAAAGATGTTGGATTGTGTGATAAGATCTATTTCTTTAAAAGAAAAAAAGCACCTCTTTAAATCTTTACTGCCTACTTCTTTGGGATGGGCTGGTAAAGTCATGATCTGATTATATTAGGAATAAGGGTGGGAGGGGGAAAGAAGGGGCCAATTGTTTTGTCACAGCCATGATGTAAACTAATTATCCACCTCAGACCTTTTTCACAGCAGACTGAGCACTTGCAAAAGTAGGTTTCATGCTTGATTCCAGGATTGAGGTGTTACTAATCCAGAATAAGAAGCATATCCTACAAAGAGGGGAGGGAGGAGATTTAAAGTGATCAGAGCTAAACAATTATATGAGTTCCCATGCTACTGTGACAACTTCCAACCGGCTCTTAGTTTCTTAAACATTTTGGTTAACTTCTTTATAAATAATGACACCTCCCACATTGTTCCCCAAGGAGGTCTTTTCCATTCTTGTCAGTAGGAAAAATAAGTGTAAGAACTCACTTGCCCATTGGAAGTAAAAGAGAACTGAGTCTTCTCAGTATCCTCCTAACCCCAGAAGCAGAGAGGATGATAAGCCAGTCCCCTCTAGTCCAACCTATACTTGACCTAGGAAGTCTTTCTTTAAACATCTCCAACAGTGACTCTTTGTCCTGTTGCATCTCCAGTAAAGGGAAACCCATTATCTCCCTTGTCATTACGGTTTTGGAGAGTTCTAGTTATTTAAAGAATATTTTTTTGACTTCAGGAATAAATCTGCCCATCTAATTCCTACCCATTGTTCCTGGTTCTGCCCTCTGAGGCTAATCAGAGTAAATCTAATCCTCTTCAAAGTGGTAGCCCTTCAGATAGTTGAAGATTACTATCATCTCACACCAGATCTTTTCAAGAGGTAGGTATTGAGGTACAGTCTTTAATTAGAAGACTGTTCTAGTCAGAGACAATTTCATCATTGCTCATCGCCACTAATTCCCAGAAATGAGCAATAACTCTATTCCCCCTTCCCCTCCAGGCACTAACTCATTCCAAATCCCGAAATAAATGAATGACCCAGGGATGATGGAGTGAAAGGTTGGGAAGGGATTGTTTTCATTTTGCCTCACTTTATTATGCTGTATTTAGTGAAACTGTAAGAAGTGTAGCCATTGGCTTTTTTGTTTCTGATACAGATGGGTATCATCTGTGCCTATCTGAAGCTTAATCCATTCATTAATGTGAGAAGTAAGCAATTTATGAATAAATGTTTCTAGTTGTTTGAAGGTGGTCTCTAGGCTTAGTTCAGATGCTGATCCCAAAGGAAATGAGTACCTCAGAGTGAATGAAAGGGGCAAGAGCCTGGCAAGTTCTTGTGAGTAGGATCCACACCTGCTCCCCGCAACCCCCCAGGTTGTTAGCTTGCTCTATCATCTAACAAGAATCACTCAGGTGGGCAAAAATAATTTTTCCTTTTGTGGGAAAAAAGGTAACTAATTTACCCCCTCAGCCACCCACCAGGATTCAGTAGTTAAGATTGTTCTGGGTAGCTCAGCACTTGTTGTCACATGCATCTTTGCTGTGGCCCTATCAATCACCTACTCGTCAGGAACAGTAAAGCATAACTGTTGGTGTGTGTTCATAATAATTCAGTTAAATTAATACATGAAGTTGTCTCCCCACCACCACCCCACCTCCTTCCAGATGTATCTCAGTCGCATATTGCTCCGCAGTGTGCATCACGTAAAACACTTGATGAACAATCATGCAAGGACTGGGCTGCCTTTACATCTGGTTTGATGAACTAATCAAAAACTGATTAGCACCTTTGTTCAGAGGGGATGCTGATGAATCAATTATTATCGATTGGGAGCCTTAGCCTCCCTCTTCAGCTAAGAGACGTCGGGGAAAAAACAACCAATAAAAATTGAGCAGCTGTCATAGTGTTTAAATTTATTAAAACAAAATACATTATTTTTTATGAAGCTGTCTTGAAATGGGTCACTGAAGGGGAGCATATTGATTGAAGAAGGATGAACTCCTTGAATTCCTGTAGCTTAGAGACCGAATTCAATTATAATACAAGACAAACAGGTTAACACCCGTCTTAAACAGTCCATCAATAAATTAGAGTAGGTGTTGCACACTTAATGCTAAACTGTGGTAATGAATAATATTACCATCCGTTCCTTGCTGCATCTTGGTGGCAATTTCATCCTTTCTGTATTGGGAAGAAATGTTATTTACTGTAGTTCCTTTGAAATAATGACAGCTTGGTCTCTAGTCTCCATTTTTTCCTCCCCCCAAAAACATACACCAGTGTTGCTTCAGTTAATGACATTTTCATAAGCAGCATATGGTACTCCATCCTCATACAGCAAAGCAAGTTGCCCAGCTGATCCTTCTCTTTAATCTGCATTTTAAAAAAAAGTATTTCATGCCTGTATGTTAAGAGATTTAATTATTGGTAGACCTGGGGAGCTTATCCAGGTTTTCTTTGAACCTTTTCATTCACTTTTTTGGGTGTTAACTTTATTGATGATGGATCCACACGAGTTTTTGAATTGTTTTATCAATTACATCTGCTGTTTGCTAGTGACAGCTGGTGGTTATTGCCACCCGTTGAGGAATAGGACAGCTTTAAGCATATTTATTCCTCTATTTTATTTCAGAACCTTTAAAAATTTTTTTAATTTTTCCTACACCACAGTCTCCCCTTTCAGCGATGGAAGAGCCTTTGGGGAACATTTAGCCTTGTGCAGTGATAAATATAAAATGTCCTGGAATGAATGACCATCTAACACATACAAAGCGATTCATCAGCCTTCTCTTTTAAAGAACAAGTACAGAGAAGAAACTCCAGATTTGTCACATTTCCCCAAAACGTGCTTTAAAATCTTGGACTACAAACCATAATATAAACTGGAAAAATCTTGCAGCTTTTTTTTGAGTATTAGGAAGGTAGAGGGTGAAGAGCAAATCTTTGGATGGCTTTGGCAGACCATCCCCTAATATTAAGGAAGAACCTGAATGAATCCCAGAATTGCCTTCACAACACAAAGGAAGCAGCCCAAAACTGTCACATTAGCTTAGGCTAATTTTGACCCAAGGAAACATTTAAAGGACTTTGGTCTAGTTTGCAAATTATGGGATTGAGTATGTTGGCATTCAGCCACTAGAAAAGGCCCTGAGGGTCCGATGTTAGTTACTCTTTTGGGCAATCCTTTCTTTTTACCATCCTCTGAAATGCATGTGGACCTTTCTGCAAGGTACTACACCTATGGTAGTAAAGCAAACTAAAAGATTCCCTTGCTTTCTTTCATTATCAACTATGGCATCAAATGTGACCCCAGGTTTGGCAGGCAGGCCGAATTTCCATGGCATACTTCTTTTTTTAAAGCCCGAGAGGGAAACTGCGTAAGAAGGTCTGAAGTATGGATTCCAATTCTAAACTGCATCATTTTTTATTGTAGAATTAGTTATAGTTTTGGAAAATATAGCAAAAGTGTGATTTGAAATTATAAATCTAGGGGATTGTCTCCCACTTTGAGAAGTATTGTTCCTTAGAAGTTCCTTTTTCCAGATCAGCAAGACTTCAGTCACTTGATGCCTGGGTAGGAAAGATAATTGCCCCATATCACCCACTACTGCTTCCTTTGGTAGGGATGTGGGGAGGAAACAAGGAATTGCTTTCTTTTCATTGATAGGTTCATTGTCCTAAACTCCAGAAGCTGTTCACCTCTGAGGTGGTTGCAAAACATCATGTGAAATATTAAAATGTTCAGGTTGGGGAAAATTACAATGTTGGTTGCTTTATCTAAATAAGTAAAAGGCAATGAGGTTGGAGCAGTGGTTCTGTGTCCATGCCAATCACCTTATGACTTGCATAGGGCAAGAACTTCATGGTTTTAATGGTGATTTGGCATAATCCAACATGCTGCTGTTTTCCCTCTATGGCCAAGAATGAGTCTATTAAGTAAGAACTCTTCCTTCAAACTAAAAGGCAGGTGGGCAGACCAAGTGTGAACTCCAGTTCTACAGGTTGGACACTACTGTGGGGTGACTTCACCATATTCATTAACCCATCTTCCCAGGAATCTCCCAAATCCCTAAGCTGCGCTTGAGCATCTTTCTGTAAAAGAGAGATACTAGTGGGATATGTCTGTGTAGAGACAATCTACTTAACTCTATGTTCTTTATCAGATGTGCTCTCATTTAAAGGAAAACTCTAGTGCTGTTCTCATTGCCTTACTGCTGCTTATGATTAAAAAAGCATCAACCCACTATAAGTCCTTACTATTTGATGTATAGAGATGATCATCATACAAATGTGCCTTTTGGTCTTCCTGGTGATGCAGAATACTTTGCAGAGGATTTGCATCCTGTTAGATGGAAACCATTGGAAATCATTTCTGCTGTTGGTTAAATTAATGACTTGAGTAATTCGAGAGAGAACTGACAGTTTTTTAAAAACTACTTTTAATTTTTAGTTATAGAATATGTCATGTTTAACCAGACACTCCCTATAAACCTGAGCACCGCAAAGGACAACAGCAACAACCATCACAAATGGGATGCTGTTATCCTATTATAAAATCCAAGGCC